>CM040745.1:27379155-28587905 GCA_022829145.1 Albula goreensis
AATGGCATCCCTTTAAATATGCTGTGGAGAAACATTTTTATGGGATTTCTGGCATTAGTTATCACAGTCATAAGGCAGTGCCTCAAGATTAATTAGCGTGTCCTGTTGAGCAAGGGAGGCCACAGATGAGCACAAGTTTTTTCATTCAGATTTTCTTTTGGAGATAATTGTCAAATATGCCAATGAAAGCGGTGTAGTAATTACAAGGATATAGCATTGGCTTGACGGATTTGTGATTTTGTTGCTCATAAAAAGCAACAGGGAAATCTCATGAAATCTACGACATGGTAAATGTGTAGAGTATTTTGAAATCTACATATGGTAAATGTATTCAGTATTTTTTGAGCAGGTACATTTTTATGTACCTACTCATTTGCCTTGACAATATACAGCTGGTGTGAATTATGTAGTATGATTTACTAAATGTTATAACGTAGAATAATTCATCTTTAAAAAGCTTAAATGGGTAGATTGTAGAAATTTCTATTGGTATCCCTGAGTCTAGTTTTAGACTCTTCAGCTGGTGATTTTGTGTCCATGGTATTTGTGAGAACTTTGGGAGTGCATCTCATTTTTTCCCTTCTGTTATCTTAGTAACAGTTGTTATCCTTAAAGGTTAGAGAATATGTTAGGATTAAGCTGAATAATAATTGAATGCAGTTTCAAATAAATAATCCCCAAAATGCTGAGCAAAGGCCCTGTAAAAGCTTGTAGATGTAGAAGTGCTGTTGATATTCATTTTTATTAATTATTAAATGCTGATTATTTACAATTGATGATTATTAAGCTGATTATTTGTCTAGTTTGCACCCTGTATTTTGTACACTGCCTGGCAGTAAGAAAATAAAGGGAACATATTGATGCTTAGGGGATTTTGGAGAGGTGAAGTTGCCTGCGAAATGTCCTGGTATTTACTACTGTAGGTTCCCTCTTCCCCTGTCTAGGCCAGTGCAGTCCCCCTCTGCAGATGCCCAGTCTGGACAGAGAAGGTAGGCATACCATTGATTTTGACTAGGCAATGCCAGGGCTCTCTCAAGAAGATTGTAATGTTAGTCATGGTAGGCAAGGTTCACTTATGCACCTTTAAATTAAGGAAAGATAATTTCTTTCCTATACATGAATTTTGAATTGAATCTAACCACTTAATTATGCTGAAGGACTGCAACTGTCTAAATTGCTTCTGCTCTTCATGCTTAAACATATGCCATTGTTATGCTGTCCCTTTGCGTAATTTTTTAGGCCAGGCATGTTTTACTTTAGCACAATACACACGACAGGGGCTACATGAAGATCCAGCTCAGTTGAACTGTTAGTTGTGGTGAAGAATGTCACATGTATGGCATGTTTAGAGTATAGCAAGTGTGTGATTTGTGAATAAAAAGCCAAAACGGTATGTCTCAAAGCATCCATTTAGTGCCTTGTGGAAGGCACAAACCCTGAAACACTTCATATATCTAATAAAAAAAAACAATTTGCAATAGAATATCTCTGTCACCTTCATTCAATCAACCAAGCTGTGTGATTACTACAGCTAATACAGTTGCTTTCTCTGTTCTGAAGCTATCCCATATGCCACTGTTCCTCACCCATCAAGTAACTCTGTCTCTGCATGCTTGTGAGAAACTCAAATGACCTGGTTCCCCCCATTAGTCCCTCCGCCCCCCCCAGGATCTCACCACCCAGAGCGAGCCCTGCTATGTAAACTTGGCAGCATGACAGCGCGGGAGACTTCAAGGCCAAAGAGGTGGAGTCAGGGCTTGGAATGCCGTTACTAGGTTGCAACAGAGACTCCAATCTCAAACTTTGTGGGAGCGCATCCTGGGCCAAGCTAGTTTGTACACAGCTCTGTTCAGGTTCATAAGATTAAATAAAACTGCAGTTCTGATGCTTCAGACCTAACGTTTTCTTGTTAGTACAGTGTAGCAGGTAAACAAAATTTAAAGTCCTTTGCAACATTTTTTTTTTTTAAAATATACATATTATTTTATTACACAGGTAGTGTCAAGAGTTAAACTGAATCTATAGAGATATTGTCACTTTTATTCTTCAAAGATATTGTATTGAAAGGAAATGGTATGTGTTTGCATTGTATTGTTATATTGTCTAGTTTATTGCTATTCATCAAGAATCCTGTTTTTGATTGTGTGAAAACAGTAGTATTTAATCAGATGTTGTTCATATTTAGCATATTGTAATGTAGTTAGATTTAGATTTACAAGCTAGATGATGACAGCACATCTGTGGACACTTTAGTCCATTGGTTTTTTTCACAGTCAGGTTATGTGTTGGTGTAAGCTTATAACTGCCACTGTCATTGTAACAATCATTCTGTTCTGTAAGGTATTTTTTTCTCTCTAATAAACCAGTTCATACAATTAAAGTCATAAAACTTAGATTTTGTTTTTACCGTTATAAGTACATCAGCTGATTGGCTGTAATCATCATGGAATAATGACAAACCGTGTGAGTTGCCTCTAGCAGTTCTCATGCATCATGTCCACTCCACTCTTAAAGAGATTTTGTTTTTAGTTTATAGTTTATTGTATTTCCTGACTTGCTGGACATTATTTTTTGCAGTTGCATTCTTTTGCGCTGTTTTGTATTTTTGTAAAATGAAGCCAGACTTTCTACCATTTCTGCGGCAAAGTGAACAAACAAGCTGACTGCATTAACCTACATGGAAGTCTTTGCCTGATATCTTTGGTCCCTGTTAGGTGAGAGTGCTGGAGGTGCTGTGCTGTTACTGGGAGCAGCAACTGATATGTCAAAGATTACTATCACAGTATACTTGGTTGTCCTGTCAGCCAGAATAGTTACAGCTTTCTGTAGCCAGGCATTCTGCACAGCACCCTATCCGTTTATGAATCCGGTAGTGATAGCAACATTTTACTCATCTCAATTAGTACTCAAGGTACTCAAGATGAGGGTGATGGATGGCCTGGAAATGGAGCTGGGGTTGATGACTCCGTGTCTATGGGCTGGCTCGCCTATCGGAAGCATAGCGCACACATGGCTGTGCTCATTTCACTTTTCCAGCAAGGCAGAAATAGTTCTTTCCAGTGTGCTTCTGCAAATGTGTCGCTTTGTTTTTTTTTTTTTTGCTGCGAAGTTCAGATACTGGCATGCTGAAGTCTTATCTGTCAAAATTGATTTTAACCAAATGTTTTAATTGATGATTGGACCTTAGCTGCAACTTTAGAAATTGATGGCTCTCTTTTGACAAAAATTACATTAGCAAAAAAACAAATCATTGTAAATGTTGATGAATAATCCCTTAAGAATATTAGTTTATCAAAATGACAGATTATGGGATATGATTAGTATTGTAATTTTTACTTTTTATAAATAGGATATGCGCATATTGGATGAAAATGGATTACTCTAGTCTAGACTATAAATTATTGCCATTTTCTTAAATTGACTGTTGAGGGGGAAACAAACAGCCACTGTGTGGCTTTACAGAGACGTCTATAGATTGCCACGCTTAACTGTGATTTCAACTGTAACTTTGGTTATTGTGCCACTGAATAGTGGTATAGATTGTCTGGTGTGATGAGGAAACGGAATATTTGATGGGCTTATTTAAATAATGTCACTCACTCCTATGTAAAGATGCAAATTGTAAGCTGAAACTGAATAGGCTTTGCCTCTGCACCATGTGAGTTTTTGGTGTGTGCTGTAAAATAATACCTATCTCTCTTTGTTGAACCACAGTCTAGTTGGATGAATGCATAGCTACATAATTAATAAATGAAACTGAGCTCTACTTTGCCATTCCAAACACAAGACCAAAGCAATTGGTCAAAGACAATCTCTTTCATGCATCCACCATGGTTGTAGAACAAGCACAGATTTCTGATGTGGATGGTTTAATAATACCGGTATCAACTTGGCTGTTCCTTCTTCAGGAGGGTCATTATGACTCAGCTGCTCACTGTCATTGCCAGCCTCTTCATTTGCAGAGTAACTGGGCTGATAAAGCTGGTTTCCACACTAAAGGGAGGAAAGTGATGGGGGTGTGGCACAAGGGAGGGGCTTAATGAGTTTAGTTTTCAGATGTGCATTTGCGTAGAGCAGCCCGTGAGAACTGCTTCAGGCAATGGGTCTAGTGAGGCACAAGTTGGCCACTTGTTGGCTGAGGGTCCAATGTGCAGTGTTCTACCCTGTCCGCAACATTAATTCTGAATTTCAGATGTAGTGTTAGGGGAAGGACAGGTGCAAGTTGTAGTCGTTGTTATAAACCTGCAGTTTAAGCTCTGCCCCTGAAATAGACGTGGAGTGTTAAAAGGGTTGTGGGGATTAGTCGGTGTTGCCATAGCAATGCTGGTTCCTCCTCCACTGTGAGTGCTCCCTCCTGCCAGTTTGCAGAAAATGGAAGTGTGATTTTAGGAAGTGTGATGGAGAGGGAGTCATGTATCAATCCTACTGTTAGTTCAGTTATTGACATGACATGCTTATCATAGTGGAGGAGTTGGGAATCCTGTACATTTTTTTAAACATTTTTTTCCAGTGAGCTGATGCCGCTGTCTGGTTAGCAGCTGCATATAGGCTTAAATGTTAGCTTTTGCTTGCTTTTTCATTATTCGTCTTTGTGGAGATTTCACTGTTAACAACAATTGACCTTAACAATAAAATTGTCCTCTTTCATTTCTGTCTTGCAGGGCGATTAAAGCATTTCAGGAGGTGCTTTACATCGATCCCAGCTTCTCCCGGGCCAAGGAAATCCACCTGCGGCTCGGGCTGATGTTTAAAGTTAACACAGACTACGAGTCAAGCCTAAAGGTAAGAGTATCTTATTTTTCCTTTATTTTTTTGTCTGAGGCAGCATCACTACTTGAGATGGAGGCAAATGTAGCTTGGGCGGTCTTGTAAAACTGGTGCTGTTGTCACAGGGGAAACTGGTAAACTGGTACTCTGCTTTCACATTGAGATCCATGAATACTTACATTATCTTTCAAGTATTCCATTTCCAGTTTAAGCGATAGAACATTTTAAACCCATCTTAATCCTGCATAGACACACCCTCAGGCTACTGTTTCAGACTCCACACAGGGGAATAAGTGGGTAAAAAAAAAAAAATCCTACCGCCTCTTTATACAGCTATTATGTTTCATGGCTATATGCCTTGAACGAGACCAAATGCACCCCTCCGTAGTGTGCCACACAGACTCTCTTCATGTTCAGTTCTTGGCTGTATTTATGAAGAGGCAAGTATGGTTATGCCATCTTCTCTAGAAATTGCCTTTAGTGTCCACAGAATGGGGGCCTTTTGTAGGCAGGCTTCACTGTGCATTTTTGCATGGTATTTGCGCTCTTCTATCTCTCCCAGTGTGGTAGCACTCATGCAGCGGGGCCATCTGTGCTGAGCTGCCAAGCAGGAAAAATAGGAAACCTCCATGTAGGAGATTTGATGCATTATTTTCCTCCCTCCTTTTTCTTTATCCTCTTTTAACACCACAAGCAGACAAGTAATTACTGAGAATGTGACATCTATATATAGACATAACAGATATGAAGTAGCCAGGATGTCATGGACAATATCTAGCATTTGAAACCTTAAACGATAGAAGATCTAGTCATGATGGGGTGCTGTTAACAAGATATTTGTTTTTTGTCCTGTTACTGCCAGCTGATACATACCATATTTGCTTATTCATGATGGTGTCTTTCTTGATTCACCTATTAAGAGTTGTATTCATGTTGTGTTGTGTCAATGACTTACATACACAGTTCTCTTAAAGTGAAGTGCTACGGAAGTGCAGTGTCTTGCATATTGTGCTTTATTCACAGATTTTTTTGGGGGAAAATGGTTTTAGGGGGGGACGTTTATAATAGAGGGGGCAATAAGTTGAATTCCAGTTAGAAGTATGTATCGGCTGTAAAACAGGTTTGACAATCAACTCTTTGATGTGCGTTTCCAAAGCCACATGAAGCAGCTAACAAGAGTATGAAAGAGGTCTGATGGTACCAGTGCCTGAATTGCAGTGGCATCAGTCATCAAAACTGCAAAATGATTTAATGTGGCAGGGGGAACAGTGCTGAAAATTGACTGCACATGCAAAACATGAACAAGCTACATTGATAAGTATGAGCTCACTAATAAGGACAAATGGACTCTTAACAAGGTAGTTGCTAAACTCTTGTTAACTATAGCCTCAGAAATGCCCGCGGTATTAAATGTGACCCAGTTTCAACAAAAGTGTATACTTTGAGTTTCAAAAAGCTGGTATTGGTGGCAGAGCTGCCTATTGGAAACTGAGTGCATCCAAGGCTCATGCAGAAAGGTAACTGTAACCTTCACAAGTGTAGGTGCACCTTACCATGCAAACACCTTTGCCTCATGACGCCCCCCTACACACTGGTAGATGAATTCAAGAGTCCTGTCAGAAACACCAGGTTGAAATGAAATGCCCTCTATGGCCTACATAATCAGAAGATACGAACATCACCTTTATGGGAAGTCCTGGACTGCAAAGTACATTTCAACCTCCTTCATCCCTTATGAAACTCCAATATCCCACTCAAAACAATATATCCCATATATCAATATTTAATATCTCACAAAACATCTGGGTGAAATAAACCCAGGGTTTGTTGATGTCAGTGAGTAACAGGCTTGCCACTGCTATTGTTCACAAAGAACATGCAATGAAAAAAACTGACTTTAATCAGTAGGTAATCAAATAAGGTCAATTTGTCCAAATATTTATTATCATAAGAAATAGGAGGAAAATTTAGCATTCTCTTAAATAGTAAAACACATGCATATACATTTAGAAAAGTCACATTGATTGTCAGATTGATTGACATGATTATACAGAAAGATGGAATTATGGGTGTCTTTGTGCCTGTGCGCATGTATGCACATATGCCTGTGTGTCTGTGTGTGTCTGTGTGTGTGTGTGTGTGTGTGTGTGTGTGTGTGTGTGTGTGTGTGTGTGTGTGTGTGTGTGTGTGTGTGTGTGTGTGTGTGTGTGTGTGTGTGTGTGTGGAGCACAGTGAGGGCCCTGAAGAGCACATTAATAGGTTGATCTAGCTGCACGTGCAGCACGTCCTCCCTCTGTCCCTGTTAGTGTCAGCAAGCAGAGTGCTGGCAGCCAGCCAAAGCGTTGATTATGCCTGACTCTCTATGTGTCCCACTTCCCTGAACAAAGGGCCGGCTCTGACAAATGGCCATAAATCAAATCACCTCCCGAAATCCGTACTTGTTCCTCTCTTCCTTTTTCCTCCTGCAAAAAGGAGATCTGCTTTACATTTTGATTGCCCGTGCGGTTGCATGTGCTGCTACGTAAGGAGAGAGAGTATACTGGTAAGACCAGACTTTCCTTAATGGTATCTGTTTACATAGTCAGTATGGGCTAAATACAGTGGCGTGTTGTAGTCCCTCAAATAATTGGGCTCTTATTGTACTCTCACATCCAGAAAAACCATTTTACCATTCACCCCATACCCTTACCCTCACCCCCCCGCCACTCCACACCTCCCAAACGTGACAAGGTGTGCTAATTTTAGCAAGAAATGCGGTGCATTTTAAATGAGAGAGTGACAGTGCCACTATAGTTTTGAACATGCCTCTGGAGAGTAGGCTTCTCACGGCGGTCATCTAATGGCGGTCATCACCATGCCGTTAATATTTTATGGTGCAGTGGTGCCTTTTTATGTAGGAGACCTCAGCTACTAGTGCTGGCTGGCTGGCTTTTTTTTTTTTTTTTTAAGGGAAAAAAAAAAAAAAAAGGCACGTTGGTTTTTTTCCCCATGTCGTTTCCATGCAGACTAGAGTAGCTCTAAGACAGGAGACAGAGTCAGCATTGGAAAAAACGGCGGCTTGCCTCTGAGGTATTGTGTGTGATCTCTCGACTGCAGCGCTCTCCTGAATAGTAAGCAGCATGTGTCTGAGAAAGAGGGGGTGAGTGTGTGAGAGAGAGCAAGAAGGATAGGGAGAGAGAGAGAGAAGCCGGCAATCCTGCTTCAATACCTGACTGGTGGCTGAGCGGCAGTAAAGCTCATGTAGGATATGTATTTCCTATTTCTTTTTTTCTTTTGAGGAAAGCACCTCTTTAGCACTGGAGCTTCTGCTGTCCTTGCCAGGTTGTATATGCTGTATCTTGTGATCATACAACTGTAATTGGTGGTGGTCAGCGAGGATGAGGTAGGCTAGGCTCAGTGTGTCTGTGCTCCAGTTCTAATTTGGTTTGACTGTCATGGCAGGAGCACAGTGGAATAGCAGTGTTCCTTATGTTGTGAGACGCTTGTGCTTTATTTATTTATGTGCGTTTGGCTGGTAGCTCTTCTAAGACAGTGGTTTCAATCTGTAAATTAAGATATCGTATATATGTATGTGTGTTTAAATGTATTTTTTCTTTGTGGACACAAATGTCTAACATTAATGTAGCTCTTTTTAAATTTTCTTTGTGTGGTTTAATAACTTGGTTGAAAAAAGAAGTGGGGTTGTCATATTTTGCATGAGGGAGGGATTTGAGTTGAATCCAGATTCCTTCTGTCATCTCTGTATAAATACTCTGATCTGGTACGCCTTATTTTTATTGAAACTGAGATAAGGAGAGCCTGGCATGGTCACTTGGGTTTGTGCCTTGTTGTTTTTCTTCCCCTCAGGGCAGGATGGGAGACTCATTCAAGCTGTCTGTCTCTGAACAGGTGGCCCTTGTTTGACAGGCACCAGGTGACCCAGAGCAATTGATGGCTAATTACGGGGATGTTGGGGGAAGGGGGGTTGCTTTTTCCCACCGGTGTCAGGTACTATCCTTGGTGAGGGGTGGTTACTGTAATTAAAGGGATTTTTGACGAGTGGTTTAAATTTGGCTGATGTAACATTGTGGAGATGAGGTGGCATGCAAGCAGAAGATGAGAGGAGGAGTGCTGTCTCCAGGGAAGCTCAGAGTCTGCTTACATGTTGTGAAGAAGGTCAATGAACAGGAGTGGCATGTGGGCAGTGAGTGTGTTTAACAGGTTGGTTTGCTTGTTTGTGTGCCATTATTTTCTGCCTGTCCATATTAGCTGCCACTACTGCTATTTTATCATGTGCAATCTGTCTTGAAGTGAGTGGCAGGATTTTAGCCTGTGGTCCTCCTATTAGGCTTTTGCACTTGAAAGTTCAGAATTCGGGTGAACTATTTTCTTGGCTGCACCATTAAGACTATTGATAGCTGGGTTTAGGAATAGCATTGGTTTAACAATAATCATTGTTTCTCCATGGCCATATAGAATGCCTTTTTAATCATTTTAATGCAAATGAAAGGATACAGTCTCGCTGGCCCACTGGCCTGCCGGCATCATCCAGCCCATGTGGACCATTTGATCAGGATGTTCAATGGCTTGCTCAGCTCAGTAGGTTAAAAAAAACCCAAAATGGAACTGTGCCAAATTTCACAACTTTCTTGCCACAAATGTAGGACTGAGAAATTCACTCCTGAATAAGTTTGGCTTCAGAACGTACAGCTTCTGAACAGGAGTGCATTTGACATTGACATATATGCTGAATGCTTCCTGTAATCTGGCTTAACAGCATTGCAAAGTCAACAATTGGTTTAGTGAAAAACAGGCAAGGAGCCTTCTGGCCCTTATGAAAGCTGTGTGGGTTTTCATGGGTTATGTCTTTACTGTCTGTTGTGCTCAAGCCTGGCTGTGATTAACACTTTGAGGACAGTTGGAGCATCAGACATCACAGACCAGCATCTTTTAATAAATAGTGACATTGGATTATTCAACTCACTTGTTTTTACTTATGGAATTACAGAACTTCATACTTTCCACAGTTTTTAAAGACATTGCTAGTCATTTCAGACATCATACATCTTAATTTGTCTCAATGTTTGTTAGGCAAAATGAAAACATTTCATAGCTGACTAGTTTTGCTGGTTTGCTGCCTTAGTTGTCAAATGTACCCTGTGGTTGCTTGTCTAGGTAGCCAATGATTTAAATTAATGTAAACCACAGGGATTTGTGGGTTAGAATTCACATTCATTTTGTCTCTTTGAAATATACAAATGTTGCAAATTAAATTGATCTGCAACTGAACACATTATCAGCACATTCCCATCCCTTTCACTCTAGCTGAAGAACATGCTTGGTTTTAAGTACCACCATCTTTTACGTCCTGCACTCTCTGTATTTTGTGCACATTTTGAAAAATCTTTAGGCAGCATTGGTGACTTAAATGTGAGTCGTTATGAAGAATAACCATGCATATTAAATTAAGGGGATTGTGTCCCTTAAATATGAAAAGAAATTAGCAAAACTCAAAATTGTTTGTGCTTTATTAAAAAATGTTCCTGTCAAACCTGTGTATCAGTCAGTTAAATTAGAATCATGAAACAAGCTACCAATGAGCTTGTGTGCATATTGTATCCAATGAGTGTATTGGCATAGCTGTTTCTGATGCATAATGGGAAGGCTGCCCGTATTTTTTTGTTAACAGGCAGATGATGTGGTGCAAGTCATTAGGCTTGGCTAATGTCTCCCTGGGGCTCAGAGTAACACATCATGTTGGTCCTCTCATTCAGAGCATCCAGTTCACTTGAAAGATTGGGTCATTTGTAGGATGCACATTACTAGTATCCAGCATATAAATTTATACATGTGGCTTATTGATTTCTAATCAGGTTCAGGTGAGAACATGACCATGTCTGCTCCATCTATTATTCATCTGAACAGCCCTTTCTCCCTTGGATGTAGTCTGGAATGTTCTTAGTAAGAGAATTGTTTGATCACCTCTTTTGATTACGTTGAGTCAGTGGTGGGCAGGATTGCATTAATTCACACTTTGTACACACATTTTTTTTCTCACTAGTTTTATATTGTTCAAAGGCTGGTGGCTATGTAAAAGTCCTGCCACTGCTGTTTGATGAATTGAGTGGGTTCCAGTCTTTGGTTATTTATATTACTCTGCCTCCTCTTTGCTGTAAGACACCCAACTGGTCAGACATTTTTTATGTCCAGTCATAGATGCGCAAGAGCTCAATGTCACTAGCTTTTTTCCTTGTTTAGCATGGTGCAACACAACACTCACGATTTCATTCAGTGTAACACTTGAGGTTTGGCTTTTCCTTATGTGTGAATCTTATGGGGAAATACATTTTGTTGGTTCTTTTTCCTTTCTCTTTGCAGCATTTTCAGCTGGCTTTGATTGACTCAACCCCCTGCACTTTGTCCAAAGCTGAAAGTAAGTGCCATTAATTTCCTCTGTACTGTATTTATAAAAGCCTTATTATGATGCACTTATGTGAAACTAGCTTTGTACAATGGAATCATTATCAGGTGAATCATTTTCTTTAAGTAGGATTTTTTTATAATAAAAGGATATGAGCAGTGTGCCTCTGCTGCTGTGTTGTTTTTCTTTTTCATTTCCTCGCATTGCCATTTCATATTTGCCTGAGACTGGTTACCAAGGAAACACCAGTACCCATTTCACCAGACTCCTGGGAGATGAAGGGCAGCGTCACCTCTCTCCTTTTCTATCTGAATCTGTACACTGGGTTTTTTTTTTTTAAGAAAGACATGAGGAAAGAATACCCTTAAAGCAAAATGAGAACATATTTTTCATTGCGATGACTTCAGGCCATGGTGTTCTGTTAAGATCACTGTTTCACTCAAGGTGTTTTTCTAAGACCTGCTAATTGTCATTCTTGAATGTAATACTGTTTTGTTTTCATGTTTCTAATCCTTTAATTTCTCCCTCTTCCACAGTTCAGTTTCACATTGCGCATTTATATGAAATTCAGGTAAGCTTCGTCTGTTGATTCGTTTGAGATTTAACTATTGTGTCTTTGATTTTGAAGTACCTTGCTAGCTTATTTTCAACACAACGTTATACCAAATAGTGTAAAATGCAGTATGTGAACCCACACTTGCCATTGACTTACAAACTACAAGTTTGAATATTTAGGGTTTTATGTATAGAATAGTTGCCTATAGTGAAAATAGCCAGAGATGCAAGCCAGAGATGTTTGAGAGAGACAGACTTGAGCATTTGGTGTCTCAATGTGGGAGAGCTGTGTGGCAATTAGCAAAGTCCTCCCTCACTCCGCCTGTCCCTCTCAACAATAGTGAAACTGTAAGTAATGGACGCTCATGTGAGGTTTGGCTCACCACTTGTCCCTGCTCCCAGTGAAGAAACCTGTCTGGGTGCTGCTTATTTTTCCCCCACCCTTCTATCGTAAAAGTGGCTGCCAACTGAAGTTCTGAACAAAATGGCACACCCCAACCCCTTGGAGGTCACACTCACAACCTCAGAAAAACCATTGCCTGATATCTGGCAATCCCTGGGCATTAAGTTATGAACTTGTTCATTAAGTAGTGCTGAAATTTCTCCCTGGTGTCAGTTGCTGTGGTGTATTGGTACTTAAGTTCTGAGAAACAAAATGTGGTGGTAATGATCTTTTAACAGTTTTTTTGTTTTAATATAGGCTAGTTGCATTTGGTTTACTACAGTGCTGTAAATATGAGAACTGGAAGCTCTATATAGTGTGTAATACTGAGTTTGTCACTGCTGCAAATGGCAGTGGCATGAAAACATAAATGTACATTTCTGGAGGTTTTCTGTGTTTACTTTTTATGATTGCTGTAAATATAAAACTGAAAAAGTTGCAAGTGAATTTGGGTTTCTGCGCACTTCCTGTACCTTCAAAGGTAGTATTGGTTTTCTTCAGTCCAGCTTTTTATAATAGCTTTGTCAAATGCTATTGAGCATTTATCGATAATCTGCACGTTGAAACAGAATGATGAACAGCTATTATGTAGTTCTAAGAAAGTGGTGTCATCACAGATAAAAATGTATTCAACTTGAAGATTCCTTTTACAACCGAATGTAACCGCTTGAAGGCATAAATTCTTTTAACAAAAACGGCGCTACGTGTCAGAAAACTAATAGTACCATCTAAATCGAAGGTTTCTAAGAAATATAAAGACTATAAAACGTATGACTGTTAACATACAGAACATTCGAGTATAAAGTGGTCCATGTGTCATAATGGCTTGTCTCGACAAGAGCAAGTGCTGGAGCTGGCTACTGTCATCGCCTGAAAGAAATTCTTACCCCTCAGATTCCAGTCACTATGAAGCGGCAAGAGCCACAGTGAGAACAAAAGTTGAAGTGGCCCCCTATATCACTATGTTGATTTGCTGTTTACTGTGTCAGCATTTACCATATAAGGGAACATTTCATTTCACAAAATGAATATAATGTGGTCTACCTTTTTTTTTTTTTTCCTTACTTATTCAACAATGCAACATCTGTACCTATACAGATGTGGTTTTTGTGTGTGTCCTTTCCTGCGTACTTCTTTGGAAGGACCTTTTATGATGCCGTTAAACTTCCGTTTTTTCATCATCATTTGCATTAGCACTGTCATTAAAATATAAATTATGGAAAAAGTCAACAGTTTGATATAAAGAAGAGAGAACTACACTGTTACCTTCAGAAAAGCAAACCTGGTGGTTATTGAGAAGGAGATCCATTAAGAATGTTCTCATGTGATTCCATTTTCTGTTCTTTGGATGGTATCTAACAACCAATACAGTGCTTAATCTTGTCCTGATTTTTGACATGGACAGTTTAGTGCTGTCAGAAAGAGATTGTAAAAAAATTACACGTACATGAACATGTACTTGTGTTCACTAATTACACACAGACAATGTATAAAGATGCTTGTTTCTACTTCCTCAAGGTTACAACATATCTGCTTTTGTCTGCTGTCAAAAACATTGGCATTTAACATGATCTTCATGTCTGGCATAAGCCAGGCTTTGCTTATACTGCAAAACATTCATTCCTCTCAGCACCATGCAGATCCTTGAAGGTGGATTTTCTAGCTCGTATGCTTTAAGCCACGGAGGCGTTGTGCTTTGGAAATAGCTTGCAGAGAACTGATAACGTGGCTGAAAACCCAATCAGCCCCTGGGTCACTAAGAAAAAACAAATAGAATTTAAGTGGAGCTCTCATGTTTCACTGGTACTGGCAGCTGGTTAAGCAGCGAGTTGGGGGGGGGGGGGGGGTAAGCTGCTGAACTTGTTGAGTCTGGCATGGCGTCTCTCCCAGTCTGACCCTCCCCCTGGGTTTGTGGCTCCTTTTTTCCCCTCTCTTAACAGCCAGTCTAGTTAACATTGTCATTTCCTTCTCACAGTTGGTCTGAAAACCCTCACATTATCACTGTCTGTCTGGGGAGACCTCAGACCCCTTTGTGTCCACCCCACTAGGAGACCCCATAAAACTGTGCCCCTTTTCTGTCTGGCAAACGCTTTCTCTTCTCCTTCTTTCCTCTCTGTCTGCAGAAGAAATACCGTGCTGCAAAAGAAGCATATGAAGCTCTTTTACAGACAGAAAATCTTCCTGCCCAAGTGAAGGCAACTACCCTGCAGCAATTGGGTGAGTGGACACGCTTCTCGCCTTCATTTTGAAAGTGTGTTGAAAAGGTTCTGCTATTTAGTCCAGAAAGTGCTCATTGGGAATTAACATTTGGAAAAGCACATGGTGTCTGTTTTGTAATGTTTTTAATCCTCCAAAGGGTAATCTTCAGAGTTAGATTGGTAGTTTTCATCTTGTTGTATCTTTTTTCGTTGGAAAAAATCTGTTAAAATAATGGAACAAATACATTTTTACCTTCATATTTCTGAAGCATTTCTGCCTTTCTACTATAAGGTATGGTCTACCAAAGTCCCTCTTGGTTATTTTTCTCACAGTAATGTTTTTATGAGAAGCACAATTATTAGGCTTGAGAGATTTTCTTTGGTTATATTGTCATTTGAATTGGAAGGACTGAATTTTGAGTACCATGGATTGTTTGCTGTACTTTGGCAAATTAGGTTGTGATAAGGACAGGTTTTGAGCTTAGTCACAGCGCCAGGCTGATAAACAAATCAAATGAGATCAGTCACTGAACTATGGAACCCTCTGGGCTTTTATTCTAATTTCCCATTTCCAGATATTCCCTGCTTTTTTTCTTTTCTCTCTCTGGTTTTCCTTAATGTGGCTCAAGTGACCCAGTCTCCTAACACTGTAAATCTGTGTGGTGTAACACCTTGTGATTGTGGGACACATGCATATGCATAAACCCCTTTACCCAACACCCCGATCCTCCCCCTAAACACTGTAGTCCCATTTCAAAGCCTCTCCCAGCAGAATTGCCACTTGGTCATAAAACCTTTTCCATTCTGTGTGGAACTGCCGGTGTTGGCGTGGTTGCCATGGTGAGCTCCTCCTGGGCGGCCTGCCACAGGTGTCTCAGAGATGGGCGGGAACGTGTGCCTGCGGGGGCCACCAGAGTGCTTACAGTGCCTGAAGGGGAGGGGGGTGTGGAGGAAGGCAGTTATGTCTGCTATCTCTGTTTCCTCACAACTGCTTTGGTTGCTTGAATCATGAGGTGGTGAAAGGGGGTCTGCATGGAGTTTGCTCTGATGGGACCTTTTGAAGAGCCCCTCCCCCATCTCTTGTTTTCTCCCTGTTGAAGGGCCACAGCCAAAGACAAGCCATTTGCTCTGTTTATGAGACCAAAGCTTTTACGCCTAACACTCCAGCTTGTTCTAGCCCGTCCTAGTCCTAGCCTGTATGAGGCTGCTGTCCAGCCTGCAATAGCATTCCAGTTCTTTTCATAGGCCAGAATGGTGAAAGCTAAGACCACTAACATATGTGCTGTAATCAGGGAAATGGTCTAGATTATTATTATTTTTTTTTAAATAAGCATCTCCACTTAAAGTTGTGCTTTCCCATCTCTCTGCTGTCTTCGCTCAGGCTGGATGCATCACACAGTGGAGCAGCTGGGAGATAAAGCCAACAAGGACAGCTATGCTATTCATTGTCTGCAGCAGTCACTGGAAGCAGACCCCAACTCTGGACAGTCTTGGTACTTTCTTGGCAGGTAAGCAAAAAAAAAAAAACACTTTTTTTGTCCTTTGTGATTGTCTTAGAAACACAACTGGATTTAAGAAGGAAAACTTAAAACAATTGACACACAAAGGAATGTGGAAAATATGTAAATGTAATTTATAATCTGGGTTTTGAAAATGCTCAGCTGTGCAGTCCACCCTTGATTTGGTTATTACCTGAATGAAATGAATGTGGGGCCCCATTTTCTGAACAGAAGAGATTTCTGTGTTTCAAAGTTTTGAAGAAAAGATGCCTTCAGAAGGGGTAACTGAATGATTCAGGAACTATAAATTATATATAGTCGAAAAGCACATTTGGATGTCATGAATTGTTAGTTCATTTCCATTAGTTTCTTTTTCATTGGACTTAATCACAAACCTTTAAAATCAACAGCAACAAAAAAAAATGAAAGACACGCCAAACTCCCAAGTACTATAAATGGACTCCTGGCTCTTGTTACTGCCTGCAGACCCCTCATAAACAGAATGTTGTGCACGTCCTGCTGCGCTTTCAGTCTGCTCAGTGTTTGTGAAGCCGGCCTGGGTGGGGAGGGGCAGCTCCTTAGCGCTCTGCGATAGTTTGTCTGAAAATGGCTCCTTTCCAGTCTTGGTAAACTCAAAGCCATTGTGGCTGATGAAGCTGGGTGATTAAAGATTTTGCAATCAGTTTTCCATTTTGTGGCATGTCAAGCTGAATGTTTTATCTTGGAGTTAGACCAAGTGTGCCTCTTTGCTCCAGCTGGGGCTCAGCTGGCTTTTCTCATCAGAGTATGAGATTAAGGTGGAATGGTTTGGAGTCAGGGGAAAATAATCATTTTTGCATTTGTTTGTTGTGCACTTTAAGTGATTATAATTGACCTAATCCAATGTTTGTGTATTGTGTATAATACGTAAATACACATTTTCACCGTGGTTTTCTGCTGTAGTCAGTGCATATATGTCTAGGATATGGAAAGTGGTATCCTTGTGTTCATCATGCTTTCGTAGAAAATAAGCATGATGTATATAGACTTAGGTTTATTACCTCAAGTTTCTCTAATCCGTCATGCAATGCAGTTGCTCTATTTCTAGCGTCTATGCCAGAATAAAGAATTTTGCTAAGTGCTGTTTAAATAGTTATAATTTTTATTTCCCATGCTTTGTTGCTGTTGTGTAATTGTGTGACTCTTTTTTTGCTTTGTGCATTGTGTTATTTTGTCTTGTCCTTTCTCCTCCAGGTGCTACTCGAGTATTGGGAGAGTCCAGGATGCCTTTATTTCCTACAGACAGTCCATTGATAAATCGGAGGCCAGTGCAGACACATGGTGCTCTATAGGGTGAGTGCCCAGGTTCTCTGTCTGTCCTGAATAGATGCCTTTGTGTCTACACAATGTTTTTCTAATACCCAAATTTAGGCATGACAGTTTGTAGAGTTAACAAAGATTGGAAGTGAGATGAACCTCTTACTGGCAACTTGTGGTAGCCTGTGGGCTGTGGGAGGCACTAATACAGTGGAAACACAAGAAACCCTGACCATGTGAAACCAAGGCCTACTTGTACTCCTGAAAAAAGGCTTTTACTTACTAAACCACACAGGAGCAGTAGTACTCTTAATATAGCTTGTATCCGAACTGCCTTTTGAATGGCACTTTAATATTTGCCATGCAGTGATGCTTGCGCCCCTGTGTAGGTGCAATTGCCACCTTTGTCACAGAGATGTTTTAGTGCACAAATAAAAAGGGCTATAAATCCTCAGTGGAAACCGACACCGGCAGTAGACAGACAGCAGACAGCTGAAAACAGGCAGAGTTGCTGCTGAACCCCAGAATGAGTGAACCCCCACACCTGTGAACCGTGACAGTGCAGGTCTGTGGAGTCTGAACCCCAGAGTGAGCGAATCCCCCACACCTGTGAACCGTGACAGTGCAGGTCTGTGGAGTCTGAACCCCAGAGTGAGCGAACCTTCCACACCTGTGAACCGTGACAGTGCAGGTCTGTGGAGTCTGAACCCCAGAGTGAGCGAACCTTCCACACCTGTGAACCGTGACAGTGCAGGTCTGTGGAGCCCCAGCCTCTGCAGGAGCCTGTCTGAAAGAATTGTGGATCTTGCTCATACCTCAGGGTCAGGCAGCTTTCTGTGGGGATGGAGGGCAGTCAGTTCAATGACAGGGTTTGGTAAACCAGTTCAGACAACGGTATAGAAAGGAATCCAGACAGGCCCTACAGCCCTGCTTGGGCTAGCCAGATCCCCTGGGGATCCCCATCCTGGTCATTCATTAGGTTTTCCTCAGGTATTTTCTAAAATGTCATTTTGAAAGGTGCAATAATTAAAGCTTCCATGTTTGTCTTTTGCCACCCCCTCCCAATTACCAAAAAAAAAAACATTTCTTGCCCTGTCTGCCTCCCCTCCCCCTTTCTCACTGTTTATCTGTGTCTGTGTCTCCCCCATCCCCTTTTCTGTCTGTGATGCTGTATTGGTCTTGCTTCACCACTTGTCGTGTCTCTCTTGTCTTTTCTCTCTCCTTCTCTCTCCACACCCTCTCTTTGACCCCACCCCCCTTCCCATGCTCTGTTTGTGCGCCTCTCTCCTCCTCCTCTTCAGCGTGTTGTATCAGCAGCAGAATCAGCCCATGGACGCCCTGCAGGCCTACATCTGTGCGGTTCAGCTGGATCACGGCCATGCGGCGGCCTGGATGGACCTGGGCACCCTGTACGAGTCCTGCAACCAGCCGCAGGACGCCATCAAATGTTACATCAACGCCACGAGGAGCAAGGCGTGTACCAACACCTCTGCCCTCACGGCTCGGATTAAATGCTTACAGGTGGAAACTTTCGCTTTTTGCTTGACTAGTATTTGTTATTGTTTTTTAAGACATTTTAATCAACTGGTAATTGTTGGTGGGAGCATGTGTGATTTTTGCAGCAGAAGTCTCTACGGGCTTTCTGATCAGTGTTCCAGAGTGTATTCACCCACTGAGAAGGCTGCATTTGTCTACAATTAAAATGCATTTAAAATGTATTTTTCTTGCCTCTGTTGTATTTTAACCACTGAAACTTGAATGGTTTTCATGTTTAAATGTGTATGAGTGAGAGAGCATTTTCACCTGTAACGTGTAAACATATATTCACACCATAGACCACCAGCTTTTTTTCCCACTGATTGTTTTTTCGTTTAGATTTGATCTTTTTGTTTGAATTTGCTCATTTCATTCATTTATAAGTATATAACAATAAAACCTCTTATACTCTTGTTAACATTTCTTAATATAAAGTGCAGTGTCTTTGCAGTGGAAGACAGTAGAGCACCAGACTTCGTTATTCACATAGATCAGCATTAAATGTGTTTTTACGCAATTTCTCCTAGGCTCAGTTGTGTAACCTTCAACAAAGTAGTCTACCGAGTAAAAGTAAAATGCTTCCTAGTATTGAGGAGGCGTGGAGCCTACCAATCCCAGCAGAACTTACCTCCAGGCAGGGCGCCCTGAACACAGCACAGCAGGTGAGAAGAGATAGCCTGTCCTGTAGAGACTCCCCACTCCGGCCAACCTCACTAAACACTTACACCAGTGATGCCTTCTCTCCTCCCTCCTTCCTTGTGCAAGGAAAAACAAAAAAGTGCAAATTTTAACTACCCTTGGAGCCTGAATAAGCATATAGATCTTTAAGGGGGTATTTAAAAAATACAAAATACTGAACATGTACCATTTACTACAGCTTGACTGGATTTGTGCTACGCTGAAAGTTCATCTGTGGCGTTCACATTTTTGTTTCTCCTTTTACAATTGGAGAAAAAGTTAACTTAAATACTGTTTTTTAAATGAAAGGAAAGCTCACTGAAGGTAATGTTTAGTGAATGTGGCTTACTTCTGTTCTTTTCATTTTATTGACAAATATTAACAATCAATTCAATGAATAATTAAGATTCTGCATAGACAAAGTTTTTCAAACCTTTTCGTGTCAGAAAGAACAAATCATACATAGATGCACTGAAACATAATTTGTGTGGTTGTTTTTCAGACCTTCAGCAGTGTTTTTGTATGGGTTGTGCCTTTCTGTGGATTCTGAGATGTGGGTTGTGTCTTTAAAATTGTACTTGTTAGTGCAACCATCTCTTGGTGCTCTTGTTAGATTGAGTGCTCTTTGAGAGTGCAGTACAATGTAGTATTAAACATTGGTACTGAAGCAACATCACAAAATTTTTCCTGGGGGTGGAGGGGGGAGGGGCTTGAGGGCAAGTTACAAAGTGTTTGTTACTGTATACAGTGGCTGCAACCATCACATGCATCAGTTACAAAATAATACAATTCCCACTCATCCATTCTCACACTGGTAACTGCTAACCTTTAAAACAAAAAGCCACAGGTGAATAACGTATTTATATTGTGCACAGGTAACATTGACTTACGGCTATATATGTATATTTACTGCATTGTTGTGCAAGAAGCATTGGTTATTCCTATTTAAATGTGTTCAGCACAGTTAACTGTTTATAACCTGTATTTTATTTACTGAGATGGTCTGATTGTCCCTGGTCTAACCTCTATGGCAGGTATGGTATCACAGGTGTTGGTATTTTTGTGACATGAACTTGGTCATAAATTCTCTGGCCGCCAGTGACTCAATTTTTTTTCTTGGGCAGCCGTTTGAAATTAAAAGCTCCTCAGGACAAAAGCCTTTAATAGCAAACGGTGGTAACACAATTTGTTTGTTGATTAAGTTGATCATTCTGTTTTATTTCTCATCCCCCATGCCAAGAAAAACACATTGGCTAACTAACTGTGCCGCAAGATTCTGTTACAGAATCAGAGAGTTTATGACTTAGGAACTGTCCTTAAATTAATTCACTTTTCTTGATTAGTTACACCTTTTAATTTAACAGACAGAAGAGATAATTTAAGATTTTCTCCTTTAGTTGTAAATAAAGGTGTTTGACAGAGGTAGGGAATTAAGAGAGAACTTTTTGTCATCAATGAGATTGCTATTGTCTAAGATGTTTAATTGCATCCTTGCTTACAGTGTTGAATCTATTCCCCTGTGTTCCAGAATTGTTCACATCTTTGATATATATTAGGTTTTATGTTTTTTTTGTTTTGTTTTAAATGGATAGCTGATATAACTTTTAAGACCATGTTATTTTATTAACATTCACTGCTGTGTTACTAGTTCTTCACTGTTGGTTCACAAGGACTGAGGCTAACAGACATGTGTGCGTGCATGTAGGTGTTTGGTTTTGCATGGTAGTTCAGACCTGGTGCTACATTGTGAACAGGTTGCTTTGACATTGCAGCAGAATGCCCCCCCCCCAACCCCCATCAGTGTGACTATGGTACAGGCAGGAGGAAGGCTTGTGTCACAGCTGTGTCCCTGTGCTCTCTGTCAATGGCAGGCCTGTAAACCTCATCAGAGTAATGAAGGAGGCCTGAGGCCACCACAGGCGCAGTCATTGCCTCTGCATGTGGGCCCATCAAGCCAAACTGATGATCAGTCCAGCCCAGCCAAGAGGAAGAGAACATTGAGCCCGGCCAAGGTACCAGGGACTTTTCAGGGGCCTGGACTTGACCAGGATTCTGATCGTGCCCTGTCTGCAACCTTTCTTCTGTAACAGTATTCTGACTGCATTTCTTTTCTCTTCATTTTCCTTTTTTTCCTTTTCACATTTTTCTTCATATTCATACACAGAATTCTCTGGATTCCTGGGCAAACAATCCAGTACAACAGCAAGTCCCTAACTGGTACTTAACACCACAGAAGCTGCAGGTGTGGGGAGTTCTGAAATGATACAGATCAGTTAAGAGTCTCACTGTCTGAAAGCACACATGGCATCCCTGCTTTCAAGCTCAGTTGCTGATTGAGTTCCTTTGTGCTTGTACAGCTCCTGGATCAGTTACGGGCAAACAGGACAAACCTGAAACCACTGCAGCTGCAGATGCTGGAGCAGCTGGAAGGCCAGTTCACTCTCATGCAGCAGCATCAGCAACAGGTCTGTCTTTCCTCTCACCCCTCTCCTCCTAATTTTTCTGTCTCTTGAAAATGTTTTCAGTGAAGGGTCTGACATCGAGATGTACATGGCAGTACAAAATTCATATTCATAGTAACCCTGATGCAACATTAAGAGGCATACAGCAGAACAAACTTGTCAGAATTGTCCACCTTTTCACTTACTAAAAGAAACCTCACCACTTCTCTGCTCCTCATTAACAGATGAGACAAAATGTGGCTGGGCAGGTGCGATCCGTCGTTCCCAACGGCCCCACAGCCAACTCTTCACTGCCTACAAACGCGCTCTCCACTCAGCACGCCAACGTCGCTCTGTCCCGGACCCCCTCTGCCCCACCGTCCACAGCCGGCCCCCCCTGCACCAGTCAGCCAATAGCCAACGGACCTTTCCCGGCAAGCCCTGCCCCCTGCAGCACAGCTGGAATGCTGGGTAACACAGACACTATTTCTGTAGGCAATAATCACACGACAGGAATGGGAAGCAACGGAAACGTGCCTTACCTGCAGCTAAACGCACTACCTCACAACTGCACAACCCCGACCAGCAGCAGCAGCACAGAGGAGCCGTGGAAAAACCAACATGTTAACTCCACTCAGGTATATGCTCAGTCCGGCGTGCTATCAACAGCTGTACTCAGTGCAGTTAAAGTAGGGAAAAAATTGATCTTGTGTGCGTGTCCTTTTTGTTTTTTGTCATTTACTATTTTCTGAGCAGTTGTGGCTATTGACCACACAGTGTTAGAAAGTTTTTTACAACATTTTTTTAAACCTCACATTTCTTTATTGACAGCACTGTTCATGTCAGGCTATTTTTTAAAATATAGCTTTTCTGGGAAGTTGATGGATTTTGCAGTAATCTGATATTTTGCTGTCAGCGTTGAGTAGATGCAGAAGTGAAATTACTGAAAGACACAAGGTGATTTAAAAGGCATTATTGACTTGAGCCCCCTCCCTCCTACCACCAACTTTACACTTAATTACATCAACACTCATTACAGAGACTCAGGGCTTATTTCAATTTGAGATCCTTTTATTACTGATAAGCACATATAAGGGTGCTAGTAGCCCTCTTGGTAGATGCATCTGTGCTGTTTGTATTGTGAGTAAATTCTGTAAATGCACATGCTTTCCCTGCCAGTTTATTGTTTATTGTATCATTGAAATCTTGTTTGGATGACTTCATATTATAGTGGGACAGATGAGATTGTTTGAGAGGGACTTTCTGACCAATTATATACAAGTTTTCATCATCTTTCTCTTTTTGTTCCAGGGGCTTCAAAAAGGTCCAGGTTCACATTCGGCAGGTCCTAATGGCGAACCGCCTTTCTCTTCCACTGGGGCTTCCCAGCATTTCCAGGCAGCTGGAACTGGTATTCAGAATAATCAGGTTGGACATTCCGCCATGCCCGGCAATTCATTACCGCAGGGCGCTGCTCTCAATCACCTCCCCTTCCCTCCTCCTCACACTGCTACCTCAGGTGGACAACAAGGCATTACCTTAACCAAAGAGAGCAAGCCTTCAGGAAACGGCGAGGCGTCGGGGCCTGACGGCGGCAGGCATTCCAGTGGGACGCCTAGCAGCACTGCCACCATGGAGGGACTCCCTAATCACGTCCATCAGGCGGCGGCGACAGCGGCAACGGCAGACACTGCTCCCAGCCCAGGCCACGCGGAATCCAAGTCACCAGGTGTACTTAGTTCAGACAATCCTCAGCTCTCTGCCTTGTTGATGGGAAAAGCCAATAGCGGTGGCGGAGCCCCAGGGGCCGGTGAGAAAGTCAACAACGTTCACCCAGCCCTCCATGGCTCCTCCAAGGCCCAGGAGAACTCTGTGGCCTCCTCGCCCTCCTCAGCCATGTCCACAGCCACCCCGTCCCCCAAGTCCGTGGAACAAGCTACCACCAACAGTGTTGCCAGCCTTAACAGCCCCTCAGCTGGATCAGGACCTACAGTGAATGGCAAGGGCCCGGAGGACTCCCAGAGCCCCATGAAAGTGGACCCCCCCGCAATCAGCCACAAGCCAGCCCTCCCGCTCACCCCCTCCTGCTCTGTGTCCATCTACCCCAGCTCCAGCGAAGTGCTCAAAGCTTGCAGGTAAGAACAGTCAGTACTCTCTCGCCTCTGTTCCTATGCCAGCTTGCTTCAGTCGAAGGCCAAGGACAGTTTTAACACAGGGCTCAACTTTTATCTACAGTTTTGGTGGTGTAGTATTACTTGTTCTTTTAATGTGCAGTATTGCTGCTTAAGCCCTTGGTCTTTTATTCTTTGTGTGGTTGTTTGTCAAGTGAGAGCGTTTCCCCCCCCTCATCTTTTTTTTAAACTATGTGATCAGCCCTGCCATTATGTATGCAGGTTTTTGTTATTGCCATTTACCCTGGCTTATTAACTATAGTTTATGAACTGAATACACTGGTGACAATTAACTCACAGATTAGGCAGTGATGAAACATATTACATGTATTCCATGAGCTTGTTGAGAAATCGAGGTAGGATGTAATACTAAATTAATAAATGGGCTCATTACAAGCTCATCAAGAAAAGACTTTCCAAGCCCACCCTTGCTCTAAACTGAAGTAGGCCTATTGTGAGGTTTTACTTTTATTTTTATCAATGATGGTGAGGAGTTCTAGGTGTGGCTACTGCTGTTATGACTGCTGAGTAGGAAAGGTCATTGCTCAGGAGAAAAATGATTCATGGAATGCAGTAAGATGTTATTCAGGGACATAGCAAATACATTCTTAAGGAAGCATTGAAAGCCCTGCAGCTATGTCAGGACCCCATGGGTTAATGAGACACCGAAGGATCAGATTTGAATTTTTGACAGTCACTCAATCTGTACTGAATGAAGTAAAGACAATGGGTGATCATATTCTACAGTGACATGAGATGTTAACCCAATCCCTTCTTGATCGATTTGCTCACCGCAAAGTTCCATAGTACTCAGGAAGCTGCCTCACATGACCTGGGCCTCATGTTTTGCCTTAACTGGGGCTACACATTCACACACGATGCCTGGTAACCTCAGCAGTGCCAAATACTGCATGCTCTTGAATATTCTTTAATGTAAGAAAGGGTAGGGAAAGCACTCATGTTAGGGTGTAATTAATGTTGCTAGTATGGAGAGTTGTACAGAAATATTGATGGCAGAGATGAATTCAGCAGTTTCAACCGAAACATCCACCAACCACTAGGTGGTGTTCCCAACCAAAGCTTATGTTCAAAATTTAACCTACTAACATAGTTTTACTATTTTTCAGTGTCTCCAGACCACAAGGTGTTTTTTCCCCCTTGAGCAGTAGCATATATTTTTACAGTAACACATACTGCAGCAAGAACCATTTTATTTTAATAGCTGTGAGCAAGAAGGAAAATAAAAGGCAGTGTCCAATAGTAGCTACCAAATACATTACAATAGGTAACTTACAGATGTTACAATTAAGGCTGTAATGGCTGTAAAAACACACTGTAATGTTAAACTCAGATTAGTAGTTATGAGTATACCAAGGAAATTCCTCTTAAAGCAGTAGCCAGGTGGCTTCAAATAGACCCCATGCAAGTGCACAAATGGAAGGGCAAAAAGATAATCCACAGCCCTAACAGCTGAAATGGGTGATCTACTGTGGGTTTGATCTTTCTCCTAATGACGCTGCCAATATGTATAGATCAATCAACTATCCACTGTCCAGCGAATACATTTGAATACATCCTAGGTCATTTGAAGGTCTTATTATATTGATAATCCAATTTTAAAGGTGGCTTTCGAAAGAGCTGTACTGGTCAGCAGGACACATTTTGATCCTTTTCTCCCAACAGCAGCCAGCTGCAAGGCTTTCTTGCATTGTAACCAGTAAAGGCCAAGGCTACTAATTAAGATCTATGGTACTCATAGTTCAGAGAATTCCAGCCTATGACTCAAGTAGTCCTGATGAGTAAGTAGAAAAGACCCATATCTAGCTTCATTAGACCAGTGGTTCTGAAAAGCCTAAAAATTCAAAGGACAGAGCTTAATAAGATGTACTATGTCTCCCAAATGTAACCTCAATGGCTCTACAACATTTTTGGCCAGTGTGCTGTCCATTGTACTGAAAATGTGTATAGTGGAAACTCCAACAACAAATGAAATGTGATTATTTATTTTACACAGTGGCTTGCTTAATGTAAAAGAAGCTGCAAAGTGAGACAAAACTAATTTAAGTGTGTTCTTTTTCATTGGCATTTTAAAACAGGCCCCTAAATCCATGAATCTCGCTGTAATTTGTGGTGCAGGTATGTTGGCAAGTGAAGTGTGACACCCCACTGACTAGCATTACTTAATCCTATAGTGTTTGCTGGGGATTTGAAAAGGCTTTTTGCCATATTAATTTAACTGCGTATCAACCAGATGAAATCAGTGAGTTTAGTTGTAATTTTTTTGCTTTATTTGCGTGCCGTGTTTGTGTGTTCTTTGAGACCGATGGTAGCCAGGGCCTGTGGTCAGTCAAGCCAAACCATACTTATGCTCTAATTACAGACCTGGTTTTGAAATGGCATCGCTGCCTTCCTCCATAGGGATCAAACTGTGTTTTTTGCAGTATTCCCAAAGGAAATATTAGCTTACTGCAATAAAGAATCTTCCATACTGTTCTTGGGTGTAGTAAAGTTCTTGAGTGTCTTGCTTTGCCTGGAAAATGCTGTAGTTAAGTTGAAAGAAATAAAGGTAGAATAATGTGAGCATAATTTTTTATAGAGTTGAGTGGGATCCTGTATGTTAAATAGTATTGGTTGGGTACCCACTGTAGTTCTTGTTGTTCTGGTTCTGGGGTTGATTGCTCAAAACTTTTCAGGACTAAATTATTTTTGACTGTTTAATTTTGCGTCCAAGTGTTTTACGCCGCCAGTTACATATAAATTAACTGAATATATAACGAATTACAATTACCTGAAAAGTCTGAACTCTGAGTTAAGACATGAAATGTGTGGCGATAAGCTATCTTTCATTTTGACACCTTTGTCAAGAAGTAGATCACAAATCAATCATTTGCTGCAGATGGCTTTTTGTTTTGCTGAATTCTGCCAAAGTTACTCCAACTTATGGGTTTGCTGGTTAGTAAGATAGTGTTAGTGAATCATTTAACCAGCTAACTATCAAACTGCAGCTGCACTTAAAATGACACACCATACTTAAGCTGTCTGTGCATCAGTTTACTGGAAAAATGATGTAGAAGACTCGGCTTTCATGCACATTACTGTCTCTACTCAATTCTTTCACCCATCTTAAAAAATGCAGAGAATTGTACCCACTTTTTTTACTTGGTAATATTATTAATGGTTTCCGTCACTGTTAATTAATGAAGCTGCATTTCCCTCCATGTTTTATGTATGCGTTTTCTTCAGTGTCTTAATTTGCTCACAATTTATTGCAAATTTGGCTCTGAGGAATATTTTCAACGACCAAGTGGTCGAGTCCTGTATACAACAGCTGAAGTTGGACAACTAGTATCAGAATCCAGACAGTCACATCTTGAGATCTCAAGATGCTTTCTTCTTACCATCTGGGAGTAGCACGTGCGTTAAGTGTGACTGGCACTCATGAGATGAGAAAGTGCCAAACACTGGTCAGCCTCTAAGAGGACAGTTTGTGCAGCATTTTCTGGTTTGCCTTGCCACCTTTACTTTAGATGTGCCTTAACTGATATTGTTGGTTGGAAAATAGTGGTTATGTCTAGAACTCTTGTATTATTTTGTCTGAATTATAGGACATTTGTTAGGTTTATAACCAAGAGGTATAAGCTTGTTCGATGATGCTATTGGACAAGTACCTTGTGTGTGGTTTACAGTTGGACTTTGAGTACAGATGGGATAAGTAAGGCTACTGTAATGTAGGGTTTTGTTTTACCACAGCTTTACACATGCATCACACAAGTGACATTGGTTGTTATTTTTATTTGTTTTTAATCTTGTCCTAACTTGAAATGCTAAATTTGTGTTTATTTTTTGCTTGTTGCTGTTACCTCCTCTGTCAGCTTTAAAGACCATTTTAGACATTTTAACATTACTTCCTTCCCCTGCAGTAATAGTCCCTGCAGACACATCATACCTGTCAACATTCCAGATTGTGTATGGATGTTTGAGGGTTGAGTGCCGTCAGAAGCACGCTGGTATTTGAGAAGAAAGAGAGGGAGATTAACTAATTGGATGTCCATGATTAGTGTCTGTTTTGCAATTTGTGGTGCAATTTGAACTGTTGTAGTTATTTTTATGCCAGTGTCAAGCAAGTCCAAATCTAATGTCAAAATCTCAAGCGTGGATATCCCAATCAGATGCATGGTTTGTGTACAGGCTCAAATTCCACATGTGTTTGTGGTAATTATGCAGTGTGTTCTTTATTTCAGGAACCTGGGTAAAAACGGTTTGTCTAACAGCAGCATCCTGTTGGACAAGTGTCCTCCTCCTCGACTGCCTCCCCCACCTTTCCCCTCGCTGCCAAAGGACAAACTCAATCCCCCCAACCCCAGTATCTATGTGAGTACCCCCAGTCTTCCTCTGCCTCCACACCCCATTCGAATACATGAAATCAGTGACAAGCAAACTATAAATCATTCTGAGACCGTCCAGTGTTCCATGTGTGTGTGAAGCTGTATTGGACATGATTCACATAGTCAGGGATCAGCTGGCATTCTTCAGTGTTATCCTATGTGGAAAAATATCAACATTTGTGAAACGCAATGAAAAAAATCATGTTCAAATAAGAAAGCAATTAAACATTGTCTTGCTTGAGTACGCATCAGTGTATGTTACAGTGGTTTTACATCCTTCTATTGAAATTGTTGCAGCTGGAGAACAAAAGAGACGCATTCTTTCCGCCCCTGCATCAGTTCTGCACAAACCCCTCGAACCCGGTCACAGTGATCCGTGGCCTGGCAGGAGCGCTCAAACTAGGTAAGACTTGGACCTTTCTCCTCAGATACATGGATGTCAATATGTGAAGCAGTTGAATATGTTTTTGACAGAAATGTTAACATGCATGCCGTTCTTTTTTAATTGGAAAGGCCTGCAGCCTACAGTTCTTGTAATTGCAGTTGTTCCTGTGATATAGGCACGTGTAAGGCGTGTGCCGGAGTGTCACTGCATGGCTGCTGTGTGTGCGTGCGTGCGTGCGTGCGTGCGCGCGCGCGCGCTTGTGCTTGTGCTTGTGCTTGTGCTTGTGCTTGTGCTTGTGCTTGTATGTGTGCGTGTGCGTGTGCGTGTGCGTGCGTGCGTGCGTGCGTGCGTGCGTGCGTGCGTGCGTGCGTGCGTGCGTGCGTGCGTGCGTGCGTGCGTGCGTGCGTGCGTGCGTGCGTGCGTGCGTGCGTGCGTGCGTGCGTGCGTGCGTGCGTGCGTGCGTGCGTGCGTGCGTGCGTGCGTGCGTGCGTGCGTGCGTGCGTGCGTGCGTGCGTGCGTGCGTGCGTGCGTGCGTGCGTGCGTGCGTGCGTGCGTGCGTGCGTGCGTGCGTGCGTGCGTGCGTGCGTGCGTGCGTGCGTGCGTGCGTGCGTGCGTGCGTGCGTGCGTGCGTGCGTGCGTGCGTGCGTGCGTGCGTGCGTGCGTGCGTGCGTGCGTGCGTGCGTGCGTGCGTGCGTGCGTGCGTGCGTGCGTGCGTGCGTGCGTGCGTGCGTGCGTGCGTGCGTGCGTGCGTGCGTGCGTGCGTGCGTGCGTGCGTGCGTGCGTGCGTGCGTGCGTGCGTGCGTGCGTGCGTGCGTGCGTGCGTGCGTTATTACTACAGCACCACCTGCAAGCTGACAGAGGCATTGCATGCAACATGCTGCAGTATCCAGTCATTCCTGGAATCAGCAGCGACTTACAATAACACTCTATATTCAGCAAATGCTTCTAAACAGCCTAAAACAGATTTAATGTATTTTGAAGAAAGTGTGTCTTAATCATTCGCATGCAGCACTGACACAACATAATTTTGGGTTATTGGTGATTTCACTGCTTTCTGTCATCTGCTCACTTTTTGGAGACAGGGTGCCACAGTGGTTAGTGCTATTGACAGGACACAATGGCCATGCAGGATGAATGGAGGCTGATTACACTCTTTTATTACAGGACAGTGAATTTGCATATGCTTCTTTTTTTGCCAGAGGTCTTTTTTGGTTGTTCTGTAAAACTGCCATCTTTTTTTAAGCCTTGCTAAGAGTAATGATCCCAGTGGGGCATATACTGTAGGATGGTTCAATCAGGAAATAAAAACTATTGGAAAGTGTCCCAGATTTAACCATCTGTCTGCGTGTACGGTCCATTTGCTTTGTTTTGTGTCCAGTCTGCTTCCCCTTTAAGGCTGCTGCTCTTTGGCTGATAAAAATTATTAATTAGTGCAAAAGTGGCTGTGTGTTGTTCACATGCTGGAAATCCCGGGCATGGTCACACAGCACTGTGTTCCTCTCTTTAGACCTGGGCCTATTCTCCACCAAGACTCTGGTGGAGGCCAACCCGGACCACCAGGTGGAGGTGCGTACCCAGCTCTCTCAGCCTGCCGACGAGAACTGGGACCTGACAGGGACCAGGAAGATGTGGCGCTGCGAGAGCAGCCGGTCACACACCACCATCGCCAAATACGCACAGTACCAGGCCTCATCATTCCAGGAGTCGCTTCGGGTCAGTCTCCCACAATACCTTTCACTGCGTCTGCTCACACCACTGCTCGTGTGTAGTCTCTGCTGCTGGAAAATAGAGTATGGAAGTGTATTTAAAACTTCATTTTGATTGAAAGCTCAATCACTATTTTGTAGACAGGTGTGAAATTCAATTTTATGGCTAATTAAACATTTAGATGTGGTTATTGGCTCAGAAGAGGAGCATTAAATTCTGTTTGTTTTTCAGTTTACAAGTCAGAGGGGAATGTCTCAGAACTATTGACTCTGCATGTTGTCGTGAAGCTGCAATGTCCATCACTTATTGTGACCCCTCCTTTGGAAGGCACCTGTGCACAACTGAATTTCAAATTCAGTTGTGTGCTGTATGCAGTATTTTATTTTTTCAATTAAATAATTCATAGTTCAATTCAGTACTATACCCTAAAATACCCCATCTGGTTTTAATTATTTATCTGCATGTTTGTTTTAAAGTTGGGAAAGTTGTTAATTTTCCCATGCTCAAGAATACTCAAATAATTGTATTTCACAAAAATGAAAAATGTTGAATGTATTCCAATATCTATACATTAGCTGTGTGTCTAAAAGAGAATTTTAAAGTGATCAGGCCTAGCTGCCCTCTGCGCCAACATAAAAGCTCAAATTCATTATGTTGTGTGTTATGTGTATGTATATGTCTGAAGACACAGATGAATCCAGAACATGGTGCATTACTGTGGCAGCTTCTCCTGCGTTCCCTCAGGCTCAGCTCAATAGCATGTGCCTGCTGAGATGAAACAGGACCTTGTCAGAAAGCCATCATCTTGTATATCCTTGGCTTTAAATATTCATACCATGTGTAAGACGAGTCTGTTCAAGGCAATTTGTCCTTCAGAGAGGTACAGAAAAAGGTTAAAATATTTTCAAAAATGCTTAAAATGTCACCGATACAGTATGATCACAGTGATTAAACACTCTTCTGTAGTTGTTGTAATATAGTACAAATGTTGTCCTAGGGAGAATTTAGCCCTGAACAGGTGGAGGATATACTCGGCATCTGTCATTGTTGTAACGTTAAAATGTTCACATTCAAGGAGGAGAATGAGAAGAAGGGGCAGAAGGAGCACTCGGACACAGAGTCATCACTCTCAGAGAAGTAAGTCACCCAGTGTACATAATGGAATAGTATGGCATGTTTATGTGTTCACATGCATGAATTCATCTGACCACAAATCCTGAATCTGCTTGTAGTGTTGTGCGACGAAGAAAAGGTCCCTTCAAACACATCAAGTTTGGGACGAACATAGACCTGTCAGATGAGAGGAAGTAAGTGCTCATTCTTTGCTGTCACACTGTTGGGTGACAATATATAATTTCAACAGGACTCTAAAGTTAGTTTTCATACTGTCACAGTTACAAAGTTACAATACTGTAACCTCAGCAACATGCATCTGTAGATCTTAGAAAGACAGCAGAATGTACTTATATGTTGTGTGTTTTTATTGCCACCTTTTAATCATTAAAAATGCTGTTCATTCAGTGACTTACAGTACTAGAAACTATAAATTCATTCATATTAGTTATATGAGCTACAGTGACATAGACCTGACTAACACACCACACCCAGAGCAGTTTGAGTCTGTGCCACGAGCACTAATGCAATGGCTCTACCAGCTTTGAATTCAGTTGGCTGTGATGTGAAGTACTTGTGACAAATGGCCACCTGGAGGTGAGGGGAATGGCTGGGGCAACCTGTCCTGAGTGCTGAGGTGCGGTGCATTTCCGTCTCCCTCAGATGGAAGCTGCAGCTGCATGAGTTGAGTAAGCTGCCGGCGTTTGCGCGGGTGGTGTCTGCAGGGAACCTGCTGAGTCACGTGGGCCACACCATCCTGGGGATGAACACCGTTCAGCTCTACATGAAGGTCCCTGGGAGCAGGACGCCAGGTCAGCCAGGCCCTCATTACACACACACACACACACACACACACACACACACACACACACACACACACACACACACACAGACACACAGACACACAGACACACAGACAGACATACACATGCGTACACAACAATTACATACAATCTCTAAAGAAATGGGAAAACCTAATGTCAAAAGAATTATACATTCAGTCATGAGAAGATGTTTTCTTATTGGAAGTCATGGTCCAAGTCAAAGTACGTTGAAGAGATGTCTCATATTTATTAGTTTGTCTTAATACCAAATGATTCTGATGGAGAAGACTACTCAGAAACTAATGTGTTTGTTTTCAAATTTTTTTCATTTTTAGGTCATCAAGAGAACAACAACTTCTGTTCTGTTAACATCAACATCGGACCTGGGGACTGTGAATGGTTTGCTGTGCCAGAGCCCTACTGGGGTGTTATGAATGATTTCTGTGAAAAGTACGCAAATTACATAATTTAATGATTGTGGGGTTTTGATTACTTGTGTTTCACCTTGACATTCTCATCTTTTAGCCAGCAATCTAAGCAACTGCTGCTGCTTCCCGCATGTCTTTAAAATGAATATCTGTTGGAGCTGGAGCAGTTCGTTATCTTGTGCCATTTAGTATCTACTTTAAAAGTAAGAGTTGTTTTGCTGGTTAGTCTGTACTTAGTCTGGTCTCCTGAATGTAAACGTAAGACTGAAAAACCTTCTGGTGTTTATTACATACAATTGATACACACATGACATTTTGTACTTCTCTCCTCTGGTGCCAGGCATGACTTGTGTTTCTGACCTTGGGTAAAATCTCTCCTCCCAGGAATAATATAAATTTCCTGATGGGGTCATGGTGGCCCAACCTGGAGGACCTGTATGAAGCGAACGTGCCGGTATATCGGTTCATCCAGCGCCCAGGAGACCTGGTGTGGCTCAACACGGGCACAGTACACTGGGTGCAGGCCATCGGCTGGTGCAATAACATCGCCTGGAACGTTGGACCACTAACGGGTACACTCCTAGGATGGCTTCCTTAAAAGCTCCCCTCCCCACCGTGAATAGTAGAATAATAGAGTATGGTGAATTAGCATTTGGTTGAAGTATTTTTAAAATAATGCCCCCTAACAAACGGGAAAAGAATGTCCGTTATGACATGTGCAAAATCATTTTATGAGGACGTAACAGAAGTGTATTTGCCAGCTGATATACTCATAATTGAACTGAAATTTTTGTTGTTTTGTTAACACCACTTTCAAAGTGCATGGTATGGTTTATCGGCTGAAAAACATCAAAATGAGTCCGGTGTCTGGTGTTCAGATACTAAACCCTGGCCCCAGGTGACATTGGCAGTCTCATTACAGCCGCAAGCTTTTTAACCACCTGTATCAAACTATCATTGTTTCAGTCCTTCAGCTGAAGTTATTTAAGAAGAGCTCAGCGTCGTCTGGTCTCCCACTGTCTTGTAGATGAAAGTGTTTCTTGGACATCACTCCTCTGCTAGCATAAGAATCTGAATCTTTGAATCGGTCTCTGAATCTTTTGCCTTGATTTTTAATCCCCCCTGCAGCGTACCAGTACAAACTTGCAGTGGAGCGATATGAGTGGAATAAACTGCAGTGTGTTAAATCCATTGTCCCCATGATTCACCTGTCCTGGAACATGGCCAGGAACATCAAAGTTTCTGACCACAAGCTCTTTGAAATGATCAAGTGAGTAAACTCCTAACAGATCAGGGCCATCTTGTAAATGTGATGCTGCCAATCTCTGCTCATATTATGGTGGCACTTTTGTTAGGTCGTTTCTGTTTGCCTGAAATATGGTTTGGCCTGTTAGATTAATTTTTATTATTTTTATGATACATTTTTAAAATAATTTTTTGTCAACTGCATGGTGCAACTTGATGATCTCAAGTAAGCTTAAAGAATGCGGACTGGCCCTTGTAGATTATAAATGTATAAATTGCTTTCAACCACTCTGTATTGTGTGTCTGTTTTGTGTGGAATTTCACTGTGGGTTTTTAATTGGATGCACACTTCTGCTGTAGCTCAAATAATAGCAAGGACCTTGAGCATACTCAGACCTGCGAGGCAAGCATACTTCATCAATGCTGGTGAATATAAGCCCTGTGTGTGTGTGTCTTTGCAGATACTGCTTGTTGAGGACGCTTAAGCAGTGCCAGATGCTGAAGGAGGCTCTCACGGCCGCAGGGAAAGAGGTGGTTTGGCATGGGAGGACCAAGGATGAGCCCGCCCACTACTGCAGCATTTGCGAGGTGAGCATTGCTGCCGTGACCTCAGAACAGTCTGTGATCGTAACTTTGGGATCTGCTGGCCCAACAACCCTCCCATCTTTCTCCCTTCCAGGTGGAAGTTTTTGATCTGCTCTTTGTAACGACTGAGAGCAACTCACGAAAGACCTATGTGGTGCACTGCCAGGACTGTGCCCGAAAGGGCAGTGAAAACCTGGAGAACTTTGTGGTGCTGGAACAGTACAAAATGGAGGACTTAATGCAAGTTTATGACCAGTTCACATTAGTAAGTTGGACATAAGTAAGTTCTGATTTTTTTTTTACATTCCTGTTTTACTGGTTGACTGTAATTGGAATGTAAATAATTTATGATTTAGTTTTAACTTTGAAATAAGTATGTAGGATAGTTAGTTCACAGCTGCATAATGAAGTGCTTCATTAAAATAGAAAAATGAACACCCCAGGTCATAAGTAATTGTTCATAATAATAATAATTTTCAGAAGTATTAGTACAACAAAGGTCATTGTGCTGTTTAATTAGAGAAACCAGCAACTTGTAAGTTATGACAATATTTTTCCAAGTTTGAAAGAACCTGGGGTAGACAAAGTAATATAATGGAAACACCAAATGCCAATAAATGAAAATTTCGAACTAATAAGGACCATATACCTTCAGAAACGCCTCAGTCCTCTTTGAATGCTGCTGTAAAAATTTGGAATGTTTCTATTAGGATGTTGAACAATTCTTCAAATCAGGCTACAGCCTTATTCTTTGAGAGTCGTGGAAAGAAATATACTCTTAGTTTTTTTCCACAGCTGAAATGTCCATTGATGTTTAGATCTCTTGATTGGGGAGGGTGCCATTAATGAAACCTGTCTTGTATTCATTAGTAGTTTGTTATTGGGGCATTGTCGTCTTGAAATATGGGAACATCTGGAAGGAACAATGCTTGCTCCATAATGGACCCCTGGCCATGTAAAATGCTTGGTCACTCATTCTGCGGAATGAGATCTTGGCTTTACCAGTGCGCTCTGGGGGTGGGAGAGCAGGGTACAATGTGTAGTCTGGAGGGAGGTTTTCGAGCTGTTGGGTGTTCTCTTTCCCATTGCACAATGGCAGCTCTTCTTTCTACCTCCAGTGACAGCTCTGCAGTCCTCACACAGTGCATCTGCTCAGCTCAGCTGCTGTTTTGCAGAGTGGAGCCAAGTGGCACCTGACTCCAACCGCTTTTTGACATATACTAGTGTGCTGAACTGATAGCGGATAGAATGGGCTGACACATGTTATTGGGTATCCCAAACTGAGGAATAAGAAAGAGAGTGAAATGTTCCTAAGAAATACTGTGTATGTATGTATGCTTATATTTCTCTTGGCCCTTTGTCCCACAGGCTCCTCCTTTGCCTTCATCCTCATCTTGACATTAACATTTATTGTTCTGTGGACAATACACACGGACTAGATGAACCATTTCTGATATTCAGGAAGTGACCCAGTTCTGCACCACTGGTTTCTGTAGCTATCCCACAAGGCTGCTGGCTGAAAGCTGTGTGTCTATGCAACCTGCCAAGTGCGGAGTGTCAACCCTACTGGATGGGAGTGGGTGCTGCTCCTTCTCCTGGACTGTTTATAGCTGGTTCAGCTGTACTTATATAGAAAAGAAACAAAAAAGGAAAAATATTGGAGAAAAAAAAAAAAATTTTGTATATATTATCTGTCACAACTGGCAATGTCACACAGACTACTGACTTGAGAACTTTCTCTTTTTGTATTCTGTTTATGGGCTGATATATATGACCTTTTTCTCATTGAAGTTTTTTCCCTTAAATGAGTACTAGCTTAGCTGGTCTTTTGTATGGTAGATAGAAATTTTAAGTCTCTTTGGGCAGCAAAATCAAAAAAAAAAAAAAAAAAAAATTTTGTAATGTGAAGAGTTAGGTGATATAATTTTTTTACGGCTTTTATGTTTTATCTGTCTTGTTATTTTGAAACCATGATGTTAATTTTTGTTCAGTTTATTAGGTAAAAAGAGAAAAAATGGCCAAGTCACAAAGAAAAATGGGTTGCACATAGACTAAGGAATAAACTATAATTTGTGATTTTTTTGTTCTGTTTCTAATCTTGATGTAAATTTACACTATTTATAAATACATATTTATTGCTTGAAAATATTTGTGGATGGAATGCTGTTATTTTTTCCAGAGTACCTGCCATTAAATTTTAAGGAGTTTTGTCATTTTAAACACTACTCCCATTACTTTTTCTATATATAAATAAAACTGCTTAGCAAGCATTGTACAGAAACCTACATTAAAATTGTTTTATTGTTTGAAGAATGTTCTATGAGTTATTAAAATGAAATTGTCATCTTTAATATGAAAAGTATTACTCTCACTGTATTTCCAATGCTTTAACAATTTGTCTCCTCACAAGCACATCAAATCATACACAGCCTATAGATTACTCATTTAAGCACATTTTTTTTGAATCTCAACCTTTGTTTTATTTGATGTCAATAAACCTGACTCTCAATTTGCCTGATTCAAGGTACCTTGCAGAACTCCCTGTGTCAACAACTGCCAAAAGGTGTTCAAGTGTGGCACTGTCTTTTACAAAGGCTTCCTCACGACTTCCAGTCATCTTGTGTGGTTGTGTTGAAAACCCCCCTGAATAATTCCTCAGTAAGACGCTGCAATGTGGTGCATGCTTAGTTCGGTCCTTGGTGTAAGGTTCAATTTCAGTTTGAAATATTTATATTTGATAACATAATAGCTGCATACCTCCTGTATATATGGTAGAACCTCTATGGAGGGGTGAAGTAGATCGAAAGTGAAAGGGTCTATAGTATGTCAAATTGGTAATAAATCAGTTTTAAAAATTAATTTTTCAATGTGAACATCATCTGTATAACTATTCAGTATCTATCTTTGCAAATAGAATATAAGTTTTTCATCAGCAACTAAAATGATAATCTGACTGTAAATGTGAAATCATTCTAATTGAAACTGCCAAGTAATGGCTTGTGTGTGTTCTGCTGGCATGTGGATCGTGTCACCAGTAGGATAGTTGGCTGTGTCTGCCTACAGGAGCAGTGTCAGGCAGTGCACAGGCTGCAGTGCCCTCAACAGGCCAATCTGGGAGTGGCCCGTGGTGATGACACCTCGCTATCTGTACTGCCACCCAGTGGTTAGGAATGTGCCAGTAACGGAATAAGACAGCAATGTGGATTTTTTTAATCAAAAAAGTACATAATTATTTGTGAATGTGAAGCAGTGAGGTTTTTGTTTCGGATGAACCAAGTGATAAAATTCAAACTAAGCAATGGGCAGTTCAAGTTTGCTCATAGAGTTGAGGGTCACTAGGCAAGAGAGAGCATCTCCATAAAATCAAGTTGCTATACAGTTGGTACTGAAAATTTCAGGGGAAAACCCAAGCGGCTCAAAGCTTTTAGTACATTTCACATTGGTATGTGAGTGGTGGAAACCAAAGATGCTAGTCACTGGAGATTGAAAGGAGCACAGCTGCACTGTGTGGTGTGTTTCCCCCCATGTCTCTTGGGTCAAGGCTGAGTGTTGTTCCCAAGGGGGACCATGAGCAGTGCACCTTTGTGCATTTTTGGTGACAAACCCTTTTTGGGTCTGTTTCAAAGTCCAAGTATTTCCCTTGCTCTCAGGACCTGTGATGGGAATTATGGTCTTGAGCCACTCCTGACTCTGAAGAATAGTTTGGAAACAGTGTCTGAACATCTGCTTCAGTTGTTTGTTTATGATGTCCTCCAGCACAGTAGCTGTACAAATCAGATTGCCAGTTATAGCATGAAATGGTTGCATGCATTTCTGAGAGCATTCTTGAAAACTTGAGCTGGAAGTATGGAGATACACTTGCTTGAGCTTCCAATATACGGGAAAAATACGAATTTTGAAAAATCTTGATGGAACAAATAAAGATGGAGATCCTAGTATTAAAGACCAAGCTTGACCAAGCGTGGGAAGGGGTCTAAGCAAGGAAACATGGGCCGAAGTGCCTGTTTATATCATCGCTGTCCTCAGTCTGATCTCGTCTGACAGAATCGGTGTATGCAGAAGACTAGCACAATATCATAATGAATTCACGAAGAACCATAACAATAAACGTTCTTGTAAAATGTAATTAGATGGTTGTAAAACGCGTAGAGTACATACATTTAATATTTTCGATTTACAGATTACAATTACAGATTATGACAGTTGTATATTGTTTATTACGCCCAGAATGTTTTTCAATACATTGTGGTTAGTATGACGGATCTTTTAGTCACACTTGTCCTCCACCTTCCTCATTACAACTGGCAGACTAGAATTTGGTCGTCGAGACCTCACACTTTTTCAGTCATATGTGCTCAAGAAAAAAATAAATGTGCTGAATGTGACCAGCAGATGTCCCCATTTGGCATCAAAAGAAATAAAAGTTCGGGACGTGAAAAGCTCAATAACATGTTCATGATTTCTTCCAGCCGTATTAGTCACACACGTGACTCATCTTTGTTTACTATATTGTGCTATGACGGTTTTACTCTCTTTTCGCTTACGGAGTTTTGTTTTCCGTGAGTCATAGCTACTTCCAAATAGTAAAAACATGAAATTTATTAGGAGGGGATATGCACAGGAAGTTTGACCTAACCTTAATTTGTTGAAGAAATTACTTCGAGAAGCTACAACGAACTCACAAAAAGTATTTTTCTTTTGTGCTTTTAATGTACTTACTTTATATTGTAATTAATGTGTAAACATATAAAGCGCTGGCACACTTTAGTGTCATTTAGTGTTAAAAATCAACCTATTTATTTTTTCTCTTTTGTCCGTTATGCAAATAAAGATCTGTTATTATATTTCCTGGCCGTAAGCATCGTTCACTGCTCATCATCTGTTACATTATCATGTACCAAGCCTTAATTCACGAAATGTATTGTCTACAACGCCACTGTCACTATTTCCTTTATTTCTTTCGTTCAAAGCTGGCTACATGTTAAAAAGTAGCCGTGTTAGAATGAATGACTAAACGTCGTACACAATCAGCACCAAAGTTTGAATGAATGAATTGTGGAAATGTCAATAAATTATTAGTCGCTCCGCTTTGAGTCAAGAGCGCTGTTTTCCATCGCCGCAAGTTTGAGAGTTTCTGAATCTATATATACGGTTTATAAATAAAAGTCCGTTTGTGAGTCACGCGGCATTATTCATCGCCTCTGCGGTCTGGTCCCAATCGCTCGAGGAAATGAAGTATATTGACCCAGTGACTAACCTGGAGCCCACTTCATGAAATTGTTGAACTGAGGAAGTGTTGGCATAACAAACACCTACAGGGTTCGCGTAATCGCAGATGACAACAGGAGTTAGGAGGACCAGACCTACTTTTGCGCCTCGGCATTCGGGCGCTGTACATGATGTATTAGCCCACTCCTAGCTATGATTTGTCAGACCTTTGGAAGTTACATTTGAAATATAGAACAAATTTTTATCTTTTATCTTTTCTTGAACAAAACATACACAATGATGAATTCTTAATTCAACTGCAGGCAGTAGAGTAGCGTAGCAGATGTACAATTTCATAATATAACAGCAAAGAAGCAGACCTGCAGCCCCCATCCAAATACACCTTCTCAGAGGTCTAATACAGTCGATGCAAGATGCCCGCACTGGCTGAAAACCAGCAATAGACCATGCTAAATCTTCAGTAACAGTGAAATATACCTGCTAACACCCCAGTGAGGATGCTGTAGAAATCCCCCAGATTTTTGTCAAGTTAGTGGCCGTGCTTACTGAGTGAGTCACAGGATGTGCTGGTTCAAGTTTCTGTGCCTGCTGTGGTACAAGCACTCAGAGAGGAGATTTAGGCAAGGTGGGAGCTCAACCCTCCTTAGTCCTCCAGCATCCACAGGGTTTGAGGTCTCCACAGGCCATATTGTTCCCACATGTTTATCAAAAAGCTCTCTTCCTCTTTGGTGCATTCCATGATTCTTTATTACAGACAAAGTTGATGACAGGAAGGGAAACTGTTGAAATAAGGTTTGAGCTTTTAAAAAAAGTAAATCTGAGTCATGCCTATGCAATGTTTGGGGCAAATTCGTTTAAAAAAGGCTGTTGATTTATGGATTGAGGTTTTAAATATAATTCTTAGTAACTTTGAAGCAACAGCAGTGATTTTGATGAATGCAATGTTTCCAAATGGCTCTTCAACACAAACACCCACATAACCAACAATTGTGATATAGCCAGAAAAGTTCTATATTCCATGGACACCTACCACTACAACTAGGAATTATGAAGTTTGTATTAAAAGAAATATTATGTGTGTAACAGATGTATAAGTTCCCTATGTCTTAAGAACCTTCATGATAATATGCAACACCACAGTAACTGCACTCCAAACATAGTTATCTTAATATTGTCCAGTAGAATGGCACAAAATCCTAAAGGTGATGCACCATGACAATTCTGTTAAATTGTGGACTATAATTTATCACATAGACATACACATGCATGAAGGATGCACACCTTACAGTTCAATCACCAATGTACTGAATCACAAATGTATCACCTTACTTCATGAGTGTTCACAAAAAATGCAACTGACATTCCATGTCAGGCTTAGTATCTGTGATAAATGATGTTTTTTTTTTTTTTTTTGATAATTTAATGGTGCCTTCTCCATAGGAAATAACGGCAAAAAAGGAAAGATTGTGACTGTGAACTCATCCCTGAGTGTATTAACCACCTGTTAGCACACGGATGTCCTTGTTTAAAAGTCACTCTGAGGATTGGTTAATTTTTGGGTGGTACCAAATCATATTCTGTGTAGTATTGCACTGGCCATAAATAAACAAAGATATTATAGATGACCTTCAAATAAAAGACTATACCGTAACAAGTCCACCTCGTCAGTTACTAGTAATAGAGCAGTTTTACTTGTGAAACTCATTCACATTGTTGCACTATCTGAAATGTCTTGATGCAAGGGTGCTATTGCATCACTCTGTAGTACTGCTTATGTGAACTGCAATGTTGGCCATCCTCCTGGTAGATAGTGTGTTTAGAAAAGCTGATTGCCAACATACCTTTCTTATGTCAGTGACTACAAAAGGGCAACTGTGCAAAATTCATTGATATTTTCAGATGTTTAGCCAGCTGAGGAAATGGCATTAAAATTAGAGGTGGAGTTGTCATGTGGGTCTCTGCTATGTAGATCATGGAGGGGGAAAATATGGCCTTTGAGCAGAAAAAGGGAAGAGAGAGAGAGCATATGGAGAGTTTTATGTTTGTCAGAAAAGTGATTACGGAAGAAACATTATCAGAAGATATTCTGCTCAAAGGTTTGACCGAACTGCCTCGGGGCTTTCAGAAATCCTCACAAGGCTCACAACATTCCATTTTAAATGTCAGAGATTGACAGACACTCTGGATTCTGGCCACAGGAAATTCACAACAAAGTAACATTTTGCTGCCTCATCTACCCTCCTCTGAAAGTTTTCTATCTTTTCTAGGCAGAAAAGTTTGGAAAATTATAATTTGAGTATAACTTTAAAGATTCATAACAATGTTTACATGATGATGACCTAGCCTTGACAAGAACAAAGTCTGTCTTTTATATATAGTTACAAATCTATGCAGACTAAAAAAGTGTGAATTTCTGTTGTAGCATGAATTATTAATTCCCTTTTTCCTACTGAGGGTTTCATATAAGGTAATTGAAATAAAGTTGTGGCTTTGCTTAAGTATTCATTTAGGGTTTTCTTAGTCTTGTGTGTTCTTCCAAAATGAATATGTGAGATATTCAGGGATTATGGGACAAATCAAGAAGTAGATTCATGAAAGACCTCCTTGATGACAAATCATTCATTTAAGGAATGACCACTTACTAAACTCACATAGGCTTCCCAAATCCTAGTCCTCAGTACCCACCATGTACAGATGGTGGTCTTAGCTCTAGCTGAGTTCAGATCTGATTAAAAATATTTATTGAATATTTTTGTAGAAAGAGGGAAAGTTGAAATATTGTTATCCCTGGCATTTCCACTGGACAGGAATTGCACCATTTCTCAGGTAAACCACATGGGGTCAGTGTTTTCACCTGAACAGCACTGAGGTTAATTGCCCTTGAGTCCTCTGTTTTCAAGGCTACCACATACCTCTCTGAGGTTAAATGAGGCAGTTCCAGTAGAACTTGCAGAAATGGATTTTCCGTGGGTGATATTTAACATCAGTTGGAGTAGTACATATTTTTGGTCAAGCATGTGTAAACAAGTAAATTATGCCAGCATAAAAACCTTTGGAATTCTGTCATTCATGTGTGAGAACTTAAGTTTAATAGAGCAAGTGTTGGGCGTGTTGTGAAATGTACTTAAAAGTATATGACTGTCAGATGAAAGAACACCATTTATTTTAAGTGATTCGGAAGTTTGTGTAAGCCAACATTCTTGCTGAATGAATATGTGAATGAATCATCCAAAAAATGTAGGTGAAAGGACAACATGTTTAAAGGAAACGAAAGTGGGTTTGTTCAATGGAAAACCATCAGATCCCTCATAGTGTTTTGTAATGTACCAGAGCTGTTTGAAAGTCAACATCTTCAGAATTATCCCAGTCCAACGGTGGGAAATGTCAAGTAGCCTTGTAGCCCATGCTGCTCCAAAACAACAGTGTCAACAGGACAACACAGCTCATGGGAAGAGGTCTAGTTTCTAACATCCCAGAGTCCACTGGAAATTGGAGCATGATGAACTTCCTTTGAACCTATTTTCGACTGGAAGTATACAATATAAACATGACAGTGAGCTATTCTAAGATAATAGTATAAGATTCCTTGTACTGATTGATACTGTTTTCTCTCATTGCCAGCATGTGCAAGATCTGGTCCTTTATGGGTTTCATTAAGTCGTCACACTACCAAAGCTTCTGTATATGCATGGTAGACACTTTATAGTCACAGAGAAGTCATTTCACACTTTTTAACTGAGATTATTTTTTTCAGTAGATTAATTTCCACATGTCTGAACATAATGGATAAGGGTAGGATATAGAGAGGGTAAACCTGGTCTTAGATCTGCATTCATACTACTATGAGCCTAAGCATAGTAAGCAAGAGTGTAGGCAAATCAGCAATGCAGAGATTGTATGTAACTTCAAGGGAAAGCTTAGCAAAATATTCAGTTTGCTGTTCATGCTGGAGGGTGCAATACTGCCAAGCAGCTGACAGAAGTTCCTAGAAGGCATAATTATCAGTGAACCATGGTCAGTGGCTGCATTGATGGTCCTGTCCTGAAAAGGGCGAAAGGAGATGAACTAGCCTCTCATGGCAGACCCTGGCGGATGGGGTAAAGCCTGAGATGTGGCATGTTGTGTAGTGGATCACCCTGTGCTGCTCTCCCAGAGGCAGGGCCATGCCATGTCGGAATGCTGAACGGGCACCTGCAAGACTTCTTTAGGGCTGTGGTGCGGTCTCACCCACTGTGGGTCCCATCCCACCCTGGGGCTCTGATGTTGAGTTGAGGTTGTGTGCACACGCCCATCTTCTCCCGCCACAGACCCAGCCATGAGTCACTGCTGTAACTGACTGCACAGCCACAGAGAGCAGAGAGCAGAGCTGCATTTACTCTCAAATGAAAATGAGAGCGAAATGAAAGCTTTCATTCTGACTCAGTGGGGGATTCAGGGGGAGCATGTGCCCATCACAGATTTGACATTGATCATGGGCAGAAACGTTTTGGCTTTCAACTTGATCTATAAGGTAAAGCTTTTACAATGTGATCAGTTTAGATGGGACTGCAATGTGTGTGTGTGTGTGTGTAGGTGTGTGTAGGTGTGTGTATGTGTGCATGCGTGTATGCGCATTTGTGTACTTTTGTGTGTGTTATGGGAAGAGTTGTGTAATTGTTGAACTGTGAGAAACAGAAATCTCTGCTTCAATGACATCAGTGAGAGTACTCTGAGCGCAGATCCCCTATTTTGGCGTCACTGCGCCAACCTGCAGCTTTTTCATTCACGATTACACTGGTATGTGTAAACAAACACAGAGTAACGATCCTGCCCCTCCTCAGGCAGCACCTGCTCAGCATGACGTCAGCGTGACAGAGGTGTGCGATGGTGTGCGCAGGCTGGCTTTGTGATGTTTGCACACCCTGTGCGTGTGCAGCCACAAGAACTTTCCACTCACATCACCGTCAGGAGTGATCCGTCTCTGCACAGGACATGGCACCATCAATTAGCTGCAGAGCAAGCTGAAAACTCTGTTATTAGTATTTATGCTGTTATATTCTGGACTATTTCCTCTTACACTGTCTGGCAGGTTTCTGCTTCATTATCTGTATCTGTATATATACAATGACCTCAAAATATATTAATAATCTAACATAAATAAAAGCACTAAAAATAAACTGGTGCTATCCCGAATTTCCATAACCATCAGACAATAATACTTCTATTTTTGGAAAAAAGAGGAAAAATTATTTAAAAAAATGTCTCCTCTGTATATAACACGAGCTTGCTTTTTGTCCCCACAGGAGAGATGGCAGGGAATTAGACTACCTGAGTTAAATAGACACACTGCTGGATAAGTCTTTTTTTATCAAGCCTACAAATTTTAGAAAGAAATCTGGGAGAACATTTTATGCACTCATACCTCAATAGAAGATTATGAACTGGTAGCTATTGACATCGCTGTGATCCTTAGCCATGAACAGTGTTTTGGCTTTTCTTTCATTCCATTCCCTTGTGTTCATTTTCTGAACAGACAAAAGCATATTTGTAATATATGCTTGAGCTTTGTTACAGTGGTTGCCAATAATGGAAAAGTTTCAATCAAACACTCTTTAAGGGAATATTTCTTTCTTTTTATCATAAAAGGACACGCACCAAAGGATGCTTTTGCTCGTGTCCAATGAAAATTGGGAAAATGAAAAATTATCACAATGAAACAAAGAAAACGATGCTGTAATGTTATGTGTTTTCATTGAAATGCTTACACCCTCAAAAGAATGTGTGTTCGATTGAATCTGGCATATTATTTATCTGAGGCCAATGCAAGTACTTTCACAAGATACCGTTTACTGTTCTCAACTACTACAACGGATTCATATCCTCCGAAAAATGTTACATGATGGGTCATTTGTCTTCAGGCAAAAAAGTATCTGATGTTATTTGGGTTGTTCCTTATTGGCGCATGGATACATAGCAAATTAGGAATTTCCTTTCTCCTTGAAGAAAACCTACAAACCTGATCCTCATTCATTTTAAAACAACCACACAAAGTGAGCACTGCCCTTGAATTCTAAATGAACTACAACCTTCCACTTGGAATTATGTCATATGTAGTAATAATACATAAGTAGTACTGACAGAGTCAGCAGCTAAGAGTTTTGTGTGTGTGCAAGATGTATGGCCTCAATTCTTTTTGCAAAATGAATGTGAGTTAAAGGAAATGCCTGAACACTGTTCCTTTCTACAGATGACAGTACCGGCTGATGTCGATGACTACCAGTTCATGACCTTATCTTGAGGTAAAGATGCCATAACAGCCAGAGGTACTGTCCTACCCATGTTGAATACCCCTTAAGCCATATATTCTCATTGTTTCTAAAATGTCTGATTTATTGTGATTATTTTTCTCATTTCATGTCATTCACTGTGAGCATTTGCCTTACTAGACGCTCTTGAATTAATGCATGATATTAAATTTACACAGATAAATATATATGCTACGTAGCAAAACAAACCGATGTTCCAGAGTCCAAGAGTTTATTCCTTTTGCATATGATGGGATTCCTGCACGCCCCTACACACACACACACACACACACACACACACACACACACATTCACACAATTATACAGCATGTCAAACATTTAATCTGTAATCACAGCCAAGTCCTCAATCCCTTTAACAGCAGGGAGGAGAAAAGAGGAAAGGAAGCATATTGTCATATCCAGGAGGAAGTGTGACTCAGCATTGCTGCATTTTTAGGGCCTGAATCAGCTTGGCTGCGGAAATGGGGCCTTTGACAGTTTGGTGGCAACACGATAGCAATCCGTTTGTGGTCACACTGAGCGGAGCAGCGTCTCTGCAGGCTGACGACGGCGAACAAGCGACGCCGTTAATAAAGCGTGAACAATGAGGCAGTCACTCAGCTGGGCTCAGCCCAGTCTGCCGCTCCTCAGGAAAACGTGAGTCTCACTCCGACCCCGAGAATCCCCCCTTCCACATTTCTGTTTCCACTTCCCAGAGGGTTTCAGGTTTCAGGTCTCTGACAGGGAATTTAACCCCATGGTGCCTGGACAGCTTTACTCACCTGCCAGATTATATGTTTTCCAAAAATAAACGAGTGGTGCGAACTTTGCACACATGCAAATTAAAATGTCTCCCTGTCCACCTCTTTCTAATCCATCCTCTATTTGTACAGGTAGTGATTTGATATACCACAGATCCATCAGAATATCTTAGCAAAGTAGCTTGTGAAATACACAATCCCTGTATGGAGCAATGATTTATTCACTGCTGTCAAATGTATTATGCCATCATCTCTATCACTGCACAAAGTGGTTTTTTGGAAGGTAGGCCTGTATAAAACACTTCCCTGCCCAGAATTCCAAGCTTGTGTCAGTGTATTCAGAGTTGTGGCTGTGGGGTTGAAGCATGACCTGTGCTACTTTGGCATAACCCTGTCCCTCCCTTTTCCCCAGTGACCTACACACAGCACCTGTGACATCAGACTGAGCAGTTTATCTCATTTAATCACATTCAGGTAGCACACCATCTCCATGCTCTCTTGTGCAACGTATGTTCCAATCAAACCCCCCCCACCAAACCCCCACCCCTCAGCAGGAGAGCAGCATTCTCTGTCCCCTCCAACATGTAAAGAGAGAGGCTCCTGGACTCACCAGGCGGAACAGGTTTTCACAAGAGATTATCCCAGCGGAACATCCGACGCAGTGGAAAAACTGTAGTCAGCTGATCTACACTAAAAAAAAGGCCAAGTTGTAATGCAAGGCAGTTGCCAGGCAACAATAACAGTAACAAAAGGACTCAATTTAGACTGACTCTGAGCTGTAGTGGGGAGTATGATTTGTGAGGAGAAAAGAGACAATCAAATAAAATCTTCCTTTTCGAAATGTGAATAATATTCTGGTACAGGGAGAGTTCAAAGTTTGTCATTAGGTTTGCAGGTATTGACAGGAGCCATGGTACATTTCTGACATCAGGTGCTTCCCATAATTAGATAAATGCATGGCCTGACACAGTAGTCTCAGTGCCCTCATGGAATGAGGGAAAATCACTGTACTCTGGCCTCTGGTCATGTGCAGCTTATTCCCCACGAGCCTCCTAAGTCCTTTTCCTGTCCTGCTGCCAGTGGGCTCTTCCCCCTGCTTCAGCTCAGGTCGGCGCGTGAACGAGAGCTCGGCCTTTGTCACATGAGAGCCTCGGGGTCAAATATGCACTGGCAGTTTGGGATGTTCCGCTTGGTCAGTTTCCCTGCGCAGACTGCGCCAGCCTGCCGCCACTGGAGCTGCCAAAGAGGTCACGGGCATCCCAGAGATGAGCATGGCATGAGTGGCGGTCAGGTGAGGGCAAGTCACATGACACTGCAGGTATTAAGTGGGCCACTGGCTCAGCTCCAAGACCAGAAGTCCTGGACAGAGATGTGAAGGCATTCCTGTTTTACAATGCTAAGATGAGTGGAGACATCAGTTATCACATATCAGTACAGTTTGAAATTTACAGTAGAAAATGTATGTCCTTAAACGTATGATTACAAATAACTAGAGTACATGAAAGCATATTGTTCACATCATACTATATTTCGTTCCTTGTATTACACCATGACACCCATACAAGGTTTGACAGGTCTCCTACAATATGCAGACACACACTTTCCCCAAAAGAGGTCAGAGGTAAAAGAGACAGGAGTAGTGCAGGGAGATGCTGTATGCTCTCCATGTCAGATTATAACAGAAGCATTACTCATAATGGATTTAAGCCCCAGCTATTTCAGTGTTTTTGTATGATAATATTAGAGGGGCACAGTTTACACTGTCATCATTGACTGACTGAGTTTTTCCACTCAGGATTAGAAGCAGAGATGACTGGTTGCCTCTGGTTCATGGCCTCCTGAAATGTTGGGTTTCTATGGTATAATTTACCCTATGGTCAGCCATCAAATTGTGACTGCCACAGTGTTGACTATGACCAGCAACACTTTACAGCAACCTTTGCGCACAGTTCATCACCTTTGCGCACGCTATATCATTGCTCACAGAGACAGTATTTCAGCTCGGAAGTGTATCTAGAGTTGGCAGAGGATGCTGACACACTAAGGTGACTGCATTCCAAATTTACATTAAATTAAAAAAGGTAAACATAGATAACATTGATTTAAAAAGAAGCTGAGATACACACAGAAGGTAAATAACTGTGATTCTTTACTTATGAAGCAGTTTTTATAGGAATTACAAGTAAAAAATTCAAATGACAAAATCAGCAAGACATGCAATGCACTGGATTCAACTATTTTTAGAATTATTCTGTTGACAGGAAAATAATTTTCTTTTTCACATCTGTTTTCCATTTGAGTCCTGTTTTTAGGCATAATTATGAACAACCTTTTTACACATTTTTCACACAATTGGGCTATAATTTTCATAGCATTTTATGTGAAATTGTAAATACATAGTAATTACAGTGAATTGATCAGCAATTCTATTTCTAGGCAATTCTATTACTAATTCTAATATGATTCAATAACATATACAATATAACTGATTTAAGTTTCATATTTAAGGGTGTGCATGAGGTTTTGGTTACACTTATAGCTAGAGTTATTCTGATCACCAGTACATTATTCATCAATTACATGTTCATTCATAAAATTATGAATGAAAATTACAAGAAAAGTCAAGACTTCAACGAATTTCCTAAAATGACTGTAAAAGCTGGTGTGTCACAGGATGTGGGTGTGACAGTTTGACTATTGGTTACACACATAAGCCATCCCATGTCGCTGAAACCACTGAGTGAGGGGTAAAAATAACTGAATCCACCTGCTTGCGTCTGTGTCCTGCTTGGCTTATAGTCCCCTGGGCTCCTTTGTGTACACTTAACACACCACTGCTGCGCACCTCTGCCACACCAACGCACCTTGGTCATGAAGTGTGTACACTCAACACTCTGGAGAATGTGTTGTGGAGTGGATCACTACTGTACACAGGCCAGCAGACCCAGACCTGTGTCCGTGTGGGAAAGTTACTCAAAATATTGACCCAGTGAAGAATGGACAGGTGTTGAGTGATTACGTGACTATACTTTTGCTCCAGTGCTGTAGGAATTGCCCAATCAAGTTTTCTCTGTGCTTTTTTCTGTTGCAAATACCCTGTGTGAACAGCCTAGGTTTCTCAGGATGGAGACATTTGAATTTTCATTTGAATTTGTCATAAGTGTTCCATTTTATAGGTGACACTCATGCCATGTACCCTGCACTGACTGTCACTCTAAGGCATCAGATGAAATAAACACTGGCCTTCATTGCTGCTTGCAATTGACTTTTGTTTCAGTTTAGTCTGATTTGTCCTTTTTCACTCAGACTCTGATGAAGGGCAGAAACATCCAAAATGTAATCATTATTAATCAACAGTTGCAAGTATGTCAGGAGACACAGTGCTGTGGAGTATATTGTACTATTCTCTCACACTATTAAAATGAACACAGTGAAGTCAGTCATGTTCAAACTGACACCCTTTAGTTGACCATAACAAAATCTAAACTGCTGTCATGCATGTCCAAACTGCCATCACCCTGGAGTACTATTATTTATGTATTATTCATATATTTCTTCAAGACGGCAGATTTGTATTTTTCACTCCTGTTGTATTTGCCAATGAAACATTGTAAATGAAAATCTGTAAAATTCAAGTACAACTCCAAATCCTGTCCTATAAAAATATGTGCATATTCAGTCAAGGGCAGGTAAATTGGATGTTTGGCTCTAACTGAACATATGAATTGTATGTAATGGTGTAATGACTTTGTTTTTCTATGTCTGTTATCATAATCTTTTTTTGTGACTAATGTGAGTAAACTATCAAATGAATCTTTAAATGTTACAAAAACAGGTGGAGTTTTTATTAGAACATCAGAAGTACTGTTGTACACCAGGAAAAGCTGCATCATCCCTTTGTATTGTCTCAAATTAAAATGATCCTCTACTGGTGACTTTTTCATCTCCGGTTAACTACCTTTGAGACAGAAATCCAAGTGTCAAGTCCATGCTATTTCCAAAGGTTTACTACAGAGGGTTCATTTCCTCATCTGTACACAAATTGGTCCAGTTCTTTATTATGTGGCTGAAAGGGATGTAGGACATATGCCCCCTATTCAAAGCAATCATTTGAATGAGTGTCCCTCTCTGCCCAGATCTGGAAAGGTCATGGGCAGCTGAGATATATGGCTGCTCATGACCTTTGAGTTATCCAAATCTCTTCATGGCTTAGCGCTAAGGGGTTCCCAGAAAATGTGTCTGAAAGACAATGACATCCACTGTGCTTGATCTGTGACACTGATGACATCAGCGCAGTGAAAAATAACGTGCTTTCCGGGAGAGGGGCTGTGATTGGCTGAGATGTAAGAGTGAAATACGCATATTAGAGATACCACAATGAGCCCGTCGGCAGTATTTCACCGCCTACAGTTGAAAAACCCATTGCTTTTTCCTGTGATCCCAAGCCTTCATATTCCCCTGTCAGGACAGCCTGCGGTCCCTGTCATTATGTAACTGCGAGGGGACGGTCTGACGCAGACATACAGTGTCCTGATAGGGAGATAAGGGCCTGAATTCCTCTGTTATCAGTGCCAACGGCTGTATGGAGGAAACGCTGAGAGGAACATCAATTATCATTCCACTGGTTCTGCACACTGTCGGTGCCCACATATACACACATACCCCCAACATACATCCTGTGAAGACACCTGGCAACTCTCTCTCACTGCATCTACTATCAAAGAAACCCTATACTCCCAGTCCTATTCTGTTTTATTCTTTTTTGAGGAGAGGCTGGCACTCCATCAATGTTAATACATTCTAAGATTATACATTCATTTAATTTAATGAATACTTTACATTTGACAGTCCACCAGACAGCAAGCCAGACAGACAGTTGGTTCAACTTTATTGTCCCACACAGGAAAATTCACATGGAAGTAGGCATATAGAAAAATAACCAGATGCACTACATATATCTAACCATAAATGTGTATGTATAACAAAACCGTGCTTTACTTTGCCTCTTAAAACCCTGTGCCTTTTAAAAACAAACTTAATCATCCTGTGTCATGTGCTTATTGCTCACTGCCCCCACATTAACGGAGGACATGACTGCAGTAATGAGCGCCGGCAGCTGTGCGAGGCTCAGCTGATCGCCGCTCTGAGGAAGGAGAGACAGTGGCCGTGATGTAAGCCCTGTGATGTAACAGCCTGAAAGAATGCGGTCTGGCATTCTGAGTCCGTCACAGATGACCCCTCACACACTTCTGTCGGCGACCCAGGGCCACCTCACACTCGTGGCCGCCAGCGTCATCGCTACACCCAGAGTGCAACCTTAACATCCAGCTTCCACATGGTCACAGCCAAAGTCCAAATCTCATCAAATAGAGTTTTTTGCAAGTTGTGAAGAAAATGTATTGTAGCATTAGTTTTATGCAATTTCCCACTGGAAACAGTGAAAGCAGCCTGGCTCTGATGCTATCCGTGGGATACACAGAAAGATTTTTAATGTTTCATGAGCATGATGAATGCACAACTCTTAAAAGCTATCCTTGATCTATGCTATATATTTATGGATTTGGAAACATCACAGCATAACACATTTTCATATGTGCTCTCCATGTCAAACCACATAAAAAGGGATTCTGGGATTTTCCAAAACAGAGCGGTCTCTAGGAGAGGAAAATGTTAAAACACTTTAAGTTGCATAAGACTTTCAAATGTCCAGAAATAATGTTCTGAATGGTCTGAATAAATCATTGGGTTTATCTAAATTCAAACCAAAGACCATGTTTTATTTTTGATTGTGTAAAGTAAACATATGTGGGAGTTGGGCAATCCTTTAGCAGGTCCTTATAGTGAAAAAGGACAAACTAGGAAAGGAAGCAGAAGTTAGTTCTTGTCATAAACAGAATGAGCTGAACAAGAAGGCAACCACACTAGGGCTGCTCTCTGAGCATCAATGACACACTCTGTACCCAATGCATCTTACGGGTGTAAGGAGGTTAAGCTCAGTCTTTGAGAGTGCTTGTGTGTGAATGAGAGAGAGTGTGTGAGAGGGAGAGAGAGAGTAATTGCATGCCTTTGGTCTCACCAAGCCTAGCCAAACAGGTGCATAATTGTGATAAGAGAATATTCATGTGCTGCGGATATATCTAGGAAAGCATGCTAATCCTTTGATGGTCTGATAGTCTGTGTGCCATAGGGATAGGGTGGGTGTAAATCTGTTAATCATACCACTGATGCCTGCAGAGTCATAATGTGTCCCTGATTTGTGCTACTCCATCAGTATTTTTCCCCAAATAACTCGAGGGACAGCAGAAATGTTGCTTCATTCAAATTTATTGTTATTGCAGCATCTACGATGTTACACAAAATTCACTGGCAGAACTGAACACAATATAATATAACAGAACTGATCGTAATGTAAAATAAAGGCGCTTACCTGTGACACAATGAAATTATGAGGGCCGCGATTACAGACAGCCTGAAACCCAGCAGACAATGTAGCTGTAGCTTGAACAACACAGAAATCTACATTGTATGCCAGGTTCAGGCCACATCTGTGTTCCCAAACCCCTGAAATAGATCATTCACTCATGTACAGTAACCATTGTGTTCGCAAAGACACTGCCAACACAGGCAAAGGCTGGGTGCTCTGTATCAACAGACCATAACCCTGCCTTTTGTCAAACATTTCCCAAAAATAATTCAACTTTCCATTAAAAATAACTATCTGTATTTGAACCGATGTGTTCACTCCAAAATACTGTCTAACATTATCTTGGTTATTTTTATCACTGTTGGCCGAGCAAAGAGAACACTATCAGTAAAGACAATGAGCCTCAGACTCATTTAAACCAATCACATCCATTATTTCAATACTATAAATACTCTATAAATAGCTCCAGACATAGCTGGAAACTCTATAAACATCTCTAGAGATAACCAAAGTGTGTCGTGTTTGCCTTTCTACGTCATTACATTGGAGAAAGCACACCTGAGATGCATATGGAATGTGTGTCACAATGGCTGTGAGAATATTAACAGTCATGTGTGGAAAACTGTCAGCTAGCAAGATAACATCAATCATCTGGGTAGCAGTGCACTGGCCCAGTTAAGTAAAATATTGCCGTCTAAGCAATCTAGAAATGGTACATGGAGAGCAAGAAAAGCATTAAGAAAGAAATATTAATTGAGCATACTATCATAATATTTTTATGATATACATTTTTAATAGGCTTTCCCATGCAGCCATTTAATTTTAATTTCATTCAGCCATGGAATTCAGCTGAATGAAACAATTCAGTGCCTGGTTGCTATTGAGCACACTCTTTTTTTTTTAATTTTACAGCTAGCTTGCTAGATATGAATGTGAAATTTTGGGATATTACACTTTATCCAGTCTATCACTAACGCCTTTTAGAAGTCATACTACTACGACTGCAACACTCAGAACAAGAAAAGAGTCTGTCCGCTAAATTACAGGTCAGGGTCCAGAATGGATACATCCAGTTTTGGAGCAGTTTCAATAACTCTGTATCTATTTTGTTCCAACAACAAGTTGCTATACTTGAGTCTTACAGCTTTGTCAATACTGCTAAAATAAAACAGATGAACATGTTTGCTCTGACAGCCTTAACAAAATCAGAAGATAATATTCATATTCTTGCCATCTTCACATTAACTGCCAAGGTCTATTCACACACAAAGCTTCAGACCTGTTTGAATTCATGTTAAAACAATGTGCTTTGTTTCGCAAACCTCGGCACCATTGCGGTGACGACAAAGTTGACTGGCAGTCGCTTACTGAAGCATTTCTTTTTCTTTGGGCTCTCAATTCATTCTGCCAGCAGAGCTTGACAATCACATTGTTTTTCTTTCATTGGGAAATGTGAGAAATCGCAAGATGAGTTGTGAGCAGGCTAAATGGAACGGAATGGGAGATCTGGTTTACAAATGTACACAGAGGGGGAATAAGGAGAGAGAGAGAGAGGGGATGAAAAGCATGTTTGTGTCATGGGGAGTGAGTCCTGTGCCGGATAGAGGATGAAGGCCGCTTGATCGGCGCCTGCAGGATGTAAAGAGACGCTATCAGAGACCCAGTAGCCAGATGTAGCTGCTGATTGCCACAGGATCTACACTGACTACTGAGCAGCTAATGAGCACTCCAGCACACGCACTGACATCTTCATCAGTCTTCACCAGCCTCACCTTTAAAAAAACACAGGAAGAATTTTTAAAACACATTTCATCAAACAACCTTCACCATAAAAAGCATCTGACATCAACAACAAGGGAGGATCACTTTGAGAGAGAGAGAAAAAGAGAAAAAGAGAGAGACAGAAAGAGAGACAGAGGGAGAGAGAGAGAGAAAGATAGAGAGAGAAAGAGATATACAGAGAGAAAGAGAGAAACAGACAGAGAAAAAGAGACAGACAGAGAGAGAAACTGACACAGAGGCAGAGAGAGGAATCTGTATTCAAGGAATCAGTCATTCAAACACAATGCCAGCGACTGACACAGCCACACCCCCCTGCTCCCCAGAGCCCCACCCAGGAGCAGACAGTGGAGCGGAGGGGAGATAACCCTCAGCTGTGGCGTTTTTAAGCACATCGTTAGCACTCGCAGATTTTTGTCATTCTTTCCCATTAGCCTCTGGGCACCGCAGCAGACGGCGGCAAAGGCTGGCCACAGCTATGCCAGCCTCAAGGACCTCATGCAGCCAATCAGACAGCTGGAATTAACACATTAAACTTTTAATAAACACGTTTTTATTACCTTGCATTCATGAATGGATAAATCTAATTGCGCGTTGCGTTTACACAATATTGTTCCTGTATATCTTCTATGAATTCCATGAATTGGTGTGGTATGAAATGTGTCAGGCCTCAAAGGTCCCAGACTAGAGGGAAGGAGACAGGACAGACAGAGTGATGAGCTGGTAGACAGCGATGGAGGGAGAGATAAAACTCAATGTCCATGCCTGTCTGCATGCCCTAAGTCTGCAGGACAACTGGCTGCAAGCAAAGGCTATTTTTGCACTTGCCATCTGCATCACTGTCTTTCATTCTGACAACATGCATTTTCATTCCACACCACTAAAGTTTCTTAACAGATATACCACTCTGATTTTATTTAAGAAAAATAAAAGTACTACCATGCTACTGGCTTGAGGAGGGAACATGTTCTCCATAGTCCCTCTTGTCTCTGGTCCAGCACCACATACCTGAGCCCTTGTGACCGTATTGATCACACATACTTCCACCAGCTGATGGTCACTTGACTCTAATGTTTCTCTATTAAGGGAATTGCTCTCTCCCTTCCTCCTCCCCTTTTCACTCTAGTTCTATCCATCATTCACTCTGTCCCCATCTCTCACACACTGTTTCTTTTGCTTTCCAAATCTTGCTTTTCCTCTCTCTCCCTCTCTCCGTTCTCGCTCCCTGCTTCCCTGTCTGTCTGTCTGACATGCTACCTTTAAGGACTGTAATGATCACAGAGCTGACAGAAAGTGGCAGCCCTGCTAATTAGATGTCAGGACCTGAAAAACACATCCTCCTGTGCAGAAACTTCTCAGTGATCCAACAGTTTGTACATAGGCACATGTGCACTGAGCATGACCTCAACACAATGGCAGTGATGTTTTCACAGTGCTTGTGTCTCCTGAGGTGTGAATCTGCTGTCTTTGCTCATGAATGGTGCATAAAGTGTGTGATACCAATGTGACTGTAGAGTGTGTATGTATGTTGCTGTGTGTATAATACCATGTTGAAGTGGATGTGTGGGGTACAGTTTGGTGTTGGTGCTCAAGTTGGGCTGATGTTGGATGGTCAGTGTGCAGTGCGGGTCTTGGGCTCCTGCTTGAGTCTAAGAGTGTGACTGGGGCTCCATGGAGAGATATGGGAGTCCTGCTGGAGCCTCTGTGCCTCTCTGTAGGAGATCCCCCCATCCTGGCTCTGCGATAATGAGCTGCGCTCAGCAGGAGGACTCCACTGTGTTCCAGGCATACCCTCCCTGGTGAGGGCCGAGCCCGGGAACCTGCTCTAACACTAGACTCCTCAAAGTAGGAGAACTCTCTCACCGACACATCGGTAACACCCACGGACACAGGGTCACACTCGACCTTAGCATTTAATGCTATTCAAAATGTTAAAAGTGTGCTAAAATGTGATACTTTGATATTGAGTACTACAAAATATGATTCCGTGAAAACTGGCTTGAAACTGCAGACCTAAAGTGCTGAGGAGGAGCTGGTAATTTGTTCAGCATTGACTAAATTGAACTACCTAATGCAAATCAAGACAATTGACTACAGACATACATAATGACAAGATCATAAACTTGCCAAAGCTGTAATATGAAGTGGACAAAGTGTTGGGGACTGTAGACTGCAGAGGCATCAGTCCTGTTCGCTGACACAGATATATGAGCTCCAGCACCAACCCACTGCTGCATTCCGACCGTTATTTTAACCATGTGGTCTCTGACGGACTTCTCAGAATCCATCTTATCTCCTTCTTTGCTTACGTCTTCCACTAAAGAGGAATGAAAGACAGCTATTTAAAAATCCAAGAGGTGCGTTACCTCCACTGAATATTAAGAGACCTCTTGCACTCCCCTGGGAAGGCTGGTCACTACAATCCACATATTACACTTCACACATGAAACAGGACATCAAATGACTGTTTTTCCCTGTACTGCTGTTTATGGCACAGAGATGAACCTGAAGTTATACTGCAAGTGGAACAAAAGAACACAATTGTTCTTTCATCTGTCACACACACCCTTTCCATTGACAAACACCACGAGCACAAAGTGTCCATCACTGAGGTGAATAATTTTGCAGGCAGTGAGTAGATGCCTGTGTTCTGGAATCTGAGCTACAGTATCAATTTAGGAAAGGAGGCAGTTAAGCCCAGCTAATAATAATAATTAAAAAAACAGGAATCGCAGATTCACAATTAGTTTTAACATATGCCAGAACCCAATCAATATCGACATTAGGATGCCACAAAGATTTAAGTCTTAACGTCCGCAACTTCTGCCAAAATGTTAGGTCGATTCTTGATTTAAAACTCCAAAGGTTAACACGGATCTGATGTTCCCAGAAGTCTGCTCATTCAGATGAAAGTGTATTGGGGTCTTTTGGCTATGCAGTTTCTGTGGCCTGTTCTCTGTACTGCAGCAGTTAAAGGGTGGTGCTTTGGGAAGGGCTGGGGATGGCTGAGGCATGCTGCCTACGCAGGGCTCCTCGCTGTGTCACTGGCACACTGCGCATCCCACAGGCCACAACACAGCGCCAGCACCCGCTCGCTCTGGGGCCGAGCTGCCGTGACGCGCAGATCAAACACTCACGCCACGGCCTTGGAGCCCAATGGTGTTAAACTCCCAAATGGAGAGCGCTGCTCCTCTGCGCAGCTCCGCACCGCAGTGGCTGCCTGAGCTGCAGGCCGTGATAGGTGCGACCTTCTGACCAGCGCTCTTATCTCGCCTTTTTCCATACTTCACTGATGTCCTTGTCAGAGGTACAGCCCTTGAGTGCGCTTTGATTTGTTGGAAAACCCAGAATGTTTCGCCCCCATTTTTCCACTAAAACTAACCCTGTGTAGGTGAGACAGACAGTAATGCTTTTATGAGAGAACACCAGATCACTGCCAAGGTGAAAGGGGTGTGTGTACTGAGTGCGTGTTTATAAGCAAGTTTGTAAGAGTAAGTCTTGTAGGTGTGTGTATACGTTTCTGCATGTGTGTTGGTGGATGTGTGTATGGGTGCGTGATTTCATGGGGTGAGGGATGTACATGTATATGAGGCTATACATTTGTGTTAGCGTGTCTGTGCATGGGTGAGTGAGTGTGAATGGGTGAAGAGGTGGAGCAGGTTATTTCTAATCTCAGTGTGAGTACAGGTCTCTTGCTGTGAGAGGTGAGAACAGGAGCTGCAGGGGTTTGTTGGAGCGGAGGATTTCCACACCTACAGAGAATAATTATTGTCTGTGTTTGGACAGAGCAGACCTGGCCAAAACACTGCAGATGATATCATTGGCAAAACTTGAATACAAATTACAAAGGTAAGCTTACAATGCCCAAGAAGTATAAATATTAGAAGTATAAATATTCAGCTGAAATAAAAAATAATTCTTTAGACATAGCAGAAAAATCAGCAGTATGAGACAGATGGCTGCATGATGTTATAACAGTGTGCGGTGTGCTGCTCTGCTTCTCTACATGCCCATCCCTATTTTTACTATCAGTGTTGGGCACCCAGGGGCCTGGTTATTGATGTGGGTTTCCTCTGAACTGCCTGAGCGATGACTGGCTCACCACATCCACATTCAGAGAGGAGCTGCTGCAGGGCACTGACCAAAGCCAGGAGCCCCAGTCTGAATCTAACCGTTACGCCTCATGGGCCTCTGGTACCTGCCCCCACAGCACGGGAGACATGCAGTGTGTGTGTGTGTGTGTGTGTGTGTGTGTGTGTGCGTACATGTGTGTGTGTGTGTGTGTTTTAAAGAGGGAATGTATGACAGAGTGTGAATATGTGTCATAGAGAAAAGATATATGAGTCACACTGTATATGCCGTGTATGTGGGCATCACTCTGTTCTCTGTCTGCTCTGTCCTTATAAATCCCCCCTATGCCCAGCTGTCCTCACAAAGCGTTTCGTGCCTGTATCTGTCACATCTCTGCTGTGTCTTTCTGACAGTTTCTCTGACTAACAGCGACTTCCTGGCCAGTGTGAATGATTTCGCCCTGCTTCTTGACTGCATCGAGCTCCTCATGTGATACACTGGTATGCCTCACTCCCAACCCTCTGACACAGCAAGCTTTCTTGGAACAAACTTTCTTGGAACAAAAGTGATTTAGTTTAGCGTCCGCAGCTGAGGGACCTTCACTGCAAATTAATTTACGATCAGAAGCACTTAATCAATCCTCAACACTGCACTGCACTGCTCTGCCTGCTTCTCAGAGCTGTGGAAAGGAAGCTAATGAACTGGAATTCTTGAGGTGCTTTCAGGCACAAAACATTTTGAGAAGAAGTGTCCATGTGCCTGAGCTGAAATTTCTCTACTGTCAGGAGGGCACTGCCTTCGTGTTCAGCAGTGATTTGTGCTCACCTTCTCAACTGTCGCCCAGATTAACTTGCATATTCATGACCAAATTTTTCATTTCTCAATTGCATTTCTCAGTTGTCAGACACCTTGCAGCAGGCCGTAATTTGACAATCAATATTCATGCAGAAATGCAGGTGACACCTGAAGAATGACTGCTGAAGTTGGGCTGAGTAATAATAAATGAGGCCTCAGGCATGTGGATGTACTCCACACACCTGTCTGTCCATCAACATGACAAGAACCATCTTGGACAAAAATATTCCCTGACTGGGCCCTGCTGACAAACAGAATGAACAGACTTTTCTTTGTCAGCACTTAATCTGTGTCTTACAGGTTGTTTTTAGTTTTGTGGATAGAGTCATTAAAAATGACCAAATCAACCTCAGGAAAAATCAGATTTGATTGCTCTTTCAAGGCTGATTGTGCTCAGACAGGAGCTCAATGTCTGGTCCACACACAAAGTTCATTAACATCAATCGAAATACTACTGGCAGTTTCAAACAAGTACAAGACTGACAGCTCATTATTGCTCCACTCATTCTAGGGTTCATTCTACATCACTTCCCCATCATTAGTGTAACCCTAGTGCAAAAAACTCACTGGAAGCACTCCATTCATACTAGTACCTCTCACATTCAGGGCATCTCCAAGAGTGCCTGTGACAGAGAGCTGGAAGTACTGACCAGCATCAGCCTTTACACTGGAGGTTTGGCAGGGGTGTGGGGTGGGAACAGGCCACTGCACAGAACAAGTGCACCAGCCAGATGAGTAACTCTGCCCCACTCCTCGACTGGCAATGGGATCATTATAAACCCATTCAAGCCCAGAACAGCACTGACTCTGAGAGCAGCAACACCCAGCCAAGTTTCAAAAAGTTACAACCTCCCTATGCATACCCATACAATTTCTAGGGTTAATGTCAACAGGAAAGCAGGGGTGCCAGAGTGACACTCATGAGTACCCTCTTATGCATTTGGGTATTTCTTCCGGATGGTCTTTTACATTGTATCAACAAATCTTACTAGAAAATACATCAATGTAATGCTCATAAAAGTGCAGTGCTCACCATCAAACACAAACCTCATGACTGTATTCCACAAACAAACCAAAACTGACCCAAATGAATCATCTGAATGTCCGTTGTCTAACTGGCTATAAGACTTCCCCTCGTGTAATATAAGATTAGATAAATTAAGGTAATAACTCTATAGCACACAGAATTTGTACCAGGTGTTGGACTTACAGGTGCTCTCTACCTGCATAAAGATAACGAATGCATGATCAGCACAGAGGCCGCCTTTATCAGCTGCTCTCTGCATGCTTGAGTTCATACTTACCTTCCATCACAATCCTAACTCAGTCCTTAAAAAATAATAAATCTGTAAAAATATGACTCCCAACACAGAATTTTTCTTTCTTTGACTTTGTTATCCCACAATGCATTTAATAGCCTGACTGACTGCAGCATCTTCATGAGGTAGTCATGATTTAACATGAGGTAGTCACCTGAGTCATCATTCAGTCTGATCACCACAGTTAAAACAACACTCGGCCCACCAATTTCTAGTGTTTGTCAATTGATTCTCGTTTTCCATGACGTGACTGGGGTGTGAAAATAACTTCCTGTCTGCTCCAGACTTATAGGAATCTAATATGCTGTCCATACTAGGCCCAGGTGGGGGAAGTGGTGCCCATATATGGGCATGGTGACACACTGAGCCCAGGTGTACACAGGACTCTTACAGTATTATGTCAGACTCACAGATGGTCCCCTCTCTGGCACAGACTGCTTTCCTTTCCACTGTCACTTCCATAACCTCAAAATGAGACATTACATACAAACAGCTAAAAATGTACCTAACACTGTGAACATTTTTCACATTACAGATTTCATGGTTATCGCTGAATAGATCTACACAGATTAGAGTACAAAGAACACTTTGTGCTAGATTACACAGTGTCACAGTTATTAAGTAACATGATAAATTGACCCAATTATAGTTTTACCGAAGGTGTGTCTGAGTCCACCCCACCTACCGACAGCATAGTAACTGGACCACGCCTGGGTGTTGCTGGACTGTGGCAGTGAACTTAGTGTTCACCACTGAAAGAGTGTGCCAAAGCAAGCACTGCCCCCACAGCCTCGGGGGTGGTGTATCTGTGGGGAGTGAGCGTCAACAGACATCTAATGGCACAGAGAACAGGACAAACTCCATAATGCCACATTTACGCCTGTATCTCTCCTTTTCTGACATGATCTTAGGAGAGATGTTTGGTAGTTTTCCTCTATTATTATCATTGCTTCCGCACTAGCTGTGAATAAAATCATGAATGCACTGTAAGCTATATGACAGTACTCGCCTAAATGAAATGCCCATGCAATTTCTTATAAAATGATTGAAGAAATATTTGAGATAAAATAAAATAACTCTCACACAAGTTTTAATTCATTTCAACATGTTAAACAAGACCTCATTCTGCAATAAGGAAACCATTCAGCCAGTGAGGATAAAAAGATAGCAGAAAACATAAGAGCTTAATGTGAAGCCATGGCTCTAGCTGTGAGTCACATCAGCTTCATTTCCTTTGCTGACAAGGCTGATGCCTGACAGACGTTCCAACTCCAAATTTTGTGTGACTTTCCAAATGTAAGCAGGTAAAGAGTATGTAAATTATAAGCATGGTAGCCATATCTATGGCATTTTAATAATTAAGTGATGATGAAGTTTGGTTCAAGTACCTGCTTTCACTGTGCAACACTGTGGCACCCCAAGGTCTCCAAATTCACTGTGACATTGTAATAGATTTTTTTTTACTATTTTTTGATTACCAAACACCAAAAACAAAGCAGCCATTAAACCCATACAAGATGTTAAATGGGTTCTGTTGTGAAAACATGCTTCCCCAGTGAAGAGTTATCCATCTTTGACACTATGCTACAGCATAGCATTTCTTTGCCAATTGAATTATGTCAGATTTCTCCCCTGACTAGTCAGAAGGATGAATAGACTACATTTATGCCTATATAACCTTGTTTTGTAGGATGTCTAAGATTATTTACATAATGAGCTCTATTTTAACAGTACAAACTTCTATCACAATGATAAAGTGACTATATAACATTGAATAATTGGTGCATCATTTTTTTTTTGAAAAGCCAGATATTTGTGAAATCTACACCGATTGCAGACAGGTGATGGGGGAATCAGACATCATGACCCCATAATTGCAGCCTGGTGGACTTATGTTACACGAAACTCACTGAACTGAGCACTCATCCTTTTTTTGGCAAAGAGCAAATCTTTTGATTGGTTGAATCAAGTGTGTGATTGACAGCTAACTGTAGCTCCACCCATTGTTGATATCATATTACCTCCTTCAACCCATCATCATTACCTCAGAAGCACTAATGTAAAGCAGTATTTTCGGCAATACTTATTTCGGCAACCTTTTTCGGGCAGGAAGATTATGAAAAGCTATTGTTTTGGCCTTCCACCTCCACCCTCTTTTTTAAACTGTAAAGCTCTCCCCTTTCTCCACCCTCTCAATAAACTACAAAGTGAAGTCCATTGGAAGCAGTGGTTGGTTGGGTGAGGTCTATGAACTCCAGAGGTAGTTGGATTTGTAGGAGTCATTGTGTCACTGAGGAAAAACAAGAGAGGGGGAAAGGCACAGAAAGGTGGAGAAAGAGAGAGAAAGCTGACACACCTTCCTAACAGAGGAGGCGGCATGCTGGGTCCGTCTGAGGCCACATTCCTCAGCGCTTAGCGTGAAAGGACGCTCTCTGCGTGTGTCCCCGCCTCGGCCCTGCCCTCTAGACTCTAAGCCTCCTTCCTCTCTTTCCTGCCGCCCGCCCCGAGAGCAGCAGGTAGCCTTGAGACCCAATTTTAGCACAGCCATTGTTCACCCAGTGTTTCCGAGAGCTATGTATAACCGACCATAAAATAATTAGGTTAGTGCAAGGGGCGACAGTCTGATGGCTGCCGGCTCCTTTGTGACACCCAGCCTGAGTCTGCAGTCATCAGAGTGTATAAGGAAGGGGAGGGAGAGAGGAAGGGAGGAAGACAGAGAAACCCTTAGCATTCTGGAAGGCATTTCCACTCCTCTTCAAACAGTCCCTGCACATGTAATTGTCTGCCTGTTTTTTATATGCCTGCTTTAATGTATACGTTCACATTTAAAAGCACTGCACACTGAACATTTTACCTCAATCTTGATGAGTAGCAAAGAAATTTGAAACAAATTGAAAAGTGGAGATATTGAGGAAGGAGGTAATTACTACGCATTAGTATTCAAACTCACGAGTTTGCCCAGAGCCAAGAAGTGTCACCAATTTTCAATTTTCCAAGGATTCAATCATATCACTACAAATCAGTGTGGATGAGGGAAAACTGGCTGCATCCCTCATTCATTTATGGACATGCTGTCTTAACAAGTCCTGGAACCACACTGGTCTGATAGTCTCAGCTACAATGAGATTATTTCTGGCTATGAGTCACAAGATCGGTGGTCAGCGGTGACAGTTTCTGTATGTAGTTCCTCATCGCACATTCGCCAGGGGTTGTGTGAGACTACAGTTAGGCAGGGTGCCCATTTCAGACCTTGTCTTCAAGCAGTCTGCCTGTTTGACCAGTGACTAATTCCGCCTATGCAAACACATGTACCACAATTCTCCTCTGTGATTCACTCTGTGTTCAGTACCCCTCCTCTCCCACCCCCTCAATCTATCCAGTGTCGCCGTGACAGCTGGTCGCTGGAGAGAAGGCTGCGGCTGACGGAGGTGAACCCACATGCCGGTGAGTCCGCCCACTGCCTGGCCACAGGCAGGACAACCAACCCAAGGGCGCGCCCTCTGTTTATGCAAGTCTTCAGCCAATCACAGCTCATTCTCAGGAAGTCCATTCATAAGAACCGGCACTGTACGGCACAGGATACTGTATACAGTGTTGGCCTGTGGCTCACTCATTCACACGGCCGGCCGAGAGGCGGGTGGCTCGTCTCTGTGTCTGACCTGCATGGAGCTCCATAGGGAAACCCCCGCACTTTTTAAATCACCCCGCCTTAAGAAAAGAAAGCTAGATCTATCAGCTGAACAGCAATACACTCCTCTACAACTACAATGAGGCAACATGTATTTTTTTTACTTCCCTCTTTAGCGTGTCATTTCCTTACATTGAGAGAGGGGATGTTGAGAGTTAAAAACGGAACCAAACAGGACTGTTAATGAATGACAGCGAGCTCTGAACTCATGTCCTCAGCTCCTCTGCTTTCTCTCTGGCTAATTTGTAGTTTACTGAAATAATTTACTGCATTTACGTACTTTTTCTCTACACCCACCCCCAACCCCCCCGAAAGCCCCTTGCTTCAGCTCTAGATCTTTTCACCCAGTTATCAGGAATCTGCAAACAATTTCACAATTTTAACATGCACCATATGATATCCATTACCAGCCAACGCGTTCCCCTTTTTTCACTTACTCAGTCTGAGGTGGAAGGAGTATTTCCTGATGGCTGGGAGCCGCTTGCTGTGAGGGGGTCCCCCTCAACCGGAGAGACCAGAGCTCTCTCTCTCTCGTCTCTTCTCAGCCCGTTCTTAGAGCCATGCCGCCAGGGAGGACCTCAACGCTTGTCAGAAGTTCAGAAATGCGCTGGGGAAAAAAAAAAAAAAAAAAAAATCAGTCCTCGCAAGTTCCCTCTCCGGGGCTTTTTTTCCGCCACATTTTTCTGTGTTTAATCAGTGTGTGCTGTCTTAAAGAGACAACACCAGAGCGGGCTCTCAATCCTGTCCTCCCCCTTGAGGTACTTTCCCGCTTCAGCTATAGTACCCGCTGCCGGCTGGGGCCAAGCCCTCTGACAGCGCCTCTATCACATGTCACCCGAGCGCAGGGCCCCCTCTCACTCTCTCTCTCGCTTGCTCTCTCTCGCTCTGACGCAAACCCGGCAGAAGTACAGGCTGCTTGACGAGTCACACACAGGAGGCAGACACCCAGTGCTCTTATAGAAGGCCGCCAAGGGGCTGTCCAATTATTGGCCAGCCTATCGCTGTGCAGGGCAGTGTCCTGTTACAGGTTAGGGAGAGGACACCCATTCAGAAAAAAAGGAAGGGGAAAAAAGAGAGAAGCAGTCCTAGGCTGTGCCTCAGGTCTTTAAAAGCAGGAAACTCCCCTGCCTCAGTGACTGCAGGATAATGGCCAGTGTCTCTAAATAAGGGAAACATCAGGCACATTAGAGACGCTCCCCCAAACTGAAAACGAATTCTCTGCTTCACTTTCTCATAACTATCCTTCACTGTAGCCACACTAACAGCCATGTTCAAAAGATCTGAAACAGTGGAGATCAATCACATTAATATTTTATACCTTGAGAATTCTCTTCAAGGTAAAATTGTCAACAAATATGAATATAATTCCAAAAGGCACTTGAAGTTGCAGTAACTGCTTGATTTCTTATGTCTTTAGAACAGGTAAATGTCTAGGGTGACAGCATTCAGTACGCTGATCTGAAATCTTCTTAGTTACTGATAAAATGTAGTTTACATTTCCTGCAAAATTAAATTATCTTCAACTCATCAATCTACTTCATAATTCAATCAAAATTAAATTATTTGCTTTTCCAAAAAGAATTTACTGGCAGGTACTGGTGGGAAACAATGAGCAAAAACACAATAACTCAGCTCCAATATTCAAAATAATCAACTACAGTAATATAAAATATAAACGTTTGATGGATATGAAGCACTTGCATTTGTATTTTATATATTTATTATTATTTTACAACAGATTGTAAAAGGTTTTTTAAATATTATTTTAAGTGTATCTGTGTATATATATTTTGGACAAGAAAACAGTTATTCCTCATGTGACCAATGATTGTATTTAAGCTGTGAGACTTTAAACCATTTTGAAGGTTTGCTAATTATTTCAAAAAACAACTTGCCGACAAGCAATATGGTAACTAGGACTAGTAGATCAAAACCTGGACCATTCCTGGTGGCATTAGAAATATCTACCACTAGTACCATGGAAACAGAGTCTTACATGTCTGAAAACTCACAGACCTTGAATTAAAGATGAAAAGGACATCCTCACACCTGCCTATCTTTCCACATCCCAGTAGATTCATAAACCTTCCGCCATCTTAGCTCTTTCCCCTGACCACACCACCACTTTCTTTAGCTCATAAACGTCTTCACATGGTTAAGAGCCAAAAACTTAAAAATGGACTCTACTGATCAATATTAACTTCACTTCATGTATTTTGGTTGAAAAATCGAAATTAAATATTTATATATATGACATATTTCCTCACTCAAAAATTGATTATTTGGATAAACTGAGATATCTCTCCAAATTCTGATTATAGAAAATTTAAACAAGAATTAATTCTTTAACTATATACAATTTATATTTAAGTACAACCTCAGACTAATCAAATTTAGAAATATTTAATTTGTTGTAAGACACTGAATTCGTTCATGCTAAGTTACAGCTACTCAAGAAATTCTGTGAAGTTTCTTTTTTTTGTAATGTTTCTTTTAAAAAATCTTGGTAGAGGTGACTCATACATTCCAATACATTGCAGTACACTAGTTCTGAAATGAGTAAAACAACGTTTGTACTTTGAGTTGGTCCTGATCCTACAAAAGGCAACTCAATTTCTGTAAATGTCTTTAATCGTGATTCCTTGGAGAAACTTAACAGTACATCATAAATCGTTATTCTCCTGGTGCACCTGGGTGATTAGGTAGCTTATGATTCCTCGAGCCTGTGCTTACACCTTCTCTTACAGCCATTCCCTGTTGTCTTACACATTACAAAAGTGTTCCAATTACTTTTTGAATGAGTGAATTTGGAATTGGAGTTACTTTTAAGAGTTGATCAATATTGCCAAAATTATTCCCTATATCCTTTTTCTCAGTTTGGCTTAAAATATGCATACAAAATAATGGTGCATATCTATAAGTTAATGTCTTTCAATACGAATGAATTTAAACTGTACCTTTTTTAAATCTTTAGGTAAATATTCACAAAACAGTTTAAATTTAACCAATTTATTTCCTGCCAAGTTTCAAAATTGCCAGCTATTTAGAAGATAGAATAGAAGAGTTTTCTCTCTAATGCATATTGCAGTGACTGCTACTTTATACATTTGTAATAAAAATAAGGTCCCTCTGTTGTTCTTAAAAGCAAATATAAAATGAAGAATTATTTTTTGACATTCAGCATACTAGGAAATCAAGCACCTTTGAGTTCCATTTGCGCTCTGGTATTCAGGCAACCAAAGACCTCCTCCTTTGTGTTTTAACATACGATTTCTTGCTTTCCCATGAAATGAAAAACCCAAATTCCTGACATTTCTCAGACTGAGAGGGATGACCTGCAGCTCCCAAGTGCCTCATGGATGTTGTCAGGTTAACAGCTGGTCTTATGCTGGCAAAGTATCATTAAAAAACGAGGCAGTACTTATACCCAATCAACATTACACTGTATAAACCAGACAGATGATTACATTATTTTCTGAGAAATACAAATACGCACACATTTTAAAAGTGGGATAAAGGTCAGAGAAGTAATATTCCACCCAAACTGCTAATTATTTGCTTCAGCTATGCTGTAATTAAATCTCTGTGCTATGTTGTAGCATGCTTTTATGACTCTTTGTGACAAAACACAGCATGTTTGTTTGCTTTTAAATGCTATCGTCCTGATATAATTATGTCACATCTTCAAATATATCTAAAGAATGTTAAATAAGAAGAGTTACAGATCTTTCCTTCAAACTGTTACTGAAATAATTACATCAAAGTGACAAAACATTTGTACATTTTTACAAAATACACTCAATAACTGCAGCCTGAATTTTCTGAACATTTTTTTAGAAATTACATTTTACCGTAAGATTGGTATAAGATTGGATTAAATTAACTGAACGCTGACTTTGTTCTGGCATGTGTGACATATTTTGTTGAGTTCATCCACTAAATGTTACATTTACTTTTGTAAGGAATAATATTTTAAAAGTCCCCAAATATATAGTCCACACTACTATCTTTAGATTTACCAAAAATGATTTGCTCCCAAAACTGTCAACCATCTTGGTAAAATGTAATTATGAACTTGCAGAGAGTTATTTTTAGCACTTCAACAAGAATTTGACACATTCCTTAAAATACACATATCTTTAAACAAATGTTATGGGACACATAATTGACAAATAATATACACCAAGCACATTAATCTGTTGCACAAATAATGCCACTGAAAAACTTTTTATTAAAAACTCACCCAAAACAACAAACGATTAAAAGCTGGGATGTAAAGAAAGTACAGAAATGACCTGACAGCAAAAAATTGGGCAACAGGCGTTTCTAAAGATCTTTTCACTGAAACGTCACTGAGAGTGAAGGTATATTTACAGCTTCCATAGTACCCTGCTTTAAACGCTTCAGACAAACGAGTTAAAACAGACCACTCCCCCAACAATGTAAACAGCAAACATACAGAGAATATGGCTTCCCCACCTATCGGTGAGCAACCACGCGGCAAGCAGGATGTGGACATTGTGAGTGTGTGTGTGTGTGTGTGTGTGTGTTGGGGGGGGTTACTACAGCAGCTATGTCTATATTAGGGGGGTGTCGCTCTGCCTCGGGACAGTGCCGCAGGATCACTGCCATGATGTCACAGTCATGCTGCACAAGCATGACTTCACGTCTTATCTCGTCAAGATAGGGCTCTCATTTCACATTCCGCTCTACAGTGTTCCCCTGTGGGGGAGGGGCAGGGGGCTTCGCTTGCCCTCCTGCTCTTTTAAAGGCACAGCAGATGCACAGGATACCTCATCGCTATGCCAACCATCTGTTTTAAATAGCTGACACTAACTAAGATGGTAGTTGAGCAGCAATTTACATACTGGGTGTCAGAGTGACATAACTCACTTTCAACAATGTGAAACACCTATCTGCACAAATATGCAAACAGATAATCCTTCCTTTAACAGTGTCATTTTGAAACAAATCTTAATATATGGAATAAATTCATAAAGAAGTTGATCCCCAAAAAACAGACATTGCTTCTAATTTAACTTCAAATAACGACACCATATACGTGTATTACATTCCGTAACACTTCACTGGGGGGTGACAACTTAATCTCATTGCAAAATCTCTAAAAGAAATGTGGATCTTTATAGATTTGTTTTAATTAGGGGGTGGAAATGGTAATGCCACTTACGTAATATAAATTCCACTTACAGGTGGCTCCCAATTTTCCCCTAATCATTTACACAATTCTCATCAAGATATTTTGTATTCAATTAAAAAGGTGAAGGAGAAAAATGGCGATGTAGGAAAATAATTCCATATGCAAATAAACATGAGAAAATTTGGCTAAAACAGTATTCATTATTTTTCAAAAAGGCATTAATGGAAACTTCTTCTATTGAGGTAAATGGTTTATATGGTTATGAATATACTGATAAGATTTAGGTAAAAAATGAAGGGCTACTTATTGTACCTGTGGCCAAAGTACTATATTCCTGCTGTGTAGAATGAATGCATGCTTTGTAAACCTATGCCCAGGGGTGGGCTGTTTTACATGTCTGTTATTCAGTGTGATCTAATATCCCCTGTGATGTGTGTCGCTCTGCCTGTGCCCTGTGCTGTGGAGGAGGGGGGTGTGAGGCAGGCAGAATGCTCTCTCAAGCCCACTACACAAGTGTTGTCCTCTGAGTCTGTCGCTCAGGGCTGTGCCTTTAAAAGGTGTCAGAATAAAGAGCGTGTGAGACCACAGCTCTCCACCCACAGTGAGCTCGCTCTGTCCCCCGCCCACACGCCCCCGCAGTGCCCAACCTCCATCCTGCTGCTGTGGAGCCCCCGTAAACTCAGGATGCAGGACCCCGCCAGCCCCCGGGGCCGCCCCACTCGCTCGCTCGCACTTCCCCTCCTCGCGTATCCTGTGAGTGGGCCGGCCGGCCAGAGAGTCACAGCTTCCCACTGCTCCTCCAGCTATCGGCAGTGGCTGTGGTGGCAGCCGCCCTCATCCTGGAGGCTCCGAGGGAGAGAGAGTTCTTTTCAAACATTCCATTCTCCCCCTCCCACTCCACCCTGCCCGGCCGTCCGCGTGCCCCGCCACACTGAGCGGGGTTTCCTGCTCTCACACCCCGCCGGCCCCCGCGCCCGTCCCCATGACGCCCACCCTCCACGCCTCGCCCTGGGCCAGACAAGGGGACTCTGTCAGCGCTTCCTGGGGGTACCACCTTCAATTATCTCAGCAGCTGGAGTTGAGAAAGACCCGCTGATGTTATGCAAGGCTGATAAGTCACCCCAGCGACCCCCACGCCACAACCCCCCGGTTTGGAAGAGAAAAGCAGCATAATCACAGGGGACTGATTAAGTTGTTAAAAGGCTGGCGGTCGACCCCTGGGTGGTGGTGATGGACAGCGTGGGTGGGAGGCTAGAAGTAAGTGAGAGACAGAGACAGACAGAGGAGAGAAACAAGTGAGAGAAAAAGAGAGGGAGTGGGAGACAGAGAGAGAGAGCAAGTGAGGGAGTGTGAGATTGAGAGTGGGAGAAGGATATGGTGAGATAGAGTGAAATAGAGACAGATACAGAGAGAGAGAGAGAGAGAGCATCAATTACAGCTTTTTGCAGGCGGTTTGACAGGGATGTTGTGTTTGAGCATTCAGTGTGTCTTTATCTCCATAATCTGCTGTCTGGGGGATAAGATGTTCAGTGAGGAGAACGAGGACCCTCACAGGTCTGTAAGCAAAAAGGAAACCGAGGGGTTGCGCCCTTGTCACTAATTAAAGATCAGCATATGGTTGTGAACAGACTTCCTGGAGCTACTGCATTGTCCACCGTCACCCTTGCGTGTGATTCAGGGTGAAAACTGGCATTCCTCCAGTTGATCTACACCTCAAGTCTCCATTTAACGAAGAACATTTCTTAGGGGACACTTATCCCTCAAAACTAAGCTAAAGACACAAAGCCTCACACAATGCATGAACTCATCGACTCACAAACTCACACAACTCCTGTCTATAAACCACTGCATCTCCTGTATCATCTCCACAATAACCTCTTTCAAAATGTCGGCAGAAAGACACTGAAAACTTTTTACACAGAGAAGTAGCTTTTAGGATTCCTTCATATGCATGTGTCTGTACGCAGGTGTGTGCATGTGTCCATGTGTGTGTATGCATTTAAAATTGCCAAATATGCAGCATTTTTATGACATATAAATGAACATCATCGTCCCTCATACACTAGATGGGGATAAACCTGTATTACCAGGCTTCTTCCTCTGTGAAGAAAAGATTTAAGGAGATTTTGTTTGCATTTTGTCAATTCCATGGAAAGCATTTTCGGTCGTGAAATGCACATATCCTCCAGACAGGCATTTGTTCAAACTCAGCGTGTACGTCTCCTAATGCTTGAACTTGTGGGAAGTTTCCTTTTACAGACGCATGGCTATACAAAGACGACACCTTCATCCTTCATCCTCCTGCTGAAAAACAGCTGATGGAAATCAGTCGTTATCAGAGGAAAGCACATTCAAACACGTCCACCAGCCGAAGGAGTCAGGACTCCATGATGACAAAAAACTACTACTCTGTTAACTTAAAATGCCACCACAAAAAATATATAACAATTTCAGGAGCTTTGATCAAAAGTTGCCTGCCATCGCCCACTCCTCCCGCAGACTAGGTGCAACCGGCTGAGTAGTAAAGAGTATAAATCTAGGAGGGACTCACTGTGGGGAAAGGAGGTTGAGAGAAGGGAGATGTGGGGTACACTTCAGCTCAGGGTAAACATGCAGGCCTTGCCCCTCTGTTGGTTTGACATGGTGTGGCCTGTTTGGGCCTGCGTCTCCCCTGCCCACTGAAGTGGCTCTGTACATTTCTCTCCCCATGGGCCCTCAGGCCTCCAGCACAGCTCATTGTCATTGTCCCAGTCTTTTCTCACTCCATGGGAAAGAATGCCTGGTTGTTTTTTTTCTCCTCTCGACTGAAAAGAGCCTTACAAAGATTTCTGGACGGACTGCGACCACTGACGGATTCACCACTGCTCGACAAAAAGCTTAGGATTTACCTCATTGTGTTTTTTTGGCTATGACCACCACCATAGAAAATTGTGATCTGAGGAATACAGCATAAAGATCATAGAAATGTAGTGACAAGCTCTGAGTCCATTTGTGTTTGTTTGACATTTTTGCTGTGGCTATACCTTCTGTCTAAATCTCAGACATGATGATGACTTACAGGTAATGCAAAAAACTGGAAGTGGCAGTTCAAAATGATGACTCAAAGTGCCATTTTTCTCATCACTCTCCCCTGAAACCCTGTCATCTCATATACCCACATACATGTGCACACATACCAATAAAGACCGCATTTCCTCTCTGTTAGCCTCAGCGTGTCCTGACCAGACCAGAACAAAGGTAAACCAACTGAGGTAAATCTCCTTGCTTACAGCATCCAAAGCATTTTTTTTTCAATGTAAGGTAAACAGACGGCTTCACATGACTCATGAACATTTGCAGGGTTAGAAAGACAGACCATACCATCAGAGTGAAACAAGGAGAATAGACATTGACAGTAATGTGCCTTACCTACTCAAGTCTTCTGTGCGTGGTCCAGTCAGGTCTCAGTCTCCACCCTCAACCCAGTCCTTCTGTCCTCAGCCTGTACAACAGGATGAAATGGGATTGAGCTTATTTTATGAACGAGGTCCACCATTGAAAACAATTTTGATTAAATGGTAACACATTTAAGAAATATTTAACTCTTACTATTTTCACATGTTGTAATTCATTATAAACATAGTGATATGCATTCCTACCACTGGTAGAAACTTTTGTAAAAAAAGGTTCTGACAATCTGATAAACATCTCCCAGAATCCAAACACGATATATTGTGGTTTGTCACAAGGCTGCATTGATACTACTTTTTCTTCCCTTATACCAACCGCAATACCCTCTATGTCAGCAAATACCAAGTATCAATCTGAGACCAGTGTTCTCTTTTCTTCTTCATTTTAAAATCTGTACACCTCACTGTGTGGAACTGATGGGGATCATGCTTTTATGTGTAAAGTAACATGAGGGTGTGACTATGGTCACCTGTTGACCATAAAATAAAGGAAAAACAAATACATTAGAAATAAATGTTCTTTAAGACTAAAATTTCTATAGTAACCATAATTTTCATAACAACTAAGAAATACTGTGGCCAATACCTGGTCCATCTAATAACACTGGTTTGGTGCTGAAACTGATCCAGAGTAGCGGATTGGTACATCTCTACTTTGTCACACAGGATTCACAAACCTCACATTTTTCACAAAGCTTTAATTTGACCCTGGGGTCTCATTTGCCTTTATGTCATATTCTGGCCCTCTCCTCTATGGTCATCTTTATGTATTTTTGGCCAAATGTTGTTGTGTTATCACCAAATCGATAGCCTATATACCAAATATTTTTTCATTAAAATGTTCTGCTGTCACAATGTTTCCAGTCCCGTGGATTCACAGTCCACCCACCAGAGGGCTTGAACATGAGAAGACAGATGGATTCTGCTCTGTGATTCTGGTCCTGCCGTAGGCAGCGTTGACTGATTCTGCCAATGCTCTGCCTCCCACAGGATGGAATATGAGTCGGGATTAGAGGTCACTCAATGGCACAGGTACTAATGCAGAGCGTCTGAACACACCTGGGGCAGCTCTCTCACCCACTTTTACATTACTCCACCTCACAATTAAAACCTTCTGAACCGTTTTTCAGGCTTCCCGGCCAAGTCTATGAATATTTGAGAATGAGTCCCAATGGCAGTGTTTAGTCACAGTATGCAGGCCAGTCACACACAAGTAAATGGCCTTTCAAGGCAGATTTAGGAATGCTTGATTCATTCAACCAAATGCTTCACAGAGATTCATTTTCTCTTGGTGCCTCGTAAGCTTCAGCCATCACAGGGTTTGTTTCAGGGACAGAGGGAAAATGCATGATTTCTTTACCAGTATCTTCGCTATCCTTTATCCTTAACAGTTATTCAAATCCATTGATTTCTTAAGGTAAAGATGGGTGCTAGATCATTTAAAAAAAGGAGATTAGATTAATGTGTGGTGCCATTTCCAAAAGCTTGAAAAGCTGAATCCCCTGGACCATGGTAATGATTCACCAACGTCACCGGACACTCCATAAAGTATATTACATGAACACCAAATAGCAAGACATGCCAAAAAAAGTATAGGAAAATTAATGTGTATTTACACTGATCTAATGTTCTCCAACAAATCACAACAAAGAATAAAGCTGTGAAACATGTCATGGAAAGAGTGAAGGGAGTTTATGTAACTACAAAAGAGTGCTCACTGGAAGCCACCATAAACATCAACAGTGTGTTTTTATACACTGCTTGCATTCTTCCCTTTTATATACATCGGTTTCTTCCAGCTCTACATTACTACTGTCACATCATTACAGCAGCAGTAAACTTCAATGTCCAGTCATCAGCCATTGATCTCACTGGCAATTTACAACAGCAGAGGCTGAGGTATTCTACAGTAATAACGGCCTGCATTTATCCTTTCATGTCATGATCTCAAAGCGCTTATTACAGCAAATGGGAGAAACGCACCTAAACCACAACCAACATGTTGTGCTTGGCAATAGATGGTGCACGGCAGCCATTTCATGCCAGAGTACTCACAAATCAGCTCAACTACGCAACAGCAGTAGCAGAGATGTATACATCTATGCTATTCCTCAGAGGACCTCATTCAATTGCGTTTAGTCACAGTATGCGTTCCAATAATACACCAAGTAAATGGCCTTTCAAGACAGATTTAGCAATGCTTGGTTTATATTGGTTTATCAAACCAACTATTTTCTGTAGGACAGCAACTGCTTTACTGCCCCCTGCTGTACTGGCATAATACTTCCTTCTTGGTTCAAAATCTGCTCAACACAATCCTCGATACATCCAAAAAATTTTATCTTGGTCAGTTTGGCAGATGCTACGTCAATGTACAAGCACCTTAAACTAGTGAAGTGCATTATTTATCTTTATGTTTTTAAAGTTGTGCATCTCATGAAAATTTTAAAAACATTTTGGCAGAGGAGATTTACAGAACATTATCTTCATTTCCAAAATTGAGATCCTCCTTATCCAGCAGTAAATGTGAATCTAGATTAAAGACTGACAATTAATGGTTTCCTGGAAACTGGACAACATTCTGCTTCAAATCCTTTTTGCTCATTAAAATAATTTACATTTGTGTGTGGGCGATTACTCTCAACTGCTATTCTGCAAGCATTTGAATAATCTCTGAGGGTCTGAAGTGAGGCTGTGGTTCCACTTTGCCATGAACAAACACCTCTAAACGAACACAAATGATCTATCTACCACACACAGACCTCAAGCACCACAAACCTGTCTATATGCATACATGTATAATGCCTGCAGTGTTTTTGAATCTGTATTCATTATGTGCTTATATACTTATTTCCTAATTCATCACCTTAACCAGTAATTCAAGTGGAAAATGTACCAAATGCCACTGGTAAATTGAGGCACATAATTACAGATATCCCTCAGTTCGCACAGATTCTAAGCAGTCTACTTTTGCTAATGGATTTTATTTCAGGATTGATTTGTATTCATGACACATTATACTATTTTTGCACCTCCGTACTAAATGAGCATCATAGATTACTACAGGGATAGGAGAAAAGCTTTGAATCTATTATCAGCTGTCAAACTTCAAACAAAATGAAAAATGACAGTGACGTATGACTACACTACATGTGTGACTACCAGCTTTACAGGGGATGCCATATGTGGTGAAACATTAGCTCAAGATGCACAAAGCAGTCACAGGATGTCAACTACCTAAGCATCCTTCCTGCAAGTGTACGATTTATGAATATATCTCAAGGTCTTTTAAACGGTTGAATGGTTTTGCATGCATGGTGCTTTGCGTCAGAAAAATGAGGGGGCACTCTTTCTGCCTAAAATAATACAAATTGCCATTGTTCCAATCCATCAGGCACATTTGGGGCAATGCTGGCATCGACTGTCTCTCTATTGCCACAAACAACATCACCGCAGTTTGTCTCTGCAGCCTTCGATTACACTACAGTACATGACAAGCAAGTCTTATGTTACACATATTGGTTTTATGCCATAGCTTCAGAGAGAGTTTACCCAAAAAGTATTACTTCAGGCATTTAAATTTAATAAAATAAATGACTTGGTTAAGTCAAGCTCTTAAAACTGGATCAGAACATTGTAGGCTGTTATATTCACAAACACACATGGATGCACTGATATATTCATGCAATTTACATAACTTGATAGAACCTGGAGTTTTGTTTTTCTGTCTTGGTTGCTAGCCATTTAGCTTGGTAGCACTGACCAGCTTGTCAGCAAATGCACACTACATCCTAGAGAGCGGCTAGATAGTATCCATTTTAGGCTATGTACAAAAGGGGATTTCCATTTTGCCAATGTACAGCAGCATAGTAAAATCTAGAGTGAGACAGTTTCAAAATTCCTGAAACTTCTGTAACAGGGTACATATTCTGCAAGTATAGCAAAATTCCAACAAATAAGGTCAATGTCCACGCAAATTGTGCAACTGCACAATTGTGAAAAATCAAGGTCTATTATTGAACGTCACCTTCAACATCAGTCAGCATTAGCCAATAGTTGTGGTTCGGTGTGATTAAGTGATGCACAAGTAAGGAAGATATGAGATGCTGTGAAAACCATGTGCCACATTACAGAAAATGCTATAAATCTGTAATAGCACATTTATTATGCGGTGGTCATGTTCTGTATCATTTGCTCAGTTAATTCACAATCACATCTTAACACACAGAGTGCTTATTTTGAAATGAAAAACACATGATGGTTGGGTTCACACCCACAAGCATACTTAGTGGCTCAGATGACATCAGAACACAATATATGACAGCAAAATGTATCAGTACTGCTGATGAACAAGATAATGCTGTAAATGTAGAGAGGTTTTAGGGAGACGTTATCATACCAGCTGAAAATGTAAAAGTATATGAGAAATTCCTGAGCCAATCAGAAATGTGTTGCTTGAAAAAAATTGATGAATCACTGGGAGAAGTGCTGGGGCAGATTCCCTATGGCAGAAGACTTTGTGTTAGATAAAATACAAAATATAAGGTACTGGAACAATACTCCAAGTCCAATGCTTGGCTTGAGATAATCATCTGCTGTTGTCCTTGACTCAAAAATGAAAAGATAAGCCTATCAGTCATGACATATCAACTCTTCCACTCTGGAGTGTTCATTGTTTTCTTCTTGAACGACCAAATTTGTGGACTCATTGGAAATCTTTTTGTAGATCTAACTGGATAATGTACCCATCCCAAATGCCAATAAAACATGACCATATCCCAGCAAAGGGTTAGGGTTGTCTGGGGTCATGCTAATACCAAAAAATCCACGTGTGGACAACAGATAACTATCTATTTTAATAGATAACAGATAGCTATCTACTTTAATAGTGGAAACTACATCATGCACGGGAGGACCAATTTTTACTGTCACACAGAGAATGTTTCGAATAAGAACCCTCAGATTCTGGGGTAGAAAGTGAACCTAAAATATAACAATGGCCAAGCTTGGTCCCACATTTTATGTGGCTCACTATTGCCCCCTGTTGGAAATACATTTATGTATGAAAAAGAAACAATAGAAACTTAAATAATACAATGAAAATTTAGGAACGTCTGTCATTGCCTCTTTAATAATACCAAGCGAAATGAGAAAAGATAAGCTTGGAACAAAGTTTCACTACATTTCTGTTGACTTTTTTTTATAGCTCAACCAAGTTCTCATGCTCATGATTATATTATTCTACTTAAAGTTAACATCTTAATGCAAAAATTTCCACATGGTGCAAAATCAGGGTACATTCTGATGTGGGCAAATGTGCCAAGGATGTCAGCATCGGCAGATTATCTAATATCTTTACAATCTACGGATCAACAGCAACCTGGTTCCAATGTATTTTCCCGCATGAGCTCAGCTCACACTAGCTGTCACTTTACAACAATGAAAGGAGAAAAAGGAAACAGGGTCCTTCCCTTGTCCTTATTCCTCCCCTTCTTCCCCCTTCTCACTTCTTATTCCCCCACTCTCTCAATTCCTTCAGTCACGGGGTCTCCCCGGGGTAATCGCATTCCAGAACACACACAAGAATTTTCTTCTGGTCCACATACCACCCCTCCTCCCCTTACTTTAAAGAAGAACGGAAACATACTGAAACTTTCTTATTCAAGTCGAGCCCCATCCCCCATTTCGGTCTTTTCTACTTTAACATAAGTAAGAGATGGGTGATGTAGTCAATAGTTGCAGCAGTTTCTGACACTTTCATCTGGTAATGAGACATTTTCAGACACTGAATTGCGTAGCTGTAGTCTAGTCGGAGCACTGAGGGACCACACACTTTGTAGGCTACACGGCAACGCTGTAATGGTAACAGAACGAGCACCTAGGTCTGCCGGTTGGACGGTGGCCTGAGAATCACATCTTTGCAAACCACGCCGGAAGCATCCCATTCATAAAAAACAACACACGGGAATCGTTGGCTTTGGACCAAAAATGCTCAAAGCAGTTTTATTTTATTATAGAACAACAATGTTTTATCTCTGCCCACTAAAGCCAAATTTACTTGTCTTCAGTTTATCGGGTCGAATGAAGAATTTTAACTACTGCACTGCGTTACATTTTTTCTTACGAACACATTAAAACCAACGCTGAACACACCACAACAAAAAAAACCTTTAAGACCTAAACGGATGGATCATTCGCTTGTACCTTTTTTGTCGAGACACGTTCCAGCCACTGTAGTTGAGTTGGAGTGGGGTGCAGCGACTCACTGCTGGTTAATAGACTTCGGCTCTTAACGCACCAGAAGAGAGACAAAAACAATCCACGAAGCGAAAAGGGGAATCGTTCCACAAAAGAAAGAGCGCCCCAGTTGAAAATGCACTTAATGTTAATGATGTCATCACTCACTGGTCTGCCTGTCATTTCCCCTTCCCATTATCGGTTGCCTCGAGGCTTTTCACGCCGCGCATACGAAATCAGTGGGAAATACCACTAGCTTCAATGGTCTCCCCGAGCCGCACGATGCCCATTCACAACAAGCAAGCTCTGCCTCAACGGACTACACCACCAGCCACAGTCCTGAAATCCCCGTACGGCGGGACCGTCCCCAGAACGCAACGCTTGAGTGACAGAAATATGTATATTTCGCGGAGCAATTTGGAGACAGTATGCACTCAGTAAGAGATAATATGAGATACATCGATAAGCACATATCACACATTACGAATCGGTTTTGCCAGAGGTGCTCTGGTTCAGCAGAAAAGGAGAACCTTGAACAAATGGGTATTCCCCTAAATTATCCAGTCAGTTTGTTATTAAACGTGATAGCAAAATGAGGAAACTGATGACGTGAAAGTAAAACGGCTTTAGAATTTACAATAACAACTTTAATCAATTAGTCACACTTGAGAAAAAACGTTAATTTACAGTCCCCAAAAACGTAATTTTGAAATTAAGTCTAAATGTAGGAAAAGGGTTTACTAAATTACTGTATCAAAACATTGTCGAAATTAATTCATGAACAGATGAAATGCGTAAGAGAATTTACCCTCTGCCTGGTCACATAGAAACCGCTCTTCACAAATCAGGATATATTGCAGCTAGGTACATTTACCAGGTAATGTTATAAACTCACATTGTTTTCCAAAAATAATGTCTACAGCTATCATATAAAACGGATGTCTAACTCAATTTGCCAAATACACACAACTCTACAATTTAATTATAAAATTTAGCCTGAGTAAATAAAGTTTTAAAATGTTGGCCATCAAAAAAGCCACTAATTTACTGATACAATTCAGGAAAAAAAAAACTAACTTGCTCAAGGATTCAACTTCAATACCCCACAGAATGGTGTATCCATGATAAATAAATGCAACATGTTTTGTACCTTTTCAGATTTTTTGATAAATAACTGTTTATCTTCTTGTTTAATTTCTATCTATAATGAAAGAGGAACCAAGATGTAAAAATATAAGAATTTTATTTGAGTCATGTGGGTGAAACCTTTACAGAAAAATAAAAAAGTGTAAATTTGTCAGGGGTTGCTTTCTGAAATCTGAAATCAGTTGCTAAGTCAACAAATCATGACAAGATTTTGTGGTGAACATAAGTAGTGCTAACCCAACCAGCCAACACTGGCCTGACATTGACTAAAAAGGCCACCATGGATTTACCTAATTTGGAAGGGGGGGATTAAGAATTAAGAACCATAGACTTTCCATCACAGCCCCCCCCACACCACACACACACACACACACACACACACACACACACACACACACACACATACACATTAACACTTCCACAGATAAACCTCGCTGGTTGGTCTGAATTTGGATGAGTTATTAACATAATTTAATGTCATCATAAATATACCTGCATTTGTAGAAAGCGGAACACACTATTTTTTGCATGAAAAACATAGAATCCTGTTTAACTGTACCTCTGATAAGTGGACAAAAGCAAAAACATTTTAAGTTTGTTTTATCATTATCTCTTTCAAATGCTTTATTATCACAAATGTTTAAAAGCATTCTGTTTGAATATACACTTTCTTTTAAATCTAATTAATGTTTTGAGAATAGAATATTCTCAGTAAATCAAAACATTCTGATTGAATTTTGAGGGAGATCGACAAACTTAAAGAAAATATTTGCCTGTACAAGCAGTGACATGTCAAGAGAATAAGTGCAAGACCCAGAAATGGAATGTTTTATTTCTTAACTCATAGTAACACCATTGATAGAGACACATTGAACAATGATGCAGATTACATATAAAAACCATGGTGTAGAACCTGTTTGATTTCTTATTTTTCATCATGTGTTAATTCACTATCGTCATCTTGTCATTTGGTGCATGACAGTAGTCTTTTAAAGTTGTGAAAAGGGCACTTTAAAAGATACCCAAACTACTTCACAATTGAAATTTTACATGAATATCAATTTTGAGTTGAAATGACTAATTGTCTGCAAAATATAAAATAAGGGATATCTTAAAATGGACCACTGTAAGTGTTTATTTGGATGTGCTAAACTGAAACCAAACCCGTAAACGACCCAAGCTTGGTGCATTTATTACTGCTTCGTAATTCTAGGTCCCCAATTTCTCTGGGGTTTTTTTTTCCCCATGAAAACATCTAAGGTACCTTTTAAAAGAAATGCAACCACCACCTGAGAGTTAGGTTTGGCTCTTCACCTTAAGAGAGCTTTGCTACCTGGGGTTTTACCAACTGGCAGGAAACAATGACAATGGGAGTTCACCTACTCAACCACAGCTTCTCACTGAAGACATGGTGACTCGTTCTTAATCTCCATAGGCGTTCAGAGACATGGCTCAGAGCTTCATGGGATGCAAGGGGAAAATCTGAGTTTGTGGCCAGTGCCTACTTGCCAATTTACATAAATTTCCAAAATGGCTAAAAGGTACATACTGTCCTTTAGTTCAAATGAAAATGGTGATGTGGTCTCAGCCCAAAATGCATCATTGAATGCCGAATGTGTCATCAGTTAGAATATTTCCCCATGAGATCATCAGTCTGGACTTTTTTTAAAGACATTCTTCTACATTTACTAACAAATATAATAATAATAGCCTATACACAGTGCACAGTGAGGTAATAATCACTGAAAAAGGATATGATGGTGTAGCAATTTGATGTTTTGTGGTGATATATTAAAATGAGGGACACTGTAATGAAATCTAGATTTACAGTTTTATTCATATCGAAACACCTAAGTAATTCCACTACAATTAAGTTAATGGCCATCCATATTTTGAGACAATAATATGTTACTTATTTATTTTAGATAGATTTTATTTCTGTTTCAAAATTCATACATTATATAATATATTCTGACTAATATATTATTTATCCCAAAATGTTATTATTCACAAAGCATGGTCTTGTACAATTTTATTTTAATTGTAAACACATCTCCCGGCTCTTGTATTGCTCTTAATGGTATAAACAGTGCTACTCTGGTAAAGTGAACTTCCACGGATATCATTAGTTCTAACATTACTACAGCAGCAGTCACAGGACTGCCCTCAGTTGAGCTATACCCAGGCCATTCAGAACATTGATTAACCTGAACATTAGTGAAGAAACTGCCCACTTCATTACACTGACAACCCCTGATTCCCCATCTCTATACTGCATGGCACATCTCCTGAAGTGTTGTGGTGTCTTGACCATTATGAATGCAGGGAACGCAGTGGAAGCCTGGATATCATCGCCCTGTACTCTTTCACATACAGCACAGCAACACACAGGCCACTCTACACAGCTTTTAAATTTAAATTTAATATTGTTTTTTTGTTTAATATTTTAGCTCATCTTCCCTGGCTGGACCTGAATAAACATGTTTTGTGTGACCACCACATGTTTTACTGTAAGCTAACCTCTCTGATAATTACATTACAGCAAAACAAACAAGTGCCCTGATCATGATTGCATAGATTTTTAGGCGGTTACAATGAATTTAAAACACTAACCCTAAGCATTTCACATTTTCTTCTGTGGTGTAAAAATATAAATAGCCTTCTACTTCAAATCCGATGCTGTGTTTTGCCTCAGCAGTTATTGATCTGACAGAATTACAGAATGGGGATACTGCTCCCAGAGTCTTTCCATGTGTCTGCTGGACACAGTCTCATATATTCTGTTGATGTGCCAGTATTTCATAAAAAACCTAATTGTAAGTGTCCATTACCCAATCCATCCTTTTACTGTCATGCTCCTTATTGAAAGCACTGACCTTCTCCTCCTCAGCCCAAGCTAAGCCCAGCATATCAAACCACAATCAACAATGTCCATTGCTATCTGCCTGTATGGAAGTCTCTTTAATCTTTTTACTAATTTATCTCTGCCTGCATTAACTTCAGTGTGATGTATAGTAGCACCAAGTACTTCTCCAGTAGGAATAGGAATGGCAATTCCTATCTTTAAAGTCATAGATGTAGAATAAGAGCAAAATTGTAAAATGGGATATTATTTAAATGGTAATTAGTGGTTTTCTCTAGAGTATGGACAGCAGTTCAGCTAAAAGAACTACAATCAGTGTTGTTTGGTTACACTGTGGTATTAAGGAGCTGGATCAAATCAAAGACTGCAGGCCCTGTTGCCAGGTTGGACAAAATGAGTTTACCCTTTAGTAATATGAGTAAATCAAATACTCAGGTATACACAATTGGATGTCATGTAAACCCAATCCTGCTTATAGCCAACAAAAAATAAATGAATAATTTAGCAAACAATTGACTGAACTGCCCTTAAGAGGTAGATTATACAAATTCTTGTAGTATCTGACCAAATACTTGTCAGAGGGTATCTTAGTAAAATGCTCTACTTTTAAGGGAAATGTAACAATATTTTGAAGGTAAGGTTTGGCAGCAGATTTGATAAGAGGGAATTGAATAAAAAAAAAATTCTAAAAGAAAAATAAAAAACCTATTACTAAAATTAAAGATTATGAACAATTCAATAATAAGCCAACACATTTTATTAATATACATGCTTAGGTGATTTGAACTGAAGAGATGAGTGTCTGAGTTATTCTCGTATGGAGTAGTACCTCATGGTAATATAATGAATGTATTTTTAATTAAAGATCAAAAATTTGATTTCTATTCCTCCTTTGACAGAATAGCAATTAGCTTTAATTGAATAACGGTGTGGGAATTTAAAAAATGAATATGCTTGGGTTTCAACAAAGCAATCTATCTTTTCTGAAATAAATATGAATTGGTTTAAATTTGGCTTCTAAAGTAGCGACCCAAGCTGATCTTGAAGTAAAATCTTAAATGTAGGATATGAAGTTACACAACTCTTACTAATGTGCTTAAAATGTGCACTTACCTGAAGGGGTATATTCATTAAGATGCTGTGTGCAATGTAGAGGACAGACAAAGTTTGCTCAAGCATATCCATATTGGGCAAGTTCCATATCTTTTAAAACAAGTATTATAGTGTGTTGTCATAATGCATAGTAAGAAAGAATTACATTATTTCCTTGCAGCAGTAATAAGATTGATTCTCTAATGCAAAACACAGAATACCTATCTGATCTAATTGGCATGTTCTTATTAATTAACTGTCAGTGCAGTCCTAAAAAACATTCTGTTTTGAATGGAAGTTTAGACTTTGTTGTGGTCATCAAGGGTCTGTATTAGCAATTCCACAATCTATTTTATTAGACATCTAAACTGTATTTACAATTCATATTATTTACTCATATCTGCTGTTATTTACACTGGAATCCTCAAGAATACTTCCTCAATTATAGGTCAGTTTGTTTCAGCAGATCAATAGAAAGTTTTCCATGCTTGTGACAAAGACATGTGAAGCCTAGATTGAGTCTTCTCAATCTGCTTTTTTACTTTTTTGTTTTAAACAAGGCAGCAAGCAGAGTTAAATCAATAAATTTCTCTCGGTCATATGCAACTGATTGTAGCATACTTTGTTTTGGCAAGTTTAACTTGTACCACATAAAAACATTACTCAACATATATCCAATGTAGAGCTTGACTGTGGAATACGAAAACGACAGAACTGTGGGGTAAAAAGTATAAAACTGGAAACTGTTATGAGAAACCTGTGTAAGACACACTAATGAAAATCAGCCAGCTAGCTAACTAACAGTACTTCAATAGTTTTATGTTAGCTAGCTTACTTCAATGCCAAGTTGTAGAATATAATACAACAATTTAGCTACGCAGCATAACAAGCTTTTCTGTTCTTTCATTGTCACATTGAGCATGAAAAAAGATTTGGGTTGGCTTTGGTGTGACTTTCAGACTCAAAGAGGTTCTGTTATACACTGACAGTGGAAAACTATCAATTTCGATCCACAGGTACAGGCAAATTAGCCTTCACAAGCATGAACTTGTCTAGAAGTTGGGCAAGCGCCCATGATTGGTTGAAAATTGTAGATGGAAATTGTGATAGAAGGATAAATTTATATCAAAACAAATGTTAAAAATGCCATTCAAAATCTCTTCAATCACTGTTTGAGTTACTGAGATTGAAATAAATGTGAAATTACTTTCAAACGATCAATTACAAGAAGCAGCTGTCTTCCATTAACCTACCGAAAGTGTGCTGTCTCCACCTTGTGGCTTGGAGGATTCAAATGTTCAGACATATAGATCATAATGATGCTAACCTGCAGTGGTGACTGTATTAAAATAGTATTTCACCAGGGGTATCTTGAGTGGATTACCCTGTTCAAACACTGCTCCAGTGTGTGGACAGGTCCAAAGGTCTGGTATTGCTTCTGGACTATGCCCACACTATCTGTGGTCACTAGCACTGCACAGGCTCACAAATGGCCACAGCATCAGGCAAGAAGCTCTACTGATGGACTGCACAGTGAAGAGAAGGGATAGGTTCATCACCTCATTTAAACGCTTAAATGTAAATGCTTTAAATGACCCTAAGTATGACACATTTCTTACCAAGCTGTCTGAACGTCAGTGGTACCATGAACGAAAGAAGGAGACGATGCTCATTTGCTGCACTGCTTGCCCTGTGTTTTAAATGGCTGTGGCTTGTGTGGAATGCTAACTGCCCAGTGCTCATGGCTGTGCCCTGAGCAAAACAACTGCTCACTATCTTTATTGTGCATATTGCTGTTACCATGCATCTGCTGAGAAGCTGTCCCCTTCCCAGGAAGCTTGTGCACCTGAAGTGGACCTGCTACTGAACCCTCCAACTTTGGAAAATGTGTTAAGAAGTGTTGTGTTATATTATTAATTCAAATGTGTGTACATGTGTGTGTGTGCGTGTGTAAGGGAGAGTGTGTGTATGTGTGTGTGTAAGGGAGTGTGAGTGTGTGTGTGTGTGTGTGTGAGAGAGAGAGAGAGAGAGAGAGAGAGAGAGAGAATGAGAGTGCACAAGGTGTGTGACAGAACACGGAATTAAGTTGGAGAGTACAAAGAGATTCTGAACCAAAGGACCAGAGGGAATAAATACTATTGGCCAGGTTATTTTGTAAATACTGTAAAAATTGGTAATTGCGAATTTTTACATTATTTGAACAGATTGATATGAACGGAAAGATATTTGAATCTCCACCTCCATCACTTCAACTCTACCTCCCACAACTGAGGTTGTTTATCTCCATGACTACTTTGATCATTTTTGTGCAGCAGGAAACAATTTACAGCACAATTTACTCAGATCACATTGGACTGCGTTTTACAGTTTAAAGATCACAATTAGAATGTCTATTATTACCTATTACCTAGAATGTCTATTATTAGCCCTAAAGTGAAAACCTGCTAACAAACAAAACACTGTCTGATAACTGCATCTATCCACTCACAGGAGGTTACAGAATGATGTCACAGCTTTTCCGAGGTTAAATAAACTCAAAAGATCATACGGATTGATTAGAGATGCCATAAGTACTAAAGACCTTTTGAGTTACGAAGTGGCTTTTGCCACCAGAGGTAGCTCGCTCTTTCTGTCTCTCTCAGTGGGCCTGTTTGGGAAACCCCTCTGCCAAGTGCAACCGTCTCCCTCGCGACTTGAAATACAGGCTCGTTTGGTGGATTTTCCCACCGCGCGAGGGGATTGCTTCCCAGGGATTCGTCTGAGCTAAGCCCTCTTAAATGTCCTCTGGCTTTTGTCCTCGCGTTCCAAATGGAATTCTCGGCATTCATTGCACCATTCAGTGGCGTTTCAGAGCGCGCAGGAATGCTCTGGTTCTGACAGGCGCCTGGGCTTTGTGTGTGGCTATGTGCTACGTGCTAGTGGCTTTTATCGGCCAAAACGCAAAATATACAGTGACATAGAAATTCACACATATGCATGCACACGCGCGCGCGCACACACACACACACACACACACACACACACACACACACACACACACACACACACACACACACACACACACACAAAGTTCCAAATTAAGTGTTTAGAATGAATATGGTATAAAGTGCTGAGAGAACATTCATTAAATGAGCATTTATAATGTTTGCTTCTACACACTCAGATATCATCCCGTGTTAAGTTTTAACCGTTTTTGAAGAGCAGACAGGTATTCGTCTATATATAACTGCCGTGAAGCTACAGAGAACAAAGAGCACTTGACTTTCTTTACGACACTACCTTCATACGCATAAATATAAACACAAAATCAGGTTATATATAATACAAAAAATATTAGTGCATATTGCCTCATCTTGACTGACATTTTCTACACAAAAATCGTAATGTATATAAAGAACGAAACTATTAATAAAAATATGTATTTTCATATAAATATTAATATTTCAATCATATAATGCACAAAAGCTGTACAATGTCAATGCCCGTGCAAATACATTGAAGAATGCAAACTAAGGGGTGCTCCTAATGCTTACCTGTTAAATTTCACTTAGAATGACACTTCATAAAACAGGACAGACACAAAAAACAACAAGCCACGCAATTGTATTCCACGGCAGCAAAAGAGGGCTCAGCTTTGAAAATAAGTTCAATGGCGCAACGCAACAAATCTGCAAGCCAGTAAACAACATTATTGTAAAACCCTCAAATTTATCTAATGCTCGTGTGCAACTCAACACAACGAGAAGCGTGGAGGTATGAGAAGAGGTACAGTAACGAAGTTCCTACCTGCACACATGGCTCAGGCAGCTTTAGCTATCCTGGGCTCCTCGTGCTGCATGCTTTGTCTCCGGTCTCTCTCTCTCTCTCTTTCTCTCTCGCTCTCACTCTCTCCCTCTCTCTCTGGTTCTGGTTCACTGCAGTATCCCACAAAGCTGCCTTGTTTCCTCTGTTTCAGCAAGTGTGGTTATCTCTCTATGTCACAGTGCAAAGTGATCAATCCGCGGGCTGTCGACGGGCTTAACTATGGAGCGTCTCTCCACCCCCTGGTGCATGGTGAGTGTGCAAGTGCGGAGGCTTCCCGCCTACACGGCTCTCAGGCACTGTCAGCCCCCACAACGCCTACCTAACTAACTCCGTCACCTGACCAGCCTTTACCCCACGCACCGCTAGCTCCCTCAATCCCCCCGCCACTCGCGTGCATACCCGTATACACAGACACATAAGTTGTCCTGTTTTCAAGTTTGCTATTTCATGAGTTTCTTCTTTTTAAAAAATCACTTCCAATTACTCCATCATAATTAGAAGCAAAGTGGGCTTTGTTGACAGCTGACCTCATTTTTGGAGGGTAATATGGTGCCTTAGGCTGTCTATCCAAAATAATACTTTTATGTACAGACTTTCCTTAATATGTTCCCAGTGCTGCGATCCTTTTACAAGTGTTTTAGTCAATACACGGTTTCATCAGGAAATTTGGTAGAGGATCACTTTCTGTATTTCCTAAACATTTGTAAATATACCCCAGTCTAAATACATTTAGATACTGTTCTTTTTTATATGAGATAATGGAATATTAATTTGGATTTTTCATCACTTAAGTTGTCGACCATAGGCACTTTCTACCCTATGTAAAAATTCGGGCAAATGATTTCAAATAAATTGTATTAACGCATATAATAATCAATTTGAAATATATTAAAACATAAACCGAATAGCAATAACAGCTATATAATCCAAATCATATACATTACAATTATTGTAGTACCTATGCGAAAACGTAATAAATAGTCACTGCTTTTTAAATTAAGTACAATTGACTAGATGTTCATTTGATTTGTGTGTGCGTGTGTGTGTGTGCATGTATAAAAGACACTTTCCTTTAAATATGTTTCCAGATGGAATACATGTATGGTCTCCTGTGTGGATGAATGAAAACAGAGTATGCATGTGCCTATGTTGATGTAGCAATCAAAAATTCCAAACCAGGGTTGGCTGAGGCAGTGAAACAAAAACAAGGTTTGGCCCAGGACAAGGGCTGTCCGTAACCTGCCCTTGTGTTTTCCATCCATCTAAAAAAAGTATCTGGTATTTCCATTAAAAATGGTATGGAAAGGAAACATACAGGATTTTTGTCTATCCAACATGAGGGGACAGTGCTGTCACAGTCAAGGCTGTCTACATTTTTTTTCTTTAAAATAGACTGAGACCTTCATTCATCTTTGTTGCATGTTTGGTGCACACTCTAAAAGCTGGATGTTTTAACTCTTAATAACATTATTAGCTTACCTTTATTATTAAATACAATATATTGTTGTAAACATATATGAAGAGGACATAAACAACTAATAAATGGCAATTAATGACCAAATTCATGTAATATGATCATCATAGTAAAATATTACATAATTGTCATAAAATGACAATTGTAATAGCATATTTAAAAATGGTCATAAAATATGAATGTCTAATATGTGAATTGTATATTAAATTGAAGTTAACAGTGAAGTTTTTGTTTTCATGAGATTTTTAAGGTTCTGGATGTAACATTTCTAATAATGTCTGTTGTGTTTCTGAGACTGTATAGTTTTTTGTTGCTTTCATCTAAAAGCATAAACACTTACAAATATATGCTCTTCTTATTGAAACAACCACATTCATGACATTTCAAGATCTCATGGTAATTCATTTGAAAAAATATTGAAATAAAATCCTCAAAAAGTGAAATGTTTCTAATGACAAATAGAAATAATAAGTCGATTTCCTAAACATATTTAAATAAAATGTCACAGCATTAAAGGAGGACAGGCAGGAACTTACAGAAAAAAATAAGACATACAGAAGAAGCTTTTAATGTTGGGAAAAGGTCAGAAACATGAATCACAGAACAATTTCAACTCAGAAACTCTCCTTGATTCTTGTTGGTGAATCAGACAGGCCAGAAAGCTGTTTAAGAGGTCATTTTAAGAGGAAAGTCTTCTTTTACCAGCCATGTATCAAGTGCCTGAATGAGTGTGGTTGGAGACTAATTGGTAAGTCCTGAACGGTGCTGGTAATTGGACTCTTTCAACAGCATTACGGAAAGCATATTCATTTACATTCAGGTAATGTATTGAAAGCTAAAAGGCTAACACCATGTGTGGGTGAATAATGGGTTATTGTGTATACTTTTGCTGGTCTAATTCTCAACAGAAATATGCATTTGGACTGCAGAGTCTTTAATGGTTACCCTGGGGTACAAGCTCTCAGAATTACCATGAAATAATCTGTGAAAATAGTCTCACTTTGAAATGAGCAGTGGATGTGACCACCTGGTATGAACAACAGCCTAGTAAATCAGGACTTCATGCGAGGGTGAACATTAAAATGGACCGCATTATTAGAAGATGGCTTTGGCAATTTCCAGTACACTTGCCCTCATTAGGCACAGCAGTAGAAATCCCTCTTTTCAATACAATGTTTCATTTCAAATTGCAGTACATTTATTTCAATGAATGTGGTTTGAAGTGTTTTGATATTTAGATATGAGTGCGGGATATGGTGGTATGAGTAACTGTACAGACTAAGGTTTCACCAAGCCTAAAACATTCATGCCTGTACTCTAACCCCCTTCCCCACCACCACCACAAAAAGCCAAAAAGAACAAGCACTCCTCCTGAGCACTTCTATATGTGTGGCTCAGACCTCCTCAGAGTTGGTGGGGAGATGGCCGGATTGTCTGCTCTGTGATTCTGTCTGCATTTCTTACTTAAACCTCAAACGTTAGTGCTTTGTTACTGCAGAGCTCAATGTGACGGACTTCACCTGGAATGCACTTCAGTTTTCCCTTCATCATGTGAAAGGTATCAGAATGTGGTGACGTAGAACATGACGTTTCATACGAAATGATTGTTAGTTCAAGACCCGTCATGCATATTAAATATGCGTGTATTGTCATGGTAGATTACTTCCTTTTTTCCTCAATGAAACAACAATTGAACATTTCAAATCATTTTCCTTTGTGGCTATCATGTAAATAAAAAAACACAAAGGATTTGGATAATTTGAAGGACAAAAACTTGACTGAGAGCCTAAATGGCAGCTTGCATCAGAAAAATAAAATAGAAAAGCAGAACAGCTTTCTGAGAAATCACAGCATGTGTTACTTGAAACAGTTGCACATGGCAGGGAAGAACACAGCTCTCATCAAATGAGTGATTTCTGACCAGTCATTTTGAGGACGGTTTAGGAGAGACAAATCATTTTCTGCAATTTGGGAGCGGTCTACTGGCAAAGCAGAATCACTAATTGTAATACCCACAAATGAATCAATAAGGGGGGGAGGGGTGGTTGTAAGTTTTCGTTGGTTGGTAAATGTGCTTCCCCTTCTTTTTAATGAGCAGCACAAGAAATGGATCACAGTTTCTGTACAGATTGTCCAAAATTGGCAGACTTTAATGGAAGTACGTCCTCTTTCATTTTTCCACTTTGAACAAATTTCAAAAAGAACGATGGCTACTTGTTTACACTAATGACCTGTTCCAGCATTGTTCTTTGGTGGCATTAAAATCAACACATTGTTAGCTTCTGCTTTACTCAAATGTCAACCTCATTGTCAGTGAGGAGCCTGAGGTTTTGTCAGATGCGTCTGAGCACACCCACAGTACAGGTTTTTGGAAACACGGTGTCAGTGTTCATTATTCTGTCTCAATTTAAAATCACGCCACCAATGGCCTTCTCAGCCTCCCCATTGCTCCCTGTGGCAGGGAAAGAATGGTCTGTAAATATTTTATGAGTGGTGATGCTCAGGGCTGCTGTTGCTAATTTCTGTTTTCCCCATTCAGGAGAGGGGATCTCCCTATTTCTGTAGAGCATTAAGGACACATACCACTACAAAACCAAAGAGTAGGGCAGTACCAGCTCTAACTCATATGGAAAATATTCAAATAGAGTATCGAAAGGCATCTAAACTAGTTCTATGAGCAAGCAAACACATGTATGTCACTTGTTTAAGGTCTATGTAGTGTTCGGCAAGTCAAATGCCACCAAAAAACATTAGACTCAGGCCCAATCCATGGGAGCTTTGGGTGCACTTACAGTACAGTAGATATACAGTACAATACAGTAGATTTAAACTAGATTAGTCTTAAACTTGAAAAGAGAGCATTCTAAACTGGCCGAAACAGCAGCAAAGGAGGAAGTATCTTGAACAACTGCTACAGGAGATCATGCTGGTGCAGTAGTCAGCATTACTGCATTCACTTATGTTAGCCAATGTAGGACAATATACAAACCCCTTACAGTTTTATCAATACCAAAGTACCTTGGCTTTGGGCCTCTGGGTTGCTCATGCACTAAGACTTTCTTTGGAAAATGTGAGTGAGCTTTGTGACTGGATGTTGGAATCCCAACTGATTACAGACTCTGAACGGAGGTCTGCATTTGCAAGGCAACAACTGGCCTAGCCTTACTGAGGGTTATTATGGGTCAGACCAGCAAATTAATTAGTCTTATTGCACTCTAGTGGCCACTGCTTGTCAGCCAAGCACTTGCGGATGTACAAACAGATCATATTCTGACTTTGTCATCGTCTGCCAACAAAGGCATTATGTAATGGTTGGTGCATCTGCACGAAAGGCCTTGTCATCCCCAAATCAGAGGAGTCAATCTTCATAGAGGGAGAGAGTCATTTTGTTAAACTGAACTGTGTGGCTTTGTTCAAGCTACAAAAAGTTTGTAGAAAAGTCAAAGAAAAAAGTTGGCTTCGACAAACCCAATTGGGTATTATTAGACAAATGTCCAAATTGGTGTTCGCAACTTATTTTTGCACTCAGGAAGGTGAATGGGTTTGTCAATGCATGTTAGCTATTAATCAGCCAGACAATGTTAGCCAGCTGCAGGCTGGGTGATTTGATAGATGGCTGGCTACCCACATTTCAAATATACATGCGGCTCATCAGCAGCCTGCAGTTAATACAATTAGCAGTCTGTCACTATTTGCAAATCGGCACAACAGGGACCTGCTAGGGACAGGACATTTCACCCACTATTTCGCATTCTGTTGGTGTTAATTATCAGATTGTCTTCATCTTGTCTGCCTTGGTGCACAGCATCCAATGGCTTTGATGTATTGTGGAGATGGTATTTGTGATGTCAGAGTTTCTGTGACAGAGCCTTTGCAGTTACACCACAAAGTCCAAGCAAGGTGCAGTCTTTGGCATGGTGACAATGTAGCCTGGAGCTTGAGGTGATGGAGCATTTTTCGTAAGTGGTCCATCGTTAGGGGCCCTCCCCTCATTTCTTTTCTCTTGCCTCTTGTTCTAACTGAACTAAATAGCAAAAACTATTTCAGATGGCACACTTGCTGGCAAATATAGCTTTTATGTTTTAAAAATATTAAGACATTTTCCTCCACATTTCTATGAGGGAGTACCCGACTCTTTGCCGAGAGTTTAGTCGAACATTACCCAACTTTAGCCTAACATGCCAGCCCATTTTAGAAGAAGAGGCAATGAAGGCTTATGACGCTAAAACTCAATAAGTAATGAGAAGAGTCAGGTGACTCCCAAGAAGAGTCTTGTCCACATAGAAGGTCAGTAAGTGACAAAGTGACCTGGCATCCATAGTTTTTGTAGAACCAACAATAGGTATTAACAGGGATGTGTTATCGAGTCAAACATTTCCACAGCAGCAGTTCCTCCTTGCTAATGCTTTAGCCTATTTTACCATTTGAATTTTTCCTATCCATCAGAAACCATACAATTTTCGTCCTGCCATGTGTCCTGTGTCTTACACAGCACATTACAATACATTACAGTAAATACAGTCCATTAACTTAATCAGACAAAGGTTTTTCCACTGAAGAGGATCACTGTATTCACTGGGTTTGCAAAGCTACAACTGCTGTCCGTAAGTGGGGACGTTTTTGAAAAGAGCATACCAGTGCCCATATGTGTACACCAACCTGTTCTCATCCCTTGGCGTCATCATGGTGATCTGTCCTGCAATTATGAAGGGGAAAAAACCAGATTTACCTCACAGCTGGGGAGTAAACCCAATGCCAATTCTCCTCAATGGGGTGATGGATATATTATTTTTAATATTGTCATTTAGTAAATAAATATTGTCAGTAAGACAATCATTGAACCTGAAGAAACCAATATGTACTTATGGCTGTCATATCAACAGTTAAGTTTGCATTATTCTACCATGCAGTGCATGAGGTGGGATGGGCTGCAGATTTTCTTCATTTATTTATTTTTTATTTTTTTTGGACCAATTTTGACTTGAGGTAATACTGTTTATTCTGTATGGTTATGTATCTATGCTTAACTTTTTCTCTTTTCCAAGACAAAAAAATATGGATGCCTTTTTCAGATCATATTGAAACTGAGGTCAGGTTTCTGAAAAACTAGTGAAGTATGTTTTCTGCAAGTGTTTTGTTCACCACTAGTGACAGCACACAAAAGCTCAATGCAGCGCAGAGCTCTAAGCACTGTGTATAAGATTGGAGTGAAGAAAAGGCAATTTCTCTATTTCTTAAAGTGCCACAGGTTTCCATCACGTACATGGCAAACAACAGGCTTTTTGTGTGAAGTACAAAACTATGTCCTTTTACTTTCTTCTTTCAACATTTGGGGTGCTCATGCAATGTGATATGACGAGAACAACCCTGTTTTTGTATGACTCACAAGGAATGCACTGTTTCACACACGCATGAGTTAGCATGTCTTTACAACACCTTTTACCTGGGCTATTCTGTAATTGTTGAGTGAATCCATCCCAGAGGGTCAATGACTGAAAAATTCCTGGATAAGACACACTAAAGACAACAAATGCACCGTTTGGGCAGATAAACAATAAGTGTCCGTAATACTATCACACAGGGCAAAGGGCTCTGTTACAGAGGGGCTCTCTGGTTGCGTTGTTCTCAGCACTAGAATCCAGTTCCTCGTGCTCCACCCACAGTGGAATGCGTCTTACAATGGGCTAAACAAAGATCAGGGATCCACTGGCCATACAGAACAATCCCTCACCCCCTTCCATGAGGCTTCTTCAAAGAAGATCCCTGGACACACAGCCAGGTAATCACAATCAAGCAGCCGAGGAATGTCGGTGGGAATCGCCCTCAAGGGAAGTAATATTGTCATAGTTACAATTATGCGCATACCTGAAAGATGAAATCTCAAATCCCTGAGGTTCCAGTGTGGGATTGCCTGCCAGTAGCCCTGGCTGCACTTGTCAAAACATGTAAGCACCGAGCATCCCTCCCCAGGCGGGTCTCTCCAGCTCACAGGCAAGAGGCTCAGCAGTGGCATATATTGACAACCTTGTTTAGACTGGCCGTCTTGAGGGATGGATGCTTTGCATGACGGATGAGTTTTTCACCTTAATGATCAGTTTGCCAAGAACAAAATCATCAGAAGAAATTTCAGTGAGGAAATTATTTATTCATTATATTTTAATTATTCACCCTCCCCCAAGAACAACTGTTTAACTTAAAAATGTATGGTAATCAGCTGCATTGTGCTCATATCCTATGACGGAATGCACTTACAGTACTGACAGCCAATTTAAGTGTGACCCATTCTAAAATACTTCAATTATGAGCAATATAACGTTAGCCATTTCACAGGCCATCAGTGTAGCCTGCAGAGACATTAACTCTGGGAAGTAAGTTCATGCACAGCTTGCACAGGCAGACTGTGGGCATCCGATTGACCAGAGGGAGTTACTGGTACACAAGGAGACACGGCTGTCCCTATGAGGGAAATGCCTCCTTCCTCAGGCCATGCTGCAGCCAATTATATGTGGCCCTGCAGGGCTGCCAGCCACAGCAGGCCCTGGCACCATGTGCATTCAGTACCAGACCATGGGCCATCCGTACACTGGAACAGTGTCTCAGCAGGGTGAGTCAGAGGAGGACTCCTGTAGGGAGATTTATGTTAGAGGGATTCTCACCTTAATCAATTATGCTAGATTTTCCGGCGATCTAGTTCTTTTGTGACCCAGAACTAGACCACATTAGCACATTTGAGTACTTTAACCCTTTTTTGCACACCAGTAAAACTCTTCTTTCATATGCTTATACATTTTGGTAATTAAGCTCTTTCTTTGACAATTTTAGACATGCTCCAGAGTATTTAAGATAAGTGTTTGATGCAGGTCCTCTGAAAACTTTGAACAAAGCTCTAAAAGAGGGGATCTTACTGATTTAAACTGTGATAGCTAGAATGCAGAGCCTGATTCTTAGTCTCTAAATTCCCTTGCAAATAATATGGCTGATATATAGGTCACACCTACAACAAGCAACAGGACAATAACTGAAATAATAATGATCAATATACACTTTGTTATCCTGCAATACAACAAAATATCCAGTAATTTTTAATCCCTGAGGAAGCATAAAACTTAATAACTTACGATGAAGTTAATTCTTGTAAGAAATGGTGATTGCCCAATTGATTTTAAATCTCTCAGAGTTTAATTATCACTGGCAAATCCTCTGTTGAAAGAGATATAAATAACCATGAATTGTTCTTATTTAGGAGGGGGTGGTGTTGTTGTTCGGTTCGGTGGTGTGGGGTTACAAGAGTTTGAAAGAAGTCCAGATGAACTCTCTGGAATGCACAGTCCTCTCGCATCCTTTAGGAACGTTCTCTTTGTTTGGGAGGCCTCAGTCCTCAAAGACAAAGTGTCCAGACTGCACCACACGCAGTGAGAGTACCGCTTTCCCTGCTCCCCCTGGCCCTCTGTATCGCTCCCCGGCTGGAGCTCCAGAGAGAGCCATGGGCCCTCTGTGCTCTGTCGTGATTTATGTGGGATTCCCTCTCTATTGTGCCGTGGTGAGATCTCACTCCTCGCCTCCTGAAGTCCTCTCCCAGCAGGCTGTCCAACACCCCCACGGTAGAGCAGGAACGTTGGCAGGCTGAATCATAGAAGGCAGAAGTATTCTCTGCAGTGAGTCACTACCAGGCATCTGCACATGCTCAGTGCAGACAGACATACTACCCAACTACCTCCCTACCTCTCAGCCTCAAATCCCCTTTCTCTCTCTCTCAGTGTATCTCTCACTCTGTTATCCTCTCATTCACTCTCTCCATCACTCCCCATCTCTACAACATTTGTTTTTCTTTTGAAGGCAGTGCCCTGATTTTCACCCTTTCTCCCTTGTTTTCGCCTTAAGCCTGGTCCCAATGTTTGAGACAGAACAGAAAAATCTTTTCTTTACCGTTGACTATTAGCAAAACATTTGTAAAATTATCAGTTGTCTCTTAGCAACTTGACTAATAGTGAAAAGGATGCTCTTGTTGAAACATGACAGCACAAGATGAGCTGTATCTGAATAGGGTCCTGTGTGCTTAATTGCTCTGATGTGTATACATCTAGATCACATTCATAGCAACAGCAAAAGCAGTGCTCCTCCATTTTTATACATAAGGTTTTCACCAGGGTCATCTGTCCATATCATGTGATTGACTCTCTCCTCTGTCCCTGTAGGAACCTATTATTTTAGTGCAACAGAAAAACAAGGGAAGGGTGGCTGCTTTGCATACATCTGGTGCTGAGTAATGGTAGAAGTGTCTGACAGACGCATGGTGTGTCACACTCTCACATGCGTTACTGATGACAACAGCAGCTGATACGGTGAGTGTTTCTCTGGCCACTTGCTCAGCCAAGCTCTCACCAAAATTAATGACAAGCTGCCTCTGTGAAAAACATAAGAGTGTCACAGGTTTCAGAACTAAAGTAGCTGTGGTATCTGTTATCTGTTTCGTCTTTGTTTGTGAGCTGCACGCACTTCCCTTCGTTTATCAAAACTTTGGGGTGCAGAGACAACCTTTTGTGAGTTAGCAAAGCCCTGTTTGTCTCATACGATTTCAGGGTGAAAACGAGCTAATGTAACATTTTGTATTTCTCTGTCAGCTCACCTTCAGCAGCACAGAGCAGTGTGTGGTGTTGCTGAAGAGAAAGGAGTCAATCAGACTGAATCAAGCTCCTCTTTCTGAACATGAGCTGCTGCTGTTTGGAAGCTGAACTGCGCGTGACCTGCTCTTTTCTTCATGCACGTGAGTTTGCGGTGGGAGTGAGTGGCAGGCGGTTGAACATGAGGGAGAGGAGGGTGGAGGGGGCGGAGGGGGCGCGCAAGTTGGTGGGCAGCAGCAGCAGCAGGAAGGCCTGGTGGGTGTTGAGCTGGGGGGTGGGGTGTGTGACTGAACGAGTGTTGCTACTGTGTGGGTGGACTCTGGCATTCACATGAGGCCTGTATTCCCATCTCCTGGTTGGAAAAAGAAACCATAGACAAAGCTTCAGAGGAGGCAGCCCACTGATATGGCTGGAGAGAGCCAGTGTGTGCGCCTTCAGAGATCACATTTTGGAATGTGATGCTGAAACCTTACAAGCTATTGTGCAATAATCTTGCAGTGTAAGAAAAACAAAATGCAGTTACTTGATGAATTCATTTGCAAGGTCATTATATTGCCTTATCTGTGTTATTAGAATCACCCCCTTGTTTCTACCATTTTTGCAGCATTCCTGTACCAATATTGTTTCTGCTTTCCATTTTTCTTCAAGCATTTTTTGAAAGTTTCTTTATTTCTTCTAATCTTTTACCTCTATTACTATCCTTCTATCATTAATTTTCACTTTCAATATTCACCAACTGCCATGTTTCCTATAAGTGATTGTACAGCAGGTCTTTCGATAGTTCCCAGCTGTCAGGCACAATGCTTTTAGCTGTTGTGTGTATTGTCAGTGTTAGTCATCGAACACATTGCATTAAAAGGTTTTCTGATACAAACTGCAACATTTGTCCTCATATGTGGGGTATAACTTGGTTCATTGAAAAAGAGGTCTGTCACTCTTAAAACAATTGTTAGATACTGTAACTGTCTGTGGCACAAACCCAAATAAAACGTGTTTGCCTTTGTCTTACTCCTTACCTTGCACAGGTGAACACGACATTCTGAGCTGATATATATCACTGTAAAAGGGGATGGGGAAATGTCAGGTGCTCAGACGGCCAGCACTGGTGCATGCACAGGAAAGGGAGTAGTAACACCACAGTACAGTACACTAAATGTTACAACCCCTAGACATGAACTTCAATATACAAAACATGTACATGCATATACATCCAAATACAATTGCTTGGTATCTAGTAAGGTAAGATACCAAGCAATTGTGTTTGGATGAGTGTCTTTGCAATTATATGGAATTTAATGAAAAGATAAGGGGTGATTCAGTGTCAGGCAACCACCTCTGTCATTCACTGACTTTGATTGGCTAGAAATACACACTTTCCATACTATTATTCTTGAAACCATGGTAACAACAGATTTGGCAGCTGCAATGGAGGAATGTAACATCTGAATGTACAGTTTTAAATACATCAGCTCTCATGGCCCTGCAAACTAAATCTGTCCCTGAAAAAGGACATGCCTAGAGGTGTGAAAAATGGGAGCTGATCTACTATATTTTTGCAAGGAAGGACCGCACTCCATTCCACTCAGTTCAACATATGCTAGGCATATATGCGTTTCACCTTCCTGCTATCACTATTGGCTATGCATTGTAAAGTGTCCCTTAAACACTGTTCTGCTTCATTTTTCTGAATGATAGTTATTTCCCCATAGGTCTTTGTAACCTTTTTTGTTGTTTTGGCTAAAATTGTTGTTTTTACACAATTGTTACACAATTATCCATCTCTTTCTCACTGGGCATTGCTGTGACAAGGTGAGTGTCTTTTCACATGACTCTCAACCATCAGGACTGCTTAGCACATCAGTAAACTAAGGACTGGTGTTTTAGCTGGGCAAACCACCTGTGAAGCCCAGAAACCCTTTAAAGTATCCTAAGGAGCATGGGTTCTAGGGTTTAGCTGTTGCAGCTGTATATCAGCTTCCGGAGTGGAAAATGGCAAATTTTTCAGTTTGTTGAGGATAAGCGGATCCTCACTTAGTATCCCTGCGGAGGTCCCTCTGTGTTGCCTATCCCCCATGCTTCACTGCTTGCACCTGCTCATCCTGCTGCCTTCAAGCTTCTTTTGCAGGCTGTGCCCTGTTTGTCATTTACTCCCCCCATCTCCCTCTCTCACAAGCAGCTTGTGTCCTTTCCATCCCTCCTGAGTGCTAGAACAGTCTGCTGTAAGCATTGCTATTTCATAGCCTTCCTCAGCTTGTGCTCCTGCCCTTCTCATTACCAAGCACTGCTGCTTCTCAGACATTCCATATTGACTCATTTCAACATGGTCTTCATTGTATAGGTTGATGGGTTTCCAACTGAAGTTCAACAGGGATCAAATACATTCTGTCAGATTTGGCTTAACACTGCACATTTGAAAAAAAAAGAAAAGTCTCGAGTTCTTTAAGATATGAATTTGATAGCGATATATTCTGTACTCTACATATCTTGAGGAAACAAAGTTTTGACCACAGGGTGCACTTGGTCATATAAAATGACTATGTATTCCTTGCTATGTTTAACAATTAGGAGCAGCCAGTGTAGGTTGAAGGTTTCCTTTCAATTCTCTTCAAACAAACCATCCTGTTGTTGGAAAAATGACAAAGGATTATTCATCAGAACATATTATTCTTGTCCTCTGCTCATATGCCCAGATATTGTGGCTCTCACACCTGGTTATGCATTTTTGCACATTGGCCATGGTTAGAGTTATGAGGTTTCCTAAGGCCAGCCCTACCGTAAAAATCAACTTTTTGAAGTTCACAATGTACAGATTTGTGGAAACTGGCTCACAGGAGTGAAGATTCAGTTGCATGGACATTTTGAAGCTGTAGATTTTAGCAAGGTCCTCTCAAGTGTCAATTTATCCCTGCCAAACAGCATTGACTTTTGACCATTGTTCCTCTTTCCAGGTGCGGTTTTTGCTTTGTTTGGAGTATGCTGTTGTGATTTTTGACACGATTCACCCTGACACATTTTATATCGTTGTGGTATCTGTGACTGATGCACCTGCTGTTCAGGCACTAGTTATTTCAACTCTGGAAAAATCTGTTAGATCTTGCATGTGGCTTTTGAATGTTAAAATGTTGATTTAAAATGTCTTTTATAGCAGAAATATAAACAATATGTATTTAAATTACATTGGAACATGTAAATGCTTAATTGTGATTTATTAACTTAAAAAATGCAAATACCTTTTCATGATGCGATTATTTTGTCTACCCTTTATATGTACATTAGACACATTTATTCCTGTGCACTGGTATTTTTATTGTGGTATTTTAGACAAGTTTTCAGGACTCTGGCAATAAGGAAGAATTGGTACTGATATGACTTCCCCTCTTCAGTGTCTAACTACCCATAAAAGCCAAAAGAAAGAGTATGCAGTCACTTACTACATGCTAGCAGTACTAGAGAACAGCAACTGTTAGGTCTGCCAGGCCAATTGTAGAGCCACCCAGAACATTTAGTGGCTCATTACCAGTGGGCTGAGTTGTGCAGCCTAATGGGGCAATACTATTCACCTGACATGTTCAACAGGAATTATATTCACAGGAAGGAAAGAGAGCAGTGAAACTGATAACAATGTGTTTTAGAGTACTGAGGCTAGTTGTGGTTGCCTAGCAACAGTACTACTCCATAAAATCCCTCTGGCACAAAATAAAGAAAAAGAAGAAAAAAAGTGAGTATGTGTTGATGTCTTTTTATTTATGTATTTATTTGTTTTATGAAAGGGTAGAATTACTCAAGGAATTGAAGTGTTATACCTTGGCTTTATTTTATTATCTATTGTAAAATGAAGTATCTTTTTATGTTTTCTTAAACTTGAACTGGGTTCAATCATAGGACTACTAAATATGTGTTAAGGCGACAGTCTGATGAAAAAGATCATTTTTCAATAGATAAACTGTTAATAAATGATAATATAACACAAATAATGGCACACTACAACTATCTATTTTATTCAGTTTACATTTTAGAAGGACTTTTGAATGTTATTTTTTTTTCAACCCATTATTCTGCCCACTGTCAGACAGTTTAATATTGAGGTTTTGCAGAACACATTGTCTAATGATTGATGTTATATACAATTATAACAGACAAGAACTGCACCATTACAAGCCTACACTAACCTGTTTGCACCACCCACCTGTCACTGTATTAAAGATTGTGTTGTCATGGAGGGAGCATGCATACTGTGAAAACATCACATCAAAATAATACAACAATATTATAGGGCTTAGAGGAAATTTACCTCTGCTTGCAATGATGATGGTCAGGACAAAATGTATAGCTCTTTGCACATCTGTACATTTCACTTCAAAGGCAATGTAGACAATGAGGAAAAGATATGGATCCACCACTGCTATGCCATGGAGTCAGTTTGCAATGCTCATAGGCATTTAGCTGGAATAAAATAGTGAATTAATGAGCTGCAATACAAAGCAGGCTATTATCAAACATCCTTCATTGCATATTTTGTTGATTACCCAAAAAAACAACAACAAAGGGGGTACAGCGGCACTTGCACAGTTAGCTTGCTTGATGAAAAAAACATGTAGGAGATTGCTTGCTAGCTGCACCACTTACCAAATGGTAACTGCTAAGTAGCATTGTAATGATAGCTGATTCCTATGGCTATCCAGCTTTGGTACATCTGGACTGATGGACATGACAGCAGGATCATTTGGCTCAAACAAGTCTAGTTACAGTTGGCTTGCATTGTATATCTGGTTTGTTGTTCTCACTAGTACCAAACCTATATTTACACAATTTAGTTGACAGGGTGTATTTTGATCATACCATCTGGATCCTGATAGGTACATATCCTCACCCTATCAATCCTACAGTTTTTGTGTTGTCATGAGTTGGGGGGCTGGTATACACATATATACACGTTTTTCTGTTGCTGTTCATCTGACCCAAGAGATACAGCAGAAGTGAAGCAGGTGACACAGAGGGCCATGGTCTCACCTGGAAAAAGAAGTGGAAGAGAAGTTGTCAAGAGTGGGACTTTTAAAGGACTGGTGTTTATTAAGGGCTTAATAAGTTGTGAAGTATACTAAAATAGACATCTCTGTCCTCTGGTTAAACAACAAAAGCTGCGTGTGAGTCCATCTGCAGCTGGAGAAAGCTATGAAATATGGGGAAAATCCAATCTGCTCTGTTTGCTTTGGAAGTTGACTGACATCAGAGCAGTAGGAAGATTTCATCCTCTCATTCAATGTGTTGCAGGTGTTTTTTTCTCATCAGAGAAGAGTGTTCTCTAATATTATATCTGCTCAACATTTCAGTAAAGTCCCTCTTCAATCTGTAAAAAGAAAGACAAACAGGAATCTCAGAAAATATGCAAGAGATGTTGACCACTCAGTTGCATATACCGGACATGTGCGTAACAGCCCATTTTATCCCAAAGTGATCATGAAGGAAATGAATCTGTCTGATAGTGAAAAGACACATATTTTACATTTATTAACAAACTGGTGTTTCTTCTTTCAGTCACATCATTTAGAACACAATATTTTAAATGTTTAATGGGAGTTGAAATGCATATCGCAGTTGATAAAAAAGCTTCACATCTTTTTTTTTTGAGAAGTTAATGATAGTCATCATTTTCTGACATGAGCCCTCCTCATTTCCATTACTGACACACAAAGGCATTCTGAGCTGTTAAATGAGGTCCAAAATTTTGTCAAAATCATTGCCAATGACTGACATTAGCATTCAAATTGTTAGTAATAATTGTATTATAAATATAGGACACATAGTTTGTCTTTGTTTTGTTTTCCCTGGAAACACACACACACACACACAAACACACACATGCACAGACTGCAGAGGAGCGGAGTGGAGGATTGAAAGGCTGTCCCTGGATGGAGAGTAATCCAGAGAGGCACCGCAGAGAGGGTGAATGCGCGAGTGAAGAGCTGGCTCACATGCTCATTGGCAGAGCCCATATCCAGTCTGTTATGTAACCGCCTGCAAGTGCTAGTCTCCTACTCCTACTGCCGTTTGATGGCGAAGTCACGACTCAAATGTGTAGGTTTTCAATCATCTTCATTATTACCCGCACTGATTTTCCTCTCTTCCCCAGTACTGGCCTTGCCTATTGTCCACACACCGTGTGGTGAGCCCCTGCTTTAGAGAGGAGCACATCCACATGTAGATTAGGGATGACGCTTCTCTGAGAGGGACTTGAGAGACAGGTGTTGGGGACAGGGGCTGAGTGAGCTCTTACCATCTCCCCACCCCCGTCCCACTTCTCCTTCCCCTAAAATATATAAATATATGGTAATGCCACCCACAGACTGTATGCTGACTTTCAGAATGGCACATAAAGACTCCGCTGACCTGGGAATATGTAATGAATTCACAGTATAAAGTAGAAGAGAAAATCAGGAATACCATTTAGATGCTTTGGTAAGAATGGAGAAAATTCATGAATAAATATGAACACAATATCTACGCCTCTGCTTTGCCCTTTAGTTCTTTCCATCTGTCCAAGGGAAGAAGCAACAAACCCCAATTACTACAGAGTACCAGGAACTCTTAGACAGTTTGTATATTTGTGTGTCTGTCTGTGTGTATGAGTGTGTGTGTGTGTGTGTGTGTGTGTGTGTGTGTGTGTGTGTGTGTGTGTGTGTGTGTGTGTGTGTGTGTGTGTGTGTGTGTGTGTGTGTGTGTGTGTGTGAGTGGGTGTGTGTGTGTGTGTGTGTGTATGCACATGTGTGTGTGAGCATACACATTCAGAGGTGTCCTATGGAACACTGATCAATTTCAGCTGATGCAGTCCTCATACAGACAACACTTTATGATAGTGCTCCTGTCTCCCTCATGTAAGTGACTAGCTTCACATTACACAGGGTTCACATTACACAGGTTTCTACAAGCGAAAGTAGAAATTGGACTGTTCGCCTGTAATTGAACACCTAACCTATATGATGATACTTGATTCATTTTACTGTGTGTAAAGCAGACAGTCAGATTAATGGACATTCATGTAGCCCTATGGTACTGTGAAAAATCCAAGCATTTCTTCTATCAATTCAATTTAGTATGGACCAAGCATGTAGTCATGCACTTAGTGCAATTCAACACAAACAGAATAGCATTAAAATAAGATCAGTACATATTGGTTCTTCAGATTATATAATTCAATTAATCACTGTTTGTGCTAATCAATATAATGAACCAGTGCAGACATTTAGCAGTGAAACAAGTCCTCATCTGAATCGTGAAAACATGAAAGAATTTTCTATTATTGAACAAGAATATGCATTTTGACATAGGTATAGGAAAGAGCATAGTAGCCAACATCACAAAATTCACATTTGCAAATGTTAGCTACCTGAAATAATTTTCATGGCTACTATTAGTTCAGGAAAATGAACCTTCAGACAACATGAATGCATTTGGAAGGAGTTTATTATGATGCAACCAGTTGTATATTGGTATGGACATTGATCTTGGGCTTGGAGTCCGGGGGTGCAGTGTCATACCTCAGTGTTTTTTAGGATCAAGTGAACCCCCCTTTTTTGAGTATTAAAAGAGGGTGAAAAAAATAGAAAAAAGGGAAGTAGTCTCGAAGATGAGGAGGGGGAGGGATGCCGGAAACAGAGAGTGTGATGGGAGAGAAGGTATGTGGCAAATTAATACCTGCGTATACAACTGGATTGGACGGATACTGGTGTTTGAGTGTAGGGTTGTTCAAAGGTTGCCTCTCCCGAAATTTGTTATTAACAAACTTCAATTAGTTGAGCTAGATGAAAGTTTACCTGTTTTTAATCTTCCACATCTTTGAGATTCAATGATCAATTCAATGTACAAATATTTTTTTTCAAGGATTCTCAATCTGTAATGTAAATGAAGAGAGAGGAATTTGAATTTTAGAATACTTGTGGATAATAGCTGAATATCACTTGCTTACTGTGTTTCACTTGGTTGCATTCACGAGAAAGAGGAAGTGGAGCATCGATCCCAAAATAGTCGCTCTTGATTTCCTGTGGGTCCGTTATTAAATAGATTTCAAATACAGTAATAACCAAACTGAGGTTCGCTCTTTTTATAGACTCAGTTCAACACTTTGGAAATTGTTTATAATTAGCATTGATAGTTTAATTTGTTGGTCTGTATTTCTAGTCATTGATCCTATCTCAATCTACATAACTAGTGTAAGGAGAGGGAACCGTGTTCTACAGGAGGGAGCTTATCTCTGGCAAGCAATATGTCCAAAATATTACCTTTACCTGTCTAAACAAAACACATCAAAATGCATCAGTGTTGAATTTTTTTTTTTTTTTTTTTTGCTTTGAGCACACAAATGTATGTCAATGATGTCATCACACACAAATGCAATAGTTTTACACATATAAACAATGACTGCTTTAAAATGCAGCGATGGTATTGAGTTACGGTTCTGTAGAAGGCACATGGGCTGGGTTTAATGCTATCCTGATAGATTTGGGCAGTGATGACACAAAGTTATTAAAGCCTAGAACTAAAACTGTTTAATACTTAATGAGTCATTATAGAGCACCATTTAATCAAATCATTTTCATTCTTGAACACTTTTTATTGAGTGAAAACAAGTGAGATGGATAAAAGGTAATAATGCGAAACATTTGAATGAATTTATCTGAATGAATTGATAGAAAATGCAGGAAGCACAGATACCAACGTGAAAAACCATGAAGATGCTATGACACTATAACATTATAACACTATAGCGAAACACATTTCAGACATGTTTTTGGATGAACTAAGTCTTGTGATGAGTACCGCAAATATTATTTTTACAATGCATCAAATCTTTTTATTATTGCTTTTTATAAGGAAAACCAAAATTCGCTTTTAGGTTATTTGGCAGGGGATAAAGAAAAAAATGAAAGTTTTTTTGGCTCTCGGTTCAAGGTCCTCCTGAAGCCCTATGAAGCCTCTATAGATCCCAGGTTTAGAGCTGCAGCTTTGGGGGTAGGCTGGCGAATATCATTCCTTGTGCATCTGTGCACTGTTCTATAAACAACTGCTCAACCCAAAGAGACACTTACAATCACACCAGAAGAAAATAAAGCATGATGGGAGTTGTAGTATTGAAATATGAAATACGAAAGACTTCAAAATTCAGACATGTGGACAATGTGGTATTTTGACATTCAGATTTGTTAAACATCAAATTTGCTGCAACATCACACAGCACTGCATAAAGACTAAAATACTGTATTTTTATGGAATTTTAAGTTTGTGATGGTAACATTGTTCCATGCAGCAAGTCAGCCCTCAGAAATTGTGTTGTGTGATGTATGACATCCAGGGGACTCTAGGCATAATGTCTGTTCATGAAACGGTTATAATATTTACCAGTGTATATTGACAGAATAACAAATAATCTCCACAGGTGGTGTGGAATTTTTTGGCATATTTACCTAAATGTCATAAGTCAAGCTGCCGAATGATGTACTATTTTCACTCAGTAATTCTCAAACTGTGGTTCACTGGTCTGAAGCAGAAATACAAAACCCTAACCCTAACCCTGACAGACCTCACTAATCCCTCCAGCAATGTGAGTGCTTCTGCCACTAATACAGGAAAGCTACAGACTGAATCTTTCAGAAAGCATTCACTTGATGAATGTTGCAATGTTGGTCTTGTTCAGTGCTGTAAATGCCTCTTTATGAATTGCTCCTATAGAGCACATTCCTACCCATGTGATGTCCTCTTTGATGAATATTTGACATGAACACAACAGTGTATTTGTATGAGTATTTCTGCTGTAAGTGCATTCATCAGAGAGGAAACTCCTCTACTGGCATTGTCACATGCCCAGATACCTGCTTGAGCTTGATGGGTTTCTGATGCCCCCTGGCTTAACATTGCCTTTAAATCAGTGCATGAATCTGAATAAAACTTCTTCTAAATTTCCACTTTTCCCCATCAAATCTGAGTAATACATTTTAAAATCAACAGCCACATGCCCTGAAAATGATATAAGTTTGAATCACTGAGAGTCTGCTAGAGTGCATTGAGTTTTCCCACACTGATATCTCCTGATGATAATATTTCAGACTACTGTTGAATTAATTGAACGATTTTCTTACATCAACTTGGTATCCAAAGATGGGAGGCAACGCACCCTCAGTGTAACGCCCCTCCTCTACAGATCCAAGTTTGTGCATTCTCAGTCTTGTGATGTGAGTAGACTGCTGTGGAGTTCTGTAATGTCTGGAATTAAAACAAACCCAAGCGTTAAAACTGAAGATTCACCTGCCGGTGACTTCACATCATGGGAGAGTGGGTCCAGGTGCCTGTGAAGAGAGGGGTCCGTGTAGCAGTCTTTTCTCTGGATGCTCTGGGAGGGAGGAGGGAGGCGGGAGAGGGTGGGGGTTGGGGGGGTTGTGGGGCTGGTGGGTGGGCGGGAGCTGTGCCGGGTGAGCGGGCTGTGGGTCAAAGGTATCTCCTTGAGTAAGTGATGAGGGGGTGTCCAGGAGGAGGGCCTGAGTGGGCAGGAGTGCTTACAGCAAGCCTGGAACTCCAGCTCAAGAGGTGAGCATGATCAATCTGCCTGAGAACAGAACGAGAGTCAGGGAGAGGGGTATGCAGAGGAGGAAGAGGACGAGACAGACAGAGACACAGAGAGATGTACTGATGGTAAAAATAATAGATAACTGCAAATGACAGGCAGCTCTGTGCGTTTTAAGCAGTAAGAAGCTTGTCAGTCAGTAATATTAATTTTCATCATTGGTCTTTGCTAGTCAGTCTCTTCTCCCAGACATCTGCAGAGGATTAATGAGGAACTGGCCTTTGCATTTTAATTTGAGTTACTGCTCATTTAGCAGCTGAAATAGGTGTAAATCTGTTTAGAGCATAAGTGTTGAAATCAATCACAAAAAATATTTAATAAAAAATGGAAAAGTATAAACATTCAATCATAAATTCATAAGGAAACACAGTGCACCAATTATACATTATATTGCAAGATAAGTGTGTTCAGAGGGTCAGTCTACATGGCATATTCTTTCATTGAGAATTTAATGTAATATTTGCACGCACAGGTAACATGTACAGACATATGAAATCGCTAATAGTTTTGAAATAACAGGCATAATTTCAACTTAAGAAACCTGTAAAACACATCAAACTCAAAATGATGCAATCAGTCAAACCAATAGTACAATTTCTGTAATATATACAGATAAATGAGGTTATGTTAAAAAGCTATAATAAAATATATTGTAAAAAAGAGGCAGACTTATGTAATTTCTGTAACAGTGTACAACCAAACAGTGTTTGACCGCAAGGGCCATCTCATTTCTTTTTTGTACCTTTAGGTCTGAGTAGTTCTCATTTGTAATGTGTGTAAAGCACACAGCTCACCCAGCCTGGCGCTGCTTCACTACTCTCAGGAGTCTGACAGTGCTCAGGACCCCTGTGGGAACACCTGTTTGGGCAAGCAGCCCAGGGATATGCCTGAAGGTCATCACAGTACAGTTGCACAAATTATAACTGAGCAAAAATATGTCTGTTTTTACCATAAACCCTGAAATATTCACCCTTGCTGGGATAATATTTGACACTTTACACCTGAAATAATTCCAGTGTCTGAATTATATTAACAGTTTAACTATATTAGCTGGACTGAGAAGTTGTGGTTTACTCATTTTGTAGATACTTATCTCTAAAATTTCTTTGGTCTTTACGTCAACTTAAAAGCATCATTTATAAAAGTGAACAGCCAAAAGACATGCTTGCATTCCTCCCTTTACCGGCACCTTTGTATTCAGTATTAGGTTATGTACTTTCATGCATGGCTGATGTGCTAATAGTCTTGTAAGATGTCACTACATATGCCTGTCACATGGCAGGTGTGAGGTGAACTATTGACACTTCCCCCAAGACCAGGGCTTGGTGCTGTTTAACAAACTGCACAACCTGATTCAGGGGAGGGTTTCCTCTAATTTATGGGTGTGAATATTTATCTCACTTTTCAGGAGGAGTAGAGCCACACCGTAATTCATTCCACACTAAATATATAACCCAACACTCCTAACTGCTCTTAAGTAATTCCGCTGTTGCAAGCCGTCCTCTCATCACAACCTGCCAAGCTGGCCGAGGTTCGGCCTTTGAAATATCCATAGGTGATGCAGTGAGGAATTAGTCAAGGCACGTGGGGGGAAGTCGGACTTACCCAAAGCATGCTAGGTATTTCTGCTTGACCTGCATAGTGTGAATTCTTCATCCCACGGGTGCATGTGGAAGCAGAGAACATCTGGCTGAGAGGTGAGTCACTGCAGCAGGTAATCGTGTCAAGATTTTACAGGCATGAGAACGCTTGCTGCGCTAACAACTGCAGGGATTACCAGCAGACTGAGGTGGAATGCTGTTTGTGGATGTTGGCTAGCAAAGTCTCACGTTAATGTGGGGCGCTTTGAATGGGTCCCCTGTATTATAAATGGATGCAGCACTGGACAATCACACTGTTAATGCTGTTGTCAGATTGTAGAAATGTTGACATCGTCGTCATCTTGTGTTAGTGTTAAAGAAATTGATATACAACTGAACAGGATGTCATACGATTAGATGTGAAGGACATGACCATTTTGCTGAGTGAAGATCTTCAACAAATGCTATTATTAATTCTAAATATTTATAATATTTTGAATTATTTTACAATTACAGTTCTTGCAATAGGGAGAGTCCTTACAATTCAAAATGGTGATCCCTGATATTCAACATATACAGTCAGTTTCCATCCATTTCATTAAGGTAACTTTTCAAATGATTGTGTTCTGCCACATGAATAGATGATTTTTTTCCTGCTCTGGACATCCCAGACTCATCATAAATGAGCAGTTTATTTGCATGTCACATCGTTTCTCATTCGCACTCTGTGGGTGAATACAGAGCAGTGCTTCTCGCTCATCCAGGAAATTCAGAAAATCGCCTATTGTCGCCGTTCTCAGAATGTTTTTGAATCCCGTGCAGTGGTTTATAAGATACCAGCTGAATGCTTTGTTTCATGGCGAATCAGTCCTTGAACGGCACAATGTTTGCTTGATAACTTTCCACCATCAGCTATTTTTCTCTTTTGGAAGTTGTACATGTATGTAAAGGTCTGTGAAAAAAACACTCATTTTCCAGTTTAGGATCTGAACATTTGTAAATAAATATCATGCTACTAATATGCTTTTAATTAGCTATTAATATGCTTCACATTTTTCTGAGATTACACTCCAGCTATGCCTTGCTCTCATATAATATATGTGATCTGAAATACGATTTGCTACCAGGATTGTCTGTGCAGGGGCAGCTCTGCCAAACATTCCCCTCCTATCCTTGATTTGGACCTGGCAAAGGCAACAAGACGATATCAGAAGGATAAGGACCCTAGCAACTGTAGTTGTTGCTAAGGTAACGACAGCAGAGCAGAAGTATGGAGTTCCGACCATCAGCTGTTCTGGAAAAGACTTGAAACATATTCAATCACACCGTGCTGTGTTCCAAACACAAATCTCGACTGACAGCAGAAGCTTCACAGGGCTCCATAGCCTCCTGGCATTCTCTACCCAGCATGCCCCACTCCAGAACAATGCAACATCTACAGTGCTTTTCAAAGGCAACGTGCAAAGGAACTTGCATTTTCATTTACAAAGGGAGGTGTTGTCAGCATTGTATTTGGAGAAATATTTGATTATCATTCATATGTACTCTTACTCAGTGGGGAATTTCTTCAAACAGAATTACATTATAACCAAATCTGAATGGAAAATATATTTTGGCATTGTGTATGTGTAGATTGGTGTGTGACAGCTATCTATTCTAGTCTGAGCTTCATAGAAAGCTTCAAAAGCATGTGGGAAGGTAAAGACTAGATTCTGCCACTTAGTATGTTTGTGAAGGATCTCTGGATATATGTGTGCTAGTGTGTGCATGTGTATGTGTATGTGGAAGTGTGTCACCCTGTAATCACAGTTGAGTGGGCTGGCACACATTCCTTTAGGTATTATTCAGAATTGTAGTGCGTGGGTAATTCCTTGTTTGCAGTGAACAGGTTTACCTAAGGGGACATTTTTCATTATACTTTGCCTTTGAAATTGATGATGCTTTTTTTCTGTCTGTTGCTAGCATGGATGTTGTAGTTATTTTCTTCTTTTTCTTTTTTGGGATACGGGTTGAGACAGCGTGGTGAAATAATCAGCCCATGAGTCAGATTAGTCAGATAGCATCTTTTCTACCTGTGCTGCAGAACTGCCTTACATTTGCCTTTGTGTGCAGACCTGAAGACTGAATACAGTGGCACCTCCTGGATGACTGGATGGCTTCTATTCTTCACCAGGAGGGAGCAGCCTGAGAGGCTGAGGGCCTGACAATGGGAGAGAGAGAGAGAGAGAGAGAGAGAGAGAGAGAGAGAGAGAGAGAGAGAGAGAGAGAGAGAGAGCCTCATTCTCCAGATGTGAGTCAGAACAAGTGAAGGCACTACCATAAACCAAACACTCCAGTAACGGTATTGCTATACATGAAAAAGTGGAAAGATTAGATATGTAATTCTGGTGTATTTCTGCTGGCATAGGCTCAGTTTATTTTTATGCAATAACAATTGTACTTATCTCTCTGAATGTGCCCATCTTTAAAACATTCTTCTACTGGTATCACAAAAAAATAAGCTTGTCATTTGAAGTCTGGAGTAAGAAATCTTTCTGTGTTCATGTTGTCCCACAGCACTCATTTATGCAGCTGAGTATCTACAAAAGAAACTCAGGAAAAGTGCTTTTCGCTCTAGGGTTCAGCATCAGTGTCCCACCTGGGATCTGAACCTATAACCTTCTGCTCACTAGCCCTGGGCCATGACCAGTACATCACACTTCTGCTTATATCCAAACAAAAGCAAGCAAACATGCAGCTAACCTTTACAGACTAGCCCTGGGCCCAGACAAGTACATCACAGTATTCCCTATATCCAAACAAAATCCTGCAACTGTACAGCTAAACTATACAGCAGATAAAAAGTCCACATAACGTGTTAAATGCCTCCTTTTACAGATTTAATCACGTGTTTTTGAGTAAATGTGATAATCTCATTTCAATTTGCTAAAGTATGTGTAGTGGGATAAACGTTTTAAAAAAATGTCTTTGTTGTTTACAATGGCAAGCCTCTCATTCATTGTTTTGTTTTTTTCCTATTCTTTGAAATATGGTGAAAACTATGCTAAACAAACATTGTCATATGTCATCCCATTTCCTATTATACATTCTAAAAATGTTAAATAAAGTTTTTTGTGAGTCATGTACTGTTTAGTCTGCTGTAATTAAATAAACTATGGTAAACCATAAACCTCTTCAATATGCAAAAAAATGCCACCACTAACTTTTATTTACAGAATCACAAATTAGTGAGAAAGGTTAAGTGTGAATCATAGTGTAGCTCAGTTTTGTGAATGACTGACCTAAGTTAATGACCTTTGTGGAAGTGTTTGCATTCACTGTTGAACAGGACGTTTGGTCTCTGGTGAGGGAATGAAAATATGTGTGGGTGAATGTAGCATGCAGGTTGAATTCTGAGGATTCCAACATGACATGTCCATAAATGCTTCAGCATGCTTGTACTTGCGTCTGCCAAAGGATAAAAGAACCTGAAAATAATATTTTAACCTTTTAAAACAATATATCCAATGGCTACTGATATCTTTTCTGATATGATAGAACTGGTATCAGTTCTTCAGTATCTGGGCCAGACAAATGCAAAGCTAAATTCAGATTTCAATGTCATTTAAGTCTTGGATAAATATATGGGGATTCACTTGGTTATGCCAAAGAAGTGTTGCAGAAGGAAGAGGAGTCAGGGTTAAGCAAAATGGGAGTAGGTGATTGTAATTGAGCAGAATGAGAAACAGGAGGGATTGAGATCTGACTCTGAAAGTTTAAGATGATGGGGGTAGTTTCCCAGATCCATTTATGATATGTTCCCTAAAATGTGAGAGGAAATAAAAAAAGGGAAATGATAAAGAGAGAAATAACCATTTTATCTACATAAAATAGTAGGATATGCCAGAGGAAAGACTGAGCAGGAGTGCAGTAAAGAGAAAACAGAAGTGGACCATAGAAGAGCCTTGGGGTACTCCAGTTCAAAGAATGTTCTTACAAGAGGGAGAATCTTTTAATGAAACCCAAGAGGCATGATCAGCAAGGTCAAAAGACAACTGAATAGTATAAAGCACTGAACAGTACCACAGATACCCACATCAATCCAAAACAGTGAAGACAAAGGCAGTAGATTCCATGCCTCAGGCAATGACAAATAAATGAAAAGAACAGATCACTGTAGAATTTTTATAGATCTTTTAGTCTCCGCTAGATATGGTAGTGATTATCATTTTTAATTATAATAACTTTGCTTTAGTGAGTGTTGAGCAGACCTGTCGACGGTGTCTTATTTATGACAGAGGCTGAAAGGAGCTGTATATGATTCATCTGAGAGGGGAATGCAGCCAGAAGGAGAGGAATTAGCTCTAATGATCCCAGGGTTCTGCAAGTTACATGTTTCTGTGGAGCCACCCTTCCCCCAAGTGAGAGGAAGTGGTATACAAGTGTGGTATAAAATTTATAGAATCTGTCAAACTACTCAAGGTAGATTTCTATGACAAGTTCCAGACATATTTTTTCCAAAAAAAAAAAAAAACGTTTTCTGACACATATTTCAAAGTTTTTAATAGTGCCATATATTTATTTTATACTATTAAATATGATTTTATTTGATTAACTGTAGTTTAGGACTTCTACAGCTCTTTGCCTGTATATTAGTCCTTTCTTGTGGCTGATCATGAAAGTTCTGTTTAACCTTTTAATCTTCCAGTTTTTGTCTCATTATAACAAAGCATATAATTACTGAACCAGATCATGTCTCTGTGAGGTTGCTGAAAGCAGTACCTTTTTATGTGAGTGGTTTTGCTGCTTTAATCCCTTTAACCTTCCATTATGCTGGATTAATGCTCTAAATTGTTGATAATAAATAGGGCTCTGCTTTTTGTGACTAGGATTTATGGACTGAAAATTAGTACTCCAGCAGCCACCTGTTATTCCATCTGTAACAAACACCTTATTACACTCTTTGAATAATCTCAATTGAATGATAATCAACCACAATGTCACTAAATGCAAGTATTGTGTAAGCACTTATATTAACCAGTATTCAGAAAACGGTTTTAAATAAATCATAATTCCTTATGTATTATAAAATCTATTGCCTTTTTAATCTGTTCCGCTTTCATACATTCACATCACGTATCAATGCACAGTGGACTATTTGTTTGGGAACATGCTGTTTGTATTCTATAAGGTTTAGTTTATAAGTGCATTCTGTGAATATAAGCTGGGCCCAACAGTTACAGCTTCAAGCCTTGATAATGTCACAAACCAAATTTGACTGGGATTTGACTGGTCCTCAGCAGCAGGGTGCAGTTATACAAAGGGCTTTGTCAAGGATGAGTTTAGGTCAGTGCTTCTTGATGACACTAGCATTGGCTCCTTTCAATGAGAGCTGACTATATCACTCATTCATATGTACAGCCTCTCCCCAACTTACGAACTATGTGACTTACGACCATCCATACATATGACTGAAAAAAAGCTAAATGAAAACGAAAAAGAACAGAAAAAAATTTGGCTGAAGCTTGCCTTTTTTTGTTGGCCTGGCCATGAGACTTCATCCTCATCAAGTGCGATGTTAACTTGAGTTAGGCAGTGTGGAAAGTATCGCTGGAGTGCTGTACCCAGGCCTGGCATGACCCCTGATCGATGTCTCCACAAGCCTCCTCCATTGCCTGTGGAAGGGGTATGTGTTGGTGGGGCTGGCAATCGTACACCTTTCAACGCCATGCAGAGAGAATTCTTCGATAGGATTCAAGACCAGAGAGAGTGGGCGAGATTGAGTGCGATGAAAAGTAGGTGATGTGTGAACCAATTGTGGACCAAAACAGCCCAGTGGAAACTGACATTGTCCCAGCTGATAGTGTACCTGGGCTGCTCTGGCCCCTATTCATTAGGAATTAGTCTGTTGTGGAGGGTGTCCAGAAATGTGATAATGTGAGCAGTGTTGTATGGGCCTAGGATTGCATGATGGTGAAGGATACCATTTTGACTAATCGCCACACATGTTGTTATGTTGCCACTACGTTGTCCCAGGACATTGATGATGGCACAGTGTCTGATGATATTTCTGTCGTTTTTGCAAGGTTGAAACCTGCCTCGTCCACATATATTAGCTCATGATGCACTGCATCTGCTTCTAGCTCCATTACTCTCTGAAAGAGCCAGGACAAACAATGTAGCCCAGTACAAAAAGACAGGGATCAGTCAATATGATGTAGCACCATACACTTCCAGATCCAGTATCAATGATAGGATAGTATAGCTAACATTCATATATTAATTTCTCAGTTGTTTTACACAGTCTGAGTTTCTTTTGAAAGGTACTCTGTACAGCTGCTTAATCTTAATTCTATTGCGTTTCACTAGACAAGACAGTGCAGAGAGACTTTCTCTGTTGACGTTTTGGAATATGGTGTTATCTGCCATTATGTGGTCCAGTTCTCTTAGTCTGATGCGGTTATTTGCAATGAAAATATTTACAATGTGAGTCTCCTGCTCTGGGGTGAACAGTCTACCTCTTCCACCAGATACTAGTTTTATTGCAGTTCTGTAAAAACATTTGAATGATTTTATAGATCCTTCTCATTATGAAAGTGCAGTACATATTACTGTACCAGTAAGACTACAGCACTTACAGTTACTTCCCGGTTCTCATTTTGAAATATCCGGATGATACCTGCAACAGTACAGCGGCTCAGATTTGGTTGAACCCGTTGCCCATCCTCCCTCATGCTCATCTCATGGTTGACAGCATGGGCAGCCACTGTCGCTGTGATGTCATCAGCTACTGTGCTCCTCCATTGTTGTGCAAATCAAATGTTTACCTGTGCTGTATTGATTTGTAAGTGAACTCATTATCTGAAACTGTTTTCACGTGTCAATGTGGAAAGGCAAAATAGTGTAGCAAAGTGGAAACCAATGTTTACAGTTTTGCTATAAGTGTGTTATTAAATTGCAAACTAAGTGTAAAGCAGTGAGCTGTTTTTCAAAAGTTTTTCAAAACGTGTAAAAAAACTACAAACTGATTGTAAAGCAGAGAGCATGCATTTAGTTTGGCATACATGGCAAATGCATTAGCTACAAGTGTTAATAGTTTCAGCAATAATACATCTACAATACATCTACAATCACTGTTAGTGCTTAAGTATTCAGAAAAACTGTAAACCCGAAAGAAGATGCAGAACAAGGGAAAAAACTCACCCACTGCTGATAGATCTGGCAAGAAGCCAAAAACAAATTATGAAAAATGAACTAAAGACTCTTGAATAAAGGGTAAGAAAACTACAGAAACATATAAAAACTGAATTAATAAAGCTGGCTTCTAAAAAAAACAATAATAATCATGATAGAAATTGAGTAATGCTGTACAGATGTACAACTTCTACATGCCATGCTAACATACGTCCGACATACGTCCATTTCAAAATACGACCGATCAATCTGAACGTAACTCTGACATATGTCAGGGAATGCCTGTTTTAAATGAAAGGGATTATGGAGACTCATATCAGTTTCAGTTTAATTACAGGTAGACTATGAATTTCAGACAGTTTTACTTTTACAGCAGAGTTAGTAGAAATAAACATAAACATGTCTTTGTCATGATCCTGTCATCAGAGACATACAAACACATCAATGACAGGACTATGACAAGGACTCAATGCCAGGAGAATGTGCCTCCCTCCTGTGCAGGGTAGTGCTGAGGCCAGGCTGCTCTGGCCATGTCTGCCTGCACCAGGACAACCAGCACTCCCACTATGGCCTTCCAACGTCAACATTGGAGAGCAAACATCCTGGAGACTGGAGCCACAGATACCAACGGCAGAGAGAACAAGTACTGATGATCGGCAGCATGTGCTGTGGGACATGTTACTGAGTAACAGAGGGACACATGAAGTGTGGACCAGGAATACAGAGCACTGTCCCAGCCCTCTGTGCTATTGGATATTTACATGCACCAGGATTGTTCAGATTTCTTTTTTACTTTGACACCACTACTTTGCTAGACCACGATAGCTCATTAAAATTAATTTCCATATTAAAGTGTAGTAAATAGGAACTGTAACATTTCCAATTTTCAAGTCATACCTCATAATAAAATGAACATGATTGGCCAAAATGGTTCAGTGCACGTCAATAACCATTTATAGTGTTTTCCCATCTGTTTTGAAAAGTAGCTGTCCATTATATGTCGCACTTAGCACCATATTACACTAAACAGATGGCTTGCTTGTTTCACAAAAACAAAACAAAAAAACTCACAGTTTTTTGCATGGTTTGTGTCTCTGTAAATTTTGTTGAGCTACTTACACCTTCATTTTGAATGCATAAAATAAAGGTCTGTACAGTTACCATCATGACACTCCTGTGCTACTTTTTACAAACTAGTGTCACAATTATTTATAACTACCATCTGCCAGAAACACTATAGAAAAAACACTGTAATTACCATAATTATGATCATTATCAATAATCATGGTTTTGTTGAGTATGTACAAGTGAAGATGATATCTATAGGGATGGTGTCTACAATGGAAGTGTCAAAATAGCTTAAACGCACGGCATTGGGGCAGAGAGAGCTGCCTCAGGTGCTGTTCCACTGAATTCCTGCCGTTAAAAGATGATTTATTAAACTTCCTGCTGTAGAAATGAAAAATAAGAGTTCAATTCTCAACATGACATAAATACACGCACTCAAGAGATAATATTCACACACACACACACACACACGCAGGTAAGCAAAAATACTAATGTGCAAAAGTGCACACATACAAGGCAAACACAAAGACAGTCACATTCCACAGTATGAATGGATTGTTGATATTTCCTTTACCCTATTAAGTGTTATCATAATTATAATTCATGATAAATGTTCTTTCTTCCAGGTGTTCTTGCTGTAGGCAAAACCATGCGCAAATATCAAAACCTCAGAAAACTGAGGCTAACCTCATTTGCCCCTGAAAATATGCAGATCTGCCTCTATTCCTCATGTATTCCATTTATTATAAACACAAAATCTGTGGACTGGTTATTAAAAACATTATTATTATGGCATAAATTATACTGAGAACATTTCTATGAATTATTGTTTTAAAGAACACTTGGGTGATATTAAAGGACATGCAGGATGCAATCTGCACACGTTGTTTTACAGTAAGGACCTCAGTCACAAACCTGTCGGTTGACACCCCCTTTGTGCCTTCGCTCACCCAGCACTGTCTCTTAGGTGGGATCCCAGCTGTAGCGCAGGGTAGAGGTGATCTGGTTCTATCAGCACATGTGTTGACTCAGACAAAGGGAACTACATTTAGCACAGACTCCAATCTGAATGGAGCTCAGCAGTATCAAAGGGCAGCAGAGGAAAGGATATTAGCCATAAAATGGGCCACAAAAGGCCCTCTCGCCTTATTCTCTGTCAGGCAGAGGTGTTTTATTTATCAAAGTGGTCTACATAGAAGAACAATTTCCATGCCATACACCTGACATGGATTTGATTATGGACTGATACATTGACCAGGATTGGCTCTTTTGGGTCTGGACCCACAGTTGATCGGTCTCTGAGCCCAAGTCCAAGTCATCAGTGTCATTTGTGTAAGTTACAAATCCATGGGCACCGTAACTTGGGTCTACATCCAATAAAGCACAACAAAATGTAACCTTAGGATTGTAATGTATAAAATGCACATGAGCACAGGGACCAAAATTCAACATAGCAATTAAAATCCTCATTGATTTTATTTCTACAGATACATTCGTAAGTCCATTTTTGTGCGTTTTACCCTTGTTCCTGATTTCCATGCTCTACTTCCTCATGAGAGTGTGGGACATTCTCTGCAGGCCTCAGGCGAAGTGCTGTGGTTCTGACACTTGCAATCACTTCACTAAGCTGATTTGCCACTAGAGGCACTGAAGGTCTATGGAACTCTTATGTGTAAAAGACATTCCTTTATGCATGGTTTGTGAGACAATAAAACTCAGCAAGGCAGAGGTTCAAAGTTAATAGAACAGTCTCATGAGGGTTTAGTGTGTTGCACCTGCAAGTGGCCCTGGAAAGCACATTAAAAATCTCACTGCAATCTGTGATCCAACACTGCACCTTCTAACATCCTGGTGACAACATATATTTTGTTTAATTTACAACAGAATTACACCAGACACACTCCCTCTTTCTCCCTCTCTCATACACATACACACCTCTAAAATATGAAAGTAAAGCAAAAGTTAATGGTTTCCTGTGATATTTGTTTTCTGTTGAAAGGACCATTGACTTCTGTAAAACTCTTATTCTGATTCTGCTCTGATTCTGTATCATCACAGATAATAAAAGTGCATATCTCTAGAATAAACAGCCTCTCACGTTCAAATACTGTAATTAACTTAAAAAAAAGGTTCTGCTGTATGTTCATGTGTTTTTCTTTCATACAGTAGGTCCAAGAAAAAATTCTTCACATTATAATGGAAAACTGCCTTGCATTCTGTTTTACCCCGTCTTAGAAATACCAATATGTTGAATGCAATATGCTTGCTTCCAAAGAGCTTCAGTGCTGAAGGTCTTCTTTGCAGAAAACCATTGTGCCAGGTATAATGGGGAAGACTGCCAATTGAATTTTTCAGCTGTAGCCAGAAACCCAACAGAAGAGGTGCTCTCTATTTCAAACCGAGGGTGTTTGTGACAAGACAGCAATTATGAACTTTCAAAAGCCCCTGTGTCCATGACCTTTGAAAGCGTCTGTGTTTCTCAGCAGAGTGCAGTGGAGGGAGGTGGGGGGTTGCAGGGGTTAACTGTGATATTTTCTCTCCAGCACCCCTCACTCCTTCTCCCATTCAAGGCTGCTGCTCTGTCAAGCCATCTTGTTTAAGGAGGAATTAGCTTCCAAGGCTCAGGGAGCTTTTCCCACGCTAGGCGCTGAGGTTAGTCATGTGTGGGTGTAGTTTCGATCAGTCAGGTAGGTTAGGTTTCTGTTAACGTGACTGCATACCTCTGAGCGATATCGGGACACACAGGATCTGTGGAATTCTCTGGATTCCTGGCATAGTCACTGAGGAAGCAAACAGCGTTGACCCATCTCTCCGGTCTGACTCCAGCATTTACCTTCCTGTCAAAGGTCAGGGTGTTCTGTATACAAATTCAGCCCCCACCCCCACCCACAAAGTAGTGCTTATGGAGTCTGTGTGTGAGAATGCCTGTGTGTGTATATGTGTGCGTGCATGTGTGTGTGTATATGTGTGTGTGCCTGTGTGTGTGTATCTTCCTGAGTGTGTTCCTGCTGTACTTATAGTTCCCTATATTCCCGAATCATTACTTGTCACTTTGATGGTTTCTCCTCAGCAAACTTTTTCAGTCTTTAAATGAGGTGTTTGTTTGTGCTTTTGTTTTATGAACATCAGGTACTTTAGACAATGAATATTGATTTTAGACTAAAACTCTTGAAGTTTCTTGTAATGAATCCCTGAAACTCACCTTTATTACTCACACTGTTCTCTGTCTGTTCTGTTCGGCATGTCAGGATATTATTTATAAAGATTCATTTGAATAATCTGAAAACACTGAGAACCGGCGCCCCATGGGGAAAGCTCTCTGTAAGCTTTCTCATGAATTTTGTTTTAGCATTGTTTCTAATTCGAAGGTCCAACAGGTTGGTTATTTACTTATGTATTTATTTGAATTTACTTAAAAAACCAGTGCCTTCCACCCTAATGAGAAAGTGTCCTACCCCCTCATACCCATAAGAAGATGAGAAGAAAATGTGCTCTCATTAGAAATGTTACTGTTACTATTCCCCCTTCCTTCATTGCCCTTCCTCCTGACTGCAGTTAAAGGGTGGTGAGCACTCTGATGTGAAATGGCCGCCTCACTGCCATGCATCACTTACCTGGAGACTGAACGTGTGTGGCAGCTGAAGCGATTTTACTCCCTTTCAACTGCTTTGGGACCATGAGAAGAACAGTACTATAAAAATACAACCCATAATTATATGCAATGGTTTTATTCCTTGGGAAAACTTATACAGTACATCTATGCTGCTGCACAGAACTACAACATGTGCAGAGGAGAGAAAAATGATTAATAGTCAAGGATAGCAATAACCGGAATAGTAGAATTAACCCCAATTCATCATAAAATGCACACTCCTAAACCATGCATGCTAATTTGACCATGACTTGTAATACTCTGAGTAAGAAATGTATCAATTGTTCATACATACAACAGAAAATGAATAAAACGCATATGAAACATACTCTTGATAAAAGGCTGAGGGGGAGGGCAGAAGACTTTATTGTTGTGGACAGAATAAGCTTTGCCCTGGAGGCGTCAGTTGCAATGCTGCTATTGATAGTTACGCTGTGCTGTGGTATGGTGTGGGGATCATGCAGCCAATATACAGAAGAAATATCGATGCATTACTGTTTGGTTTTAGTCAGTGTGTTTCTACCCTCCTAAAAACAATGCATGCAAATTGATAAATGCTTGAAATGTTTTTTTTCTTGTTGTTTTCCTACAGTTAAATTGCATTTTAAATATTTGCCCGTGTTGCAACAACATTTTTACCGCATGAATGACTGTGAATAATTTTATGAAAGAAATTACAGGAGGTGGGGGGAAAATGAAATATGCTCAAGAATAACTATAGAAGAAGAATTATTTTGCAGAAAATTGCATAGTAGCAAGTGAATATTTATTTAGTTCCACCCTAAAAAAGCCAGTAACTGCAATCCATTTATTATGTTATTGATGCGCAGTCTCAGGGTCAGCAACCCACAGCATCGCCCTGTCAAGAGGCTGAGAACATTTAATCTGAAATTAACTCTCATTTGACAGAAAACCATTTTGAAAACAATGCACTTAAATTGTTATAACAATAGATTGAATGTAAATGTATCCAAATGCACTTCATTGGATCTCCTGTTTTTTCAGCAATGTAATGTCTTAGGTCACTCTGCATACTTTTTGTCTGGAAGAAATGCTCTGCATGGGTTTTATTTTCTCATTGAATAAAAGCAGGTGTTTCTCATCATAAATGGATAACAGTCCTTCATTTCCAATCCTATTACGTTTCAAAATTTTTATTGAAACTGCTTGGCTTCAACTGAAATGTTACATACTCATATTCACAGTGCTCAAAGGGTAATTGTAAAAACGTCCTTGAATTTTTCTGTAATTGTTTGCTTATTGAAGTATTCATATTCATCCTCTGTATCGTATTTGCAATCCACACTTCACCATGCTGTAATTAATGAAGGTTTTCTCTATTAGTTTGTGTGTCATGTTATTATATGCAATTAAACTATGGAAAAAAGTGGATGCTGCAGTTTTAGTTTTAGTTGTGTTGAAATAAGATACTATTTAATATCAGAAGCAATGACACATGTTGTGCTGATGAAAGAATTTACTGAAGCTATTGATTGCATATAATATAAATTATACCAAATTGAATAATTTCATGGAAAAGATGATATGCGTATAGCATCGCAGGAGGTACCTTTAACACCACCAACAAAACTATACAAGAATCATAATAAATAATGACATTTATAAGAATTCAGAAATCAGCCTTCCTTTTGTCATCATTAGAAATCAGCGCAGTAATCAGTAATTGAATGGTCATGCATGTGGTGATTGTGTCCGTTATGCAGCAGGCTGCGGTCCTCTGTGCCCGTGCAGTGTAAACAGAGTGGGCCTTTGATGTGGTGTGCTGGGGTCAGGGCCTCTCTGAACAATGGGCCCTCTGAAAGAGAGGCCACTGCAGCACTGACCCTTAGCAAATAAAAGCCATGTCCTCACATTCCAGCCTTGATTGGCACTTTGAGCCAGCAGATCCGAAAGCATCACAGGAAGTGATACATATGAAATTGGTTATTCACTCATGCTGCACTCTACTTTAAGGAAAGAAAAATTGCCCAGGAGCCAGAATGGGGCAGATTTGTCCGGGTGGAGCTGGAGTGGAGGGGGTGGGGAATCACAAGCCATTTTACAGGTGTCAGTATAATCAGATCCACCCGTTAAGCACTCCATATTCACTTCTCATTTGTGAGTGCAATAACTTCACATGACTGCCTAGTTCCAGAGGTCAATAAAACATTACAGGACAATGCTTTGTCCACTGTCAGTAATTACTCACTATTTCTTGTTCAGCTACAAGTGAGGAAACTGGAGAAGTGGTAGAAGGAGGACATGCAGAGAGAGACATGATAGTCGGAATGCAGATAGACGGACAAGGGAGTGTAAAACAGCATGTGTCTGTGCTTGTGTTACTGCAAGCATAAGCACAGTATGTGTGTGTGCCTGAGTTACTGCAAGCATAAGCACAGTATGTGTGTGTGCCTGAGTTACTGCAAGCATAAGCAGCGTGCTGAATGCCTGCAGCGGGTGCAGAAGGCTGGGAAAGGCAGTGGGCTGAGATAATTACACCTGCTCTCACTGCATCTCACTTCTCCCGCTCTCACACACATCCAGTGGGGAACACATTGTTTTTTCCCTAGAGATCTCAGGAGCTGAGGAGCTTAGTACTTCCACATCTTCACAATCCTTGCACCTGAATTGTTATGCTCCCAAAAAATATATTGAAGGTGTTTTATAACATTTACCCTTCTATGTTACTCTAAGGGCCCCATAGTTATCTCTCACTGTATTCTTCTCTTGATGCTCATTAACTTTGAGAATATAACTAACCAAAAGACAAAACAGGATTTCATAAAAGCATTTCATAATTTCAAAGTTTTGAAAGAAAATAAAAGGGTAATTCAGCTGGTATAATTATCGCCATGATCAGATGTTAGATTGCAAAAGAGCCCACTCACTGAAGATACTACCTCCACATTACAAGAGGTGTTTCTCTGTACCCAATAAAATATCTTTTGTGGAATGTTATTTTCATGGAATCTAGAGTCCATTTGAGAATTTTCAAAGTCTAAAGATGACCCGTATTGTATTGTGTAGCCAAAAACCCAGGTGTCCTGCAACTGGAAACTATTCTACTGTCACATTGGCTCTGGGGGGTGAATATCAATACCTGCGAAAGAACATTCATCTTTGTTTTACCTCCACTGACAGTGAAGCTTTTGAATGGGATCAATCTTCTGTACAAACAGGTCATCTTAGTTAGTCAGTTTTGAAAGTCAACTTGAAGCCTATTGAACTAAATTTAATTTAAATTTAAATTTAGATTGTAATTCATAGTATATTATATTTTTTATATTTCAACCCTCTGCAATTCAAGATGATTTGGAATAGTGGGGTGGAATGTATACATCTAATTTGAATTTCCTTTTTAAGTTAATGGAACTGGAAGTTTAGTTTTAATTCAAAACAGCTATTTTCCATTTTTTCCTTCTTTTTTAATAAACCCATGTGATGTTGTTTAGAAAAGACACAGAAAATGCAGAAAGGGAAGATCCTACAGTCACAGGTTTGAGTCTCAGCCTTTGCTATGCCTTAGTCTGCCTGTGACTGGGGCTCCATGCTGATGGGATATAAGAAGGTCCCCAGATGGAGTGGGTTTCAGGTTACCACAATATTAATTCTTCCCAACATCGTGGCATGTGTGGACTCCAGGGTGTAAGGTAGTCACTGGGTCACATGCAAGGTAATGGAGGGCACTGATGTCCTGCAGGGCCCCTACTGTGCAGGTGAGCCTACAGAGGACCACTCTAATCTCTCCTGCTATATGAACCAAGAGAGGCTTCCAAAGCAGCTCTGGAAAACAGCAAAGGAATGACTCACATGCTCACAGAGCTCCTCTCTGAGGGCCTTCAGTCCAGCCCTCATGTTCATCTTTGAGACAGATGCCAAGGAATGCATGAGCTTTAAAAAAGAGATAACCAAGGATGTGAGTCAACACGTCCTGTTTAGACCAATTATCGCATGTGGACAAATGCAGTCAGTTTCAGCTACAGGCATGCTGAAGAAGAAGCTAATGAATTAGTGTGCAATGTATTAGTATGTTACTATTCCTCAGACCGAAGAACTCAAAATCTTAAAATTTTGAATGTGGTACCATATACATATTGTGTAAAATATTGTGCATGATAAATTGCAATGGCCATCATATCACCAAAGACATGTAAATCATGCAAAGGTGCCCAGTCGAGGTCTAAAAGTCTTTCTTTACAATGAATAAAATGCTGACAAATGTGCAATATTTTTCTGATTGTTTTACAGGCTAAAGTATATAAACTATGATTGTGAAAAGCAGACTTCCTCAGGCATGCTCATTCTCTATCCAATGGAGTCCAATGGAGAATCTACTGCAGTTATTCTGTTAGTCATGTCCCAGTGACTAGGAGAACATTCACCATTTTCAGAAGAGGAAATGGGATGTTGACAATATCTTGTTGTAATAATCATCCCTGCAAAGTGGCATAGTGAGTGACAGCACACAGTTTGTGAGAACTGTGCCTGTTCTGAAGAGGGTGAGCAGCTCCCATGTGAAGGCTTGTCTCAGCCATGCTACTGCGTGGGAACAGGGTCAGCCTAAAAGTTACTTGAGGTGAACTGGGGGTACGTGGGCAACACTGCCCCCTATTGTCTGTCAGACAACACATGTTCTCCGTTCTGTGGTGTATCCAGTAACACAGTAGATTGACCAACAGCAAGAGTTTGAGCTCCTATGTGAACTTCTACGTAAAGCAGGTTCTATTATCTGTTGCTTGCTATAGTCTATGTACCCTATACATTTAAAAATGGTATTTTTTGTTTATAATTAATTTGTCTTAACATGATTGATTTTTTCATCAAAAATTGTGAAAATATGCAATTTTCCGGATCCAGAAAACAAACCTACAGTGAAACACAACATACAGATTATATGCAAAATTACAGAAACACCAAATTAAAAATAATTTGCATTTTAAAGTAACTAAATTATAATTAAAGGCAATGCAATAACAAAGGACTGAACAATGTGAGCTTCACCAAGCTGATAATTTATGTTAGGGCTGCTCAATGAAAAACACTTGTAAATAAGGCACAAACAAGCATAGCCAAGCAAGTATCTATACATTGCTTTGTGTTTCCATTGTTTTGTCTAGTCAGGTACTTCAACATGCGTTTCCACTTCTAGATTTGTGATGAATATGGCTAATGATTATTTATGTGCTATTCTTTAAATTATCAAATGGCAAATAATACCTGACCAACAAATGTTTAATTCAAATGGAAAAAGATATGCTCTGAGTAAAATTGTCACAGACAATTCTCAAGTACCTTCATGCAGTCCTGAATCTGATCAATAGATGGCAGCTTTTTCACATTAAGCATTCAGTATGCAGCCAAGCTCTCATAACACATTACTTTTCAGACAGAATAGCCATATCATTGAGTACATTACATTACAGTCATTTAGCTGATGCTTTTTATCCAAAATGACTTACAGTTGATTAGACCAAGGGCTAATCTCCCCTGGAGGCAATGTGGGGTTAAGGGCCTTGCTCAGGGGCCCAACAATGGTGTTCTTGCTGTGGCTGGACTGGGACTTGAGCCACCAACCTCAGGGGTCCCAGTCATGTACCTTGGCCACTAGGCTATAGGGGTCCCCCTGAGTACCATGTGTACATTTTTTGTAAGGGTGTAATGGCATAAAGAGCAAAGGACTTATCTGCAGATAGGAGAGTGATAAACACAGCCCTTAATTCAAACCATATCTGGACCTGACAAGCGATGTTATCAAAATCACATTCCATTGTGGAGGAGCACAGATCTACCTTTTTCCCTCATTCTACAATATTTTACATTTACATTTATTTTACATTATTTTCCAGAATGAAATACACAGCATGCATCTATTCACCCTGTCCATTTACACAGCTGATATTAACTGACTCAGTTAGGGTTATATACTTTGCTGAAGGGTACAACAGTAGTGCCCTGGGAATCACACCCACTACCTCTGAGGTGGAGGCCCAGCTCCCAGCTCCCTAAGCATTATATCACACTGCTGCCCCGCATAGATAGAACATTTCCACGCAACCTCTGTGCCATAGAACAGAACACATTCACACACTGTAGTGTTGTAGAACAGACAAGAAGCAGTTGCTGTGTAACTATGGCAGTATTCAGTTTTATTCATTGTATACTTATCTACAAGTGTTCTCTCCAATGGTATCATATTCTACTCAAATTTTTTATAAAGTTTAATATTATGCTAAATGAATAATGAGTTGGTAGTCTTCAAAACAGCTGTGTTTCTTTGTATGTGCTCTGGATAGCAACATCAGCTATACTAATGGATAATAATGTAGTGTCATTTTAGATTATAATGAATAAGAATATTCAAAGTCAAAATGTATCTGAAAATGGATGACATGGCAAGTGTAATTTCAAGGATAAAACCTACCACAAATAAAATTTCTTGCAGGTTTAGCCATGCCAACAGTACAGTGATGCAGCATATTCAGTGAGGAGCGGAGAAGAGGAATGACTCCAGGTGGGGAGGCACTGTTACAGCTGCTAGTTTGTGCTGCACATACAGCGCTCTGCTGTGAAGTTCACAAAACAGCCATAATATTGCACTCATATTTCAAAGCACTACTCTTAAAATATTCACCGTGGGACCACTGAGCTGAGCAAAGCATATGCATCAATGCAATTAGTGAAAGCAATTATCAATGAATCAAAGTTCCTTAATATAGGACTCTTAACAATGTGTAGTGCAAAACCCCAAAAATAATTATAAATAACAAACCATGAACTGCCTCTAATTTCATGAGATGTGTCATGTTTTTGTAAAAGCTACCTGTGATGTAGGCTGATGGGTGGCTGGGAGCAGATCTGAGCATCCTGTATCTGAGCAGAGCCCCAGAGAGCTCACTGAACCTGTGGGAGGCAGTTACACCACAGACAAAGTAACACTGCTGGAGTTCTGCTGTCACCATGGCGACAGCTCGCAGACATACAGTGAGAGTTTGCTGAGAGGCCTGGCCAGTACTGTAGTAAGACCTCAACAATCCTGCAAAAGATGGAAGATGGGCCTAAGACCCAGAAAGTCACAGACCAAAAACCCTGGTGCAATTCTGATGCTGTACACCTGAGCATGTTATATAACCTTGGTTGCTCCGGCAGAACATCCAACTACTGAAATATGTGAAATAATTTGTGAGAAGCTGTATGCTGTGGAGGGAGTCTCAAATGCAGATATGTTACAGTAATAACATAGCAGAGTCTGCATAGTCTGAGGACTGGCAAATCTTCTCAAGGTAACAGGTCTACATCAGAGTAGTACAAAACAGGACAGATCTTTATTTCCTTTTTTTTTAGGAATAAGAAATTTGTATTTACCAAGTCCACATTCCTTTCAAAAACATGTATTATTACATTGAATCAAATCTCTTAAATTTCAGTGAAAGTGTGAATATTTTGGCTGGCAACTCCATGTTTCTATGTTTCTTCCTGTGTCCTGTAATACAAGTACATATATTTTATTGAAGCAATGAAGCTTTACTGTCTGCAGTGTTATTCACAGAGGCAGAAACCTTGAAGCTTCTTTTATCTACCTGTAGTCTCCGCTTCAGAGACATCAGCACTGTGTTCAGAGGACTGCAGCGGTTGTGGCAGCATCCATCCAATCAAAGAGTGTTTTCATGGGGCTCAAAAGCATAAAATTCACCAGCAATACCTGATCATCTTACTGAGCAACACCAAGAGTGTAACTGTTCCAACTACTGATCCCTACATCAACAGCCTTCAATTTTCATTTTAACATTATGTTCTGAGCAAAACCAGGAAGATGAAGTGGCTGGAAGTAGCCTAGTAGCCTAATAGCAAAGACATAGACCAAGAGGCAGTCCATGGTGTCCATGGTCCTTAGTAACCAGTAGGTGGCAATGTTGTGCTTAAAGTGCAGGTTCAACTTTACATTAACAAGCAGAGGGGAAAGAGTTTAAAAAAAAATGTGTCCCATCAATGCTGCATGTGTACAGTACAGTTTTTACTCATGGCTATTTTCTATTGTGTGGCTGCCTACCTTTGCCAAAATATCTGATAAACATGCTATTTAACAAGGCTATAAACATCCCGAGAGAAAAAGATAGAGGAGCGTATCTTTGTCATTCAAACATTACTGCGTTCAATGTGGACAGGTTCATTTAAAAATAAAACGGCCCTTAATAAGGATTTCTTTCAATAATGAAGTCTGTTCTAATTTATGTAATATTATGTAATATTTTCAGCAGGAAACTTCTGAATATGAATTAGAGAATGCAAATTTAAATGTGAAAGTGATTGTGATTGTGAATGTGAGGAGACTGCTTGCTGGTTCATGTCGATTCCTCTTCCTCCATCTGTAGCTATCACAGCTTCTCTAACTCATGAGTCACTACACTGGTATTCATCTGGCAAATGGCTCCAATGTGAGAGAGATGCTTCCAAGAAGCCTCTGAAAAGCTTCTGAATCCTGACACTCTTTTGTCTTTAGGTTTCCATCCCATACATCAGAAACACAACCTGTGGTCTTAGGTTACAGTCCCCTTTCACCCTTATCTGTTTTGTGATGCTAGCATCTGTTTGTCATTGCTACTACAGGGACATATAAATCAGCCATCTGAAAAATGACAGATATCACAGTGTCAAAGCATTAATTAATTGCATGTGTATGTGTACAGCACCATTCAAAATGGGGCTGTCACAATGAGTGACTGCAAAGCACAAAGCCAAGATATGATTTCAAGAATTTAGATGTGCTCTACTGTATCACCACAGTTATTAAACAATAAATGCTGATGGAACAGATTTGACTAAATAAAAGTGGCAAATTAAAACACACGAGGAACACAAAGACCCCACGTAGCTCTAGCATGTAGCATGTAGCTCTCCAGGTTACTGGCATCTATGAACAGGTGTGTGCACAGGTCTCTCCCCCTTTACTCCTCCATTCTCAAAATGATGTGTCGACAGTCGAATTTTTCTTTTTTTTTTACATAAATCTTCCATCATCACCAACAAGAGGGAAGGTCATCTACAAAAACAAGGCCCCTCACTTTAAAGCACTGTCCACTGTCTGATGGAAGGGCTCTCCTTTTACCTTGAGCCCCTGCCCCCAAAATGGTGAACGCTCTGTACATAAGCAGAAAAGCCATTTATATAATAATTTCCATAAAACTCCATTTTCAGACATTTCCTGAATTTCCCATCTTACATTTTTCTCTCAGTGATGACAGCTTGAAGCCTGTAGCTAAGTTGGAAGGACCTAATACAGTGGTAATGCAAGGAAGCTCAATGGAATATGTATCAAATAATAATAATTTGAATAAATATTGGTAGTGCATGGTTAGAGCATTAGTTTTATTAAAGGACAGTAATACAACATTTCCCTGTGGTCTGAACTCCGCAGCTGAACAGTGCTGTGGCGTTCAGCCGAACCAGGCCTTCAGCTCGGGCTGACAGCTGCAGAGGGTTCATACCTCCTGGCACAGAGCAGAGGACTCTGGATCCCTGCAGAACAGCGGCTGGATCTAAACACTTTGTGAAAGTGTGGAACACAGAGGGAGAAGTGGGCCCAGTTCCACACATCTGTGCTGCTGTCTCCTCTCAGCACCAGGGAGACGCATGGGAGGGGGGCGGGAGGCTCCACGGTGGTCAGCCATCCACAGAGGAGGGCATCCGGGCCTGTGAGTGGCACTCTGTGGTCCTGGCACTGCGTCCTCCCTCTGGATCATCTCTGAGCATGTCCCCCAGCCCGCGCCCGCGCTCTGATAATGCTCTCTAGAAAAACAACAAATGTGTTCTTTCCTGCTTTCAAAACTCCCTGACTACAGCCTGAATCAACCTCTAGGCCCTTCTTCTTCTTCTAGCTGATGAACCCACGGGAACCATCTGAATTTTATTGCAAAAGAAACACGTCCAGCTTCATTTGTCTTCATTTAATTAATTGTTACAAAACCCACCCACGCTTGAGTGCAGGGTTTTGTTTATTTAACTTACTTTAAGTTATGAATACATTATTGCCAAACCAATGTCAATAACTTTGCAAGATAATCCTATGATGGTCAGAAACCACCACATCATCTTGAGGAAAAGTCATATTTGATTAAATCCTTCCATAGTGACACAGAACAGTTTTACATAACCCCTGAGATTCAGTGGTCACTGTTATTATTCTGAGCTGAATTACTCTGGAAAGGGTATTTTGATAGCTGTTTGTTTGGCTGCTTGATTACACAGTGCTTTCCCTTATGATGGCAGAAAGCTCTGAATGAATCTTGGGAGTGAGTTTCTGTCTCAATGAGTTTTTTGTTTAGTTTAATTAAATACTGCATTTTGTCTTCATATAAAACATCTTGGTTTCTGACATTGTGGCTTGGCAAAATCTTTATGATATAAAAAATTCTATGACTGCATTTACCTGAGCATTGGTTGGTTGGTGATGTTTGTTCCTAATTTCTTGAACTCATGGGTCACATTTGTTTTCTCTGTGGTTCTCCATGGTTTTATTTTGAAAGACTTGGATTTCTCATAGTGGCAGTTACATTTCTGTGGTGAATGAGATTCTCAAAACAGTCCAGTTTCTGGTTCCACATTTTCAATTGTTTGACTGTTATGAAAAAGTAAAATATAAAAAATCCAAGGTTTAAATCATTTATTTTAAATGTATGGCATCTTTAAGTATATCACATACTTGATTGTGTTGTATTTTTATTGTAGTCCTTATGCTGTAGATTCATGTTTGAGTTTCAGATATCATTAGGTTTCTGTTATTTTTTTCCTTCAAAAACCCTGCATACACATGAAATATAATTTTACTGCAGACCCTTGGTTTGGAATGTTTTGGGAAAACATGGGGATGTAAACATTTAAAAAGCAATGACTTCACTGAAAGGCCAGTATCTTGATTTTACACTTGTGTACTGTAGCCTACTTATGTGAATGACACCTTCCCCCCAAAGCACTCTATGATTGGAACTGTATGCATGTGTGTGTGTGTATGTGTGTGAGAGAGAGAGAGAGAGAGAGAGAGAGGGAGAGAGAGTGTGTGTGTGTGTGTGTGTGAGAGAGAGAGAGAGAGAGAGAGAGAGAGAGTGTGTGTGTGTGTGTGTGTGTGTGTGTTGTGTGTGTTTGTGTGCTTATATGTGCAATGTAGAGCAAAGAGAATATGAGTGCATTTTGTGTGCTGCTCATGTTAGAATGAGGCTCTTGATGGAAGTGCTGCCATTAAGCGAGACCTAACTCTGCCTGTGTGTATGCACTTGTGTGTGTGTATGTGTGTGTGTGTGTGTGTGTGTGTGTGTGTGTGTGTGTGTGTGTGTGTGTGTGTGTGCATGTGCATGTACACGTGGAATGTTTAGAATGAGGTTGTTGATGAAAGTGCTGCTTTTAGAGGGACGTAACCCAGCCTCTGGCTCTTCTGGGTGCTGTAGCTGGCACAGTGTGCCTTTTGTGCTGCTCCAGTAAGCGATGTCTGAGGACAAAGTCTTACTCATGATAGCTTCATAACTCATTTTCCATCAATTGCAGTTTTTTTAGTGAAAGCATGGGAAAATTTCTCCTTTTAACACTTCAGCATCCTTTCTGTTATTATTATAATGAAAGAGACTATTGAGCATTCTTCCAGTATCAACATGAACAACTACAGCCATTTTCATATTCTTCCTTTCCCAGTTCTCTCAGACTGTCACACATTTAGAGATTTATGAACAATGCAATACTGTAACACAACAGAGACATGTATGATCCAAATCCTGCTAAAGGTACTGCCCCTTGATAGGAACGCATTTTAGGATAGCTCATTTGTTGCTCTGGTTTCCTCACATTGCAGATCACACTTACCCTCACCCACAGTGAAACTGAATCTTACCGCTTATCTTTGTTCCTCAGCTACATCTTTACTGGAGCCGTTCAGAAGCATCTGAAGCCCTCCCCCGTCCTGTGACTGGGTTTCATAACAGCCTCAGCTCTATTGAATTAGCCCCATCATTTTTGTGACATGACAGTTCAGCAAAATTACTTGATAAGCTCATGCTAACGAGCCAAGGACAGTTCTCATGTTCACACATAAAACACTTTATTATGTCCTGATCTGTGATTAAATCATCACAGTGATATGCAGATAAGTGAACAGAAGATCTATTTTCAAATGAGTCAGGCACCATTCAAATTGGTGTTTAACTTCATTGTCACATGTTGTCACAAGTTCAAGTGAACATTACAGGGCATGTTTTCAGACAGCTAGTATTCCATTTCGAAGTTAAAGAGAAAACCCCTTTTTCGCACACCTTCACACTTTTTAAGAGGTTATGACTCAGGGAGATTGCATTACAGTCATGTAGCTGATGCTTTTCTCCAAGGTGACTTACAGTTGATTAGGCTGACCAAGGGCCGATCCCCCTGGGAGAAATGTGGGGTTAAGGGCCTTGCTCAAGGGCCCAGCAGCAATGGTGTTCTTGCTGTGGTTAGACTGGGACTTGAGCCACCAATCTCAGGGGTCCCAATCATATACCTTAGCCACAAGACTACAGGCTGCCCCATAGTTTATGAGATTTAAGGGATACATAAAATCTCAAAGAATTGTGGCATGAACAGAAATGATGAAAAGTCAATTGTCAAAAATGATAACATTTATACAATCACGCTAATAGGTTCTACAAAAAGTTCTTACACCCTGGGAGAATTAACGTTGCTGAGGTTTATTATACTTAAGTTCATGTTATAATCGGTCTGATTTACCAACCAAAAAACTAATGTTGGTGTACACAGCTTAAAACAATTTGCATAAAATAAAATGTTTTCTGCCAACTCTGTTCTAATGCTTTGTGTCATTATATTGCTTGGTACTGGTCCAGTTGGTTTTGGGCTTTTGTGTTGTTTATCATTATGGCCTTGCAGCCCATTTCAGATACAGTGCCTGCTACATGAATAGAAAAGCAAGTAATTATTATTAATAAACGGGGACATGTCAGGGGCAGACACCTGCGCTCAAACATGAAGGTGGGCGTGGGGCCCTGTGGACATCCTGGCATTCTCAGCCTCATTCCCAGCCCCTGCCCTGCTGTTAACGGCCTGTAACTGAGACCCATAGCATTTCCTCCTCTGTGGTCTACCTACCCGGCAGGAAATAGCTGTGTGCAGAAAGGAATCCAGCGGCCAGGCTTCCCTCCCACACGCACAAGAACACCTCAGAACTTGAGCATATCTAGAACGGTGAAGGAAGCGTCAGGCCTTACAGACACAATGCATTGCATTTATATAGCATTTTTCATGATCTCAAAGCACTTTACAGCGAAAGGTAAAGTGCTTGCTTCAACCACTGCTGGGATTGAACATGTATGACACATAACTAAGATGGAGTTTGAGGGAATTATTCAAGCAGTTAAACTTGAGGATTTTTCTGTGACAGATTGAGAGGGCCAGACAAGGAATTTTTCCAGGACACCCCCCCCTTCCCCCCCACCCGCCAATCTTTGCAAAAAGTGACATGGAATGTTTAGTGACCACAGAGAGTTAAGGTATTGATTTAACATGCCATTTGTAAGATGGTATGATTATGGCACAGCAGGAATGAGACTGAGGTGGATGAGGTACATGCACTACTCCATTACACAGGGTTTTAGAAACAATGGTCCTGGAATGCCAGGGATGGATCTGGTTTTGACTCCACCACTACAAGGTCTTTATTACAGTCTGAGTAATTATTTACTGCCTCAGCCTGAATGTCGAGTGATGAACCTTTTCCTTCAGCTACCACACATGGTCAGCAGTGCCATCAGGCATGAGAATTAATGACAGAGCATAGCTATGGGGTAGAATGGAGCATAATCAGGTTGCCTACCTTGGTTCAGTGGGTACCAGGCTTCACAACAGGAAGTGAGTGGAGACTGGAGAAGCCACTGGCGGAGGCTGCTGGAGGGATGCTGGCACAAGTCTGTAAGTGGACAGACATGTGTTAAGAAACTGCAGAGATTGAGGAAGACGAAAGGTTCAGTAACTTAACTGGTCTTTATTTAATTTGTTTGTGTAGTCTGAGAACTGCAGTAGGAGAATCAACAATACTAGAGAGGGACAGGGTGAGTGGGCCTACTACTTTGTTGTGAACAGCTACTAACAACTGGTTTACTATGGCTACAACTGAAATCACAGCCACGCCTCTATGTAGTTGTGGATCTGAGACATTTTTCATGTTAATGTTTCAGACTGTCTACCACCTTCACTTAGTGTATTTGTAATCCTGTGTTGTTACATACTCATTAATTTGTGAGAAAATGTGCCAGGATATTAAGGCATAGCATCAAAGCAGTCAGATCATTATTGCTCTGTGATGGAGCCCAGTGAGAAGCTAGTGAGAGAGGCTTTCAGTCAGACATCTTGGGTTTCCAGGTCCATGCTGCCATAAGCTGTTGTTTGGACAACCTGCCTCGGGGGTTAAACCAAGTCCCTTTCACATCTTTATGTACCCAGGAAAACAGAACAAGGATCTATTTATATCACACTTGTAAAAATAGTAAAAAAAAGTCTAGACCAGACCTATGACAGCCATTTCCTACACAGTGACCATGAACTCTTTGCCGTGGTTTTTCACCATTAAATATTCCAAATAAAATGATTTAGACAAAAGAGAACATATAGAACCATAAAATAAAGTGTAAATAAAGTAGAAGCCTTTGGTTATGTCAGCCTCGTTCCACAGATATCTCTGTTTTCTTAAAGAAAGCATCTTGCTCACAGTGGGAAAGTCTCCTCCCACTGGTTCTGTCAAGCAGGGATTTGGAAAATTACTGCAGCCTTTTTGGACACAAGCCTGTCCAAACTCACAACAGAGAAAATTAGGGTTCCTATTTTTGCTATGTGTTTACTCCAAATATATAGTATAATATTTACTCTGGCTCAAATCCTCCTCAACTCATTAAAGGTTGCAAGTTTTCCAAAGCTTTGGAGACAGGTATGTTTTATTTACCTTCAACAGAATTAATCGTTTTTTATTTGACTTTTTTGTGAAATATGGCAACTAATTAATGTCAGTTGCACCTTTTGTTCTTCGCTATTTTGTCAAAAGCAAATAAAAATCTTGCACATCATTGAAATTAGCAATTTATACAGAAAGGATACGAGAAACATTTAAAGGGTCATCTTACCTTCCAGCAGGTTTTTTAATCATTAAATGAAAAAGAAAGATTCTGCCAGAGGCAACTTGTGGCCTTAAAAATTAGAATGCAAAACCATTTTTGAACAATTGGGTTTGTAATGTCTTTGCCAGTGAGGATTGGTTTTGGTTCAACATGGCTAAAGTCAGAGTCTAGAGTAAGCTTTTTGTGTTTTGTTTGTGGGTTGAATAGTGGAGTCTGTTCAAATTCTCACAGACTGTGATAGTTTCCTACATGAATATTTATCATGAGAAGAAAAGCTGAACACATAAAGTAAAACAAGTAAAGAAGTAAAACAAACAAGACAAGACAGCTGTGAACTGAAATATTTTTAAATTGTTGGCCAGTTGGTTGGCCAACTATGAATTGAGCTTAGTCCTTAGTGTGACAAACCTGTTAATCAAAGTTCTCATCATGACTCTCTATACAAAATGTACAAGAAAGCACATCCTGTCACCCACTGTAAACATTCATAGGCCATAACATTTGTAAATAATTTAACTAAATTTTATGGAACTCCTCCTCCCCATACACTACCTTAATTGCTTTAGTTCAGTATTGTCTCTAAAATTCTGGCTTGGATGAGAGCATGCACTTCTCAACATAATGCAAGAAACAACACAATCAGTCTCCCTCAGGCACAGTCTTTGAAATGGAAAAACAGCTTCTTCCCTCTCTCTTAATTTGTATGAAGTTGGCTATCGTATAAGCAGCCTGGCACAGCCTGGTTAATCACAAGATTCAAGAAGAGGACTTCAAAGCCACCCTGAAAATGCTGCCGAATTGCATTTTTCATTAGCTTTAGGCCCTGAATTCATCTCTTCTTTCATTCTGCTGCATGCTAACAAGGCCTTCTTCAGATTGCGGAGAGATCGCCCTCTGAGATACCCTTGCACAGGAGTTTGGGTGACCCAGAACAAAGGAATATTTTATCACCCAATATTTCAACAGCTATTTCAACCTCTGACACTTCAACAGATGTGCTCTGTAAATGTAATAACACATAGCTATTAAAATTGAAAAGAATTATACTGTAGTTCCACTATCAATTTCAGCATAACTGTAAGCTGTTTAATTGATTACTCCTCTGTGCCGGTGAAGAGTAAGCATGAAGGCTGAAACTTAATCCGCTGTGCTCTGCTCACGCCAATTTTTTTTTCAAATTTTGACTCCTGTCCAAAATATGCTTAGATTTGGCAGTTTCAAGACTGTGTAATGAGTTTTGAAATCGGCTGCAATAAGAAGCACCATCAGCCAACTCCACCCCCATGGTGCTGTAGATCAGAATCATTGGCAGGTGACACAGAAGGACAGGTAGACCCAAGGCCTGAGTAAAGCATAGGACTTTACAGGTGATGTATACTTACCCACAGCATCGGCCCAGGAGGGAAGGTCTCAATCAGTAGAGTATCCCTTAATTCAAGCCTATGGGGCACCTGCACCTGTGTGGCCCTTTGGCACAGCAGCTGAGCACCTTAGCTGATGGCTTGCAGTTTTTTCTTTGTGTCACAGGAAAATGGTGATTGTTCATAAATTGCATTCCATGAGCACACCATGCTGAACATTCTCATCTGGATTCATACTCGGTATTAATATTTTGGCAACATAGTGACTTTGAGAAGGATTTTATAGAATAATTCTCCTAATTACCATAAATCTGGTACATATCTTTATGATAGCAGACATGCAGATGGAATCATTTCTGCCCTCGCTCCATTTTGAAGAACTTTTTTTTTTTTTTTTTTACTAATTTTATGTGCCTCTTAGTTCCATGATGTGAATACATGAAACAACAGCAAAAATGATATTGTACTATTGTTGTGCTTCAGTACCTGTATACCATATCTTGTTATCTAATTAATATCAATTGTCAAGAATCAATTTGGTGCAGTGCACAAAATACCCTATTCATTTTCTTTAGTCAGACTGAAATACAGGGCTTAAATTGCATATGTTATTCATTTAAATAGCTTTACATTTACAAAAACAATACCGTTTGCATTGACCATTTAATTCAAGAGTACAAAATTGGAGAACATGATTAAATGTGATCATAGATGAATTTACTCTAACACTACATCACCTAACATTCCTCATGTTGTATAAGCTGTAGAATTGTGTGGACATAAAAACTTTTTTAAGGACCTACAAAGCTTCCTTTCACCATCCCTGAAAGAGATGAAAACATACCATCAAATATTATTGCTATAATGCTATGACATTTGGCTAGTTACTTCCCACTTGAGATCTGTTGTGTGTTGAAAGATTCACCAAGCACCCCTGCAAACATGAAAGCAAGTTTTGTGTTTGAAGCTCTTCCCATGGCAGAAAACAAGGGGTAGCCTTACACTGTGATGTACAAAATGAACAGCTGATGTTTCTAATTATATTATTTTTCAAAAGCTCAAAAAGCACGCTCTGTGAAGCACGTGTGTGACAGTGCTGCCATTCCACTGGTCCTCACAAAAGAAATGCAAACGAAGCAAAAACACGTCCTCTCAAGATCACAGAACGTGTGTCTCCAGCATTCCTTCATCAGTAGAGAAAACACAAGACATAAAACATGTACAAACACTGTGTTACCATCTTCCTCTGCATGCATAGCATTAGAGTAGCTGGGATGGACCAAACATTTGTGGAAATCTGACACCAACCTGGCTTCCTTCTTCTTCATCTTTTTTGGTTTTTATTTTTGTCACTGTACTGAGAGTTAAGGACAAAATTGCAACAGTTGATATATTCTGTTTCAGGTAATCAGTGGACAGCACACCAATGGTAAATATTTTTGAAGAACTGCATTGTGGCCCTAATATGGTGGTTGATATATATCCACGCAAGCACTTGCTAACTCTGACAGAAAAGCACCATTTAAGGAGTCTGCTAATGGTGAATCTGGCACAAACAAAAAAATTAAGAACACAATTTCTTCTGAGCCATCTGTCTGTAGTGTTTCTGCACTGCCTTTCAAAGTGTTTCCTTGGTGACTGCAAGGACTGAACAAGGTCCAAGATGTGCTGTCTGACCCAAAAGACAGAAACCTGCATAAAATCTCCCAAGTCTACACTTTTGAATATGCTACACTTTTTATTCAGACCCAATAATCCCATGTAAGATGATGAATATTTACTCTTTTAAAAAATGTAAGGCGGTTTTGAGCATTAATCTTGAGATTTGAATAACTGGTCTGCCAAAGCCTCCAGAGATATAGACAGCCTTTGTTTGGGAACCTGGTGACAATTCCAATGTAGCAATTGGCTGAACATCTTGTTTTTAACAACTTTCCAAGACTGAGTCTGTGCCTCACAGAGCTGGTATTGTGATGCCATTCACGGAGTCGCACACATCAAGAGCACCCGGATACCACATGGTCCATCCAGCCGGGACGCTCTGGAGCCACAGGACATGGGCGAAGCCCGTAAACATCCTTGTCCTGTAATGTAAACCTCATACCTGCTGTGAATCACTTGCACTACGGCCATAGCCTTTCTGGAACTGTCTTGGCAAGGACTGGCTGCATAATGAAGGACTAAATTCTGAGAAAAAAGGCTGCTATTTTTCAAGTGGCTGAGAGTGTTTTTGATGGTAGTGTGGCAATCAAATTGAGCCAGGCAGATTTTCATCCCTGTGATTATGGATTAGAAATGAGAGCAAACACACAAGGTAGCATATGGAAAGTAGCTGTCCTGCAATAACATTCTGTATGTCTCTAATCTAAGTCACGGGAGGGACACCATATGTAAATTAACTGAACTTGAAATGTTCTACATCCTCCTTATAATAGGAAATCTATGTATACACTTCTGGGGGGTTTATATTCTCATTTGTCTTCCTGAAAAGCTAAATAATTAATTACATGCATACATAAATGCCATATGCCCATATTCTGCCTCTTTGGTTGAGAGTTATTGCACTACAACAAGACTGAGTTTACTCTCAAAGGCCCATGCACTGCTCACCTGGTGACCTGCCAAAATACATTTGAAGGGTTTTGTCTTTGGTTGCCAAGTTCACTTGCTGCTTTGTCACAGACAACATCTTACAAATCTAAACTAAACCTGTCCAACTGATCCAGAAGTAGCTTAAGAATAATCCATACACTCCTCCATTACAGTACAGCCAGAAAGCATTGCTGTACTTTAGGAAGCAATAGTGTGTTATGGTTTTTGGGGTCTCAGTGATACTCTACAATTTAAATGAAATGACCAACTCACTAAATGTTTAAAATGTCTAGTGTCTAAAATACCATTAACTTTGCTTAGAGAAGGAAATGTAGGTTAAGACAACCTGCATGGACATATCACTCCACCTGACTTACATATCTATAAATAAAATATAATGAGCTATAACAACCATACAGTCAAAGGATTCCATGGTAACCAGGTAAAATTAATCCAGGAGAGAAAATGCCAATCAAAACTAGTACACTGGGATGGTAAGTCAACAGAAGGGCTGGTTTCACATGGAGTTGTAACAGTGCCAGCTGCCACTCTTTGCAGCTTGACAGATCTGCCCAGTCCAGCCCATTGCTTCACCTGGAGCAGATATTGGTGTACACACACAGTCTCTGCCCTTCTCTCAGCATACCGCACATGTGTAAGAGAAATCTCCCAGTAGCCCACAGCGGTGATTGGAGGGCCACACTCAGTCAATCTCCCCAGCAACTCTGCACGGAATGTTGTTCTAATGCCTGCATGTGGAATGTCTTGTTTAAACAGTCAAGCCAGTCAAAGCCGGTCCATTTTTGTTTGATATAAAACCACAGCGTCCATGCTGGACTGGGATTATTTTAGAAAGTACAGTATGAAAGTGGTTTGAGTCACTGAGTTTCCATGTGTGGTACTATGTTCCAGAAAAAATATTGCTTTATTTATTCACTATAAACTTCAATCTGTTTTGCCATGGCCAAGTGCAGGGCAGTTAACCCCTGTTTCACCTAGATATATTACACTCCAAGATATCAATCATACTGAGAAAATAGCGTGTCAGAATAGAGTATTTTTCTTCCTTTTGAATATTTGAGTAATATTATATAGCTGAGTTCCATATTCACAAGGTGTAAATGTATGGTATCTTGGTGTCACTGATAAATTGTACATTCTGAAAACATTACTCTGCCTACATCCCATCTGTGCATCAGAATGAACGTGTCTCATCCTTTGTAATCTTTTCAAAGTCAGAAATACTTTCCAAAACAGACTTGTTTAAAATGACTGTGGAAACCAGCACCTGTTCTCTGATGCATGCAGCTGCAGTAGTCTTACAGTAAAAACTTAAGTCTGAATTAGTGCTTTCTTACCTGTGAGCGATGTTCTCGTATTGCTTTGTGTAAAATGCATCACAATATATGATATATTGCCAAGCCATTGATAAGACACTGTGGTGGGCAGGCAAACTTTTATTTTTACTTTTAGTTTTTCAGTCAAGTTTCAAGATATCAAATTGACTGAGTGAATTATTGGAACTGAAGGCATTTCAACACAAATCTGAATGTGTGCCTTACTGTCAATAGCATCCATTTGTACCCATGACCGTGGTGTTTATCGACACCGATTTTTTAGATGACAACCCGTGACTAACAATGCCATGATGGTCCCCAGAGGTCCTCACAACAAAACAAAAACATGTGTCTTCTGGGCCACCTCAGAGAACATGCATAACTGACCCAGGAGCGTGCGCCCCGAAAGGATCTGACAATGTAGGAATGTCGGGATCACATTTGGACCAAAGAATAAAGTTGCATTTGAAAACGTCCTTTGTCTTTGGAACTGTGGGAATAAAGTTTGCACTGTGAAATCTACATATTAACTACACACATTTGTCGTTAGGGTCCAAATCAGATAGCTTTGAAAAACTTTTGTGTGAGAAACATAAAGGCAGATTGGAAACAGATTTTACAATCACATTAATCTTAGCAGTGAGTGAGAACCGTTTGGTTTCAGTTATGTCTCTTTCAGAAGTTAGTAATAGTTGGAAAATATATATGTGGGAAAACCAAATATACTACATTACAAACAGAGAACACAGGGGAGTGTAATTTTTCTCAGTTTTATTTTTTGGAGTGAGTCTGCAAGTGAGTTTATGAATGAAAGCTTTTAGGAATTTGATTATTGGCAGTTTACCCGGTGAACATGATTCACATCTAAGTACACTCTATGTACTACTTTTTTGGAGTAAAAACATTCATTATATCAAAGTCATCAGCAAGGAGCCATTTTGTCTCTTTGAGATTCGTTGACTAACGGGCCCTGAGAGTTCTTTCACATCAGTATATCATCATGATAAATATCCTTGCCTGTTTTTATTAAGTAATTATTTTGGGATTACTTATTTATTCCCCAAGAAATTGAGATTATTTAGAAATGAACCCTAAAAGACACAAAGTGTTGTGTCTGATGTATGAAAAATTAAATGTTTTTAAAAGGGTACATTTACAAATGCTTTGTCCATTTAACCAAATGCTTCCGCTGGAATCTACCCTTTACATGTCTTAATTGTTGAGCACTACCTAATATAATGGCAGGGCTGCACAAAAAGTTCCCTGAAGGCTACAGGAGCACTGGTCCCTCAGCACTGGTACACAGTCACACACAGCTTCACATACACAGCTATGGCACTAGAATTTCCTATCCTGGTCACACACCATTGCAGATGCTCTTTCACATGCAGGAATGTCAAGTTACGAGAGGAAATGTTTTGATCACACCTCCTGTGACCACTTGTGACTGCTGGCAGATGATGAAGGGACAGCCATGCACTTGACCTTTTGACCCCTGCCGGACTCTAGTTTTCTTTAATATTTGAATTATTACAATACTGGATATGGGTTTTAAACTAGTATAATTGCAAACCAAAGAAAAACAGCTGAGGTTGGGACTCAGCTCTGCAACACACCCATTGAGCCCAATACATTTGAATAAAAGTATTTTTGGACCTCCCTACTGTACCCCACAGAAATAGAGCCAAGAGGATCTATTACAGTAGAGTCAATAGAGGCTTTGCAGTGTTTCAGCAATGACCTTTTCGATGGCAGCGCCCAGGGCGTTTTTTTGCTCTGCGTTCCTGAGTTAATGCTTGCCTGTGACCCTGAGGGGTGGGGTCATGGCCAACAGAGGCCTCCATGTGTTTGCGATTACTCAGGCTCACACAACTCAGCACCCTCCTCAGGATTACCCAGCGTGAAGAGTGCATTTGTTTACAACATCACAACCTTCACGAGGCTGGCACACCTCTCTGAGAGAGAGAGAGAGAGAGAGAGAGAGAGAGAGAGAGAGAGAGAGAGAGAGAGATTAGGCATTGCAAATGTTTTCCTCACAACCAGCTTCACACAGCATGCTTTAGATACTTTAAAGTTTCTCCAAAAAACCAGCACAGTGGGATGAGGTGCGAGGAGGTCTTGTTTCGAATTTATTACAATTTATTAGAATTTGTGAGTGCCATGTGTTCAACAAAAATCACAAAGGTCAGACTCCTATGCACCTTGAGCATTCAGTGCCTTCAGTGTAATGTGTAGTAATGTCTACTGCCTCACTATCACTCGAGCTGTGGTATTTTCCAGGAAGTGTCTCTCAGCTGGTCTGAATTCCCTGCGGAAGGCGGTGGGCATGAGACATGGGACATGAGCCAGGATGTTTCTCCTGTCAGGGATGTTGTGCAGCACATGCCATCCAGATAAGGCTGCCTCAGCAAAAGGGTGAGTGTGGATCCTGGGAAAACAGCAGATTGCAGATGGCCTGGTGGCTCTTTACGTACATATTTACTGTAGTTCAGTGGGAGCCGCCCAGGCCGGCCACCGCCTGGCGCCTAGCGGCAAGACTGGATTACTCACTAATGCTGCCATGCTTTGAAGCCATTGTTGGACCAGACTGTATCCAGCACAATCTGAATAAAGGGGGTTTACCATCTACAGGGAAATAGTTTGTCATTGGCATCACTGTACTCAGTGGTTCAGTGCAGTTGATATAAAATAGAGATAAACTTACAAATATCGTCCTATAGGTCAGGAAAAACAATAAGTCCTGCCAAGTCATAATACTGTGTACTGTATTATACTTCCGTATGACTGTTACATTTCTAATTGAAGAGATGAACGTTTCAAGCTATATTGTGCAAGAAAAGGGTACAGCTGCCCCTGAATATATAGCAATTAATATATCCTTGAATAGATTGCCATGAATATATGGCAATCATTTATCTTATTTATGATATGTTACTTTGTAATACACAAACCAAATCTTCACTTTACATTTTTGATGACTTAATGAATTTCCTGAATTGCGACATATTTGTCTCAATATTTTTTATAAAAAAAATCTTCCATATACTAAAATATTTTCTCTCACAGTGCTGCACACCAATTCTCTTCAGGGTAATGCATGAGACTACCATTGGCATTCATACACCAGTCATTTCTAAGCACCAGGAAAGCTTCACAGGAGCAAAGTGAAAGCAGGAAATGCAGAAGTGGAAGCCTCCTTTCATGCCATTATGTTATGTACACAGGAAGGCAAGTTTGAATAATTGTGTCATTTTAATCACAGGCAACCTGTTTAGATGTATGAAGCATACAATAACTTTTTCAGAATTCAACTGGTCATTACAAATGTCTATAATGACAGTGCAGGAAGGTAGCTCACAGGCTAAGCCATCTTGGTTTATGTTTTGAGGTTTTAATTTTGGGTTAGTTTGTGGCTAAGGAAAACTACAGCTCATGACTGAACCTGTAAAGCAGCCATACTCAAGACATCTGCCAACCAACGCATTTTTCAAACCAGATTCCAAAACCATGATATGCAGGAATTTCTGCTAGTGTGATTTGAAGCACATCCCATAATGTTTGTGTCATAGCTGTATTTTTTGTCTGAATTTTACAGCTTTAACAAGTCTGCCATCAGTTTAACAGGTAATTCATTCACAAGATAGAAAGACTATCATATGAACTGTCAGGCAGTGCAGTTGAGAACATAAAGATACTGGTTTTGCCATCTGGTTTTATTTTGACAGTTCAGCTAATAAGAGGTTTCCTGCAATGTGCTGTGTACTATTACAAGGCGTGGACAGCAACCACGAGACAGATTTGCCGGACACACACCACCTGTTTCACCCTAATCCCATCTGAGACACATCACAGTGCATCATTGGAAACAGGAAACATCAAACTACCATAGTCCAGCTACTGCAGTTCAGTACCAATGGACTGACTCAAAACATCACCTAACTTCTTTCAGGAATGTCAAAGTAGCCTTGCAGTTAAAAAGCCACTTTCACACTGCAGCCAACTAACATAATATACAAAAAATATAAAAATAACATTTACACTTTCAAATGTGGCTGTAAAAGTGTTTAGGATACAAGAGGGATGTTGCATCTGACATGACTTATTTGCTTGATAAATGAGTTTCTTTTGGTGGTGCACCAACTCAGCAAGCTTGTTCAGTTTTATGCATTGTGAATCACTGTGTAATTTTTGGTATTGTGACTGCGTGACTAGGAGCGATCTGGCACAGGGGTCACTGAAATGAATGAGGGTTTAATACGGATCTCCGCCACTGAGGCTACATCAGTATCAGCTGAGGAGCATTTTCTGCACATGCATTAGTTCTGGTCTCCATGTACTTTCATAATGGAGTGAGGCCTTTAAAATATTTCTTTTCATGGAACTGGGATTCAATGAGGACAAGTTATACACTAAGGTACCCTATTCACTCTGATGGATAAAGAAATGGTCTTTAGTATGCCTTGCACTGCAATTTTACAGAACTGGAATATATTGTTTTACAGGTTTTTGAATACCAAGTATGTTGCTCCTTCAACCATTTCTGTTTCTTTTTTAATTTTTTATCTGGCCTCTCAGACCTCACATGAAGGGAATAGAGATGCAAGCTTCTGTGTAAGATTCCTGCTGGAAAACTAAGAGCTATACGCAGGGAGATGGGCTCTGGACAGCTGGGAGGCCAGGGGTAATTGGCCGTGACGAAGTGCTTTGGCCCTTCTGGAAGAGCGAGCGCATATTACCCTCTCTGTGGGCATGTAAGACCAAGCAGACTGACACACATGAGATATGTCCACGACTTCACAACTGTAGCGGTTTCAACTTCACTTAGTACAGAATGCATGCAGTCTACATAGCATTCTGCTATCAAACCTTTGCTGAACTCTGTTCACCTCAACATCAAGTCCCTTCACCATTATTTGTGTCGCAGTTTGGTTGCAGGACTTTGGACCCAGAGTTGAGGGCAGCTGTGGACAAGTTTAAGGTCAGCAGCAGGCAAGGCACCAATTCCTATTGAAAGCTGAACTGTATGTTTCAACACACACATCAGCAGTGTATGAAGCTTTGATAACATATCTCATAATTACACCATAATAAATGTGAACGTAACAGATATACTATACAGTAGAAAACAGCATACCTTTCTTTGCTCACTTTTGAATAGGATACTGTAACTGTACAAACAAATAATCAAATGCCATGAACGTTTTCTACATAGGAGTACTTGAAACAGATATTAAAACATCAATACTGTCATAATTTGCAAAAGGTTGTTAAATGCTGCAAGGAAACATGAAAAACAAAGGTGTAGAACAATATCAGAATGGAGGAAGTCCTGAGTTTATTGCTAGCGACACATGCACTGAGGTCAGCGGGAAAGTCATGTTACATGTACCTTGAAGAGGTTTGCCTCCGGAATCATCAAATACAACACTACATCACTGGCATTTTTGTGAAGTTAATGGCTCTCAATGGGTTTCACAGAATCAGCACTAAGCAGACAGGAATGCCCAAACCCCCAAGGTAGATTTCCCAGTGGTTGCAAGGTTGCAGATTCAAAACGCAGGATACTGTGTACCAGCAGTGTCCAAGAGCAAGAAAACAAGCCATACAGACTGCTATGCTGTACATTTACTTTGGACAGACAGCTATGTTCACTTTCCCTGTGCTCCCAAGACCACTCCTGCCGGACACCCATCATGCTACATGCTCGCTCAGCGCTAAAGTAAAGCCAGACATTCCTGTTCACCAGCATGAAATCTAGGCCGGATGTCACACCTACCGGTGACATTCTGCTGCCATCACCAGACCGCATGTTTCAGCTGAGAGTTCAGCCATCTCTGCCTCAAAATCCAACTGAATGGAGAACAGTGCTCTATTCTGACAACCCTAGGGAACCTAAGCTCCAAATATTTGTGCACACATTCAGGGGATAATGTGGCAGAGTGCTACTCAGGGGGGTCTCCTATCTGTCTAATAAGTAGCATTTCACCTCAGAAAACTGACAAATTATGTCAACCAGTCTTTGCACAAGCTAATCCATATTTACCGTTATGTACAAATGTTTATATTATATTATATTATATTATATTATATTATATTATATTATATTATATTATATTTACCCATGTTGAACCACTTTAGAGGAAGGCCATTTATTGTTTTAGATAAAGTAATACATGAGTGGTTGCAGGCCTATGACAACAAACAAACTACTTCCGGCCCTTGATCAGGTATTTAAATCTAGAGTGTATCCCCACCCTCTGCAGTACAGTAAATGTAATATAAACATCCCAGTCAGACAGGGTGTGGTATACCACTTCAATGATCTTTCATCCCAGCGCCTTCTCCTTTTCCTTTTCAACTTTGCCATTTTTGAGATGCTACATCAAAGAGAATAAGTTCTAAGCCACAAGCCACTGGTTTTTGAAAAATGAATGCTTCACATTCAAAGTGCATGCCAGACCAAACGTATTCATACAAAAACACATAGCCCTAAACAGGTCTGTGTATTTAACACCCAGTCTGTCCCACAGCACTAGTGCTTACGGGACACACCATTATGCCAGGCCTGCTCGTTAGGAACATTTGCTTAGAGACAGCTGGGGACCTGCTGATTGTGCCATTAAATTATCATTAAATTGGATTTTTTTCTGCTGCCTCTCTCCAGTCTGCTCACCATTTCATGAGTGTCAAAATGCAAGAGGCTGTCTGCTGTGCTGAGACTGCCTGACAGCTCAATGGAACACCAAATTTTAAAGCAACGTATGTGTCACACATTACAGTGCCAGGAATTCCTGTTTGGAAGAAAAAGGGAAACCCACTCTCTTCTGCAATTCCATATTAATTCATGTTATCATCTCTTGTAAGTATTGTTTACTAAAATAATAGCTTAATGGCATACATAATAATACATTGAAAATACAAATGAATCAAACTTTCAACAAAGCATTACTCTTTTTCATTAAACATGGAAAGTATTAGTTCATACATGTATGAATGATTTATTATATGTATGTGAATGTGCCTCTCTTTCTGAATGTACTAATTGCTCAAAAGTAGCATAACCCCACAAATACAGCTGTCTCTAAGATCAAGAGTTCTGATCTGGTCTTACAGAGAGTTCAAACTGGAGTAGAGCACAGAATCAAATACCCAAGACCATGTAAAATGTGTAAAGTAAAATGTGCAATCAGAAATCTATCACACACACATGCACACACATACGATAAAACCTGTGTATGTACATACATTATATATATATATATATATATATATATATATATATATATATATATATATATATGCAAGTTCGTCTGTCCTCCCTGAATTTAGCACTGACCTCAGCTGAGGCAAACTTCATTAAAAACTGTTCCACTTACCTAAGCTTTCTCAATTTAGAATGAATGAGCCTTTTCTCTAATGAGGTGAGGCAAACAAGGGGCTGGTTTGTCTGATCCATTATCGTATCAAGTGCTTGCAGAAAGTATAAAAAAGGTGATAATTACCCACTAGTTCTTAACAACAAAATTTTGATTTTTTGTAGTAGCATATTGATTGTTATTCTTTATTAACACAATGACCAGCACTATGAGGTGATAGATATTTTGGGCTTTTCTTAGCCACATATCTAATTAAAGGACTCTGTGGTGTTTTGGCTGTATCTTTGTGAGTTCCTTATATAGTTTGGTGAGACTGAGAGAACATTGTGAAGCAGGCATTCCACAGTGTGGACCTGTGTGTGACTGCCAGGCTGTGCCCACAGGGCCTAGTGCCAGAGAACGCATTCCTCCTGTCTTTTTGTGCTTCTTCATTTGGGTCACCATTGACTGAGAGCTGAGAAAAGCCTTCATGAAATAGGCTTTTATATACAAATGAAATTGGATTTCTTAAACATATTGGGGACATTCAGCCTTTTCTGATTTATCTTGTACATACATGTCAGCACAAACAGCCAACAAAAAATGGGTTTGCACATTCTTGATCCATCCCATGAAACATGGGGTGAGCCCCAAATTGTATAATGGCACAAGCTATGACCTGAAAAATCCAGCAAATGCACTTAGCCCAAGTTTAGTGGTGTGCCTTCCAGTCTAAAACTGAATCCCATCTGTGAGAGGATCATTTTGCACAATTCTAGGTGTACTCTGCACCACAATGTCAAACTGATCTCAGGGCAGTGTGTAGAAGGACTTAAATCTGATGAATATGCAGTATCTCAGCCTGTAAGGTCTCCTTGGTGGCTTGTACTCAAGGCTAAAATTCAGCATAACTTAAACACCAGTATCAACATCATTTGTCTGCTTAAAGAAATTGGCTTATGATTACTCCAGTTTTGTGTCTAGGTGATGTGTTCACAGAGTACAGTACTATATCTGTTGAACCACTTCCTCAATGGTAATGAGTTGATGATTCAATAAATAAAGACTAACAATGTGTTTTGAAATGCCTCGTGGCTGATTGATATGAATCTACTTCATTGTGACAACTGACATCACATTTCCAGCTACTTAAAACAAAATATGTACTATGCACCCCGGACCTTTATATATTAGATCTTACTTTAGGCATGGCTATATGACAACAACACAACTGATTATCAGTCTACAAAGATTTCTACTTAAATCCAGTTATTATCAGTAGGCTGAGACAAAGGTCATACCCCATCTTCCAGAAATTTTGGAGCTGCCAAATGTTATCTCTAAATTTGACATTTCCATTGATGATATTCTTAAGATGATGTCGCCATGCAGACAAGCACATTCTCTCCTCTGAAACAGTGGATGCTGTCTGCTGCTACATGTGTTTCCTACACAGTTGAGCTTGCACAGTTATTGCATCGGAGGAGTCTACTTCATGTGCAATGTGTGCACAGTGTAGATGCCAAACTAACCCGGGGGAGTTGCAGATGTGCAATTAGACACAATAACCTTGCCAACCATATCCCTTCCTTCCTGGGTAATGATCCCTGAGCAGTTACCAGGCACAGTCAGCACTGGCAGGAACTCGATTGCATTTGATACTGCTTTTCTGGAGTAGCCATCGAAATACTAAAACTGTTTCTTAAAACTGTTTTAGTATTCCTTACACACAGTCCAGTTGAAGCTGTCTGAAGCCTGGCTGGTCCCAGAGCTGTTTTTTTTGGCTCATCCTTTTAAGAAACAGCTCTGGGACCAGCCAGTCTTCAGACAGCTTCAACTGGACTGTGTGAAAGGTCACCAGAGGTCTGTTCCCCAATCCTGACCTTCCAAACAAAAAGGAATAAAGCGGGGTTAGGTCACAAGCTCTGAGGGTTACGGAAGATTACAGAGTACAGTGGCCTAGGTAAAAAAAAATACATGAACTTTTTCATGAACAATTTCATATCTGCTGATATACTAAAGAGCCTTTGGGTTCAGTTGTGAGATTAGTTTGCCTCTAAACAATAACAGAATAATGGGAGGGGAAACAGTGTTAGACAGTATTTCAGATTGGCTCTTAGATCTGCTGATCTGCAGGTTTCCTCAAAAATATTGTCAATGCATCAACATTTACTAATAAATTCCAGTTCAACTTTTAAAATAAGTCCAAAAGACCACTCAGTTGTCAGCTGATGTGGAGTCTGATGTAATGCATAACACAAAGTTATTTTTCCTGCCTGTTTTCTACAGGGAGTTAAACTCAGAAAGATGCTACTCTACGGATATGCAGCCGGTTCATGTTACACAGCACTCAATGCACGGTACTAATGAACTTGAATAAATGCTACATCTCCAACAGAAACTGTTCATCACAAACTTTTTGACTGTAGCTCTATACTCCCATGTTGATTTGGACCATTTACATTTCTCTCTTTATCACTGAAAACATGTGTGCCCTTTGGTCCGTTGTAGTACTGTTAAAAATAAACACATGCAACCATGTTTCTCTCATCGTAAAAGATCATTCAAATAAATCAGGAAAGCACAAGGGCTGAATTATAATGGCCTGGGTCGACAATCACAATTGATATGAAATTGCTAACAATTATGTTTTTTTCACACTAAATATCTCAATCTCTGATTTTATTTCAGCTATTCAAAAGCGATGTGTTTTTTGTAATTATAGTGTATATCTTGGAGACTTCAGAAGTGAATGTGACAAGACCCAGCTGGAGCTAAGCTGTAGGACTCCAACACTACTTATGTGCCTCCCACATTCATCTGTTTGTTGGCTGTACACACCCCATAAACAACAATCTGCATTGTGAGAAAAGAACAGACCCAGAACATGCTAGTTCATTTTTGGGTCAAAGGAAGGCAGCAGTAACCCACCCCTGCAGCAAACAGAGCTGGCAAATCCCTGATAAATGCCAAATTTCGAACAGATGTCTCATGAAGAACAGCAGTCCAAACATCACTCAGAGCTCTGCACTTGAGGGCCATCAGGGGTCCAGATCCAATGGGATCTTTCTCCTATCTGTTGTCCTCCGGGCCTTGATGTGTCAGAGTGTAACTGAGGTCAAGCGGATATAACACCCTATTGTTCCAAGATGGATCCTCAGCAGCCTGCTTCCCCCCATTCCAGTTGATGCAAGGTTTCCTGAATTTGATTAGTAAGATTCCTGTTGATGCTGTGTTCCAACTGCAGTGTCCATAGCTAATGTTGAAGCCAGGGAATTGCCACCCAACCCAATGATTAAAATATCAACTGGCTGGACATTTTCATTAAAGTAAAAGGAATGCAAATGCTAAGTCTCTATTCTGTGATTTAAGTATGCATTTTATACTCCCGGAGTATATATAAGCTATATATATTTCTAATATAATTTATTTTATGTGCTCACAGGGAACAACAGCTGACATTCCTTGGGTTGGCTCCTGTATTCACTTTATAACATTGGAATAAAACTGCCCCCGAAATATGACATGAAACATACATTTCCTACTCATCTGCACTTCTCACACGTGTTTTCAGGTGATTCAAGCCCATGTCTCATCTCCAAGTGCCTGCAATACTCAATCCAAATGTATAACTGGAGCATGATTGCACAATCCTGTTTTTTTGTTTGTTTGTTTAGGTAAATCTTTATAAATAACATTAAAATGTATGCTAGCTTGCTAACATTCGCTAAACCATTTAAAATGCGTTCATTTGGCTTCCAGTATCAGTGGGTGTTTGAGGTTTAATTCATATGTATAAAGTTATACCTTATGTATACCTTATGTATCTATAGATTACAGAGGATACATAAACTGGCACCTGATTTGTTATCTCTCTCCCTCCATACTTCGCGGCACCGTCGTGTTCCTGCACTGAGCAAGCCCTACTAAGCAAATGTCTAGTCCAAGTGTATAAGTGAAATTGCATATGACTTCAATTACCTCCTTGCAACATCCAAATTTTTAATCTACGATAAGATCCTTCATCTGACACAGAAGCAGTGCGGAACAGAGAGAAAGTTTTTTCTCTTAGCAGTTTTGAGAGGGTTTTGAGTTTCCCATTGAATGATTGCAAGGGCACATCCGTAAGGTGGAGACACCAGTCCAAGCCGATGTAATCAGGGTGGTTTTGCCTCCATTCTGGCTCAGAATTCCTAAGGACTGTTTTAATTATCTCCAAATAAAAAATAATTGAAATAGAATAGCTGTGGTTCTGTAAAAATGCAAACTACGCGGATGTGAGCTATCTAGGTGTATAAAAGAAAACATGATTTTATAGAAAACAACAAGAATATAGTTAAGTAGCTGTCATCTACGTAACCCGTCGCTGTGGCGAGTGAGTACCAAAGAGTTCCATACAAAGACAGCCATTACTTTTGCCCGTAAAAACTTTGCTATAAAAAGCCTTTAACTGGAACGCAGTTAGTTACTCAGCTGTAAATCGTTGCTGCTCAGTAGGACTTATTTATTTACATAAAATTGCCGTAGGTGTAGCGCAAAAAGTCACACTGCTTTTTCGTCCAAATCATAGCTGTTTAAGACACCGTGTGCCCTTATAACATTCATATCACTGAGTATCTAACATGTCTTGCTATATTCTATGCATCCAATATTTTAGATATCCATATTAAAAACCTTGCAAAGTGCACCAGTCGAGCAAAGTGGTCACCGAGACTCGTTTCCTTTCAGGATGCAGGTTTGTTCGGTGCTCCACTTTGTACTACCTGTACACTACTTTTCAAGGCTACCATTGTACAAACCGTGGCGCTATCATTATTCGAAGATTATCCAGGCGTTAAAATTTATGTTTTGTAGATGGCAATGTGTTAAAATAAGTAGTATAAATTATCTGTAGGAATGTTGTCACGTAGTGGCAAGTATTTCTGCAAACTGGCGAGTTGATAATATTTTTATTTGATAAAACAAGACGAACGACGATATGTTTTCAGTTCCATTGATCAGCTGTAGTACAGTTTAGTTGAGCAACACTTTATTCGCAATTATACAGGAAACCTGGTACACTTAAATTGAGTCACCCTAGTAGAACAGCAACATATAAGTTGTAGTAGTTGCCAAAAGTCGTATTTCACTTACAATTGGACTTTCTGGACATTAACACAAATCCCACAAGGTTCTCTGCTGCATATTTTACATGCGAAGAGGCGGTGTCGAACAGTACTGCGAGATCCGCTACGCATGTGTTTTCGTCCAACTTTACCTCCAGCGGTTGATCCGTGTTTCTCCCCGGCGAAGGGCACGGAAGCTGTTGCTTTCGTGACATTTCTGGGATAGCTTCCAGTGTAATGGGAAAGGGGCAGGCGAGACTCTCCCCAACCATCGCTTTCTTGAGATTTCTTTCGTCTTTGGAGACTAATATAAAATCTCCACTCTCCTCTGGAAATACTATTAAACTGCTCCGCGGTGCAGGGAGACGGAGCAAGCGGTAAATTGTTTCATGAAAAATAGTAGCGAGCGGTTTATTTACATCTTATGTAAATGGAAATACATCGCTTATTCTTCACTCTCTTTTCTTTTTCTTTTTTTTTTTTGGTAGGTAGATAGAAATCGCCAAAGGTCTCATTTGCTCTGTGCGCAATATAATGTGACATTGCCTTACGATTCGACGAATTAATGGGACAAGTAGGGATAGGGGGCTTTCATTTAAAGGAAATGTAATCTTGTTTTTAGCATTTAAAAGTTGAGATCACGTATCTAAATCAATTTTCTTCATTTTATCCAGTTGTGTGCATACAGAAACTGCGAATGTCACAGTGGGATTATGTTTGTGTAGATTTAAAAATTGAAAAAGTAATTTCCCTGATTTAGAAGTAATGTTTTAAATTCAAGTCATACTGTTGGTTGCGGTCGTAATTTTGTGTTTGAATCGGACGCGTGCCTTGTAATTAGGTAATGAAAACTCTTCTGCAGCAAAACTAGACTAGTTAGCAATGCTTTGAAGCGTCAGGTTTGTCTGTAACTAACTCATTGCAATCTCCATCTGACATCTGGATAAAGTAGCCTTTAAAAAACACAAAAGACACAAAACCTATGCTGCGCACTCGGAATTTCTTTCTCTTGAATTGGGTTTCTCTTAAAGCAATAAAATGAAGTGGACATTGATGCTTGGGGTAGCTGTTGCGCTGCTTGTGCTTGCCTGGGCAGGAGATGTCTCTGAACAGGAACCTGAGAGACAGGAAAATCTCAGACTGCTTACCTTTCGTTTTGCCAAACGTAACAAAGCGCGTTCGCATTCAAAAGCTCTGACTACGCAAAGCACTGGCACTCATGCTCAACACGTATCTGACTCAGGGAACAATGGGAGACCTGGACCTGTCCGGAGATACCAGAGCACAGGTGCTGCACAGGCTCACCAGACCAGAAGGATGCTGGCCAGCAGGAGACCCGCTCAGCTGGCGAACCCTCGCTTTACCGGCATGGTTCAGGATGATGGAGCTCCTGGATCTAGGGCTAGGCTGGCCCGCATGCCAAATGGAGCCGGTTCTCCCAACCTGCTAGCAAGCTTTGCCGGGAAAAACCGAGTGCTTGTCATCTCTGCCCCACACGAATCAGATGGTTATTATCGTCTGATGATGAGCCTTCTGAAGCCGGACGTGTACTGTGAGCTAGCGGAGCGGCACGTACAGCAGATAGTTATGTTCCACCAGGAGGGGGAGATGGGCGGTAAAGTGCGACGCATCACCAGCGAGGGCAAGGTTGTGGAGGAGCCCCTGGACACTGCGCTTATCCCCCGACTAATGAATTTTCTGAAACTGGAGAAGGGAAAGTTTGGGATGGTACTGCTGCGGAAGACTCTGCAGGTGGAAGAGCGGTACCCCTACCCCGTCCGACTAGAGGCCATGTACGAGGTGATCGACCAGGCACCTATGCGCAAGCTGGAAAAGACCAGGCAGAGAGGTTTTGTGCAGAAGTGCAAGGGAGCTGGTGTTGAGGGGCAGGTGGTGGAGGGTGATGGAACCAGCATTATTGGCTCAGATGCTCAGATCGACACACCTGCATCAAGGAAGCCAATTCTGCGTAAGCCTTTCCGCAGACCTGTTCAGACCACCACTGCTCTGACAACCACCACTACCAGTAAGCCAACCACCACCACTACTACAACAACAACAACCACAACAACTACTACAACCACCACCACCACCGTACGTCCCACAACAACAACACAGTCAATGACAACCACCACGACCACTCCTCCAACAACACAGAGGCCTGCCAAAGCCCATATTCCCCCACAATGGATGCCAGTCCCCAAAACCACAGCCGAACCATACCACTACCCATCTACAAGAGACCATCACAAAGACAGACACCGGCACAAAACTACCCCTTTCCCCACAGCCCCCTCTGAGCACTACACAAAAGCCTACCCCAGTCGATATGGGGACAATCGCACAGACAGAAAGGATTACAACCGCAAACAAGCAGTCATCACGCCAACTCAGCACAAGCCTGCAAAACCCAAGCCGCCAAAAAAGAAGAATGGCGGGAAAGTGTTGACCAACGAATATGAGGATAAGTACCACCTTGGTGAGCCCACGGCTGGGGATCCAGAGGGAACTGAATTGGAAGTTATACCCACCAAGAAGGGCAAAGGCAATCCTGACAAAATTGAGAAGAAAAAGAAAAAGTCTGAAAAGCCTGACAAACCAGCCAAGAGAAGTAAACCAGAAAAAAAGACAAAGGCTACTAAAGAGGGGAAGGGAGACAAAGGCAACAAAAAGACTGGAAAGAAGTCTTCCAAGAATCTGGACAAAGATGGTTTCCACAAGCCCTCAAAGAAATCACCACCACCTAAGGGAACTTTAGCCTCTTTTCTGGATTACTTTGAAGGTAGAAGGCGGCTTATTGTAAGTATGGCTTTGTTCCAGGTTTTCTTTTCGTGGTTTAAGTATGTTGGAAGACATTTTCATTCTCATGCATTAGTTTTTTTCTGTGGTAGTAATAATTCATAGTTTAACATTTTTTGGTAAAATTTCACTGATTTATTGAGGAATGCCAGTCATTTTAGTCACCAGCATCAGGATGTGTATAGCTATATAATACTACAAAAGCAGTATTTTTGTTAATGGTTTTCCAAGCACAGTTACATGTGATGTCTGCTTTGTATGTGGGCTATTAATTCAGACTAAAAACTAGGTAAAATAGGGGCAATTGTAGTCACAGGATCTGCAGCATCTATCCCACAGGGTCATGCTTTACAGTAAACAGCTGTGCCTAGGTTTGGAGATACATATTAGGACTGTGTGTAATGTAAACATTTTGACTAGCACTGTGTTAGCTGAAAGGCCAATCAATGTCCACGCTGTCTGTGCAACACAAACCTATTGTCTGCAGTTGATCACCACTCCCCGTGAGGAAAACAACATGTACGTCCAGCAGAGAGACGAGTACTTGGAGCATGTATGTGAGATGGCCATCAGAAAAATCTCTATCGTCACCATTTTTGGCACTGTGTCCAACAATACCATGAAAATTGACCACTACCAGCTCGGTAAGCAATCATTTATTTTTCAATGACCTGTGCTTTGAATTCACACTGTTCTACTCAGTAAAATTTACGAAGTAGTTGTATTTAACTGGCTCCTTTGTGACAAGTAATTGTAATCTTTTCAACATTAAGGCAGTTCAGATTAAATCTCTAATATTAGTGCTACAAGCCACAGTTTAAAGAATGCTCTAAATACTGATTCCACTCTTCTTCTACATCAGTTGCTTTATTGAGGAACCTGCATCCTACTGCTCAGGGTATGGTAAAAGAAGCAAATGAAACGCAGTTGCATTTGGGCTCTTCTTACAGCTTAATAAACCTGCTTATCAAAATTACACAGCTTCTCCTGCTGTGCTTGACTCAGCCCTTGGGCAACAGGGATGAAAGATAATTGCATTTACAAAACATAAAAGTGCTTAAGGTAGCTGGACAGATTAACTGAGCTGTGACCAGGTACTCTATTGTTGGACTTACTAGGACCGTGTTAGGGCTTAGGTTCATTGTTTTCTGTCTAATGTGTCACAGATTAAAAGATTTTTCATGATACTCTAGGCACAAACTTCCCTGATCTGAAATTTGGCTCAGACGTCTGTAATGAGTCCTGTGGGTTTCCAGACTATGACCTCACACGGCACCTGTGCCTGGCAACCTTGACTCATGGAATTCGGTGTTAGAACAGAACAAAATAGACCCTGTTTAAGGAGTCAGCCAGGTTGCCTGGCAGATCAAACTGAGGGCCGGGGAGGTCTTTCATTTGGCCTTCCGAGTTATTCAGTCTATACATATTTCCTCTACGGCTGCACAGCTTGGTGAGTTTGTTCACTAAACGGGTCTTCTGTCTTGGCTAATTATGGGAGGGTATATCAGGTCCCCAGTCGGACTGAGAAATAACATGTGTACACCTTAATTTTAGGGCCAGTGCTGCTTTTGTAACTGAAAATGACCTATTAACAGTCTGCTCTTCATAATATAATCACGGGGTTAACACATTTTCAGTTGAAGGATCAGTCCTTAGATCAGTCATTTGGAGTAAATGTAGCCTTTTTTCCTTTAAAAATGAATAGTGAATTATGCACAACTTCTTCAGAGCTCAATCTGACACATATCAAAATATCACTGTCTGTTTGAAAGGAATGCTGGAGTGTTAGAGGATGATTGCTCTTTTGGCTGTGGTTATTGGGGGCGGTAATTGCAGTTTTGTTCCACACACCAATCTGAATCACATCCATTTTGAGAGGCAGGAAGCTCATCAGAGCAGCAGTAATGGAAAATGTTCAGCTGTCCAGTGGAAGGTGACCTCATCTTCTACAAACAGGGGGAGCAAGGACAATGGCCAGAGCATATGCTGGGCCAATGAGAGCCCTCCTCTGTAATTGTGGGGCATTATGGGAAACTGATTGCTGCTGTCAGTGTGATGGGTCTCAGTATATTCCAGAGGCATTTCAGAATGATTCATTCTGGAAGTGTGAACTCATTTCCACTGCATATTTAGGTCTTGGCAAGTTTTTTTCCCAGAAATTTCCACTATGCATAATGGCGGAAGCTATAATAATAATAATAATAATAATAATAATAATAATAATTACAAGAAAATGTATTTAACATATTTTCTGCTTATCTGTGAGATTCATACTTAATGCGTGATGCAAGGCTTTTGAATAAAGACAAGCATTTAAAATATAAGGGCCAGGCAGTATGCAATTATCCTGTCAAAGAAAATATCAGTGGAGGTGTTTTGATTATAGCATGAGGCAATGGAAAGGGGTACATGTGCAATGGTGAATGCTATTCAGACTGGCTGCCTGCAAATTGGTTTTACTACAAATTGGATAATCTTAAAGAGTTACCTCAAATTATGGATTGTGCATACAGAATATCATCTTTAGCTCAACAGTGAATTAATTTATCTGGTATGTTGCAGTATCACTCTTTAAATACAATGCACTTTTGAAGGGCTTTTTTACAGATTTTATTTTGTGTTTTTCTTTTTCTACACTACATGGAAAGCTATTGTTTCAGCATGGCAAGCAATTTCAGACCGCTTTGAAATGGCTGGAGGCTTTAATTACATCTTTGTTCAGTTTTACCATGGTGTGCTTTGTCCTTTGAGAACAAGTTGTTCAATGAAGTCCTATACGCATCATCAGTTTAATTTTTAGATTGAAGGAAAAACACCTGAGGTTGCTTAAATGCTTAATTTTATCATTTAAAACTGTAGTTCAGTCACATTTAATTTAAGCAGTAGTCAAAGAGCATCCAAATTATCCATCATAAATATAAGACTGTAACTCGTTGTGCTCTGGCTGGTTTCAAGCAACCCAAACCGCACCTATGCCATAGGCTAATTATATCCTTGCATGAAAGGATGTGGTGTTTTGAAGTGTTACTAACCAAACGTGGGTGCAGGAGCCAAACAAAACAGAAACAAGGCACATTCCAGGAGACAGGAACACAACCTGATACTAGACTGTACATGATGGAAATGATTCAGGAGGGAGAGCCTGCACAAATGAAGACCATGCTTATACAGCGTGTAGGCAGTGTGGCCACTCTGAAAGCCAAACGTTTAAACTTCATGAGAGCTCAACTTCACTTCTCACTCAGAGCAGTGTCAGGCCAGCATAGGCTTTTTGGTGATACGGTTCCATCTTGCACATGACCATTCCTTAGAGCTGAATTTATTAAAGCAAATGCATGTGTGCCAGCAGAGGTGGAAAAGTCTTTGTTTCAGGAAGTGGACATTTGTATTTGTAAATACTGTGTGAATTACCATGCATTTGTTCCACCCATGCACTAAACCAGCTGATTCTAATCATCACAACTCTTCATCCAGAGAGGGACAGTTTGTGCATTGGTGGAATGAATATGTGGAATACTTCTCTTTTCTGAAGCCAGACTTCTGCCTCTAGATACTATGTACAAAGTTTCTGGAAACAATAAAAGTGCCCAAACTCTTCAGATAATAGTAAAACCTGGTTTGGTAATCCTCTGTTTCAGCTTCTACTGAATATAGTCTGGTACTCAACAGCTTGTTTGCTCTTCTGTAAACAAAAATGGTCTATGCAACATGTAGAGGGTGCATGTACACAAATTGTCTGAAATGGTTGTTTAAGTTCAAAAGCTAACTCAAAATCATCCAAAATTGCTTCAGGACATGCCCCTACATAACTGTGTGTTGTACACAAAACAAACACAGCTTTAATAGGCCAAATGTGATTGCTATGACAAGGCGTGATGAGATTTCATCACTGCACTTACTCCCAGCTGAAGTGCAGCCATCCCCTGCTGTGTTTGCCAATACAAAGAGACTCAGAACAACAGTGCAAAATGTATTTATATGTGTGGTGAGGGAAGGATTAGATTCTCTTGCACAACAATGGCAATTTTGGAAACATTTGAATGGATAAAAGGCTTGTTTGGTGTTTTTTGCCAGAGCATGACAAACCCATGAAAGGAATGAGGCAAGAAGACCTGGTGAACAAGGACCTCATCTATCAGATTCGGAAGGAGTTTGGGATGATGTATGAGGACTTCTACATGGTGCTGACCGACTTCGACATGAAAGTGAAGGTCAGTGCACCTCCCTCCATCCCACACATACACACACACACACACACACACACACATGCACACAGACACAGAGATGCACACACACGCACAGACACAGAGATGCACACACACACACAGACGCACACAGACACAGAGATACACACACACAAGCTAAGCTTTCTCTGGGAAGGCCCTGCAGGTATAGTTGTAAGGGGTAACAGAAGGCGACCTCATTCCAGGCAAGTCTATGGCATTCGCTGCCTGTGTACAGATGCATCTATGTGACAGGATGGCTATTCAGAGAGAATCCAGCTGACCTGTAATTATGGTGGCTGACCACAGCTGATTTCAGTCCAATCATAATTCAGTCATTATACTGTATAACATTTTCAGAGTGCCTCATCTTTTATCTTCATCAAAGGCCTGCAGGCCTTATTAGTGTGCCAATGTAAAGCTGTTTGCAGGACAGCAGAACACACAAGTGGGTCAGTATGGAGTCAGCACTCACAGGGCCTGAGTCTGATAAGTATGGCAGATGGGTGTTCTGGTCTGATCTGCAGCTAATCGACCAATACCGAAGGTGCATAGAATGATCTTGAGGGCTTGAATCCTAGCTGGGAATAAAAAAGCATATTAACCTATTAGTTAAAATTAGGACTGGAAGAAAGTTTGAAGAATACAAAAAGGTCATTTTATTTCTTACAAAGAAGTCTTTTTGTGGCTCTATCATCAAGTGAGGGTTTTTGAAATGGCCTGGGTGGTGCATGATTTTAACTTTAACTTTGTGTGTAAATGTACAGGTAGACCATTTCCAAATTAAAAAAAATGGAATACATATTGATCAAACACACTATCCAAAATGTGTGGATAGGTATGGCTCACATGACATCTGTGTCCTTACTGGTGTTCTTAACAGCAATTCTATGAAGTTCCCATCTCCATGAAGGCTGTATTTGACTACGTGGACACATTCTCATCTCGGATCAAGGAAATGGAGCAACAGAAGAGGGACAGAGTGCTGTGTAAGAAAGAAGACAAACCGCGATCCTTGGAGAACTTCCTATCAAGGTGATTTTTTTCTCTTCTGTGGCGGACAGTCAAGAGTTGGAAAATCACAAAATGATACATTCTTTATACCTCTGTACATGAAGTCTTTCCACTGATCTTCTGAATTGGTCTGAAATGCATTTTAGACAGTATCGACATATCATTATAGTACTTACTTATTAGATGCAAAGGTGGTTAAAAGTCATTTGGTGTGTACTCTCTGCCCCATTTAAGCAGGTGTGTTTTACAGAAGCAGTTATCTTGGTTACTGCAAAAATATAACAGCAGAAATCCATCAGCATGTTAAATGCACTCTATAGGAACTGACTTTTCACTCTTATAGAGTAGCTCACTCTTAGCGCTCTGATCGTTGTGCCACATTTACAGGTTCAGTTTAGCTCATATTTTGGAGAGTAGGGACTCAGTGGAGCCCTGCCCAGTCACTCTGGCAGCACTCTGTGACTGATTCCTTTCCCACTGCAGCTCATTGGCCTGTGCTGTGCATTCAACATATTGCATACAGCTGGAAACCAAAAAGTGATGGGAGAGAAAGCCAATTGTAATTTCTGTCTAAATATAAGTGCTTATGTAACAAGGAGGTTGGGAGCATGAGAAGGACAGAAGGATCAGGTCCACGTGGGGATGCTCGCTTTGTCGTCAGCATATTTCACTGGAGTCAGTGCTTAATTTGTAAATCATGTAGTACCGCAGCACAAATAGAAAAGAAGAGGGGTGTGTGACAAAATGTACCAAGCGCCTGAGTGTCCTTTCATACACAATGATCTATGTAAGGCTCAGTTTCAAACCACAGAAGTTGATACATTTTTGAGAAACTGCAAGTACTGTACATATTACATTCTCAATCCAACAAAAGCCAATTTTATGTGATTTGTTGTGGTTGTGCACTGGTTCTTACTGATTGGAAATAGGTTCCGTTGGAGTTCATAATCTCTGCCCCCAATGATGAAGAATGGGCCTATCAGCAGCAGCTCTATGCCCTGACTAGCCAGGCCTGTAAGTTCAGGTGACCAGTGAAACTTTGTTTACAGTTAGGGTCTGAAAGAAGGATAGAGATCTGGTAGTGATCTGAACACATGTTTGCCTGTTGACACCATACCAAATGACAGTTATTACAGGATAGATTATAATAAGGTCACATCCAGTGGTTTCAAGGTCCCTATTGCCTCTGTTCTGTTCTGTAGTGGTCCATGATTTTATTAAAATGAATCCTCAGTGCCTTTGTAAGTGAGTGTTTTTCTTGTAACAACAGTTTTAAATTGTTGCCCAATATTTTTAAAAGCAAATAAATTTGAAGGTACACTTATTCTGCACCATATTTTCTTTTCACTTTAAATTAGGAAACAAAACATTTTTGTTAGGTAGCTTATCTACTGTTGGCTTAATTTTTGTAGTACCAATACACTGTGATTACCTGCAAAATGTTATATTTAATGAACAGTTATATCAAAAGGTTCTTGAGCAAGTCATTGGCTTAACCTACTTAATAAAAACCTCATTCATCTATTGCCTATTTGTTAGCTATCAAGTACATATTTAGTTACACAACATTTTAAAAAAACATTGTATAGTTTTAGATCATTTATTTCAAAAGTTAATTTTAGCATTCTGTTCATTCACAACACTGACAAGATAGTCATTTTAGTGAGCTGAGATTTCTGCCCTGACCACTAGAGCTGGTGATGGAGCAACAGTTTATTTTTAGTAGCTACCTGATGCATTGCTAGGTATGTACTTCTGCATAGTGCAACCTCATTTCAGTCCTTAGCGGTTTAAGAGATAGTTTAATTGGACCACAGCTTCTATCAACACTGGTTTAATCATACCAGTGCACACTGTAAGCACAGCCTGGGTGAGGCAGACCCTGGGTAACTCTTGTACTAAAACCATGCCCTTGCAGACCATTTACACAAGCAACATACATTTTCCCAGGTTTTTGGGTCGAGGGTAAATACTGCTCGTGTCCCAGGTTAGCTGAAACTGACTGTGTAATTTCAATGTGCTTCATACTCAGAAGGTGACCTCATTGTAACCATTTCCCTGAGAATGTCATGTTTCTCTTTCTTCTATTATGTTGTTGGATTGATGAGCAAAATGTGATTCTGAGATAACACAATTAGCAGGGCCGTCAGCATCTGAATAGGTTGTGTTTGCTTTGGCAAATGTTAAACAGGAAATTCTGAGGTTTTTCCAGTATCCTAGACAACCACAAACCTCTGCAAGGGTTCAGTCGCTTTTGTACAGGAAGGGTTACCATTGTTAGTCATTTAAACAGACCACATTTTAAATTCTGTTCAGATTCAATCAAGCATAATTTCAATTTACTTAACGGGGTTATTTTGAAAGTAATTGTTTGTATTGAAACACATACATGATAAGCACTGATTTTAGTAATAGCCATAAGGTTTTGTATTTTATTCTGTCCTCTACCTTTATTTGGGCCTTGGATTATTCATTGTACCACACTGATTACCAGAGGTTCTCTCCTCCATTATGCATGGCTCCACTTACAGTTTGTGCTTTGATTGGGGCTCTTGTGTCCTTATTCAGGGGTCAGGAGCCAAGTGGAGACAAGTTCCAGAAACACTGAGGTGGAGAGATAGGGAATCTCCTGGTGGAGACTCCTTTGTCTCTCTGGTTTCCTGTCTACCACTGTAGACAGATGGGCCCCTGGCTGTGTGGGCCTGTGGCCTTCTTTAAAGTGTGCCGCTTTGCTGTAGATATGATCGCAGAGTCTAAACTTGGTTTTTATTCTATGAACTTTACAAAAGGATCTGTCAAGTAAACAAGCAGAGAATCATGCAAATATATGTTTTCATAATGGTTTGCTTGAGTAATTTCCGGGAATAATGATTTCAGCTCATATCCATTCACATCTGAAATGTTTAATAGTCCTCATAGTCAACAAATGTTTAGTGAAATGCTTTTTTTTTTTTTTTTTGCTAAATGAGCACATTGTTAACTGAAATATTTGCTTTGGAAAGGAAAGTGTTTTCAATTAATGTTGTTTCCCCTTAGGAAACAAGCTTCCTAGAAAAGGAAGAGATATTTTCACTTCTCACAAGTTTCATGTAAGGAAGGTATACATGAGCAAATCATGTATTGGGAACAATGAAATGGAAACATGAGTAATTAGAGAATAAAACTGACACTGACTGCCTCAGAACTGTAGATATAAAACAGTACTTCTGGATCAGTCTCCAGCATAGCATCTCTGCTGCACTAACTGTATGTTAATCACAGGTTGTGTCTGGCTTTTCCCATAGGTCTGCGTCATATCTCTGTTTTGAAGCTGGTTGGGATAGATGCAGTAGACATGGGTGGAGTTCTGGAGCTGTACCCCATCAACGGTAAGATCTTCCTCGCTGCCCTTGCTCACATCCAAGAGAGTGTGCTAAATGCCTGAATGTAAATATAATGTAACTCGGCCATCTCTGAAACATGAAAGGTACTGAAGCACTGGGACAGCATAGTTTGCTGCCTGTCTCAGTTCATTTACAGTTGCACAATATTTATTGCGTCTGCATATATGTGCTCAGTAGTCGATGGTTACACTTGAGGGAACACTTGAAAGAAGTATCCAGTCTTTAGATATACAGAGAAGTCAATGGTCCACAATGGGCAGGTGCAAACTCCATTCCCAGGGCAGTACAGTGTATACTGTTTAACACTGGCCATAACAAACCATATGGTGTATACAGTGCTACTGCCAGTTGTGTGGTTCCAGCCAGGTGTTGTATCCTCCTCTGCTCTTGCCCTCTCACAAGCAGCCGCAGCTGAGGGGTGGGTAAGTGCTTCTGTTTGTCGGTATGTTGACACAAGCAGGTCAGTCCTGCTTTCTCACATAGCAGCATGTACACAGCTGCAGTCTCTGCATGTGCAGTTAAAGGTTCTTCTGGTTTTAACTGCACATCAGAATGTACCCCTTTAATAAGTAATTTTATGGCAGAGATAAGATGATCTTAGATATTTTAACATATTTTCCAGCCTGACCCCCACACTGTACAAAGTTTCATTTGTGTTTGTCCAGCTGTACAGCTTGTTTGATGGTTATCCACACCTTCTTGTATCACTAAATCTAATTATTCAAGAGACATTACAAAAATAGATGGAGTAGCTGTGGCAGGATATGTGATGTTTTCTCACCCATTTGAAAAAAACACAACTGCTTCTGAGAGAAGCATAGTATATGGATTCACCCTCAGCTACAAAACAATTCAGGCCTTACTTTGGTTAGGTTTCTTAGAGACAGCAAGGCACTGTTGTGCTTTGTCTTTGCTTTCAGTGATGGTGATCAACAGGCCAGATTCCTAGTTAAGATCCTTAATCTTTGTTTCCAGGAAGTGCAACCGTGGAACGTGAGGGTATTTCGGCCTCCCTGGTGAAGGACATCAGGAACTACTTCCAGATCAGTCCGGAGTACTTCTCCATGCTTCTGGTTGGCAAGGATGGGAATGTGAAATCCTGGTACCCCTCACCCATGTGGTCAATGGCCATCATCTATGACCTGGTGGACTCCATGCAGTTGCGTAGGCAGGAGATGGCCATCCAGCAGTCGCTGGGCATGCGCTGTCCCGAGGATGAATATGGTGGATATGGTTACCATCACCATGGCTACCATGACGGCTACCAGGATGGCTACCACCAAGGATATGGGTACTGAGGGGAGGGCCTGAACCCTTGACCTGCGGAGGTTTGTTTATGTTTTCAGTGAAGGTAATGACAGGGTCCATGTGCCAGAGCCCCCCCCCCCCAATTTTTATATATAACCACCCAGCAATCAAACTGGGCCACACTTTCAGTCACAACCTGAAGATACGTAATTTTTACATTTATGGACATTTCTGTTGTGGATAAATAAACTTCTGTAGATATATTCTTTTTTATGCTACCTATCTTATTTATTGGAAGTCTGCTCTATTTGAAGCAGTTTAATTTGGGAATCACAGCCAGTTGTATTACATTGTTTGATCAATAATTACACATAAAGTATTTTACTTCTATTGTGATCACACTGAATGCAGTTATATACAGTTTTGCCACTGTATATTGATGAATAAAGTCCCCAATTTATTACCAAGTCTTTGATCAGTAAATTAGTATTTCAATAATTTTAACATTTTCCTTTTTCAGGTTTCTGAATCAGACCTTGTATACAAATAATAAGCACTAACCTGCTATATTTTCTGAAAGTTGGAATTGGTATTTGCAGGATTTATGATGTGCAGAACTATTTTTCTGAAATAATTGTAGAAGCACTAATGAACCCCCCAGACACTCTCACTACAGAGCCATGTGGTCAGGTTTATATCGAGGCAGCTCAAGGTTCCCTGCACACCACGTGTAAACCACACACTGGCAAGGCCCACCTCACAGCCACATCGTACACATCAAAATTGAGCCTTTTATCAAAATCATCACCCTCAAGCTGAGCCTATATGAACACTATGTACTTTCAATCCTGTAAATGGGTGCATCTTTACTGTACTTCAAGAAAAAATGTTTGAAGATCATAACATACCATTTAGCTCATTTACTATGCTTGTTCTTCGCACTGAATATATCAGTGTCAAGCTCGATCTGAAACACCCTGAGGCTAGCTAGACATACTTTTAACCCATTCAATGAACTATTATAAGTATTTACAGCAAGAGGCCTTTTTGTCATCCAAAGGTAACTTTGTAACTTTCTTTTATCAGGTGGGCTTTTAACAGAAAAAAAAAAAATATTCAAACAGTACCAATGAAACATACACACTTATACCTATATATACATCAATAAACACATTGATGGGACCCAAACAAACACACTTCACAACATAAGTGAAGGTAGATCATTTCCATTGTCAGTGTTGTAGCTGTTTATTCAGTGATGTGTTTTCAATTACATTTCCTGCAAGGCCAAAAAATATTTTTTTGCCTGTAGATAATTATACATACTGAACAGATGTAGTATAGTATGAAGCTTATTGTGACACATGCTAGAATGCTGATACGGTAACACGATTTGCATATGGTATGTATAGTTTCCCCATGTACTTTATACCCTCACTCCATAGTAAGCACAGCTTACAGCAAACCCATAAGTTATAAATACCACAGCCCTATGTAAATTATATATGCAGATAATATTGTATTTGATAACTTCGTATTTTGTAACAAATTGATATAAATCTGAGGGCTCACATTCCCTGCATGAGGTTATTCAATTTTAAAAACCAGTAGTCCATCATTGTTTTGCAATCCATAAAAATTGCTTTGACACATTGCAAAACAATTTCCCAATGAGTAAAATTCCAAGTTGAACCGAGTCATAAATTTCAAAACGTTAAGTCACACTTTATAACATCAAAACAAAAAAATGAAAACCTTCCACAAATCGGTACCAATCTCTCCTTTTGCCCACTGGGTTGAATTATAAAATTACAAACCTTAAAACATTCACCAGTCTATGGAATAAGAAAAAATAGTTTTATGCTTCAATGAATACCTTTTAGAGTCTATGGCTGAGGTCTGTAGAGCATTGATCCACTAACATCTGCCACTTTGGATTTCATTTGTATAGGAATGAAACAATTGATAACGGTGCAATCACTACAAATAACTTTATGGATAACAAAGAATCCAAATGCAACACATTACATTAGTAATTACTTACGTAAAGCAAAGGTCTCAATTATTCCTTGAGACAGAGAGCACACTTGACTTTTTACAGAGCAAAACTGTTACACATGTCACTATAGTTCTGGCATTTTACTCAGAAACTGTGAGATACAAATACAAGTATCAGCTGATTGCACTTTGTATAAAATGGGACCCTTTTTCCTTTAAAAAGTGACGATTCTCTTATGATCCATAGAGTTTTACTCAACAGCAGTAAAACTCTGGTCTTCACAGTGCTGCTGTGTCAATCATACCTGTGCATTTGAAACTTTCTTTAATATCCTTATTTGGGCTAGGGTTCACACAGTTTTCCACGCATACAGTAGGCAGGCACATGAGACAGTTTACACAAGGACATCTGATATGATATATTCTTGGAGCAGTCACACACCAATGCAAAGAACAATCTCTCCTGCATTATCCTGGTCCCCAGGGTCAGAGAGATTCCTCCTCTGAATCACTCTCCGAGCTGGGCTTCGTCAACCTCTCCAACTCCTCCCCATCCTAAGACAGAGACAAAATGAAGATGAGGGCTTAGACTTTAACAGATGAAAATGTCAGTTGGAGACTGCTATATGGACTCTGAGCCAGTAGCATATATGGATAGTGTGTAAAAAGGTGAACTGTAATTTGTTCTGAATATGGGAGTCTGTCAAATGCCTATAACATACAATGGTGTGTATTACTGATGTGTGCTTTCAGTTATTACAGTTTGGGATATAGCAGATGAACCAAGAGGAACTCAACTGTGCAGTATCAATGTAAAAACATTGCATAATACAGTATATGGCTCCCTCTGCAGGCCAAAACTTCAAACTACAACAACACCGGAATGTTTTCTGCTCAGTCAAACAAAGCCCCCTAAGAGAAATGCTGTCCACTGATGAGCAGCTTCGGCCTCACATTACCCCCATGTATCCTGCATTGATCTAAATAATTTCATTAGCCCAGGTTTTTCAGTGTTCCTCACAATTTAACTTTTGATGAATAGAATCAGGTTTCTTTCCTCTCCTTCCAAATCTAGTTATGTCAGGCAGGCAACCTGGGTTTCTTTGCCCTGGAAGCAACAGTGAGTAGAGAGGCTCTCTCACCCCTCTCGACCTCTCTACCATTTCTCCGTTGATGACCCGCAGTCTCTCTTGCTGCAGGGCATACTCTGGGTCCCTGGGTCGGCTGGAGTTGTAGATAAATATGGTCAGCAGGACTACAGGGGCCTGCAGGAAGAAGTCCAGTGAAGGCCGAAAACCAAACATGAAGAAGGAGAATGATGTGATGAGGACTGTGGTGATCTGCCCGATCAACACATGAAACATGTTGTCCAGGAACTTGAGGATGAAGGCCACTGACAGGCCCAGGGCAGCTGTGACAAAGATGAGGGCCACAGAGTAGAAGTTGTGGCCGTAGAGCAGGCCGCAGTGGGCTGCCAAGGCACGGGAGCGAGAATGGAGGCTCAGGGTCAGTGCGTTGAAGATCAGGCCAAACACATACAGCTTGCTGTTCTGAATGTAGATACTCTCAGTCAGCTGGTCTCCGTCCTTCAGGATCTTCTCATTGTAGATGTTGGCCATAGAGGAGATGAAGCACTGCAAGACCAACAGCACATGGCCTACGCCCAGACCCTTCAGAATGTGGACCAGATCCTTGCTCCAAGGTCCCCCGGGCAAGGCCTCGCCCTCCAGGATGGACCCATTTCCATGGCTCAGTTGCTCCACCTCCAGCTGGGTAAACGCCAGGCAACTATTGGATGGAGTAGTGAAGTGAAGCACATGGAGACTGTGCACTGCAATTGCGTGCTGCCTCGCTCCCGTGCCCGTTGTCAGGGAAACGATGGAAAGGAAAAGGATCACCAGGGATGCCCACTGAACCCACGACAAGCGCCTCCTGCAGGAAGGGACATGCCATAGCACCAATGAAGAGATACAAAATAAGAACCAAAATAATCCTTAACTGTACTTGTCACTGTTGTGAATACTTACTTCAACACAATCCTGAACAACAAGGCTGTGGTCAGAATGACAAAATTGGAAAACAGTACTGCCATAGCCTGGGGAGATACAATAAGGACAAAACTGTGACGGATAGGAAAATAGGATAAATTTAGTCAATTTGACAGAATGTGAATGAAAAAATGCATACTGGCTGCAGGTAGGTCATCACATAGAATATTATCAGGTTGTCCAGGGTGTAGAGGAATGCAGGAATGGACCACTTCATGTACCTGAGGAAGGCAGTACAGGAGAAACCGCCCCAATCTTTGTATAAGCGCCTGTCTGAAAAAAAAAAGGTCATTCAGACAGGAACATTAGAACCTAATCTCACATCACGAAGACTCATCATGCAGGCTGTTGTAAAAATATAGATCTATTTACACAGAATATTTAATAGAACAACAGCATGTTTTTCGCTAAATAATATGGTTTCAACTGAGCTTAATGTTACATGTTTTTTCCACTAGTGTAATAAAATTACCACTGTTTAGAGTATTGACACATTCACCCATTGTGCACATAGCCTATGCTTACCATGAATCATTACCCTTAAGGACATTACCAGACAGAAAACCAGCTTGATAGCCTCTGCACACAGATTCACAGAGGCAGGAAGGTAGTCATATGTATTCTCTGGAAACAAAGAACAGAAATATTCCTAAACTAGGTAAAAAAAAAAAAAAATACATATATTAATTTTTGAAACCCTGTCCTTTTCCCCAGTTGACCTACATTTACAAACATGTATATATGCATTTTAACAAATATGTTAAATAATACTGGGTCTCAGATTAATTATATTTATGCACAGTGTATTGCGCTCTTTATGTAAGAGATCGATAAGCGCAACAGCAAGTACCTTCATTGGCTGAAAACTTGAGGAGGAGGACGCGACTGGTCCCCAGAGAAACAAACCCGAACCCGAGCGCGAGGCTGTAGGCGGAGCATGAGCAGAGCCGGGATTGCGGGCAGCAGCGCCAGGCCATCACAGTTGAGCTGGACTTTTTATCAGACTACAGGCTAACCGCAAAACACAAAAGCATGCCCTTTTCAGAAACCCAACCGACAACAATTGACTTGATGCTTTTATTACAATCATTAATTGTACAATAATGATATTGTCAATAACTTGTGAGTCGCACACACACAAAGGGTCAACCAATGTCAAGACAGAAAAGCTCAATGGAGGGAAAGGGTCTCATTTGATTTGCTTTTACTGGCGGTACCATCGGGGTATTTCAGAAAGGTGGTAACAAACCCTAACAGGATGCGCAATGGCAACGAGTAAAACAGCTTAGAGTTTCGTACAAGTATTCGATTATTCCGTATTTCACTTCCACTCCGGATTTTCACTCAAGAAATGTTGTCTTCTACTGCGGAATGCAAGTGGTGGATTAATTGGAGAATGAATGTTTATTTTTTAAGAAATGTAATCTTCCATGGGCACTATTATTTATTTGGCAGGGTGTCGCTCTCCTCTAATAGTGGCTATATGGAACTTGACACAACAATGTCACATACCCTTTCTGGGGTGACCCTCGAAGTTATGGCCTCTTGGCTTCAACACATTTGCAGAAGAGCGGGCAGCATCACATATCTTCACAATGCAAAAGAGTGACAGTAACAACGGTTGCACAGCAAATGTGTCTGCATGTCCAGTGTTATAAAGAAATGCTAAAGAGGCAGTGTAAAAAATTGGTACCAAGATGAGGTCGAATCGACGGTTAGTAACATTTAAAAAGTAAAGCTGGAGAACGTTGATCAAATAAATGAGTAATTTTGCAGAAAAACTGTAACGTTCGAAAGTACAATCATCAGGGAAAGAAAATGTCTAATCGGTCTTTCATCACGACGTAAAGAGCTGTGAATTATTTGAGTTTCATTGTCAACAGGATTGCCAAGAAAAGGGCACAACGTATTCGACAAAAGTCTCCTACCTAAATGCTGCAGGCTCGACAGGTTTTCTGACGTCTAATTCAGGTTTAGTTAAAGTAAACCTGCTCCCGAGCAGCCACAGTAACTGATGTAGAGCTGATCTGATCTTGGTTTCAAGAAGATCAGATCAAAAACAAGAAAACCCCAGATTTCTGTCAACTCCGGTTTAACTAACTCGGGTTTGTTACAAAACCTGTTTTCTGAAATACCCACTGGAAGCAACATGTTTATCTGCCTAAACAAATACATCACCTGAGAAAGCTCAACTTAATTTAAGTTTGCACACGCTATGGTACGTCTTGGTAATCGAAGTTCAGTTTTGGTTTGCATGTCAAACAGAACAAGACAAAGTAATTAAATGAGATCTACGCAGCAAACTGCGTACTCTCCATTGCATACAGTTACGAAATACAACAATGGGTCATTTCACGTTATGCTTGAGACTTTGACAAAACGTCCTTGTAGCCATCGTTTTTAAACGCTACACTTCAACTACACATTGGTTTTCTCCAAATACATCCATATAACTGCATATTAATGTAAGAGTACAATTGCTTGAATTATCCAGGAATAGTTTCGTAAGGTTTAACAATACTTTCCAGGCAGTTAAAAACAATGTATTTGTGTGTCACTTTAAGAAAGCCATACAAATGATTTTATATCTTGGTAAAGATGAAGACATCTATCCAAAACGAACACTGTTCGTTAACAAAATATCTCTCCACGGCACACGTTAGACATGTAAATTAGCCGGGTTGCTAACAAACATAACAAGAGTTGATAGGAAATTATATGGGCCTTAAGAGCACACGCGTGACAGTTAGCCAATTAATTTACAGTTAGCTTTCTAGATGCCAATGACGTGAACTGTAAGTTACCCTACACCCCCATACAGGTGATTTTGGACGTGAGGTATGACTGAGGAGTGATTGCTAACATTATGTAGTAGTACACCGTCAGCGACTTTGGATTCCTGTGCTAACGCAATCTTACAATCTAGATAGCTACCAAACAAATGAAAACTTTAATTTTTCGTTCGCTAAATGTGCATTTCAACCAAGCACGAATTTAATCACAAAAAAGAAAATATAATAAAAGATACATGACACCAACTGAACACAATTATTTGAAAGGTTAATATAATTATTATCTACCTTCAATCACATTGCTGCTTCCGTGCTTTCATCCACTAAGGACTTGAACTGTGAAAACAATCCATACTGAAAAACATGCGCAGAATGCATCGGATTAATGCTACGTCACCTTCGGAGAGAACTGTGCCTACCATGCTGGATAGTTGAATCCAGTGACCAATACTATCGCCTCTAAATGAAATTGAATATACATAGTAATTAACATGACTATTATTGAATCTGATTTAATGAGTTCAGAATATCTCATTGATTAATTACAAAACTAGGTCACTAAAATATGTATTATATATTTATGTTACTGGCATAATAAACGAGCCAGCTAATAAGCATGCCCCTTCGTACTAATATGGCCCACGTGGAGAATAAAACCTTGAAATCAATAACAATAACTCAGGCAGTGCACATGACGCTTTATGAATTAAATTACTCAAGCATAGGCCAGCGTTTTGCTGATGAATTCAAGAAGTCCACGGTTGAAAGTGCCACAAAACATCGCGAGAAGAGAGATCAGCGCTGCGGAAGTAACTGTCAGATGACAGAGGTCATGTGGTCAACCAATTGCTGGTGGAGTCGGTAAACAGCCTCCGTTTTTGCAATAGAGGAATTACCCCTAAAAATTAACCAACCCCCAGTGCGACTGTCCACGCCAGTAACAGAAGAGATTGCGAGTTGAAGAGTCAACTAACAGTATGCAGAACGTTATAAATTCTGTGAAAGGCACTGCTCTTGGAGTGGCCGAGTTTCTCACACCAGTACTGAAGGTAACTGTTTGCTAGCTAGCTAACGCTTGTCACCAACGATGATGTGAGGAATTTGGTGTCCACGTTATTTTGATCGCTAGACAGCAAAACCTCTGCACAACCATGTCTTTGGCAATAGCGTATTTTAAATGGGTTGGGTATCTTACTCACTGGTAGACATACTCAGAACCAGTTTGTTTTAACTCGCTAGCGAGGCAATATGGATTTGAAATTTTACGATGCTACAGCAGGTAACGTCAGCTAATTAGCTTTTGTGGTTTATAGTAGCTTGCCAGAGTGTAAGCTATACTTGGAACTCCGTTTCAAACAAACAAAATGCATGTTTTACATTTTGTTCGCTTGTTTATGAATTAATTAATGTAATAATTTTTCTACTCCTGTGTTGGTACAGTACTATGGGAAGGATATTCTTGTGTAAGGGGTTTGTTTAGCCCGATTAATCACTTGATTTTACATGCCAGGTAAATCCTTACCCGAGCTAACCTCAGTCATTTGCCATAAAAATCCCCTGCAACATAAAGTAGAAAGGAAGTTCCCTAAAACTTGGAGAACGAAAATGATAAAATATTTTCATGTGTATGTGTATATCTACCCCTTTAGTTTCCACCTTTGCCTAAGTTCTGCAATAATCAAGTGTTTCGTCAAAAATGTAGATACTCTCATTCGAGTGTATGGAAATGTTATACCCTCAAGAAACGTATACAAATGAGAATGTCTTTTAGTTGGATGTCTTTTGACCTTTCTTTTTTTAAAAAAAAAAAAAAAAAAACCACAGGAATCAAAGTTTAAGGAAACCGGTGTCATCACTCCAGAGGAGGCAAGTAATCGCCTTTGCGTTGGTGTATTGGATGTAGATTTTACATTTTGTATCCAAATTGAACATTTTCCTCTTATCTTAAATAATTTATGGTATGCAAAGTCCGAAATTATTTGTTTGAATTTCCAATGTAACAATGTGAATGTATGTGAATAATATTAGTGGTTAAATGCTATTAAATCTATAATTGTACAGGGAACTGTACATTTTAAAAGCCTGTTTTAAACAACTGAGTCATGGAAGTACATTATTGGTGAGTTTTAATTGTTTCAGTCATCAGTATTTACCAGATCATGCACAGATTACAACATTGGGGAATCCATGCGAGTTATTGTAGCACCACTGTTATTTTCTTGAAAGACTCTTAAGGATGAAAAGGGTGCAGCTGGACTCTGACATTTGTGTTTGTCTAGTTTGTAGCTGCAGGAGATCATCTTGTGCATCACTGCCCAACATGGAAATGGTCAGTTGTTTGTTTGTTTGTTTGTTTGTTTGTTTGTTTTAGGAGGCTTTGAATTTTAAGATTAAAGGTTTGAGATGAAAGAAAATAAGAAAGTTGTGAATCTTCAGATCACCTTGACTGATTGTAAGAAAGGCAGGAGGCAGGGTAGTGCCTCAGGCCAGATTACTCTTAGAACTGGTGTAATGTGACTTTATAAATGTTTTTGTCCATGATATACCCTTGATCCTGCTCCTGTACAAGACATTGATCAGTTCAATTTGCCATTAAAAAAGCATCTTAAATATGATGAAAAAAAAAGAACAATAAGCATTCTGGCAAGCCTATTCATCCTGCACTTTGGGGAAGCATTTTGGTGAAAATGAAATCGATTATTTTAATTTTGGATTAGCACTTGACAGCTTCACGGACATGGTTCTTAATCTTAAGTGTTATTAGAGATTTCCCACTGTACAAAAGTATGATAAATTAAATTTTAGTCTATCAAGTGTCATTTATTTCTAATATTGAATACATTAAATAAGCACATTAAATCAGTACAATCATTATTGATTTGAGGCATTTTATAATGAGCAATGTAAAGTCATTATCTAATGGTATGTTGAAATATGGTTGTTTGTTTGTTTGTTTGTTTGTTTGTGCAATACTTTCTTTTATTAGGGCATCAGGGGAGGAGGCGAAGGTGAAGCCTTATTTGCCCAAAGACAAGCAGTTCTTGTTGACTCGTAATGGTGAGGCTATATGCATATTTTTATTGGTCACATTAAATTGTAGAACAGTATATGTATTTGTTTATATTGCTTTGTAGTGTATATATAATCAGAGTATGCATGTATTTTGGATTTCCAGTGGGGTAATTCTAGTAAAACTGGGGTTGTCCTCAGGAGGTGGATGTACAGTTAGTATACCAAGTAAAAGACACAACAGCATACAGAAATGATTTCCCAGGTTTTCTTTTTCTTGTACACTAGGCCTGTTTTACGAATGTTTTAAGAATGCCTATTTTAAGAATGTCACAGAAATGTTGTCAGATCCATGTAAAATGAGTGAAGAAATGAATGTAATCTCTCACCGACAGTTCCATGCTACAAGCGCTGTAAACAGATGGAGTACTCTGATGAGCTAGAGGCCATTATAGAGGAGGATGATGGTGATGGGGGATGGGTGGACACCTACCACAATTCAGGTGGGGAACCCTCTCTCGCTGCAGCTCAATGTCCCCTTGCCTCATCCTGCTGTTTGCACTCTTTTTCCAGGTCATCACAGCCAGTGATTTGGAAATGGTGTTTCTCAACAACCCAAGTCCAACAATTGATGTCAATGAAAGAATGAATACTTTGGCCATTAAAGTCTATTTTGACTTCTTCCTGAAAGTGTCACATGCATGCCATAATGTTCGTATATATTATAGGTGTGACACAGCTAACCCATTCATCAGAAATGAGCGTTACTTTTCTAGATGGTTCCAGTAACTCATGCATCCCCACTCTGTACTTCTGTCTTACTAGTTTTTCTTTGAGTGACATGAGGAAGTGACTTAGGTGGATCTTTGATCATTTTTGTTGTCAGTTTTCACAGTGGACACAAGTTATTCCCTGTGTAAATTTAATTTGTATTGTGAAAATTGCAGGTTGAAGGTTTTCTGCAATGTAGTATTTTGCAAGTTCAAAATCTTTTTAGTGGAGCTGATCATTAGTTAGATCATTTAACATGTTCATTCATGTTGTGTGTGTGAATTTAAATCCAGGTGTGTCAGGAATGACAGAGGCAGTAAGGGAAATCACATTGGACAATAAGGTAAGCCAAAATCAAATGTGCATATCTTTTTGTAAACGATCAGGAGTGATAAAATAATTAGTTTGTTGACACTTAAAATTTCTAAATTTTTAAAAGGACAATATGAACATGAATGTACCTTCGGGTGCATGTGGCAACGACGATGATGATGACGATGAAGAAGGAGAGGCAGCAGACATGGAAGGTTTGTGTGCCAATACAAGACAAAAGTTTAGATTACATGGATAACATGTCAAACTCTCCTGATGTTAATATTCTGAAACATGCACTTCTCTATTCTTATCCCCTTAGAATATGAGGAGAGTGGGCTTCTTGAAACAGATGAGGTGAGATGTGCTTACATTCAGGCTCTCCCCCTCCTCAAATCTCTTCAGTTCCTCATAAGTGCAAACACAATGTGGGGCGTGGGGGGGCCTGCCTATTAGTATCAGCTGTCCCTTTTGGCCCCATTGACCCCCCTCTTCTACCGGCCCACAGGCAACCCTGGATACCAGTAAAGTGGTAGAAGCTAGCAAACCCAAAGCTGACACTGGAGGCGAAGACGCCATCCTGCAGACCCGAACCTATGACCTCTACATCACATATGACAAGTATTACCAAACCCCCCGACTCTGGCTCTTCGGATATGACGAGGTACCCACTCACTTTTGCTGTCAAAATAATAAGCACTAAGATCAGGGATTGTGTCTTCTAAAGAAAATGTGCATCAGTAATTATAAGCTTGAAGAATATTCAATGCATTTTTCATTTAACAGGCTGGATATTTGCTGGAGTAAATAATGGACCATATTCGTAAAGATATGTCTCTTGTGAAAAGTAGTGTTTAAAATTCTGAGAATACAAGTCATCCTTTTGCCAAGACTTGTTTCACAAACTGAGTTTTAAAGCCTTTTTAGATGGGAAGATTGATTACATAATGTTAAAAAATTTTGAAGGTGGACTTCTAGCAACTTGAAGTTCAGAACTGGGAGCATTTTGATAGAAGTGCTGCTGCAGGCCAAATGAGCATAACAAGCTGGAAGGTTTCAAGACAGAATTCATGAGATAGTGTCAGTCAGTTTAATCATGCAGTTTGAGCATGTGATAGATTTAACTAGCCAGTCTGTCACACTGCTGAGTTAAACATGATACAATGTCTGTAATACAAATGCTGACAATACCATGAGACATGACAAACGTGGTTATCTTAATAGAATTAAATTTTTATATTATAAATAAATGCATGTATGCAAAAGAGCATGAATGTTCTGTGCAATTGCTTTAAATGGAGAGGACACAATTTTCTTCATTTAAAGTACACACTATGTTTCTTTTTATGTATATGCATATATGTGCTTATTTACCCACGGACCTGACATATCAGGATAGAGACATTTATGGAAGTAATCAAAGAGAGAATGGGGATTTTCCCACATTTTCATCATAGAAGTTTTAGTGCAGATTTTAAATGCAGAAGCTTTATGGCAGAAAGAGACTACTTATTTTTACATTTTAACGAAATATCTGCTCATCACCTTTTTCCCCCTTCTACTGGTATCCATTACAGAATGGTTGTTGAAGACACTTACATTGTTGTAATGTATCTTTATTACAACATTCAGCATTTCTAAGTGGAGCTTAATAACAGCTCTAAGCTCTCTGGATTGACTGTGCATCTTTAAACACATATAATTGGACCTATCAAGTTCAAACCAATTGCATTCAGTGGTGTTTGGTGGACCTTTGGCACTTCTGTCAAGTAACAGCTCAAAAAGAGTGTGGTTTTTCAGAGAACCTTTCACAGTACCTTAAGCTCTCTGTCTGCAGTGACTGCAGTTCCACCCAATGTCCCTTTGCATGGGGAGCTCTAACAGGCTGTTACCCCCGCTGTGGCCCTCAGGACCGGCAGCCCCTGACCGTGGACCACATGTACGAGGACATCAGCCAGGACCATGTGAAGAAAACCGTGACCATCGAGAACCACCCCCACCTGCCCCCTCCAGCCATGTGCTCCGTGCACCCCTGCAGGTGAGCAGCTGCGCAGACCCCCGTCCTGCCCCCATGTCCATATCCCAGGCCCAGGCAGCAGCATTCACCCCCCCCCTTCTGTGCTGCAGACATGCAGAGGTGATGAAGAAGATCATCGAAACAGTGGCAGAAGGCGGCGGCGAGCTCGGAGTACACATGTATCCTTTGCTACACCAGCATATTGAAGCGTGTCTGCCATGTCTGCTCAGGTCAGTCAGAATGGCAGCATCTACTCAGGTTTTATAAAGGCAAGAACCTTTGGCCATTGTTTACATCAGTGCTTTTGGTATTGAACGTTAACAATGTAAATGGGATGGATCTGTATTTATTACATGAGTTGTGACACAGGTTATCACAGTGATCATAGACTGGTTTCTTCTTTCAGACCTTAGGTATCTAAAATAAATGCAAACACAAATTGTATGTTTCAGTTGCATTTAAGCTTTCTTTCTCCATTTGATATTTGCCCATAAACTTTTTCTGTAATGTTCCAATCCTAAATATGCTTACGTAATGTGTGACAAATGGCCTAAAATTAAACCACTCTTTTCCCCTTTCAATAGTAATTTGAATATTAATGCTAATAATTGCACATCCACTTCAAAATGATATTAATTCAGTGAATCAACCCCTGTCATTACTTGTGCATTTTCCACAATGCAGCAACATAATACTGCAACATAATCCCTATAAATCAAATGCAGGTGTGATTGCATTTACCTCAGAGAGGGAACTTTGAATGATTTGCATATTTGTGTTCACAGTTTGCATAAGCATTTCTTAACTAGAGATTACAGGTATCTTCTCATTTTCTTGAAATTTGTGCAAGCTGTCATTCCCACAATAGAGTACGACTATACACGGCACTTCACCATGTAAACTGCGCCTCTTCTCAAGACACACATACCTGTGACACCCTCGAGCTCGGCCACACGGGGGCGATGTTCACAACACTGCCTGTGGCCTGCAGGGGCCTGACCTCTGGAGCGACTTACGGAATGTTTCAGTCAAATAAGATTGCTTTCTCTGTGTGTGTGTGTGTGTGTGTGTGTGTGTGTGTGTGTGTGTGTGTGTGTGTGTGTGTGTGTGTGTGTGTGAGTGAGTGTGTGTGTACGTGAGTGAGTGTGTGTGTGTGTGTGTGTGCACGTGTGTGCACGTGTGTGTGTGTGTGTGTGTGGCAGGGAGTGAGAGGAGTGTTGAGTGTTTCTTGAGCATAGAGCAGAGGGTTACTTTAACACACATTCACCTCTTGCAACTGCTACATGTATGACTCCTCTTTCAGTGCTTCTGTAAACAACATGCAAATGTGCACTCTGTAAAAGTCAAAGAACAGTTCTTTCTGTAGATTCACTAATGTTTATCCAACTAGCATTAATAACCTGTTACTCATAAAAATCCCTGTTTCTTGGAATTGCTATTAATCTGCCTCATAAAACTGCCCACCAGATCTATCTTCATTCTGTCTCAAATCCTCTTTATCATTCAATCTTCCCTCCCTGTAGCTATTACTGAGGGCAGCCTAGCTGGGGAAGCATTTTGGAGTTGTCACATTGGCTGATGCCAGATTGTCTTAAAGCATTGTCCTCTGGACATGGGAAATATCTTTCAGGCCTGTTGCCCTGGAGCTCAGGGTGGGCCTCTCCCTTGTGCGTGTGTTTCTTACTGCATGCTGCCACACCCCTTTCTCTGTCTGTCACCAGTTCAGTCTCATGAGGAATTCCCAATCCAGTGTCCTTTTGCCTCTGCCTGTAACGATGGTGCCAAAGTAATCATGGTGTACTGTATTGGGGGTGGCTATTGTCAGTCATTGCTGTAGTTCCCTTAGATGTTTTCAAGAGTGTCCTGGCAGCCAAACATGATTTGAGGTAAGTGATAGTCTACACCTTATCTGTCACCAAGAACTGACAGAACACAGAATACAGTTTGGAAAAAGTGACACTATTTAGTGACACTATTCACTGTTTAAGAGCATGAGATGTGCATTTGATTTGGAGTAATCTGTGGATGTATGGTTGTTTGGGATTCATTAAACACTGAAAACAGTTAGGCTACCCCAAAGAGTTATACCCCCTTAAAGTCATCAGACATTGGTGTCTAAATAACATCCTTGTTTGTGCATTTTATGGCTCTAGATTCTGCCCCAACCAAGTCTATTAAAAAAAGAAATGCTATGTTTCTCCAGGGATGGCACAGAGGGGGGGGGAATCAGTGTAATGTAATGGTGGTCCCCCCCACCACCTCCATAATGGAGGAGAAGGCCATGGTGTGAGACATGCTGAAGTAGGGACGAGTTCTAAATTGAAGGGGTTAATCATGAAAGAAAAGTATTGGTCTCACAGGGAGCCCTGCTGTCTGTCCATCTGGACAGCTTTTTAAACATGTTCTTAATGAGGTAAAGAAAGCTACTCTGTGTTCATGAATAACGATTCCTAAACTATTCTAAATGGGCTGTTTAAGATCTAAATTGTGACCTGTAATAAAGTGAATGTCTAAACTGATGGCATCCTAAATGTTGTTAAAATTGATATTCATCCAAGTATGTAATTATGTTTTGCTTTCAATTGTTCCTATCTGGATGTAATATGAGTGTGGAATTATTCATTGAAAGGCAGCAATCAAGACCCCCATCCCTAATAATTATTTTCCCCTATCCTGCTGTTGTTAATCTCAGTTTTAATGGAAATAAAAAAACTAGAGATCACTTTTGACAGATTGTTTAATTTTATTTAAAGAACTCCTTTAGATTTCTGAAAGGTTAAGATTAGAGGTTGCTATAACTTTGTCTGCTTTCGGCTCAAAGTGTATTGCACAGCTTTGTTATTGTTAAAGCTGCTTCCATAGTTTTGTTACACTGAATCATTTCTAGCCACAGCTTGACATGTAACACACACACATGCTGTTCGCTTTGCCCTGTGACTGTGGCGAGAGGGTCTTGAATGTTTTAATACTTCTCAATAAAATGTATACCACAGACTTGCACAATGTTTTTCTCCCCCTTTCAAATTTGGCCATTTTTGTTCATTTCACACTCCGTTTTATTAGAAATTGTGTTGAATATAGTTGTCCTCAGAGTATGCCTCCAGCTAAAGCAGTAGCCCTTGTGGAGGTCCTGTGGGCAAAGTCACATGTGGTAAGGTTAAAGTGGCCCCAAAGGGCCTGGGGCTCCCACCACTCAGCAGGCAGACTGCTGAGAGAGAGGGGTGGAGGCTCCCTGCACTCAAAGGAAAAGATGTGCCTCAGCTTGACACTTTTTACTCTCCTGAATTTATTGTCAATTGTGTGAAAAGTAAGGGATAATATGGGGAAAACCTACTTGTATAACATTTTGATAATGCAGATAATTACAATATGCAAATAGTGGTAAAGGAAACTAAAGAAAAGGGGCATTGAAAGGTAAGATTGTATGATATGAAATGTGTCTAGTTTATTCTTAAAAATGACTCAAAAATGCTGTAGTGAATTCTTGAATACTGAACTGTACTTTAGTGGTATGCAATGCAGGGGCAGGAAATAACTTGGTGGATTTATCATAATGTAACACATGCAGAAGTCATAACTTTAATAGGGTTTTAAACTTTTGAAATAGACCTGTTGCTCTAAATCTCATCTGCATTTGCTCTTTTCTCTAAATGAACAACTCAGTCTGGTGTGTAGATGTGAGTCACTGAATATATGCATGAAATCTTTTTTCAGGGCACACTCAAGATTGTTAAAGTTCTCCTTGTGAAGCACAGAACAACTCATAAAGCTCACAACCATAGTTACCTCAGATTAAAGAGGATCAGAAGTTGTTATGAATGCCTGTAAGGGTACAGGCTTTATTTTATTGAAGTGTGGAGACCTTAACATTATTAGTCAGTAGGGAATCTTATCCGGTACATTGCTCCATTTCAAGGTATTCCGGGAACCCATGTGGTCCCACTGGGGTTTCACGGTTTATGTGCGAAGGATATTTTCCTGTTGTGCTTCAGCCATGGTAGTGATTTTGTTTCATATTGATTTTGGGATCTGGTTCCAGGAAAAGGGCAGAGGTGAAGCAAAAAAAGTGTATATTCTATGCCAGAATGCCTGCATTCCTAGCGCAGTACAGCAGGTAAGCTAGTAGTAGAAGTATAATGTTCAAATCAGTATGTGTGTGATTGGGAAGAAAATGTGATTGAAAAAGGGCAAATAAAAAAACTGTTACTCATTTTTAATATAATTATATCCATTTTCTGAACACATGACCTGCTGTTTATAAATAAAAAAGTGGCATTCAAACTGAGAAATGGAGAGCCATTAAAGGAAACAGACATATCCTGTAGTATATATACCTGTAAAAAGACACTGAATGGTTAATGGAGAAAGTAAAGAACTGACAGGCATGCCAAGCATTTATGTAATCATCCTTGAAAGAACTTTAAATGTGAGTAGATGGTGGTAATGTCCACTTTAACATCTTGGATTCATTTTTCAAATCCATTTTTTATAGGAATGTTCAAAGTGATTTCAGATTATGGTTGTTTATGCACATTATAGTAAGGGATCATAAAGCTTTATGTTTTCTCACAGAACAGCACTAAGTGTCATTTAATTTGTATACTCCGTTACTAAATGACAGTTAAGTACAGAAACACTTAACTAAGAATGACTAATGACATGCAGCACGTAGCTTTGTATCTGTTCCAAAAAAAACCCTCTGGCCCAATCTTCTGGTATATGACGTTAGTGTATCTCAGGGAGGGGGCGTTTTACGTGCGTGTGTGTGTGTGTGTGTGTGTGTGTGTGTGTGTACGTGTGTCAGAGTGATAAAGTGTGGTGTAGGCAGTCCTGACAGGTTAGAATGTGCTGTTCTCCTACTTGCACAGCCCTCACCTGGAGCTCCAGATTCAGACATGAGACCTCTGCCCTGGAGTGGGGGTCCCCTTCTCCCTGTCCTTCTGCTTGGCCTGCTGTTTCACTCAGCACTGGCTGTGGAGAGGCACTACTACATTGCCGCTGTCAATATAACCTGGAACTACAATGGGCACAGGTAAATTGACTTTTTTAAAAATATGCAATTAAAAGAAACAAAACTGTGGCAAAATATGCATAAAGGGTATTTATAACTCAGGCTTTAGAGACCAGTTACCAGCATTTGTTTGACACTGGTTTGTTTTCAAATATTTCTTTCTTTTTTTTCTAGAGTGTTTCTGTTAGATGGGAGATTATAATTGTGAAATAAGTGTGTGTCACAGAACACTGAGGTCACCGTTAACAAGTTGCCCTTGTGTTAAACTTATAAGACAATGTAATGATTGAAATGTCCAATTTCTGACATTTATTCCACTACATTGGAGGCTTATGGAATTGTATCCGATGAGATGAAACCTTGCTTGCTTGCATGTTGCTGTTTTTTACATTAGAAAGGTAGTTAATGGGTCATGAGCACAGGACAAACTGTTATAGCATGCTTTACAGTCTATGTAAACATCTTTCCTAATCTCAAGAAATGATAAATCTGTGTATGTCCTTTTATCAGTAAAGAACTACCAAATTGTTCTGATTTGAGGTAGGGACCATTATTTGGCAGAAGAGCAGGCTGCCAATATTATTATTTTGGTCTGTGTTACAGTGCTAGTCCACTTATACACATTACCTGTTTTTTTTCTCACAAAATGTTCCAGATCAGGTCCCATCTATAATAAAGTGGTGTTCCGGGAATATGATGCTGGCTTTAAACAGGCTAAGGCACATCTACCATCGTTAGGTAAACCTTTTTGTGCATTGCTGTCATAAGAGACACACGTCATTTGTTTTTTATACATCACCAGCCATTATTCATGGAGAATTCCCAACACTGTTGAAAATATAAAAAATAGCTGCAAGCAAATGGTTTTAATTGGATACTGTTTTTGTTTTGCAGGATTGCTTGGACCCACATTGCGAGGGCAGGTGGGTGATGTCATTGTTGTGACATTCAAAAATATGGCAAACAAACCTTACAGTATCCATCCACATGGCATAGCCTATGGAAAGCAATCAGAGGGTGAGTACTCAAGCATTGCCACAGTGAGATTGTGTGGTTTTGTGTAAACCCCATAAACATTTACATTTTTTACTGCATCTTCCCAAAACTCAAGTCACTTTACAGAGGAAAAATATCCTTGAAATTGTGGTTTAGTTTCCTTTTTTTCTCCTTGATGTGTGAGAGTAGCAGTATCTCAGACGCAATAAGAAGTGTCCTGCCTGGGACCAGTCTCTAGCATACTGAAGTTTGAACTTCACAAGCTTTTTTTATGTAGAGTTCAGTTCCAGTAAGAACAAGATCAAAACTCTGTACCTTGTGCCTTCTTTCAATTTTTGACTGGTCAGTAGCAAAAAAGGCTGTTGCTCACTGTATTTAGATGTTACTCATTCAGTTAAGTACACAAATTGGGAAATACAAACAACAGCTGTGCTCAACATCAGTAGAAACATTTTAACCAGGACCAAACTTCAAAAGAAGTAGGGCTGAAGTCCACAGCCTCTTCTCTCTAATAGTTATGAGTTTGTTCCTGTAGAAAACAGCTTCATTCTAATAAGATTAAGAGTGATAATTTTATGTGAATGATATTCCAATGTATTTGTGGTCAAAATAGCATGGAAAATGTTCTTATCTGAGTGTTTGGTTCAAAAAACAGGTTAACCTAACACTGTCTCACTCTAACTTTCTCAGGGTCTTTATACTTTGACAACACCTCACTGTTTGAGAAGGAGGATGACCAGGTGTTCCCAGGACAAGAGCACACATACTACTGGGAGCTGACCGCTGAAGTGTCTCCAACAGAGGCAGACCCCCCCTGTCTCACATACACGTACATCTCCCACTATGACATTGTTCGGGACTACAACACAGGATTAATTGGCACCTTGCTGGTTTGCAAAAACGGTACAGTCTTCTGATGCTCCATCTCAGACAAAGGCACATTTGGTACACCAAACTATGAATACATATGTATTTTTTAAATAATTTATAAGTATTTTAAGAGTTTTCATTGTGAACATAGCATTGAATACATATTTAGTGCCATATACAGTATTCAAGTTACTTTACCATAAATTCCGCAGCAGTAATTTATAGCTTCCATTTGTCTTTTTCGTATTGCAAATCTGTAATTATATGCATTGAAAGTGTCTTAGACCTGTGCAGGTTATTACATGCTGTGTCACATAGAAAACATATTGCCTTTAACCCCTCATCCAATACAATTAATTTCTGTGCCAGACCACACTGTGAATTTGTAACAGCTCTGAAATCTCGTCATTTCTTATCTGCCCCAAAGATAATTAGGCTTTGTAATAAATATCCATTATTTTACTCTCAGAGGTGAGTGAACAGTGAGCAATCACATGATTCCTTCTACGCAGTCAAGTGTTTTTTTTTTTTTACCACTATGAGGGTTTGTCATTTGTACAGCATCAAATTCATATATATAAGGGAGGAATATTTAATAATACCCTCATCAACCCTCAGACATTGTAAGGGAAAAGTAAGTGGATAATTTCTTCATATATTGTTCCATAGGGAGTCTCAGTGAAACTGGAGAGCAGATTCACTTTGCTAAGGAGTTTAGTCTCCTCTTTGGTGTGTTTGATGAGAGTAAGAGCTGGTTCAGGACTCCTGATGACCATCCAAAGTATACCATCAATGGATACACGCACGGCACCATACCGGGTAGGTTGCAAAAAAACACAAGAAAGTAGAAACATCCTTGCTTCAATCTAATATATATCAGATTCAACTTAATTATATTAATGTTTATTTTAATGTTCATCTTATTTTTACTCAAACACAAAGGAAAGTTTAGATTAACATAGAATACCAAGGAAACCGGTCAGTGGCTTGTGTTTGGCTTCTTTATTCATCGTTGGTGCATCAGCTTGACGTTTCCTTGGGTTTTTCTTTGTAAAGTGCTAGTCTTGCTACCTTAGTATCAGCTGAACCCATGAATTTTATTGTAACTGCTAAACAGTGCTATATCAGCAGCAAGATACAGCTCTTGGTTTCCTTGTCATAATCCAAGTATGTAGTGTATGTGTCTGTGTTTGAGATGCTCATGTGTCCATGAATGAGACATCCTTTGCTTTCCCCATGTGTCTGATATGCACACCTCCTTTCACAGAGCTGATGGTCTGTGCCCACACTTCAGTGAGCTGGCACCTGCTGGGAATGAGCTCAGAGAGAGACCTTTTCTCCGTGCACTTCAACGGCCAGGTGATGCTGCATGCCGAGCACAGAGTCTCCTCTGTGGGGCTGACCAGCGGCACCGCCACCAGCGCCAGCATGACAACTACACACCCTGGCCGCTGGCTGGTGTCCTCTTACATCAGCCGACACATGGAGGGTAAGGGCCCAAGGCTTGAATGTAACTCCAAAAGTTACAGAAGACGAATACTTTTTCCACTGTTTCCTAACAAACTCAAAGGGAGCAGGAGGGATGCTATCAAATATCAAACCATGCTTTCCACATCCCAAAAACATGGACCAGGTTTTTTTCTCCTCATTCTGTACATTAAACTTTTTAAAGTGTCGGCTGCTCTTTCCAAATGTAATTCATTGTTTTTATTAACATTCAGTCTTTATATAGCAAGCACATGTTTATTTTTATAACTAATGCATTGATGCTGCCAAGACAATACGCTATAGATGTGCTGGGTGATGTCATTGCAGCTGGAATGCATGGCTATCTGAATGTGGAGTCCTGTAAGGGTATCACTGCGCCTGTCCGAAAACTCACCAACCGGGAGAAACGACAGAGTCAGGAGTGGACTTACTACATTGCTGCTGAAGAGGACATCTGGGATTACGCACCCTCTATGCCTGAGTACATCGATGGGTAAGCTAAGGAGCAAGAGGACTGTAGGAAGTGTATATTTGTCTGTCTGTCTGTTTGTGTTTTCATGCATTGTTCCTGGACGGAATCCCATGTTTACAGTCTCTCCTTTATTGCCATGCAGTGAATACAGGGCTAAATACCTGAGGAGCGGTCCTGATCGAATAGGCAAGAAGTACAGAAAAGCTTTCTTCACTCAGTACAAGGATGAAACATTCAAAGAGAGAGAAGAGAAAAGGCAGAGGAAAATGGAGAGAGGGATCCTGGGCCCTGTGATCAGAGCTCAGATAAGGGATTTGGTGAAGGTGAGACAGCAAAATTAGTTGAGCACAAGGGGATCCACACTTGCATCACTTCACTGTGAGTTAGCTGTTTTTTGGGGTTAGTTATTTTTCATGTTTGTCCTTTGTGAACGTTTATTTGTCCTGGCTGTTTTATTCCTCCCTGTAATAAGGGGTCTGTAGTGTGTTTGGCACCTTTCTTGAACAGCCAGATCAATGTTTTATTTCCTTTGGGACATATGTCTTTGTAATCTGTGTAACAGTATTAAACCAACTTGTAATGACAAAGGATTACTTTCAGTAAGACTTTTTGCCTCAACAGATAGTCTTTAAGAACATGGCAAGTAGACCATACAGCATCTACCCGCATGGGCTGACAATCAAAAAGAGCGAAGAGGGAGCCAGCTATCCTGAGGGAGGTATGAGTATTCCCTTTCTGATAGGAAAACAATTGCTCTTTCAACATCTGTATAAACTGTGCCTTTCTGTCAATGCCACACACCTGTTTCTGCAAAAGTATTAACCCAGTAGCTTATTTTTTGTTTTAGCTTTGTACTTTCCTAGTGAAAGATTGTGCCACGGTTTTCTTAGGCAGCCATCAGTTGTCAGCCATTGTGCTTTTTTCCATACACAAGGCAACCAGACAAACGCAGTACTGCCTGGGCAGACACACACTTATGTGTGGGAAGTGTGGGAGGAGGACGAGCCCACGAGCAGTGACCCACGCTGCCTGACCAGGATGTATCACAGCGCAGTGGACCCAGCCAGGGACATCGCCTCTGGGCTCATTGGTCCCCTTCTTATCTGCAAGAGCCAGTCCCTCAGCAAGAAGAACGTTCAGGTTCCATGGCCTGTTCTTTTTACCTCCCTTAAGGCCATTGAATACTGTGGTTTGAATTGCTGATGATAATTTAGTATAAAAACATTTTTTCTAGAAAGAGTATTGCTGTTCATTTCCAATGTATTTGAAAATGAAAAGCAGTTTTTACTTGTAATTCCTACATCGGGGTCAATGAAATGCTGATTTATCAATTGCAAAGCTTATTCATTCAAACATCCCATTCCTTATGTTTTGATTACACATGGAAAAATCCTATATCTTAAATAACAACCAATACTCTTTTCTTTATGTGGCAGCTGAAGGCAGACAAAGAGCAGCAGGCAGTGCTGAGTGTTTTTGATGAAAATAAAAGCTGGTACATTGATAAAAACATCAATACCTTTTGTGGTGACCCTTCAAAAGTGAACAAAGAAGACCCTGAATTTTATAACTCAAATGTGATGCACTGTGAGTATCATTGCCCTCTGTACAAAGTGCATATTTAGAGGTATGAATTATTTCTGCCTTAGTTTAGGGCAAGAACCACTTTCATATTACCCATAAAAACAGTACCAGTAGTGGGAATTGAATGAGCACTGTTTAAACTGTTTAATTAATTCCAGTGTTTCACTTCAACAGCAATAAATGGTTACGTTTTTGACAGTGGACAAGTACTGGGGTTTTGCAATGAGGAGATAGTGACCTGGCACATGTCTAGCATTGGGGCACAAGACCACATTGAGGCTGCTACTTTCTATGGTCACAGTTTTGAGCTGAATGACAGAGTTGAGGACATCCTGAGCCTCTTTCCCATGACTGGGGAAACCATCACCATGAACATGAATAACATTGGTGAGTCTGTTGTTCTATGTATTAAGCAAACATTATTATAATTATAATTATAATTATTATTAGTAGTAGTAGCAGTAGTCAAACTGTTGCTTAAGGGAGTTTCAAAAAGTAAATCAAAGACTGTGAAAAACAAAACCCCAAGGAAAGTTACATGAAAATTGTTTTTGGCTGTGGTCATTTTTTTATGGCTGTATTTTGAAGGATTTGTAACAATGTTTGTCTTCTCATGTAGGCCATTGGCTCCTGGCATCATTAAACCCTGGTGAGGCTAGTAAAGGAGTGAGACTGAAGTTCAAAGACCTTGAGTGCTACAGAGACTATTTTTATGACTATACTGGGAAAACGGATGCTGATGACAGGTATTCTGTGAATACATGGCGCCCTGAGGATCTTAATAAAATCAGAGAGGAGGAAGAAAAGAAGTTAGAGATGTTGAAGAAGAATGCAAAGGAGACACCGGGATATATTGATGAATACACTGAGTACTATGTCGATGCACTTGGACTTCGGTCATTCAAGAACAAATCACGGGGGCCAGCAGATGAAGTAGAATTGTTGGACCTCTCTCTGTTTGATTATTCCAATGAAATTTCACCACCTGGAAACACTAATGACAACCAAAGTCTTTCTTCCTCTACTGCCTCACAGAACCTCACACACCCAGACCCAGAGTCCAATAAGAAAGCAACAAATTTGTCACTGGTGGTTGATGAAGTTACAACAGTGTTAGGGTCCTTTAATGACAGCAGGACTAAAACAATGGGTTTTAATGAGAGTACATATAATCTGGCGAGCAGTGTTGAACCTAAGCTGACAAATGACACTGTGGCTTCTGAGACATCCAGGCTAGAAGTAGAAAAAGAAGGTAATGTTGGGTTAACCCTGAGGATGAATAGCACTACTGAGGTGAGTTACCTTGTAGAAAGTGCAGCAAATGGAACATTACTAAGTCAATTGAATGGGAGCTCTGAACAGGCCCATAGAGAAATAATCCCAGACCCAACAGGAACCTCACATGTGCAGAACACATCAGCTGAGCTGTCTGGGGACCCAGTTACAGGAATTGACTCATTCACCTACACAGTGCACCAATCAAAGCCTTCCTCCAATGGCAGTCAGGTGGCGATGGACAACACTGACAAAGAAGATTTTGTGTTACTGGATAGTGGTGTTGGAACCTCGATAAATAATAACAAAAAAATTGAGGAGGTAGACCACCCACCCACTACTGAAACTTTTCTGTCAGCAACACGGACCTTTTGTATAACATTCTGTATAGCATTTCAACAGATACCACCCTCCTAGATGAGGGTAAGAAATCAATCCCTGAAAATACAACACTGGCATCAGTGAATAACACAGTTAATGCAGAAAACAGACTGTGCAACTTAAGTTGTCCTAAAAGCATAAGTGTCACAGCACCTGTAGTTGAAATTGACATCAGTAACATTAATAATAGGAGCCTGTCTCTGGAAATGAGTGACAGCACCGAACAAGAAAACTACAGAATCCTCTCCAAAGAAACTTCTCACACTGCAGCCGGAAACCAAGTTCATCACAAAATGCAACTGGAAAATGTAACATCCTCAGAGACAATGCAATTCTCACACGAGAAAGAAGTACATGATGATATAACAAAACCTCCAAGCTCTGACCATAGTGCCTCATCAATGGAGCTCAGCTCTGAAAGCAAGGAGGGTAGCCTGTTTAAGGTTATGGACAAAAACATCACGTTTTCCCCTGGCTCCATGAACCTGTCGTCTTCACAGAGGTACTCCAACACATCACAGGATGAAGGACACATTGGAGATGCTCATATGGGCAATATCTCCCACACAGCTTCAGGGGCCAATGCATCCTATGAGCATGGTCTCCACAGTGATTCCAACAAGGACATGTCTGAAAGCAGGGAGAAAGTGGTCATTTACCTGAAGAACAATAGCAAAGAGGCCATTCTGACGGTCTCCCTGGATCACCAAAAAGAACATTGGGGTTATGATGGAGGACACCAGCTGGTGCCCTTGGAGATTCCTGACCATGTAATTAAGTATACCAAGGATGAGTCCAGGCCAAGCGTGGATTCATCAAATGCCACACGAAAGGGCCAAGGAAAGAAACCCAAAAGAAAAAAGTGGCCAGCACAGTCACGTGGAATGAAAACAAGGAAAAGGAAGGTATATAAACCCAATCCTCGTAGTGGATTCTCTCCAAGGGGTCACGGTCCACATTGGTTCGTTCCAAGGGGAAGTAGGCCTATCACCAGCGCAGAGGATCTGTCAACGAATCCCATCATTATAGGGTTGCCACGACGGGATTTCAATGATTATGAGTTATACATTCCGAATACAGGCGAAGATGTTGCTTATGATTTTCCTAAAGACAGCCCTGGGGAAGAATACGAATATGTGGATTACAAGGACCCATATAGCCAGCAAGGTGACTTCGAAAATATTGATGAAGCCACAAAGTATGCTCTGAAACTGGCAGGTGACAATGTGAGAGCTTACTTCATAGCTGCAGAAGAAGTTGAATGGGATTATGAAGGATATGGGCAAAGGTATTGCTGGGGAATTGGCTTCTTCGTACCTATTTGTTTTTTTAAATGAATAAATATACAATGAACTTATTCACAGTTAAAATCTAGAAATGCAAATTTTATATCTTGAATTTCTCTGTCCCCTTTCAAATACATTCTTAAACTGTCTCCCATTGATACCTGTGTTAAAGTTTTATTTTCTTGCCATAGGAGACAAGAGAGGGCAAACATACATGATAAACCAACACAGTTCACTAAAGTTGTTTTCCGGAACTACTTGGACAGTGCCTTCACCACAGCAGAAATCAGGGGTGAGGTGGAAGAGCACCTCGGACTGCTTGGTCCTATAATAAAGGCTGAAGTTGATCAAACCATCATGGTAAGTTGGTAAACTATTTTGAGAGGTATCGCAAATATCTACTACACAATTATAAACCCAAATAGCTCCTGGCTTGTATGACCCAGGCAGGTGGGTCCCATTTTTAAAGTGAAAAAATATACTTAAGAAAAATGACATTTTCTGGAACTTCTGTCTGGGGGAAATTGACATGAATAAGTCAAGTGTGTAGATTTTCCAGCACTGTTTCACAGCATTCAGTAAGACACAGTTTTATGCGTTTGTCTTACCTTTTAGCTAGGAAAAGTCCCTTGCATGGTTGCATGGATAGCATCATTCGGCTTAAATGGAGGTTTTTGCCATCCTGATAAAAATAATTAAAAACATTAAATATACAAATTGCACTATGTAATGTGTAAATATACCATTCTGGGCAATTTTGTGGGAGGATATATTTGTATATCAAATAAAGGCAAACACAGTGATTTTAGAGACTAATATTAATTTGTATCCACATTGGATAATACACACCGGGTGGCTACAGGTGTGTAGATTTTGTCTAACTCAGTGATTTCAATGCTCTTTTTACTCCCCAGGTTGTTTTCAAAAACCTGGCCAGCAGACCTTATTCCTTGCATGCACATGGTGTTTCCTATTCTAAACAAATGGAGGGTCTGAAGTACGATGATGAGTCTCCTCACTGGTATAAGTTTGATAATGAAGTTCAACCCCAAGAAACCTACACCTACATCTGGAAAGCAGATTCCAGATTTGGTCCAAAGTCTAAGGATTCAGATTGTAGGACATGGGCCTACTATTCTGGTGTGAACCCAGTGAGTGAAAAGTGATTGCCCCAAGGTTTTGTCTCTGTGGGCATATAACATTATAATTTTATTTTAGGATGATTTTTTTTAATTAAATGTTATACCTTGTTTTAATACATTGCAATACAAATGTATCATTTAGATACATGCATTACATTTTCCAGTGGAAAAATATATATTTCATCTGTTGTTGTTCACAGGAGAAGGATATCAATTCAGGACTGATCGGCCCCCTGTTGGTCTGCCGGAAGGGCACGTTGGACAAAAACGCTGAAAACATGCGGGAGTTTGTCCTCCTCTTCATGACATTTGATGAAACAAAAAGTTGGTATTATGATAAGAATGTGGAGAAAATGCAGAGGAAATACAGGAGAGCATCAAAGGATCCCAGTTTCATAAAGAACATCCAGTTCCCTGGTAGGAGGTCTTCTACTAATTACTGAATGGCAATTTTTTTTCTCACTCAATCTGAGCTTCATTTCTATAAAACATTTACCGCAAAAATCCGGCAATAAAACAAACACTCTTGAATGGAATATCAGGTTTTGTGTTCGAATTGCATTGTACAGCATTCTATAATGGCTAGAATGCCTGAATACTACATATGTATTTTCTGGGCATAAATCACTTAATCACACAAATAAACTTAAATCATTATTAATTATAATTTTAGTAGTGATTAATAAGGAATGTAATCATACATTTATCATACATATATCATACATTTAACTGTTTTCTACCTGTATGAACAAGCCCTTCATTTTTACTTGAGTGTATTATTACTTTGTGTGAGATAAATTGAATTTCTTTCATTCAAATTCTTGTTGAGTAGTAGTATTAGTATCCAATTGTAATTGGATCCAAATGTTTAGAGTTTTTCAAATACAAAAATACATTAGTAAAGGAATGGTTTAAGATTGAATTTTGACATTGCTGACTAGTCATATTTTTCCAGCTATCAATGGTATTATATTCAGCCTAAAAGGACTTAGGATGTACACCGACCAACTGGTCAGGTTGCACCTAATTAACATGGGGTCTCCAAAGGATGTGCACAGTATCAGCTTCCATGGACAGACCTTCTTGGACAGACAAACAAGGGACCGGCGCCATGGAGTCTACCAACTGCTTCCTGGTTAGTAATGGGCTCTCTCTCTTTATTGGTATTTGTAGATACTACCAAATTTTAACATATATGTTCACATACTGTCAGTAACTAATATAAAAATATGTGTATATGAATATTATTTATAGAATGTGTTATTCTTATCCACTTCTTAATTGCAAATGTGTGGTCCCTGAGCCTGCATCTCTGACAGAGAAGAGATACTCTGAAAGGCTATAGTTTCTCTTCTGGGTCAGATAGCAATTCACTTGAGTTGTGCATTTTCCTAATTCTGGCGTTCGAAATTCACGGTTTGGTTGTTGTGTAATTTTGGTTATTATTACTGTGTCTGGGCATGGTGTACAATGTACTTTCTGTCCTTTCTGTTATAACTGAGAGCAGCTTAATAAAGAGCTGTTTCCCTGCCTCAGTGGTTGGTGCCCTTCTCACTCTTGTTTTCTCCTCCAGGCAGCTTTGCAGATTTAGAAATGTGGCCATCAAAGCCAGGGCTCTGGCAGTTGGAGACCGAGGTGGGCGATCTCCAACTCAGAGGGATGCAGACACTGTTCCTGGTGATAGACAACTGTAAGACTCAGAAATTAATGTCACGTAACTCTAAGGCCCCCTGTAACTCATAAAAGACGGATGTATGTTTGGTCAGTGTGGAATGTAGGCTGGAATTTAGGCCTTTTTACAGGCCCCTGATTTAAAATGTTTTTCTTCCTCTGCCTGGCAGCATGTGGCCATCCACTTGGCCTCAGCTCTCAAAGTGTAAAAGACAGCCTGATCACAGCCTCTGATTATACAGGTAAATGCTCCAACCTAATCGCTTGTTTCCGTGGGGAAAGCTGGGGGTTTAATCTTGACAGGAAGGGTACACATGATTAGAGTCATTCTCATGATCAATCCACCTGTCCATGCATACTTCAGGGGAAAAAAACATCATTATGGCAATGAAGTCCAAAATTTGTCACTGCGTATTAGGATTAACACAAATTGCATATTTTGTCTGGAGCCTGTCAGTAAAAATATTTGTGCTCATTCTTTGGAATGACTCAGAATCACTGCAGGTGTCTGGGGCATTTACAAGAAATTTGCTCATTAACTGTTACACGGATTAAATAGCTTCTTCTCTGTTAGCTATTTAACATTTGCTTTCCCACTGAAGATGAGTGGAAACCCCATTTGGCAAGACTACACAATTCAGGCAGATACAATGCTTGGAGTTCTGAAAAGACAACTGGAAGCTGGATTCAGGTACACCTAAAATACACCTCACCTAAGGTTTTTCTTAGATAAAAAAGGAAGTGAGGGAAAGTAGAATTTTAAATATATCCTGTAAAAGAAAATTACTTTGCATTGTAATATTAACTGTAAATGTTCTTTTCATATAGTTATCCCAACAAGATTTATTTTATATGCCAACCTTCTCTTTGATACAATAAGGTGGTGATAATGAAACTTTTTCTTAGAAAAGTTTGAGTTTTAACCAGATGGCTTATCACTTAGAATGCTCAATCAGTAAATTGCTCAATAAATTAAACGCTGTGTCATGAATTTTGACTGGATATTCTCTGTTTGACTGGTCATCCTCCTCCACAGTGGCCCTTGACTGTGTCTGTTCTCCTTAGGTGGACTTTCAGAGGCCAGTGGTGATCAGCAGGGTGGCCACACAGGGTGCAAGGCAGTATTTCCATCATCATTATGTCAAGAAGTACACCATCTCCTACAGCACAGACAAGAGGAAGTGGACCTTCTATAGAAAAGGCATCAACAGAATGGTGTGCATGATTCTGTGATCATGATCTTGCGTCACTTCACTCACTCCAGGAAGGAAAGCATGTGCTCATGCACCATGTTACTTGTTTTCCCCATTTCAAGATTTTTACAGGAAACAAAGATGCCACTGAGGTTAAGGAAAACACTTTCTTCCCTCCTCTGATTGGTCGCTTTATTCGTCTCTACCCCATTGAATCCTTCAACAGGCCAACTGTGCGCATGGAGTTCTATGGATGTGAGCTTGATGGTATGTTATGGAAGTTATGCTTACTCTTTTGTTCATATCCATAAAAGATTCATTTTCCAGTCATAACCATGAATATGTATTTGTTTCAAAACCGTGGACAGTGAGAGCTTGCCCCTCTTAGCTTTTGTGAAGGTTTGTACAGGTCTGCATCCATCAAAAAGGTGATTTCAGAAACTGCTGATTTTGTGTGTAATAGAAAGTAACAAATAGAGCACAAAGCTCTTCCCTCCTCTAAGATACAAAACTTTGTACAGCAGAGCTATTCCATACTACTGATAGTTCAATCCACAACTGCCACACAAAGATATAAACACATTAAATCTAGGGGTTGGATTGTTTGTAATGGCAGTGTGTTCTTTATTGACAGGATGCTCAGTGCCCTTGGGAATGGAGAGTGGGCGGATCAGTAACCATCAGATCACTGCAAGCTCCTCAGCCCCCAGCTGGTTCTCAGGACCCTGGCACCCATGGCTTGCCCGTCTCAATAAACTAGGAACAGTCAATGCCTGGCAGGCCCAGGTAGTGACACACTAACAATATCCTGCACTGTGCTATGCAATAAAGAGCAGTAAATGTTCCTCTTCTGCAATGATATTAATTTCCCCACCTTTTTCATCCAACAGACTAACAACATGCAGCAGTGGCTGCAGGTAGAATTGAAGGACGTCAAGAAAATCACTGGCATAGTTACCCAAGGGGCCAAGTCTTTTGGCTCAGAGATGTATGTGACAGAGTATACCCTGGAGTACAGCAAAGACGGGAAGACATGGACAAAATACAAAGAGGACGAGGACGATCCAGAAGATGCAAAGGTTTGTCAGTCCTTATAATTCCTCTGTCTGGAGAATAACCTCTATCAGTATTACATCTAAATCTGACTATATGCTCTGCTCTGACTCATTCAGGTCATAATAATGGCTTTTGTTCCCCATGCAGGTGTTTCCGGGAAATGTGGACAATAATGGACATGTGAAAAACCATATCTACCCTCCAATCTTTTCACGATTCATAAGAATTATCCCTCGAAGTTGGCAGAAGACAATTACTATGAGAATAGAGTTGCTTGGGTGTGACTTTGAATAAAGACACAGAAAAACATGTTTCCCAACATGTTCACACTATGTTTTTGCATTAACTTTAAATTTAAGTGTTTCAATTGTATTTGCAAGGTTTGAGCTGGCTACTATGCTTTGACCATAATTCCATATAAAATGTAAATATGTAAGTACTTTTATAAAATCACTCAATAAATCCTATTCTTGTATTCAAAGACATCATTTCCTTGTATATTCACTTACATTTCTATCACAGGGTCATGTGTTGTTTTTCTGTATCCTGTACAGATTTTCCCACCTGTAATGCAGGCCAATATACATGGTGGGCTCTATTCTACACCATGCTCAAAGTCTTTGAGAGTGTGATTCTGGCTCACTATGGCACAGCACATTTGCACAATAACATCAACATGCTGAGCATGCATCTTGTACATCTTCAAACTCCTATCAGCCCACTCAAAATGGACCTGTGACTGAGGGCTAACCCCGATCAGTTTCCCCATCACCCGTATTCCTATGTCCGACGCAGTTAGGTTGCCAGGTTACACATTAACGTTACCCAGAGAGGGAACCTTCGACATTAGCAAGTAGAGGAAACTGACTGCAAGCGAGCAAACTTGCTGGCCATTGTACAAGCAGTGTACATTATCTCGCTAAGTACATTTAAGAGAACATTGGCAAATGTTGAACCATTGTACATAATGACCACTTTCGCCTCTCCACTGAGGATTTTGAAAATCTGTACAAAACACAGCTGTTCCCATCCGTACGGTGGTCACAGCAAGCGTCAAAGCTCACCATGCTGCCTACATTAGCGCAATACAAAAACGGCTAAGTCACTAACTTCAGTAAAGTCTTTAATATGTACACTGATAACGTTGACCGGCATTTGAAATATCCAAGCAAATATGGTTGGTTATATAAATATATAACATAACATAAAAAATAATACTTCTACACTGCCCATCTACTTTCTGTCCGAACAATAAGGTGAGCTAGCAAACTACACGCTGGTACAAGCTAATGACGTATTGGCCACGCCTTCTGGTCTGCAGAGTGAATTGGCTCAAAATTGTACTCGTCATCTTTGTTCGCCGAAAAGTAGTCAACCAACCTCTCTTTTGCAAAGCATTGGGAAGGTCGTTACTGAGTTTTCGTTATCCGGATGACATTATATGTATATTTGACATGTCTGAACCATGGCTGTATCCCACCGTTTTGTTGTGTGTTTATGGGTTTTTCATAAGTCTCAGACCCTCGGAACCATTTCTTACCGCATATTTGATGGGACCTGAAAAAAATCTAACTGAAATACAAGTAAGTAGTTGGAGAAATGTCGCAGTTACGAAATGTGCACATGGGTAGATAGGTATCTTGCTTCCTACTAGTAGTAGCGATTAATCTGAATAGAAGAGAGGGAGATGTACTGTCAGTTTTCTTTTATGTTATTCAAACATAATATGTGCTTGCCCGCTTTGTAGAAATAATGATTTACATGATTAACTAGTCGTGACGTCAACTAAACTGAATCTAATAAATAACTAACAATTTATTTAGCTAGCTGGTTGACTACTGTTGGTTACCAGGTAACAGAATGTGTTTATTATCAGTTTACCAATAGTTAAGACCAGTAGTTGTTTTATCAAGCCTCGTATGACCATTACATTTGCAGGAATATGGATTAATTGCTTATTTTTATCTATATAGTTTTGCGCAAGACTCTTTGAAGCTGTCAGACTTGTCTTTTCAATTCATTTGTGAGTTGTGATCTTTCACATATGATATAATTTCCAGTAAAAACTAAATCCACAAACGCGTGATTCCTAATCTCATTTAAATTGGCTAAATCCTCTGTTACCAGGTTACTGTGGGATTCCGTTCAAGAATATTCTAAAATTGATAGTGCCAGCTCTGATGAATAGGTCAGTTTTTGGCAGCTTTCAAAATGTAATAAAATTGTACTTTATTTGACCTTATTAACACTGTACAGTTTATTCAAGTCAAATCCAAAAGTTATATTGTAAAAAGTTTAATAAATGAAAGTAATTACTTCAGTGGTGTTTTCTTCAAAGTATTAGTCGCACATTTCATTCTTTCTCCCTGCAGGTTGTCAATGAAATTTACCCGGTATGGACATATTCCTACTTGGCGCTCCTGTTTCCTGTCTTCCTTGCCACGGACTACCTCTGCTACAAGCCTGTGATCATCCTTCAGGGGGCCAGCTTCATAGTAACCTATGGGATGCTGGTGAAGGTTCAGGGGGTCCTGGCCATGCAGTTTATGGAGTTCTTCTATGGGGTCTCAACAGCAACAGAGATCGCTTACTACTCATACATCTACAGTGTGGTGGACCCAGAGCAGTATCAGCAGGTGACTGGGTACTGCCGCAGCATCACTCTGGTGGGCTCCGCTGTGGGCTCCCTGGCCGGGCAGGTCCTGGTGTCTGTGGCGCAGGTCCGTCTGCTGTACCTGAGCATTATCACTCTGGCATCAGCGGTGGTGGCCTTCGCAGCCCCTTGGTTTCTGCCTATGGCAAGCAAGAGCTTGTTTTTCCATCAGAGGACTAAATACTTGGGCAAGCAGTCTGTACAGGAGCCGATAGCCGACACAGCCATGGCTTTGATGGAGGATCACCATAAAGTGGAAAAGGAGGATCTGGAATGTAAAGTTCCACTTGGTTTAGATGGGCCTGATGTGCTCAGCAGGGTGAGCTACTTGTAGTATGTCTGTCTTTACGTCTACGTTTAAGATTATTCTGTTTCAAATACATAATCTCAAGGAGTCTTTTATTGTACATTTTGTTTCCTTGTATGATTGTCATATTGTCATTGTTGTCATTATTTCGTGCAGACTCAGAGCTATCCTTTCTTTGTGTGTCACACAGGTGATGAAGCAGGGTGGGGACAGGGGCAGTGGTCTGATGGATGTGTTGAGAATTTTGTGGGGGGACTTTCTGCAGTGTTACTCCTCCTGTACGCTCCTGGCCTGGTCAGTGTGGTGGGCCCTGTCCACCTGCGGTTACTTCCAGGTGGTCAACTACACTCAAGCACTGTGGGAGAAGGTCCTACCCTCCAATGAGTATGAAATCTACAATGGCTACGTGGAGACTGTCTCTACCCTCCTGGGTAATGCACCAGTGCTTTTGAAATGAACTCTCAAAATTACACTTGGTTGTAACAGTGGGGAAATGAATCTCAGAGCATATTTTATTTAGGGAGAGAGGTTTATGTCTGTTAAGTTATCTAATGTTTTAAACAGGTTGGGAGTGGATTTCCAGTGTATGTGTTTGCAGCTGGCTTTGCATGTACACCACCGAAGCATGCCCCAAAGTGGTGATGTAAGAGGGCCGCCTGAAACCAGGGTCAGAGCCCTCTGACTGTGTAAATGTAGAATTTTATAAATGAAACGTATAATGACGTTATGATGTTTAACTTCTGTATAATTTACAGGGGTTATATTTTTAAGTGTATGTTAAATTGTTAAATTGTAAAGAAAATGTCTGATGATGTTGAAAGAGAACAGTTGTGTGTGCATGCAAGTGAATGGTCTCATTCAGTCAGTGTTCCATCATCATGAGGAAGCAGCAGGCACTGCAGTCATACACACTGTTTCCCTGTATCAGGATATTTTCTGTGAAATAAATGTGCTGCCCATCCCTGGTCTGTCCACTGCCAGGGGCTGTAGCTGCATTTGGGGTGAGCTTTGTGAAGATTTCCTGGGCAGCCTGGGGTGAGCTGGCCCTCTGCATCTTCTCTGTGGTCATCGCAGTGGCGGTTTATCTCATGGACAATGTGCCCAACATATGGGTGTGCTACACCTCCTACATTGTCTTCAGGGGCACTTATATGCTGCTCATCACCATAGCAACGTGAGTATAGGAATCATATCTTTTCAGACTGTGAGCTTGGCTTTAAATTTTCTAGAATGAAACTCACAACAGTAACCCAAAGGGTAGTTGTGGGATATGAAGCATGTTGTAGGATGAAGGTATATTGAATGTGAAGCTGAATATGAACAATAAGAAAATGCCTGAGGTGTACTTTAATGAGAGACCTGAGATTGCTGTGTAAGTGAAAGCCATTCCCTATATTAATGAATTCATGAGCTAGTTAGTCACTATCTAATTCAGCTTTCCATGAATTTTGACAGCATTGAAATGACCTGAAATGTTTCGCTCACCTCCAGGTTCCAAATAGCTGCTAACCTCAGCATGAGGCGGTATGCCCTAGTTTTTGGGGTCAACACATTCATTGCCCTGTTACTGCAGACTCTTCTGACTCTGATTGTTGTGGATACCATTGGACTTGGCCTTGATATTTTCACACAGGTAACAAATTTAAAGCATCAATCTTGCTTTCCTTTGTGTGTGTGTGTGTGTGTGTGTGTGTGTGTGTGTGTGTGTGTGTGTGTGTGTGTGTGTGTGTGTGTTTGGGGGTACCAACTTACCAAAAGACAACATTGGTGTCTGTTTTAATGATGTCTTATAATATAAGAATATATTTAATAATGACATTTGCTTGTGTTGTTCTGAAGTACTTTGGACTGAGAGTTTTCTGACCCTTTCTTCAGTTCATGATATACGCCAGTTACTTTGCTGTGATTGCCATCATCTTCCTTGCTGCTGGTGTGTATAAAATGGTACTGAGGTGCCGGAGGGAGCCCGCCAGACAGAGTGAAAGCAGGGAGACCGAATCAGACTCCGTAGGAGGAGATTCTTCCCTAAACAGTGCAGAGGCGGGGGAGACGGCCGGGGATCTGCTCTCTCTCCACTACCAAGAGAACTGAGAAGCAGTGCAGGGAGATTCATGGTATAAAGGCAAGGTCTGCATGTGTCTCTGGCTGCTGATCTGTAAGGCACTTTGATATTCCAAATTGGTCAGATGGTTGAGGGGGGGCAGAACTGTCCTTGCACAGTAACTAATGGCACAGCTTTGTTCCGGGGATGACTGAAGTCCATATTAGGACTTGTCAAAGAGAATGCCATTCTTGGTCATATATGGAAGCCCTGATATTAGACATTCATAACCCTGGACCTGGAACACTGAACACTGTGCTTGTGTTCTTTATTACTCAACACTTGATTGATCAGTCGGTCGCAAGGTTAAAGCAGAAGATACTGCATCTCTCCAGGGCCAGGGTTGAGAGTCCTGCTTTATTTAAATATTTAAAACAATATTTATTTGCACATAGGCACAATCAACTAGTATACATTGTCTGTAACCTGCTGCCTTACTTTTTAGATCGTTGCTAAATCCTACCTGGAGGTAGTTGACAATGATAGTGTAGGGCCTCTATCCATTCTCTCTTGTCTGATATGCACTTAAATCAAATAAAACCCAGATTAAGTGATTCATTAGTTTGCATAACAAATCCTCAATACTTGAATTTTGTTACACTGCACTTACTGTCATTTGTAAATCATGTTTTTTATTGTTGATGTGTCCCTCAATGCACAGCTGAATGTTAAAGCTACTGGGAGGGTTTAATTTGTTGGGAGTAGTAGATGAACAAGATGAACAAGGGGTTGCTTTATTTTCTTCTGTGCAGAATAAGGGGCTTCTTGGTTTTCGTTCCTCACTCAGTGCAGTACACTGATTGGTTATAAATTTGGGCCAATCATAAATGCATTTTGTGTGAACAGAAAAGGTAACTTAATAAGGATGAATGGAGTGCTGTAGAATGACTCACATTATCCAGTTTGTTTGTAACCTGTGCTTAGAGTCCACATATTTCCATGATGCATGTTTTCATACTTATGGAAATGTGGGTGACTGTGCTTGCAAATAGCTGGTGTAAAAGGTCTGAAAGACCCTATCCAGCCCCACATGGCCCCTGTAGAGATGTGTAACATCATCAGGGTTATGCCACTCAGAAAGCCATCATCATAACCATCATGTAAATAGAATTTTAGAAATGTTTCATTTAAAGTAAGGTACCAAATAATCAGTAATATTGACTGATTCATAATATATTACAAGCTTACCAGCATCTGAAAGAGCCAATTAATCATTTTAAATATGTTGGCCTAACTTAAACGCACAAACAGCATATCTGTCCCAGAAGAAATCCCAGTTTATGATGTGTATGTGGGGCAGTATTGTGTTGCAAAAATGTGAACCTTTACAGTAGAGAAATTTGTTGTGTATTGTAGTTCACTGATTTTGATTTGTCACTAATATTTTGTTTATTAAGTTTTAATTTACAAATGTTAACAGATGTATCAGTGAATATTTTCATACTCATGCATTCAGAAGTAATCCTCAAACACCTGCAATGTATACAGACGGTCCCCGAATTACGATGGACCGAATTAGAATTTTTCGACTTTACCATGGTGCAATAGCATCACTTTCAGTACAGTATTCAATAAATTATGTGAGATATTCAACTCTCTGTTATAAAATTGGCTTTGTGTTAATGATTTAGGCTAATGCAAGTGTTTTAAGCATGTTTAAGGTAGGCTAGGCAAGTTTATGATGTTCGGTTGGTTAGGTGTATTAAATGCAATTTGGATTTACGATATTTTCCATTTACGATGGATTTATCGGAATGTAACCCCATCGTAAGTCGGGGACCGTCTGTATAGAGTTGTTCAAAGCTGTAAAGCGGTTGTTATTGTACTGTAACCAATTAATGTATGTATCATTACCTTATTTTCCTCATGTGGTCAGTGTGTGTCAGATGTAAATACCTGATAAAACCGGTGTTGCCTTTAACATGAAACTTTGTCAAATGTAAATTATGTTGGAGTATTTTTGCCTTTCTCAATCAGCTATATTTCCAAATTTAAAAGACAATAAAGCAATTTGTATCTTGTTGCCAAATGTAGAATTAATGTTGATGTAGGTACAAAAGCTGTAATATTATCATAGATATTTTCGCAAGAAGATAATAAATATATATTATTTGTATGTCATGTTTGGTCTGCAGTTTCATTTTACATTTACATTTTACATCTCACATTTGTAGTAGTTCTATATTATAGCATAAGTGGCTCTTTTTTGGCTGCTTAAAAACACAAACTGTATTTAACACATTATATAGTTATCTCCAGCAGTTTATTCAGTGGTGATCTACTTTACTCAAACAAACGTCCAGCTTTATAAGCTGATATATTGTCCGAGGGGTTAGGGGTGATTGTTAGAGTCTGTATGCTGTGTTCCATTTGAATGGATGTCACTGAATGCATTGTCTGATAATGCTGACAAAGGGAACATGAAATATCAGTTTGTTCACTTTCCCCTATCTTGGGTTTTTGTTATCTCTTGTGCTTACGCCATTCAGATAGTTCATATAGAAGTATCATATGGTGGAATGAAAACAAATGGTTATCACTGCCGTACGTGATGTATTGGATTGCCATGTACTGTATGTACGTGTATATGTGTGATAGGTTGTAATGTAGTAATTTTTTCTGTGTGGCTGTTGTCTCTTTGAGTACTAACTCCCTATGATTCATGTGATGTATGGTTTCAGACATGGGTGTGACTCCACACCAGGTGACTACTCAATGAATTTATTTGAAGGTGTAAGAAAATGAGTTAATAGTCAATACCACACAGTGTGGTGCCTTGTAAGTCGCTCTGGATAAAAGCATCTAACAAATGTCCTTAATGTAATGCAATGTAAGCTGTAGACATCTCATTGATGTGTCAACAGAACATACTCTGGTCATGCAAACACATCTTGGGAGACACTGTGGTTTCAGCATGTCCTAGTACACCAGTTGCCATGCATCCTGTCATGATAATCTCCTGGACAGTAAAACTGTCACAATATACCAGGACTGGCAATGCTGACACATTTGCTTTCGCAATGTCAGTAACCTGCAGGCCTCAACTTGACAGAAATTTAAATTTCCAAGAAAGGTTTAGCCTCTGATAAGGCTGGTGAAGCACTTCTGCCATTTACTCCTACATGAGAGACTAAAAGAAAAACAAAATTATAGTGGAGTGAAAACCCTTTGCATTGCATAAAAAAATCACAGATGCAATAAATCAAACATAACAGGAGTGAATTGTGAATCGAGAAAATCATTTCAATTTGCTTGATATTTTATAACTGATATATTGGTAATTAACTGCTCTTTCATTACACTACTAAGGATATGGCACTGTGCACATAGTTTCTTGCATAACACTGGCTGTGCAGCGCAGAATGTCAAAGTAGGTCATGGAATCTAATTTTAAGTAAAAACTGCTGAGAAATAAGATTTTGGTGTTCACATTAATGTTTTCAGTATTATTTTTAGCATGTATTTTTCAGCCTTTCAATTTCAATGATTACTTTGAATTCTGAAAATGTATTTTGAGAAAAAACATGAAGGAAGATATTTCCAAACATTCCAGGAAACTCTCACAGTAATCTTAAGATGCCATAGCCAAAAACTATAGGCAAAAAAATTGTTATCATGGTCTTCACCATCTTATGCTTTAGCAGAAACATTGCTGGGCCATTTTCTTTCCTAGGTGACTCATGTGGTGACACTGGGTTGATTGTCAAGATCCCCTGCTTAGAAGATGGTGTTAAACAAACATGTCATTTCAATCATTTTAGAAAGTTACAGCTCTAAAATGAGGAAAAACAAAACCCTTTTGCCAATATTGACAAATGTATAGACAACAATACACAAAGTTTTAAACAACAAATTGTTTACTTAAAGCATAATTTTCATTTCATACATTAACATGCATTACCCACAAGTATACAAACATTTGAGTTCTTTACTCTTAGCTATATTAAAACTCACACCTTAACACTGATCGAAGCTCAAACATTTGCATTTTGAAAAAGAATATTGCACTTTACATCCTCAAGCACCCATCATCTGAATATTTTTTTACACCTTTTCATTCTTATTTTTTTTTGTCCCAGACGCAATTCACTCACAAGGAAAAGGTAAGAAAGGTAATTTCTTTAAAAATAAAAGAAAGCTAAAAATTGCACTACTGTTCAGATATGGAAAATATTCTACATTTTACTTGTACAAATCTCAACTGTTCAAGTGCTCATAGCAAAAGAAAATGAAAAGGGGAAAAATATGTGGGATGGCTACTGCTCATCTTCGTTCTCCTGTCCAGACCCTTCAGATCGATCCCCTTCCAGACGGTCTGAGGGAAGTAAAGAGAGAACAGAACACAACCTCAAGTCTTGCAGCAGAATTCACTCACACTACATTGAAAACAAATGGAGGGTAACAGAGAAGTGAGATGGAATGTGCTTTCACCTGATCTAATGTGATTGAGGGAGGCCAGCATTCGCAACATGAAGGACGCAGGGACTGTGATGGTGTTCCTCGTCTCCTCCAACATCAGCTCATTGCGGGTGATCACCTGAATGGAACCCACAAAAAGAGAGATGCACTTAAGAACATAATAAACATATGTTCATAAAGGGCCCACACATGATCACTTCTACCACTATGAGAGGTGACAATACCATATGTACGTCCTAGTCTCTGTTGGAATATTTCAGGTCTAAAAGGTGGAGGTCTGAGAAAAGTACCAGGTCTAGAGTATTAAACATTCAGCATTGGTATAACTGTCATTTCTTGATATTACACTAGGCAAGGGGACTAAATTAATTTGTCTTAAAATAGTGATGAAAAATAAAAAGAAAGAAGTGTTAAACCAGAAAATATGACTGCAGGTAAAGATGCTCAAAAAGGTTGAAACGGGTCCATATTGTACCTCTTCAGCCAACACTGTGTTAAATGATGGTGATTCTTCCAGCGGGGACCAGATCTTGATATCATAGTCTATTCCAGATGAAGCAAGAACTGTAATGATGGGAAAACACAAGATTTATAATGGGCTTCTTCTTCAGTGGCAAAAATAACCATACTATCAAGGAAGAACAGATAATCCATCAAGAAGTGAACCTATAGCTGATTTAATGTGGCCATATTGGATACAGACAGAGAAATAGGACCACTGAAGCCTACTTTTTAGGCTGGAGGACAGCCACCTGGGTTCTACGAGTAAATACTCTATGATGTACTGCATTGTGGGAGCACATACTGGGGTCATAAGGATGCGGCTGCAGGCAGTTGACCACATGGTTGTCCGCCTCCAGCAACATCAGGTGCTCAGCTGTGTGCCGGTCCCAGATGAAGATGTGACCGCAGTCTGAGCCACTCATGACAAAGTTATTTCCCCAAAAACAGGACTCCTTAATCTACAGGACACAATAAAATGACTGTCAACACAATATTTCACTCTACCACTCATCTTATACAGCAGCATTACCTCACCAGAGACAGCCATCCCACCTCAATAACTTAAACTCAAATGCAGACACAAGAATGGCCAATACTGAGGTTTAGTTATCCACAGCTATCCAGATGCTTCCACCCATTGCTGTACCAGGGCAGGTGCTGCAGCTCTGTGCCATACCATAGTTCTGGAGTTGCGGTGGCCCTTGTACACCATTTTGACGGTGGGTCGCCTGATGTTCTGGGTCTCGCTCTCCTCCATTTCTCGCCTTTCTTTCCTCCGGCGGAAAAGCTCCTGGATACGAGCAGCAGCAGACCGCCTATTTGGGGGAAGTGGGTATTGCGTGAGCCAGAACCCCTTCCAGCTGTCAAGCTGTTTAACAGCCAGTCATAAAGCAGGTAACAGCTGTCAAGCTGTGTAACAGCCAGTCATACCAAAAAGACAAAAAACAGGCCAACCAGTTAAGCAGGTAAAAGCACATTATGGGTTTCATTACTGCCCTTTCAAATTATACTAAAGTCCACTAATATTCACACTATATTTTCCAAACAGTGCTGCTTGCATTACGTATGTAAACCATCAATAACTTCACATCAAAGGCTTTATCAGTTAGCCTGTATCACTCACATATAATGCTTCTGATCTGATATCCACTGCATCCTGGATGTATGCACTTTAGCCCAGTGGGTAAAGAGTCAGTTTCATTTAGCAAAGGCTTAAATACAAGGGTAAGTCAAAACGTATTGCTACAAAATTATAGAAACCTTTATTAAACAAAAATATCAAAATGTGAAGCCATTGTTTCTTGACATATCCTCTATCTAGGTCTACACACTTCTGAGGGCGGCATTTCCATTTCTCTAACCCTCCCCTGAAGAATTCTGCCCTCTTCGATTTACACCAAGTCAAAACTTTCCTGGCCTTGTTCTCACCAATGCAGTTTTCAATTTTCTTAAAACTTCTTTGTAACCCCCCTCCCCCTCATGATTGCCACTTTGAGTTTTAGCCTCAAAATAGTTTTTTTCCCCAAGTCACAAAAAGTATCCTTTTTTTTGATTTTGAAGGCATCCTAAGGAGACTAATCAAGTGTATTCATGAGAGAACTTGTCTGCAGCCATCCACTGATCTCAGAGACATGTTTAAACATGTTTTGTTCGGAATAAACCTGTGCATGTATGAACTGGAACCCTAGTAACAATACTTTTTGACTTGCCCTCCTATGTCTAAGTGCACCAACCTACAGAGTGTTACAAAACCCCTTTAATGTATTCTGCAATCTCTCTGCTTTGGGTTAAGTGACTTATGGGACTTGTGTTAAGTCATTATGGGAGTTGCTCTTCTCTCGAAGAGTTGTCAAGTGGCAAAGCAAATGGTGATGATCGAACAAACCCAAACTGTCTTAAAGTCTGTTTCAGTGCTAAATTATGAAACTGAAACACATGTTCTCAGTTACATTAGTTAATGAAACTTTGGATGAAATGAAAACTACTATATTTGGGGTACTCCAGTAACAGGAGTGGAAACCACAGCTGTATTTAATTTACTTCAGTTTTCACCAACCTTATTTAATGTGATAATATTGATGTTTCCATAACAGGGGGAATAAGAGGTTTAGTAGTACTGAAACACCAAGTTCTATAAAGTTTTTTAAAAAATCTGTTCATTCACAAACTTTAATTAAAAATGATAAGTCTGGTCAAAGCTTTAAAAATAGCAGCCAGTGGTACAACAAATGGCAAAAACTCTGGATATAAAACCAACAATTAAAAAATCAAAAGCAAAACAGGAACCCAAAAGCTGTTCACCCTTACTCAACTGTGACTGGCGCATACAGATCTTAATCAAATATATTTCCATGGCTCCCTGGCAGCAAATCTGTTCCTTTTGCTATATCCTTGCCCTCTTGTTCTCCCGTCTATCTGCAGGGAGAACTATCCTAATACTCACAGGGATGTTTTTCGCTAAAGTTCACAAAATAGCAAAGAACTTAATTAGTGTCCATTACCATGGCCATTACATGTTTTCTCCCAAAGTAGCAAGATCAGCAGGCACAATGTGCACATGCCTCTTCACACCAAGTGTCTGACAGGTTAGTAACAACCAGCCTCCTAACACATGCACACACACAAACCCATTCTATGGAGCTCAACGTATGAAAATACAGAGGCATCAACAACACTCTTATTATATGGAGCTTGTCTGAGGTTAATAAATAACTCCTAGCAGTTAGAAATTATTTTGTAGAAAAGAAGCACGCACGTTACCTGATCATTCTCTCACCTACTGCTGATCCCCTGAAATTAAATCTATTGAGAGGAACAATATTTATTCAGGATGCCCACTAGTTTGTGTGGATAATTGTGTTCAAAAGGAGTGAATTTTTTTTTTTGTTTACAGGTCAAATAAGGTCTGGGGAAACAAAATGAAGGTGTCCTACACCAGAGAACAGAATACTGTAAATACCGCAAACCAGTCCACCGATATTTGGGGGACACTGAGCAGCCTGTGGGCCTGACACTCCTGAGTCAGCCCTCCTAATGCAGGACACCCTGCCACACATGCCATCATACACTCCTTCACTTCTGCTATTTCTCTTCATTCAAAATAAAATGAGATCAGTGATTACAGTAAAGCTCTTACCTATGATGCGAAGGACACATACATGTATTACCTATCTAACTTAGAAGGTTGCTTTATATGAAACTTTAAAACAGACATGACTGACATATGCTGAATGTTGAATCAGGTTCAGCCATGAGTTATGCTTGCACCATAGATAGGAATAATTCTTGCTACAGAGGCAAGATATAAAGTGCAGTATGAATTCCATAAGCAATCTAATGTAGAATTTTCCCCTTTGTAGAATGTAGTGACCAAAGTGTATGCATTTCTGCTCAGAAATTCCAGTTTTTTTGCCTGACAGACTTTTTAAAGATGTAACAATGATTATGGTTTAACAATATAACTTAACTCTAGCTGATATTTTACTTTTAAACTGTACCCTTCCCCAATACACTTAATTATTAGCTGACAAATATTTAAGACACATCTAAGTACATAACTGAGTGCAGCATTTCCAGAAGGAAATTGCTGCACCTTGATAATGCTTACAATTGTTGTGCTTGCCATTTTTAGATTTAGACCCCCACAGAGCTATCCTTTTTAATTTTACCCAAGCTGCACATGCTGTCCAATGTCACATGTCTGTGTGAAGTACACCTTATGAACATGTTACTGGGGTAAACACAAATAAGATCTGTATACAACACAGAGGCTACCTCCTTCTCCTGAAACAGATTAAGTCAACCCTTGCAATTCTAACAAAGCACACAGCAGGGTGTGGTTCTCCAGACGTTGCTAATGACTCGACCCGGTTAAGTGTGTAGCTGTGGGGAGGGGACGGTGAGGTGATGAGGGACATACCTCTGCCCCTGTCCCCCACGGTACCTGGTGGCGGGTATGAGGATAGGGTCGTCATCGCTGTCGTCTGAGTCCTGATTACCACGGGAACCCTGTGCCCGCCCCCCCTCTCCCGTTGGCTCGCTCTGTTGGCATGGCTCACTGGAGTTGTCCATTGTGGCACCCTGGTGCTCCTCCTCTGTCAGTCTGGGGGCAGAGCTGCCCTCCTTGGGGGTGGAGACCTCTAAGGGTGTCTTAGCTGGCGACTTGTTCTGAGAGCTGGAGGTCTTCTCTGTGGTGCTGTGGGTCTCTGCTTCAGGCGGATCTGTTTCTTGGACCCGTTTCACTCTGGCCTGCCAGCTCTGACGAGGCCATGGCTGCTAGGTGACAGAGTGTTTGGTTTATGGTTCTGACTGTGAGCTTTTGAACCAGTATTACTACTTTTGTCCATTTAAGACAACCAGTGCACCATACTTCTTTAGTACCTATTTAAAGCTATTACAAATGTTCTCTTTACTGTGCATTACACTGTGCATCCAAAAATAATGTTCTTAGTGATCTCACTGTCTACTTGAACAGAGAATCCATTAGCAGCTAGCTAGCATCATTAGACATCATGAGATTTGTTACCAACTGTAATTTCTTTACTCATTATAGCATATTGTATTTCAGGGCTGATTGGCCATCTGCGTCCATGCATCAGCTCAGTCACAGGTATATGTTTATTTAGAAGATAATTATGGGATATTTATGCATCTATGTTACACAGAAACTTGGTACAGTACAGCCTGAGGTCCCAAAGTTCCCTTCTGCTGGATTGTCTCCACAGTTTGGATGGAGATGGGCCTCACCTTTGTCTGAGCTCCCAGGAGATGGTTCCTCTCTGCTCTGCAGGCCCAGGCTGTCTTCTGTCTTGCCCAGTTTATGCTGGCTGTCCTCTGTTTCATCCTGCTTGTGCTGAGGGTCCTCTCTCTTGCTGGGTTGGTGCTGGCTGTCCTCTTTCTCACCAGGTTTATGTCCACCGATGCCCCTGGAGCTGGATGCACCAGTGCTCCTGTCCAGGAAAGTGGGACAACGAGTTATGAAAACACTGGTGTGGTTTTTGTTTTGCACACCCACCCTTTCCTTTGAGTCATATTACCATATGCCCCTTAACAGAAATAGTACCAGTAGATGATACCAACTTAGTCCATTGTTGATTTTGAGATTTCAGACGTTTTTTTTCAATCCCCCCATTGCACTAATTTGTAATGTTTGCTGTAATCCCTCCCTATTGTAATTCCTATTGGAGTGATGGGTTAGTCAGGAAATCAGATGATTGATAAGTGTGTCATGGTGAAGCAAAGACTCTCCCTCACCCAGAGTCACTCACCACTCATCTGTAAAGTCCAGTTTGATGGTGCTAGTCGTGGTGCCCTCTGTGCTGTAGTGAAGGCTCAGGACTGGTTCTGTTGCCCCAGGTCGACCACTCCCTACTCCAGTGCCACTCCCAGCCCCAGGTCCAGCACCAGCCCCAGCGCCAAGCCCAGTACCCGCCTCTGAGCTCCCTGAAACATGCAAGCAGATGATGGCTCAACACAGCTGCCACATCACAGGTCTACACATGCATGTGTTACTGAGGTATGAAAATGGCTGCACTAAATTAAGTTGTATATTAAAGAGATAAACTAGGCCCATTGAACGTGGAGATAGTTACAGTATGTGATCTGGGCTTTAGGCACAATACCATCACCAAGACACAGCGCAGTGCTCACTAAACAGTCTGCACAACATTACACTACATCATTCTAAAAAGTCTAAAAGATTAAAACAAAATGTTTCATATACAGTCAGGACAAGCCTTATAAGGCAGCAAAGCTAGTTCTATGTATGAATGAAAAAAAAACGAGAAACTTTGGCTGGATGAACCTCTCTTTTATAAATCTGCTACAAATGAGCCATCAACTTTATGTATGTTTGGTTCAAACATACAATGGTTCAAAGAATAGAAACAATCATCTTTCACAGAACTGCCCAAGGTTCCCTTTCAGCAAAGTTATTCACCCTGACAAGTTTACTGCTCCGTTATCCCTTGTCATGAAATAGAATTCCACCCAGTACTATTTTCTGTGTTTTTACACATGTTTTAACATTGGATTAGGTCAGATGATTTTTTAAAATTGTAGTTATACAAGGTGTGACTATTAAATAACGAGACTGTGCTTATGCAAGTCGAACCACAGCACACATGCGCGAACCACGTGGTATGCAATGGCCAAGTATAAACACCCCTGAAAGTATCAATCTGCTCACATCTTCAGTTTGCCGTTATGCATTGCTTGAAGTAGACATGCTTCTCTTCAGCATTAGTCTCATTATTTAATAGCCACTGCTCGTATGTACCAGCAGCATTTAAGGTGCTCTTTTATTTTTTCTGATATAAATCGGGTGTGAGAATGTTATTACCTCTTTGCAACTCAGCCCATTTACAGTAATAATTCAGGTCATACTTCAGTAAACAACCTGACTGATTTGTACCAGCCCTGCCAAATTTCTGTTTCCTTTACATAACAATAACATCAGTATAAAAGCAGTGTCAAGTTTTATTTATATGAATTGACATGGGGTCTGTCTGAGAGGACTGAACTGATCAGAGATCTTTAAGGACCAGATAAAGATGAGAAGCAGAACCAGTGGTCAAGAGTCCAAGCTGAAGAGGATGGTCCTAATTTGATAATTCAACTTTTGTCTCCAGGCTGTGTAAAAGTGTAGTGCATAGAGTAACTACATAGGGGAACTAACATGGGAACATAGCGAGTGCATAGTGGTAGACCTGTGCACATAGTGACTGCACAGTGGAGGGTTCACAGTGTACAGACTGCAGGGTGGTGACTGAGGGGAGATGATGCACACCACACACTCTTCTATCAAGTCCCAGCACATTTGTAGCATGGGGTAGATTTTCTCACAGAGCAGCTATTCACAGATTTAAAAAGGAGAGTGACAAACAGCAAATCAAGCAATTACATACTAGGGAAACGGAAGTTACACAATGGTGTGGGAGGATGAAAACACACATGTCAAAATAAGAGAATGAGGAAGAATGAAAATGAAAGAGAGAATAAAGAATAAGAACAAAACACTACCAAGGAGAAGTGAGACAACCCTCTTTACATAAGAGACAGAGACAGAGACAGAGAGACAGAGAGAGAGAGAGAGAGAGAGAGAGAGAGAGAGAGAGAGAGAGAGAGAGAGAGTGTGTGTGTGTGTGTGTGTGTGTGTGTGTGTGTGTGTCTGTGTGAGAAAGAGAGAGTGACCCACCCTGCTGCTCATCCAGGGACATGGATCCCAGCTGTTTGTTCACCACCGACGAAGGTGAATCTGGAACAAAAATCATACCTTGACTAATAAATAAACAAGCAGATAAATAATAAAATGACAGAAAAACTAAGAGATACAACAGGCAAAAGTGGGGAAACAGAATGCGGAGTGATTTTTAGTTATGAGAGCAGAGCAGTCACACACACATACATATGCATTCCCTCACAAATGCAGAAACACAAATACAAACACAAAGACAGATACACACTTACCTGCTCAACATACAGACACAGCTACACAAGGATTTATACAGGCAGACACAGAAGTATGTGCGCACACACACACACACACACACACACACACACACACACACACACACACACACACACAAACACAAACACAAACACTCAGAGACAGACTGAATGCCTGCACTGCAAACAGCCTAAACCAGGGAGCAGGGACAAAAGTCCTTAGAGCAACAGCCAGTCCCTCATGTGACTTGTCCAGAACATACCCAACCCCGTGAAGTGAGCAAGGGACCCTCTCATTCTCATTCACAGCAATGTTAGGGAGCCAGGGCTATTCGTACAAGCACTGAACTGGCCAGACTCAAACTAGCCGCTAGGGACAAGGGTACCACAAACCCGAGCACAAAACTTGGCAAGTCTCAAGCTTGCTGCTTTAAATGAGATTCATAGATTTCCGTTTTTTATTTATGTCAAATCACTTTTACATTTCTTTGAAGCTACACGATCCTGACAGTTTTAGAATCGCAAGAGCTGAATCATTGAGTAAAAGCTTGATATTCATTAAAACTATTGCACTCAAAGGAAATAAATAGAGGAGTATTTCTTGGTGACATATTCGATTACAAGTAATTTAGTTTCAGTAGGGAATCCAAAATAACCTCCACAAACTTGAACATAAGTCAGTGAGGAGGCAAACAGGAAAAGTTTATTAAAACTTGCACAATTCTCACTCGTTTTAATTCCCAGCATGCACTTCTGCAGCAGTAGAGCTTTGTCAACAGATTCTCAATAGATCAAGGAAATATTTTCTTGCAGGCTTGTTAATGCAATCATACAATTGTCATTAAAATCAAAAGGCCAAGGACCACAAATAGGTCCTTCACATTTTCTGTAAATTAGAGAACCAGAGGAGAAATTACTCAGCAGGTGGCGCTGCTAGCTCACATATATATATCCCTACATAGACTAGCTTTCTCTTTCCTTCTGACACATCAGATTACATGTTCTTTGTTCTTAGTTGTTGACACTGAGTTATGTTAGGAGGATGCAGATGTTCACCTCACACATATGTAACATTTCCTATGCAAAACCCACAAAGAAATACAACAGCTTCAGGTCAGCAGGAAACCTGTAGCACACATATTGTATGGTGACACTATTAAACAACGTCCATTTAAAGCAAAATTAAAACATTAGAAATGGACTTTTAAAATTGGAGCCAGTGAGATTGGACAGTGGGGACACAAGTGTCCCTGAATAGAAGGCACATATGTGGGTGTGGACACAATCTGGTCACACAACAAAAAGCCAAGACGCAAGAGTGATCTCTGTGCACTGTTAGTCCTCAGAGCCAGAGCCAACAGATGCAGTGCTCCACAAAGCATACAGCACACCAGAGCAATGCAGACAGTTTCTGCACTCATGCACTGACCTTGGATCAGTTTGTTTACCCCACCCCCATATTGATTATGATTAGGGTTTAGGTGAGCTGATCTGGGAACAGGTGCAGGAACAGAAAGTATTGGGAGTCATTAGGAAGTCAAAGTGAAATGAGAGGTTGTTATTAAGCAGCTAGATGATCCTTTGGGGGGTGTGTAGGCAGGTGTTTAAGGATTTAAAGGTGTGAGAGATGGTGACCTGAGGGAGGGGTGTCCTGGGGGGTGTCCCCAGGGGAGGGGTTCTCGCGGGCGGAGCGGGTTCGCATTCGCTCATCCCGTCCTGGGGGGCCGGCCAGCAGCAGCAGCCTCTGCAAACGCCTGCACACTACACTTACCGGCACCCCCCGACGCCCAGGCTCTGACAGGGAGGGAAAAATAGTGAGAGTGAACAGAGGGAAAAGACAGGGGTGGAGAGGATGGAAGAAAAGCAAGAGATGGAAAAAATGCCACAGAAAAAGAAAAAAGGAGGAGATTGGGGGTGCAGTGATACTGATGTTGATAGAGAGTGCACACAGGGAAGTCCCCTATACTGCTGCAGATCCAGCAGCCTTAACCTCTGTTTGGGGACAGAACTCATCACAGAACACTGTCAAAAACCCATACTGCAGAGTAAACTCTCAAATTACAGGATTGGTCAGGGTAAGGGGTTGCAATTCACCTGTGTTGACAAAACCCAGCCAGTTCTGTAGCTGCGTCAGCAGCATTTAAAAGAGTACAGGTTCCAATATGTTCCATGTGAGCTTGCGTACACTAAGCACACTGCATGGATTGAAGGCGCTACAAGCTTATGCTCATGTGACATGTGGATGTGTGGGAGGCGGGGTCATATCTGGGCCTCACCGGACGGTGTGGGCTCTGTTGGGGGGGTTGGGGTGGGTGTGGAGGAGGTGGCGGCCTGGCTCTTTGGCTCCGTGTCTGGGGAGGACAGCAGGGAGGAGGGCGGACTCTCCAAAGATGAGGATGTGGAAGGGGGTGGAGCAGTCACTGTAGAGGAGGAGCCAGAGGAGGAGGACGAAGCAGAGGTTGATTTGGAGAGGGGTTCAGGAGCAGTCTCCACTTCCATGGCCCCCCCCTCAGTGGGAGCATTATCTTGAGGCGTTGTTTCTGGCGCAGAGGCACCCCCCTCTGGCCGAACTGCAGAACCCAGAAGAGGAGAAACAATGCTGACTGCAAACAATTCTTCATTTTTAACAATTATTTTTTGGCAGTTGAGGACTGGGGAAAAAGTACAGAGAAGAAGGCATAAACAAATAATTCCATTTGTTTTCATTTAAATTCACAGCATTGACTGGAGTTAGGACTGGGCTTATTTTTACCAGCCTGGACTTGCCAATTGTGTCGATTCCAGGAAACACAGTTACAGCAATAACAGTGCCTTAAGTTAGAAAATGACAGCATTGATTAGGAAATAGTTTACCCCTGGGGCGTGGCTGTGGACGGCCTCTGCTGCTTTGGGCTTCACTGGCCTCCTCGAACCAGCGCGACAACATGTCAGACATCCTCTGCATCAGAGACACATTCGGGCTCTGCTCCCCTGGGGTATGGATTGAAAGAATGGGGTGTACAAAAGAGGAAATCTGGATTATTGGGGGAAATCTTATCCTTTTATGACCTTGAGCAGGGAACATTTTCCTTGTTTGCGATTTTAAAAATGTAGTGACATAAAATGGGGGTTTCTGCACATGCACAATGTCACAAAAACTAGAGCCATTGTGCTTTCGATAAGGCCATCTGATAGGCAAATGAAAAATGCAATCTCACTTTGAAATTCTTCTGTAAGACTCTGCAATGGGAAAAGGATCTTAAGTAGTTACTCATACCCACACACAACTCCTCTATCTGGTTTATAATTTAATTTGTAATGCATTTAAAATACAGGAGAGACCGAGAGAGGGGGTGAGGGAGAGAGTGCCTACTGCTCTTATCCATAGTCCACAGTGACTCGGAGATACCTGTATCACTGGGAGCCCTTGTGTCTGAGTGTCTGTTTGTGTTACTGAGAATGTGTGAGATTGAGAGAGAATGCATGTGTGTGACATTGTGTATGTATGCATGCCTGAGTGTATGTGGCTGTGTGTAAGTATGTTTATGTATATAGGTCAAGTATGTGTGTGCATGAACATGTGTGATTGTAAGTGTGTGTGTGTGTGTGTGTGTGTGTGTGTGTGTGTGTGTGTGAAAGAGTCTACACTTGCGTGCTGGATCACTTACCATCGCGCTCCCTCTCACTCTCAGGGCGTGCACGTGGCCCCGTGTCAGACCAGTCCCCCCTCAGACGCAGCCGCTTCACTGGGGGCTGCCGCAACTGCAGAGACATGTCAGCATCCTGTCAATCACTGTCCTGCGTAGGGGCAGCTGGAGGGCAGATGCCGACCAAAATAAACCTTGCTGCTATAGAAAAGCAGCGCTCCTGCTCCGCTTATACCCGCGGCACAGGTGTCACTTTCCCTAGCCTCATAGCCCAGGTCTGACAGAGAGACACCCAACACTCACCCACACCATGCACGACCTGAGCGACATCACAGCTATCCGACACCTTGCTCCGCATCACAGACACCCAACACCTGACCCTACCCTCAACGCCAAAGCAGATGCCCACCCAGGAATCTACTTTCATGGCATTAAACCCTATCCAACTGATTTAAATATGAGACACTCTGAGTATTACTTATACAGCTCTAATACTACACAGGTAAATAATGGTTATACCAAGTCATATTCTGAAAATAATAACAACATGTATATCATTTTCAGGTAAAGATCCATTTCCATGTGCTGTTTTCTTGGAAATGGATAGATGGGTCTGTTAGTCTGCCCTTCCCTGCTGCTGAGACTGATCTGAGGTCAGTGGCAGCTTCTCTTTTGCACACCCACACCCCACTGCAACATTTATCAAGGGCTCAGAAAGCATCATATGAAAAGGCTTCAGCTAAAAGCTTCTGGAGCCAGCAACAGACAAAAACACTCCCACAAGCACTGGCTTGGAATCCCTGGAGACACTCCACTAATGTACACTGGAGCAAAGTAATTAACTTGTAACACTCAGTATAAATGTGTAAAATGTTAAATGGAGACTGAGTGCTATGCATACCCATGCGATGCAGTGTCCAGTAACAGACAGAAAAAAGTCTGACATCTAAACTGCAAAAGCTATGAATGAAAAGACTAAAGATTAAACATGAATGTGCTTATTTCTAGATCCCAGTGCAACACAAGAACACCATTTTCTATGTCGTTTATAACCTTGAACAAGAATCTGTGCTGGGCTTGTAATGATTTGAGTAGCTTCATGTGTAGTATACCAGGATCAATCATGTCACTGAGTAGCGCATCATCATGGTGGAAAAAGTAAAGATGAGGGAGCTGGGAAAGAGCGTGTCCCTGGCTCTCTCTGTGCTCCCTGTCCCAGGCTATTTCTGTGCACAGAGGAACATCACATGTGCCCAGTGCTGAATTTGGAAAGGAATTTGTGCTGGAGAATCCAGACATGGCTGACGGGAGGACGGGAGTGGGCAGCAGCAGAGGAACCCGGCCGGATGAGTTCACACCCTCCCCACATACCCACAGATAATTTCATACAGCAAGACTGTACCTGAATATGCTCTACCCACTCTCCTGAGTGACCAGAGACCCTTGCTGGGTGCTCTATAGGAGCTGGAACAATATAAGAGCTAACATATCAATCACTGAATGTTGTGAACATAGTGTATACACTGTCAACAGAGAAAACTACATAATAAAAAAGACTTTGAGTGTAATCGCTTTGAACTTGTGTGGGTTGTCCTGAATACTAAGTGAGAAATTAGGCCAAGCGTCAAACCAATTGGTTATCCCACAATGAAATTCAAGACAAAAGGTGTGTGCGACTGCTAAGGAAGAAACCTTAAATGTATTTACATGCATTATTCAAAGTTGTAGACAAATGACCTTGCATTTGGACTGAATCCAGAATCAAAGGGACAGTTCACTCCATAATGACCCTTCTTTCTCAAGCTCTGAGCAAACACTGGAGTCACTTTCAAAAGTATTCCAGCTTTCCAAGTACTGGTAATGTTGTCTGCATGCCTGGAGATGGCAACATCAGCTAGCTAAACAATTCATAAAGAAAATTACACATTTTAATAGAACAGGTAGAATTATTATAGCTATGGCTCCTCTTGCACATGAAACCTTGGCATAACTCATGGTTGCTAGAAGCTTTATAGCTTTTTTTTATTTTAAAGTGCAATTTTAGTACAATCTGGGATGTTACTTCTGTCTGTAATTGATTTCCATTCATTTGAATATTGTCCCCAAAGCACTGATTATGGGGGGCCTGGACTGTCATGCCAAAGACGGTGGTTCCCAGCATCAGTCATGGGGGCCCACTGTGTACGCTGGTTTTTATTCCAACCACAACTGCAACCCCAGAATCTTAACAAGCTGCTAAATGTTCAAAATTGTTCAATTGTTCATGCTTTTCATGATTACAGAGACAATTTGCCATTGTAGCTATGCATGCCATGAAGAAAAAGTCCCTATATTCACATCGTGCCATGTTGCAGGCAATTGCATAAAGACAAGTAAAATGTTTTAACTCATATTGAAGACCAGGGTGATCCTGGACACAGGACCACTAAAACTAACCATTGGTTAATAATGAAGGATTCAAAGACAAAGCTAATTATAATGAGCCAAACCTGCATTGTGTTACTAAGCATAAGGAAAACAATCAGGAGCTTAATCATGTGTTCAATGACTGAAGGAGCACATTGATTCACCTCAGTCTATAATTTGATCAGGTATAAAAACTTACGCTTTTTGTGTATTTGTTTGCAACTCACATAAAAACAATGTGAACCAGATACTCAGGACCGATGCTGGGAACCACTGCTCGAAAGGGAAGAAAGAAACTGAAAGTCTCATTGTGGGGTGAGCTGCCCCTGTAGGTTTGAGGAACAGTGCTGCTTATCTTTGCTGGTGAGAGGGTGAAAGACCCTGCAGTCCAGCTCTTCAGAGGACCCCTCCTCCACTCCCCCACCCCAGCAGGGCTGTCTGTCTCTGACCCAGAGACACAGCAGCTGTCCACATTCATGTTTCACTGTTCTCCTCAGACCAACGCGGCCCTTGCGGCTCCCTCCAGTCTCGCATGTGCCCTGTCTGCCGGCCCCGCTCAGCCGCGGAGCCTTCCTGACAGGCAGATGCCCAGCAAAGACGGGAGCCGGCCAAAGCCAGCAAACAGCCTCGCTCTGTCACCAGTGACAGCTCCCCTCCCAGGACTGATGGCAAAAAGAGCTTCTTTTGACTGCTTGTGGCTGGGAATTAATCACGTGTGAGTGGCTGCATTAGAGCCTGTTTCAGAGACAGAACCAGACTCTTGCATTCTTTGTCTCCAAGGGGTTACTCAAGGTCTTTCCCCTGAACTGTTTGAGACAAATTTGTGAAAAATGACCCTATGGTAGTTTGAACAGATGGGGAGAAGAGTCAGTCAAAACAATTTCTGCACCATTATACCAGCTATATCAAAGTGCTAGAGGTTATGGCAGTTTAAATTACTGCATCAGAATTGGTTTACGTTAAAGCACACTGAGGTGAAGTGGAAAAATCCCTTTTACTGAACAACGACCTTTACCAAAGTGAAGTGCTACCAATACAAAACAACAGCCATACAAGAGATGCAGACTATGCTCATGCATACATTGGTATAGACATGCACTCACAACAAAACTGTCCACGTCAGCATGCACACACTCACATGCGCACACACACAAAGCAGAAGACACACTAGCACAAGCATGGACAGGAGTTTAATGCACATGGAGACAGACACAGACACACACACACACACACACACACACACACACTGTAGCCTTAGGTAAGACTTGGCCTCGACCCCTCTCTGTATCTCCCCAGTCTTAAAAGTGTTAGCAGAGATCTGCCTCAAGGGTGTGTCAAAGACTCTTAAGTCAAACTAAAGCAGATGTTCTGCAAAACATTAAATAAAGTATTTAAGTGGAGGTAGCAATGTGTTCTCTGCCTCTCTCCTATGAAAGAGAGGACCAGGAACTAACTCCCACATCAAAGGGCATGAATTACATAATTTATTGAGAAATTCATCTGACATTTAGAGCTGAGCATTACAGTAAGGGAAGATGACCTCTTCCTCTCAAATATTTCAAAACTACAAGACCAGTCTACCCAGTCAGAATGCTTTCAAATTCCAAACACCATGTACCATGCTAATATGGCCAGCTGACACATTTCTTTACCAAGACATTGGAGTTAGAGGAGGTAACTACAAAACTACAGTTCAGCTTGGTGCATTTCTCACCTCCTCCCTCCTCTCCTCAGACGGTCCTTTAAGCTCACGGGCCTGGTCATCTTTGGGGTCGAACAGGTAGATGTAGTCTGAGGAGTAGCTGACCAGGATCTCCTGACCATCGCCACTATAACACAGTGAGGTCACACGACAGGACTTGCTGGCGAGGTGAGCCGGGACAAATCGAACGCACATCCCTGTAGTTCCACGACCCATGTAGTTCCCTGCACCATGGTGGGGAAGGGGGGCATTTGGTGAAAACACAAGCTGGTTTTGTTTACAAAAAGGCACACTCAAAGTCACAGCCAAGAGAGAACTGTATATCAATGCTCTTGGTGCAGGTGCTGCATCACACACCAGTCCCCTGTTCACTAATGATCCCAGAGCAGTGTTCAACAAGTAAGCCTGTGGATGGCACACTGAACACTGATGAGAGATCAGTAGTGATCTAGGACAGAGCCAGCCTTTGGCCCAGGCAACAGTGTCCACAGAATTTCAGCAAAGCAGATTTTTGTCTGGTATTAGCAGTGGTGCGAGGGGCAGACACAACACAAAGAGCAACTGACACACCCAACAGGGTTACAGTACGGCAGCCGTTCACAACACATCACACTGCTCTTCACAGCTGTACTTCAAACACTGTGGCATAATACCATGTGTGTTTAGGAGAAGCAGGGTTCAGTGGTGAGATAAGTACTACAGGACCACACACCGAGCACAAATAAGACTCATCCTCAGATGCCTTTATAAGACCTGCAGACCACCATTTTTAACTGGTAGAAAAGTGTACTGGGCAGGGTGTGAAGCACAATGCTTGTGGGTGGAACAGAGCTGATCCTAAATGTACAAAATATAAAGGGTGGCAATGTGGTGTAGGGCTCAGGGAAGTGGAAAAGTGCCCTTGGGACAGCGATGTAGGGCCCAGGGAACATTTTAAAGAGCTCTGGATGAGTGTCTCAGCTGGCAAGCACATATAATCACATCATTAATAAGACTGACCCATGGCTCATTGCTGATACCAGAGCGATGCACGGTGCTTATCTGTGTAACTGTGCTGTGATAAAGCAGTTGTGCTTACCTGTTGCTCTGGTACCCAACATTCTTCTGTCGTAGATTCTGACGGAGCTGTCAGAGCAGCCAACAGCCAGGTAATAGGGGACCAGAGGGCAGATGGATATTGAGGTAGCTGCCCGTCGACAATTGATGAGAATGTCCTGATTGAATAACGGCAAAAGAAGAGATGGATTGAAGCGAACCGCTGTGTCTGACAGAATGGTGACATGGGGACAGCAAATGGAAAAAAAGTCTTTGTCCTATTGTGGGCACCCGACACCTTCAAGGACGAATAGAGCCGCTAACAAATTGTACGGCCTTACTGGGCCAGAACTGCAGATAAAAGAGATAAAGGAGGTGTAGAGCACATAGGGGCAGGGCACTGTGCAGCCGCTAAAGACACAAGACCAGCAGAAGTCAGATTTAATCAATAACACACATAAAGCAGAACAGACGTCTCTCATCCCCAGAGAGAGAGTAAAGCAGAAACAGTTAGAATGCAAGAGAGAGCAGAAAAACAGGACCAACAAAGCCAGAATTTGAGAGACAGAGGCAGACAAGTAGAGAGAGAGAGAGAGAGAGAGAGACTGCAGCAAGAACAAGGGAGGAGATGGGGAGAGAGAGTGAGAAGCTGAGACAAACATAGAAGTAACCAGAGACAGAAAGGAAGAACAATTGGGAGAGACTACTGAACACACATAGTGGCTGTTTTCTCTTAAGGAAAAAGACAGAGCTTTTGATTAGCTTTACAGATAAAATTATTTCCTGAGCAAATACAACACAACACAGGGCCACACCGTGTATACTGTGACAGTGACCCACTTAAAGGCTTCAAAGTAGGACATTTTCATCTCCACTCCAGGGCTTTGCTGACATTACACCTGACGATGCACTACAAACAGCCACACACTCCTATTGCTCTATCATTAACATCTACTACATGCATCAAAGAAGGGGTGACGGATAAATAATAATGTTCTTTGCCCATTTGTTGTACTTTAACAGGAAGTGACATGGCTCAAAGCGTTAGACATTAGATATGAAATGAAAGTAAAAAAAAATCACTACTTCTTAGTAGCAATAATGTGGAGGAAAATGCATATCTGGGCAGAGTGCCAAAAAAAAAAACAATGTTTACCAGAAGTTCTTCAGCAGGAACTGGTTCAATTATGCAGAGGGATGGAACTGAAGATTAAATGTGTGTGAATACTCTGCAAGCACATGCAGGTGAAACTCTTGTTTTATTTTAAAGACGAAAACCTCTCAAAATACGACTGCACAGCATGAGAGGACCACAGGCGAAAGCATTTATGCCCCCTCTTCTGTTATACCGGCTTAATGCTGGTATAACCACCCCAGTTTGAAAACAAGTTTGTTTTCTGACAGTAGGTGATCAGTGAACTGGAAAATGTACAGATTTGCAGCCTTATTCCAACTGCTTCCTGGCATCTAACAGCACATGTGTATCCCAGGATCTGAATCCACAGCCACTTACATCTTTACAGTCCTCTTTTGTACAGCTGGTTTTCATTCGGACGTCAAACCACCGGACGGTGCCGTCTTCCCCGCAGGACAGGAAGGTGTAGGGGTCATTTGGTACGGTCATAATCTGCCAATGTGTGAGAGAGGGAGTTACTGTGGATGACAGTCCCCAGCTCAGCTCTGGAGCGCTCTTCACCACAGGCCTTCCATGCCACGAGTCTGAGTCTGAATTCATTTCCCTTTCTGATGCATTATATCAAACACACAGGCGCACAGACCATTTTCAATTAACACCATGGGATACTAATAATACCTACTTAATACATGTCAAACTTAAATATGAGGTCATAAAATTACACAATGTAGCCTTGTAATATAATGTTTCATAAATCTGCATTATGTAACACACCCGGAACAATGCAATGCAGTTTTCAATTAAAAATGCAGAACAGTTCAACCCATGGCTGAGCTGTTTAGGCAAATACACAGAAAAACACAGGGAGAACAAACACAAAGCAGATTACAAATATTTTGCTTAATCAACCATGCATAGAATAATAGCCCTTGACCCTTGATGTTTTGGTGAAGGCTTTCCTATGGGAGCATGGTTTTTTTTTGGTGTTCTTGTACCTCATAGGCAGTGCCATAGTGACAGGTGAACTGGCACTGTCTGTTGACATCTGCGCTCTTCTCCGTGTTTGTGTAGTAGATGATACCGTCCCCTGAGCAGGACACTATCTGTTGATCGTTGGTGCATGGCATAAACTTGGCACTGAAGATGTTCGCCCGGTGCCCTGATCGGATGGCTGCTTTGACCTGGCGCAGGGGTTGGGGACAGGAGGTGGAGAGAGGGGACAGTTTGATTTAATGAAACAGGACTGCTTACTGCTTGCATTTCTCTGGCTGCACATGCAAGTGTGCTCCCTCCTGAACTGACTGAGGAGCTTACAGAGAGTTACCATCACCCATCCCACACTACAGGGAACAATTTGGGAATAAAATGATGGAGAAGGAAACACATCACCTGTTAAAAGGCAGAACTATTCTAGAGTTTTGCTGAAATGTGTTAGCTAAGCTATACAGTGCATTCTGACATGTGGCATACCACACATTTCTCAGGTCTATCCTCTAAAGCATCATCAATAGAACAAACCAAACATTGTTTAACACATGTACTGAAATTCAACTTTGTAAATTAACCTAAAGAAGCATTTGTCTATGCTCACTTCTGTATGAAACATCAAAGATCTTGTGAGTCCTCATATTCAGACACCCAGAAATGAGCAGATACACTCTGATCAAGATGTCCCAGTGGTATCTGCTTTTAGTCAAATTTTCCATTTCCCATGGATGGGTCGGAACATCCCATAAATGGGCAGTGACCTCACTTCCTGTTTCCTACAGAGCCCTAATAACCAAACAGCTGATAACAAACAGCCAAGGAACAAGCTTTTCATTAATGAAATTAAAATAATCCACTTTTCTTTCCCTTCAAACACTCAGTAATGCGTTCTGCCAAAATCAAAACATACATCATAACAAACAGTCATTAAAATATAGAAAACCCTACTACAGATTTCAAACTAGTAACATGACAAAAGAAACATTTTTCACTGAAGCAACTGTTACTCATCTGTAGCTGTAGTTTTATTATCATCCGTTCATCCATTATTATTTACGAATGTATTTATTAAGGACTGTCTAAACTACTTTTCTGACACATTCATCTATTAATATATGTATTTACCAAAATAATGACATTCAGTTCACTTATACTTCCAGAAGATGAATAGATTTGCTGAACAGAAAGACCGACTTTGGCACAAGCCCCAGAGACAGGGGTGCAGAATGTTGAAACAGCAGGACAGATTCAAGTACATGGTGGTGTTTTTTTTTTTAATGTAGGAGCCATTGATGTGATAGGTTGAGAGTAGATTGAATGCAACAGATTAGGTCTGTCTGGTAGAACTTGAGCTATAACATACTTCTGTTATTGAACTTTTCTAATAACATAACTTATTTATAGATTACATATGATATGGTATACTATGAAATATCTTACCTTTCGGTTGTATGGGTTTGAGATGACCAAATTGGTGTCATCAGAACCTGAGAGGATGTATTCTCCTGTGTCATTCCAGCATATCGTGTTAACCTGCCGAGAAATGGAAGGGAGATCCATAAGGAATGACAGGCAGCTGTGTGCTGTTTGTCTGTGTGTGCGCACATGCATGTGTGTGTGTTCTGACTTCAAAGCAGTGTCTTGAAAAGAATCATTCATAATCCTAATTGAGACATTAACATGCAGACCCAACTAAGATGTTGTCTCGAGATTATCATAGCCTGCAATCAGGTTCACACAAGCGCTGACTTGTTTTGGATCTACAAAAAATTTATAAAAATTTGATGCCTATTGCCTGCACAAGTCTCTCAGTGTCATAAAATACACCAGCAAAAGCCACACAAAAGGCTGACATATGTTCAAAACTTCATGTTCTGAATAAGGCAAGTCAGTTTTGACTTTAAATTATGAAAAATTCCCCCTGGGAAGTTTTGTATGAGAATCTGTTTACTTAATTGGGAGCCTAAGGTCTTCCATTGACAGCATTACCCTTGCTCTAAACAGCATGCCAGAAAGACACACTGTAGTGAGTCAGTATGGAGCACAACTTTGGCAAAGGACATCTTTGTCACATCTGTGCTTTTTGAGAGTCTGATCGATCAATATTTCATTATCTCAATCTGCAGAGGCTGATAGTAAGGCTGTTTTTCCATTTTTTTTAGATCCTGCCTCTGTGCGTTACTGCTCTAGATGGTTTATCACATACCACACTCCATTATATTGGCTCTCCTCTAAATTGTCAGAGAGGGCTAAATCTAATTCTGAAGGTTTTTCATGCAGCTAATGAACATCTGCATGAACTGCAGTGATAAAAACAAAAGTACAAACTAAAGAGAGACATATTAAAAATAGAACGAGAACAAACAAAAATACAGTAAGATACTGAAAGCAAGACCACAGAAACTTCCGCTCACACCGACAAAGAGGCAGTTCTGAGTGCGGGCAAAGATGGATGTCAATACCTTAAACTAAGAGGTGGGCTAAAATCTTTACCATTATAATACGAAGCACCACACTAAGACAGAGGCAGCAGCAATGGGAGGATAACAAGCCAAAGTGTGGATAGTGTCACAGAATATCAAAACCCAACCATGGCCATGGAATGACACCAACTAAAAGGAGTCACAGTATGGGTGAATAGTGGACTGCTTCGAAGAGAATTTCACATACTTTTAATTACTTTGTTTTCCATAATACATTGTCATTATCTTGTACCAAGTATGCTTAATATAGACAGACACTGAAATATACAACATTATTCAAGACAGCAATATGGAGTTGACATAAATACGACTTTGAGAGGAAGCCAACATTCTATGACAGAATCTAGAAAATAAATATCCAAACATGGATACTTAGCTATAACTATCCTATATTGGGGACAGAAACAAAGTTATGAGACTCTGACACCAAAAATAACACTATGAAGGCACTGACCAGTCTATTCTATTCTGCGGTCAGTCATACTCTGCCTTACGAAACTGTTTGTGTCAGTCTGGACATGGAGTTGCTGTGCTCAGGTTACAGAGAACTTAAACGTTAAGCCCTATCAAAACTCTAGCCCAATCATTTATCAAGTGACCCGGCCTGGATCCAGTTCCAAGATTACAGCACATGTTAGAATTGCAGACACACTATACTATTGATGTACCCTTGCATATTTAAACTATTTTGAACCCCTTTTTTAATTAAGATTGCTCAATCATACCATGTAGGCCCTCCCCATTGCTGAAAAACAGACATGTAGCCCTCTCCTCCATCCCACCAGCCACAGCTTCCTCTCACACTGCAGTCCATCGGCTGGTCTGCGTATGCACTGCACCACTGGGGTAAACTTTCTGCGCATTTGGTACAGGCAGACTGCAGACACCTCATTTAAAACAGTCGTGTACTGAGGTAGAGGAACCCCTGTTGAGGGAAACTACCCATTATTCAGCAACACAGTGGAAATTGGTGTGAGGGGCTAAAATGACTTTGCATTTGACTGATTATTCATTGTGATGTTCATCATCTTGAAATATTTTTATGAAAAAACTTATATCTTGCTTGAGTAAAATGAGTTTGTTTCCATTGTGCAAATTTTTAGCTAATAGTCTTCATCCAATTTCCCTTGTCAACACTGAAAGTAGTTACAAGAATATAAAGGAAAAACCTTAGAAAGCAGGAAAGCTAATGACACATTTTTCCATTGCCATCATTATGTAAAGCTCAAACATTCAATATGAGGACAGAAAATATCCCTTTTCACTACATGAATAAACAACCATTGTTGGCAAGCTACTCTGCTGTATGCCTTCCCCATTTCTTATGGATTGGGACAATCCTCTCGGCGGGAATGTGTCAATATTTCAGGCTCCCAAAACTAGAGGAAATGCCAAATGAACTAAGCAATGGAGCATTAAAAACAGAATGGGATAATGAACACCGCTACTTCAGAAAGCAAGGGAAGAATTGATCCAAGTTTTAAACTTAAAAAACCAAGAATGGTGGGTGGCTTTCTGAATGGTTACATTGTAGATGGTACTTTGTTGGATTAGTATTGATGAGACTCAAGTGCATCTCTTGTTTTGATACTCACACAGCCATCATGCACATTGAGTGTAGCTTCAAGTTTGAGTCTTTGGACAAATTCTCTTCTTCCTAAATGAAAATACAAGAAAAAGAAAAACAAAAAGTTGATCACAGCAACAAAGAAGCAAAAACCTAAAATTTCTTATGAAATACAAAATGGCTGATATGGTCTCTTCTAAACCGAAAACATCAGCTGTGGTTTTATAATTTTTATCCCTGGTTTTTTTATTTGCCCATTTGGAAATCCAAACTGATACTGTACTATTTTTAATCATCTGTTAATGCAAGGGTGAGCAGATTAACGAGTATGTCTTTCAAAAAGTGGCCATGTGGCCACCACTCACTGCCACTCCCCAGAAGTCCAGCAGGACTGTGCATGCCGAGCAGGCAGACCTCAGCCAGCGGCTGGTGAGGAATATCCTACTAACTGAAAAAAGAGGCCACACTGGCAATGATATGGTCAATTATGCATCGCCCCCTGGGAGTCCCAACCCCAGTCAGCATTCATGCAGTCAGAAAGCCTGCCTCTGCCATGGGCTGTGTAACTGCAATGACAGCTGGAGTTTTAGCTGGCTACACCAAGAGCCAGGCATCAGCCAAGGGTTCCAATCTCCCACCCATTCCAGTATCTGACTACGCCACACAAAATATCAGACCCTCTTACTGTCAAACCATTGTTTATGTTATTGACAGTTCATCAATTATTTATAGTCAAAATCCAGTGCTAATGTTTATTTCAGCCAAGACACCACAAACATCACTTCCTACTAGTTAAATGTTTAACACTTTAATTAGTCATAAAGAAGCAATTTTCTTTGAAACCAATGAAAACAAAACCATTATGCCCGAATAAAAAATGTGAGTCATTTTGGCTCTTTTTGAAGCCAGGCCTGAATGGTGTTACACAGTGGTACAAAGGATCAAATGGATAAACTGTGGGAAGCACTGACGGTTCAGGTGGTCTTTGTCCGGTATCTGATCTGGTTCTCTCTCATAGGCTTAGTGGCTTACATCCGTATATTCCAAGTTCTTCTGCATCTCACTGTCAACAGAGTGCTCACACCAGTACCATGAGATTCTTCAGACTGACAGAGCTGCCTGACCCAAATGGAGATCTAACAACCTGACATGAAGAACGAGCTCTGTTTCTAATATGTGGTCCAAGCAGTTAGCCTGCTAAATTTAAAAAACGAACAGTGAGAGAACAATTTACCAGAAATAAAAGCCAAGTAATCCATTTGGCTGTTTTGCTATGAAAGAATATTGTGTGCTTTCTGGAATGCAGTGTTCCAGGTGATTGTCCCCATAGACATCTTAGTTTTTCCATTTGAATATTTGTTGGCTTCATCTTTTAAACAGGTAAAATGCCAGGGAATTCATGTTTTTTTTATGTGATGCTGAATCTTATGATGCAGTTTTAGCTGCCATCCTGCCCTGCACTGCCCATTCTCTGATAACTCCAGAGAATTATACCAAACAAAATACACACTGCTCTACTAAAAACAATTTGTGACTTCCCTGTTGATGTTGCAACCAGTGAAAAAGGGAACTGGTACTATTAGAACATGGCACCCTCTAGTAATGCAGTGAAAACTGGCTCAATTGTCATGCATCTGCTACTCTTGATCTCAGCTGACGATTATTTTTCAAAACCACTTGATCTCACATTAGTTTTCCACCATCCACCTAATACTTAAGTCATTAACTCTCATCAAAAATTACAGGAACAAATACCATCATTGTATAAAATACTGGTAACAATTTTGTTTTGATGAAAACCTGTTTCATAACCTGTGGTGGCTTGCTTTTAATTTAAAGTGAGATACAGTGTGTGCTACATGTGTCAAAAAACACAATAAGGGAAAATGACTGAAGACAGTCCTATACATAACAGGAAAGCCTATACACAGACAGGTCGTGGTTCTCAACCTGCAGCCCGATTTCGGTAATTCTGAAGTCTTTTTTATAGACGAATAAAGCCTCATTTCAATGCCCTGTCAATTAAAAAAAAAGAATGTGAGGATACTTATTATTGTTCTTGCCTTGACTGAAACATTAAACAGGCCTTATTAGTTTGCAAATAGGGCTACCTACATGCAAATTCACATACTGAGGACCAGTGGTGTAAGGGATCACAGATCCAGCTGAGATAAGATTAGCCCTGTCTGAAATACTGCACAGGAAAACGGATCTAGCTGAGCTTGTCAGTGAGGCCCAGCCCAATCTCAGCTGACTCTGTTATCCCATATGATCTATCACAGAGTGTCAGCCTAGACTGCATGGGAACACAGATCTAGCTCAGATTAGTCTATCCCTCTCAATCACTGAAGTGCTATAGAAGAGGAGCAAAAATACCACACTGTATTTAGGCCATGTTGAAAAATGTAGTACAAGAGACGTATAGAGGACCTTTTCAAACACACAGCCCTGAGAAATTGACAACAAAAAATAAGGGTAAATCCACACTGGTACCACTTTAAAGAGTGCTCAATCAGTGACAGCATTGCATGATCCAACAATGCTATTAAAGCATGAAGGCAGGTACCTATAGATTTTGTGTGTCTGCAATTCAGAGAGACAATGGGCAAGCCAAGTAGGGATGCATTGATTTATCGGCCATACATCGGTTTTGGCCAATATTCACCTTGTTGACTGCCATGGGCCTATCGGCAAATAAGATGACATTCACCGATGGCAGTGGCTGATGTTTATCTGTTGCATCACATAAATTTTGAGCTGGCTAAATGTGAAAGATGGTTATATTAATGGTTGTTTCATAAATTTATATGACTGAATTTGTGCTCATTCAAAGATAGTGTGATGAAGGGCTGAAAGACTTCAAAACAGTTCTTTTATTTTGTTATAATGAAGATTTCTTTGGCACAAAAGGGGGAATAAATAACAAAAACAAAATAAATTTTAAAAAACTGGTATCGACATCACCTATCTACCAAATTGTTATTTTAAACATTGGTATCAGCCCAGAATTTCACAATTGGTGCATCCCTAAAACCAAGAGAATTAAAAGTGTTTGAAAACAGCATTCTAATGAGCGCCGAATATTTCTGGTAAAAGCATACTTAAAAACAGCTGCTTGAGGATGTACATGTAGGATGTACACCCCAATAATGCCCAGCCAACAGTAGTCCTGTGGTTGGAGAGAAAATGCTAATGAAAGAAGCCAGCAGAGGCTGATATAGAGTTGAACCATAAGCACACAACCGATTTTGACAGGCAGATATGGAAAAGGTCTCATTTTTACAGAGTGATAGTGTCAATATAAGCAAAAGACTATTGTGCAGGATACAATACCAAATGTGCATTTTAGCAATTGCATTTGCAATAATTTATCTTATCAGAGTACAAACAGGAACTTGTGCCAGCAAAAGCCAGTTTTCTACATTTTTTGATCCGAGCCTTCAGATGTTTTTATATCAGGTATGGCAACTACGCATCAACACAATTCTCACAACCTGTTTTTGGAACTGTCTGAGCAATCTGGTCATGAAGTTTCAATTTAATCTGCCTTAGACTGTTTTAACTATACTGTTGACTTAAAGAATAGGACACAGAGGCTGCAGAAGCAGATGACACTGTTTCATATGGTATAGCCATGGTAGTGATGCAAGCCTTAAACTTCAAGTAACCTCATAAAGATAATCTAACTGTCTTCCAGGCCAAACAGTAGCAGTGTACAGCATACATTTTTAACTGAACATTGGGGTTATCAAACCACAAACATGAGCCTCTGTCTAAAGCATCTTCTAACCGTAGAGTCCCCTACAGATGAGCACAACAGTGTGATTACAAATATGCCAGTGTTTGTTCCCCTGTCCATTAACAACAACGGCTCTAACAAGGTACAGCAGTGCCAAGCTAAATACATCTCATGCCAAGTCTAGGACATTAAGTAGACAACCAGACTGACTCTTTACATTCTAATCTGAATTCAGACCCCAACTGCTTACAGCTCAGGGTCCCACCCAGCACCCAAGAACATCTTCAAATCTCAAGAACAGAAAAAACAAATTACATGTCATACTGGATAGTTCAAGTAAGGAACACGTAATCACAGCAATGTCTACAGAAGAACTGAGAGTGGTCCAGACTCACTGGTAACAGTCTCTGGCTTTAAATAGAACACAACAGGGCAAAATGGTGACGCCGCGTGTTCACGAGTTCCGATTTAGTGCCAGACTACAAAACTGACACTTGAAAATGAATCCCAAGGACCAATCTGACATCATTAGCCTCAGTAATTAATACAACAACAACAGCAGTGCTTTTGCCCGCACACAGATGCAGTATTTTGTGAAACAAGAGGCAGCATGCCCTTTTGGTGCCCTGTGAGCTCCAGGATGACAAAATAAACCCTCTTATACTAGAGCCACTCTTTGGTGGTGGTGGTGGTGGTGGTGGGGGGGGTGGCTGCATTCACCTTGAAGAGAGCCTGTAAAAATAGATTGGGTTTTGATACATAAAAGACAGGCATTCAAGTGACTCAGCTTCTGTCACTCGCAGTACAGCTCCCAAAGAGACTTGTAGGCTGGGGAACTGGTAAAGCATAACATATCTAGCACAATAAAACAGCCAGTCCATGGTCAAGATTCCAGGCTAGAGGCTTAATTTCTTTGTGAAAAGATCAAATAAAACATTTGGCAATGTACGACATACTAGTTTTGTACCGTAAATATTGAGTTTGTACACAAAGAAGTAAGCCACCCAAAAAATGAAGATTATCCATTCAGCTTTTCTTTTTTTTTTTTTACCTCAAAAAATATTTGGAACAAGACATCACTTAGATATCATTATGTGCATACACAACACTATGCATGCAGCATATACATAACCTCTGTAAACTTGAAACTTTCTAACAAGCTAAAAAGCCTGTGCTTTGTTACCAGATGCAGGGAAAATATAACTTACTAAAACAACTTCAATGTTAGCATGTCAGATGGAGGTGATCCACAGTCATTGCCAAAAAAATTGATTACCTAAACATCAGTAAACTTCCTGCAAGTAGATGCAGGTTGCAGCAATAGATTTGGGGAAAAAAGGCAAAAAAGTGATATGAGAGCATGGGATAGGCTTGATGTACACTGGGTGGAAACACTCATTCACTAACACTTTTTCCATTGGGCATGACTGAATGGAGCAGATATAGATATTAGATGGGCATTAATAACCAATCTCTGTGTCCATATTTAAACATTAGGCAGGGTTTATAGAGACTGCTGCCCACCCCCTATAGGCACAAGTTTTACACTTTCTTTTATTCCAAAATATCAATCTATCCAGCTGTCACAGTTGTGTCAAATTATGTTTCTTAAGTGAGAAACCTGCACTTGCAGGGTCAACTATCCCCCGATACGAATTCTAAACCTGAATGAATGTAAACACTTCAAAAAGGTCTTTTTTGGATGAATAAATAAAAGCAATTGCTATAATGTACTGAAAAGGTACCTGACCACAAGTCTGTCCAAAGCTTATATACTACTTCAATGTCTGGACTGCACAGCGCCCCATTTCTCATTCTACAGCCCGTCTCCCTTGAATTACTTAACAGTTCTTCTGTGTGCAGGGAATGGCTCTACTCTCACTGCAGAGTCACCTCTGTGAAGGCATTACCTCATCAGTAGCTCTTTCCCCTCTGCCCCTCAGTGCTTAGTGGACCCTTAAGGCCTCATAGAGACTGACAGTGAGTCAAAGCCTTCCTGGCCACATCCCAGCAGACGCAATGTCACCCGAATAATGCAGGTGACATGATAAATGAAATTGTCCTGGATCTCCATCAACAATAATGGGTTTAATTATTTCACAGAACACCATCACACACGCCAAACAGCTGCCTCTGGACCTTACATTCTTTCAGGTACTTGCAGAATTTTGTTCATGACAATATATTTTTTTGGTATGTTTTTTGAAAGTTATTCTCTGTGTTGCAGAATTAACCATATGATTGATGTATCATATGATTGATGTTTTCATTAAAGAGATTAAAGAGATTAAGATAACAGCTTCACAGCTGGCAAATGAGTTTGAATTTCATAACACATCTCTTGACAAATGCATGTATAGCAAAATGCTAACCGCAACGACAACAGTGAATTCAATGTGACAGTGATGTAATGTGAGAGTGATCACTTATCTATGGCTAGATAAAGCCCACATCACATCCACATCAACAATCACAAAGCGTCCTGAAATACTACTGATGGGTCAATGCTTACAGACAACCCCACTAATATAAAATCTGACATGAATAGGTCCTGGGTTTGTCTCCTGTTCCAGCATCTGCAAGCTCTAACGCTGATGGAATTACAATTGTCAAAACAACTTTTAAGAGTCACATTCATTTCAAGGGCATACATTGATTTTCATTTATTGTCCAATTCACAACATGCAACATAATTTGCCAATACAGATGCTGTAAGCTACTGTAGATCCACTTCAGCGTTTGAAGGACATAATGCACCACCCTGTAAAACACACTTTGGCTAGACTCCCGGCACGCATGGACACACAACATCTAAGCACTCCACGCCTTGCCAGTGGATATGGAGGAGGTGAAAGACAGAACTCTTTGAAGAAGGTTTAATTTCATTAATTTATTTCATGGCTGTTATGATGAAACAATGGTAATCTTTGGTAAAGTCTGCATTTATTGTAGTTCACAGAAGTGTTACTTTTGTGTTGACAATGCTTTTTTAACAATAGTATCTTATTTTAAATACATCCTTTGAGTTGATTCCATTTCTAATGAAACTTTCCTTTGCTTTAAAAACAATATTCTTTTTAAGAATGAAAGTTTGATTAACCATGATTAATTACAGCAAGTCATGCATTTTGACAGTCCTAGTGTATATTCATGTATCATACTATCAAACTCATTCTGCTTCATATAGAGCTCTGGAATGCACACATGCGAATGTGGAACTTCAGCTTCATTCAGATCAACCTAATAATGCTACACTGGTGTCAGGTGTATGGTTATGCCAAAGGATGACTACCAATGGCCGTGTGTGTGTGTGTGTGTGTGAATATGCTGCAGTTCCACAGTCATACTGGCATTTGCACACACTGGCATACAGCCGGAGGCATATGTACGGAGTAGGTGTACAGGCCTACTGCCCACTTGTGGGATCTGGAGACAACACGGTGGTACTGCTTCTGCCAGTGCAACAGCAGGCCTGAGTCTGACTTATGCTCAAACCTGGAAGGCTGAAATACCAAAAAATAATAATATCCATGATTCTTATAGATCCTTTTTTTCCTATCAGCGAAGCCATGACAAGAGCCTCTATAATTGCTGGACTTATCTTTGCTTAACAGCAGTGGCCTGACAGGGCTCTGACATTTTAACACAAAGAATGGAAGACCACTTGCTGCGCTCTCATGAATTTCAAATCAGGGCCGCTTCAAGGAGTCCCTCGCTTAATACAGTGACATTACAACCCAAGCTCCTAGTAGTTTGTTACAAGCTATCAATTCATGTTCAGCCAGGAGCCTTAAAACAGACACTGTGCATGCCTAAAAAGAGTTAATAGGGAAGAAATATGTAATGCTGAAAGTGTATGCAAAATTACTTGAGGAGGAATAGAGACTCTAAATTAATTCCACATCTTTCACCTTAAAAACATTACTTGACAAAGGTAATATAGCCATCAGAAAATACTCAAAAATAAGACACAGCTGAGGACCATCTAAAGCTGAAGTTAACTGACTTTTCTTTCTTTCTTGGTGGGCAGTGAATGTGTGTGAATCCATCCATACAGTATTAGAAAATACAAAAACAATATTAAGGCCTACAAAACATACTTCAATGGTTACAGTCGAGTCAATTAAAGTGATATGTTGAAATTTTGGCAATACACCCTACACTTACTTCAGAGTCAGAGCAACTTGCTGATACCATTTTTATTTATCTGCATGCAATAAGTATGTGTCTGGCTAAGAAGACAAGAGGGCTTAATCACAAAAAACATGAAAGTATCCCCACTCAAGGAGGTTTTGTGTACATTTAAAACATATTTATACTGTTATATGTATAGATAAACAATTTAAAAAACTGTCACAGATTCTCCACCATGCTTGGCTGATGATGGTGGGCACGGTTTTGAGAGTCTTATGGACTCATCAGTCGATAAAACCTTACTCCTTATCTCAGGTGTCCAGTTTCAGGGCTCTAATGGGGATTTTCCTCTTCTGTCTATTTCCTTTTCTCAGTAGTGGCTTTTGAACAGCTACACCTCCTTTCAGACCCATAATTTTGTCTTCTAACAGCGGAAGAATCGACAAAAACACCTGTGGATTTTTTTACATCTGAAGCAAGACTGGACCTTGATTTTCTCCTGTCTCTCAAAGATGAAGACTAAGTTTTGAAACCTTTTAGATGATATTAAAGTTTTCAAAAAACTTACTTTTTTGCAATTTTCTGTTAAATGTATGTTTCTTGCCATTATTGTTTGACACCAAAAAATAAATTATATAATAAATAAATCTCTACCAAATGGCCATTTGACTAAAAACCGAATAAACAAAAAGGGTGATCTCTGACTTTTGCACAGTGCTGCATAAAAAAAAATCATATTTTACGTCTAAAAATATTTTAGACGAATACAAATTTGAATTCTTTTAAACATCCTTCCAATACAGCAAGTTCCTTCATAGTAAATTGCTACATCAGTGGATCATCTTTTTCAGGTTAATTTCACACAGAATGATCCAATTCCAGGAGCTGGCCAGGTTCCTTCAGGTCTCAGTGACTTTGCCCTGAACTTTATCCAACCCTATTTTTTCCCAATAATTTCAAGACAACAATTTCCCCAGCTGTCTTACAGGGTTAGTCAGCTCATTACAACACAGGCACATGCAGCTCACAAACAGTGAATGATTAAGTGTTAGAGAAGGTTGCTTATTGAGATATGAAGTAAGTCCTACACATCCAGAATGTATGAAGTCCAGCAGGGTGTCAGTGATTATGATCTATTACTAAAATTATTCATCTTCTAGCAGAAGACCACACATCCAATCAGTTCCTTGCACAAAGCTGATCCTGCACGAATTGTCTTATTTTGTACTGTTTCTACTACACATTATGTGACAGCAGTAGGTCTAAATTTAGAGTAAATGTAATGTTTAATTTCATGTGATTGTGTACTGTTGTGGAATTCTACAAATAAAGATACTTTATCTAAAGTAAAAACCACACCCTATAACAGAGCACCTGAAATACTGCCTTGCTGAATTTTACTAACATGAACATTTTAGTACTCATTTCCTGAAGCAATCAAAGCATATTTTTGTATGACACTAACAAACTACATGTAAAATGACAATGATACATAATATCTGCTGAGCTAAATTTTAATATGGCAATACACATATGCTTGCTTTGGCAAGCTGTAACTGGACTCTGACAAGGCTGTAAAATATTTCCCTAAAGACTCATTGTCCAGACACTTCCACCCAGTGTGCTCACAACTACATAACATCTGTCCCAAATGGACGACACTTTTGTACCGTATGTATTCTGGTTAACCAAGCAATCCAACCTACCCCTAATCTGACCAATGACATCCTTCATTTCTCTTCTCATCCATTCTTCTGATCTAGCAGTGCAACATCACAGAGCAGATACTCATTTCATCCATGATTAATTCATTAATAAAGCTCAGGCTTAAGAGCAGAAGCACATTAAAAGTCAAGTGAATACAAAACTAGAACAATTTATAGCAACTGACAGTATTACTAGCACTGCAATATAAACCAAAATATACACTTCTTCAATGCAACATCATCTCTGAAAACCTGCGGGTCCAGGTGGCAGGGCTATCACTCATTTTATTATGTAGTATTCCTTATGTGATCTATTGGAACACAATCGACATGCAAAGGCACGCACGACATGAAGTCAAGGAGGAAAACTTTTTTTAAAAAATGGAACACCCTTGTGTCTCCAAACAAATTGCTGGAATGACCCTGACAGCTGATGTAAAATGTCTGATGATGCATTTCCACAAGGAACATCTACCTGATGCTATATTAAAATTGTATGTTATCGGTATGTTAAGTATGATAAAGATACCAACTAAATAACCACAACCCTCAATGATGTTTAATAAAATAATACAATGACAACTAAACAAGCCAGAATTGTACAAGCAATTGAGGTTCTCATAAAACTGACATCAACTCCTTCAAATGAGCAATGAAAGGCTTTAAATTACCAAAATACACTATTTTAACACTGGCTCCATGGCAAATTGCACATCGGTTTTCAATATAAGATATACAGCACGTTTGCAATTGTCAATTATTATCGCCATAGTTCAAGCTCACGAACTCTGTCCAAACGCAGTTTGCACACGTTCAGTCCTGGCAGCTGAACAATACCTTTGGAGTCAGGTCTATTAAAAGGCTCAGATAAGACATAAGTAAAAGCTTGACAAAAATTTCCGTACACCCATACTGGTGTCTTCCAAAATATTTATAATTTACTTATTTAGTAGATGGACAGAAACGTCGAATTTTCTTTATAATACTTCCTAAGTCACCCGGATACCATATGAAAGCATTTGAAGGTAACTAAAGTTACATAACAAAAGTATTCGAAGAAGCTGGGTTGAGTTGATAGTCACTTGTGGTAAATATCTTGAATGAAGTTAAATTAAATTTGAAGAAACTATCATGTCACTTCAGAGAACCGCTCCCCTTGTATCTGGAATATTACTGTTCTATTAATTCGAGATGCAAGATACCACTTCTGTGAGGATGATACAGAAACACTAAAATATATCAGGTTATTGTTATTATTTTGATCGGTTATTTTGATGAGGCAGTTTCATGTTTTATAGCGGTTAAGTATTGGAGCAACGGCATTTGTTACCGTTATGTGGTATACTCAAGAGTATAAGTGTCAACTTTTTGTCGTAGCACAATAATTATCTAGTGCACAGACATAAAATGACAATAATCAGATATGTTGAGGAACGGTTTAAAGTGGTACAGTGCAACACTGCCGAGAGGAACACAGTTCAACGAATTCACAAAGCCCAAGTCAAATGTTGAACAGTATGTTACAATACGTGTTCTGGAAGTGAATGCGAGTGCTTTTCAGTTAGGGAAAATGCAGCGGCCGGGATAAAAAAAAAATATCATGACGCTTCTGTTACATAGGTATCTATTTAGCTGTCGTTAGAAAGCGAGCTTGTATTTGGGCACAAAACATAAGCAAGCATTCTTGGTCTTTGCACGACCAGCCCAGTAACTACAAGATAAGTGCTAGGTAGCAAACACTCGCCCGCAAGCAGCTAATTTAATTAGATGTAACTGATACAAGATACGTAAGTAATTGTGAAACAAGTGGGTAGCTGGAGTGATTTAATGGTTACTCATCACTAGATAGACAATTTTACACTGATACTGTTGACTACTTGAGGAGCTAGTGAGCCTGTTGGGTAGCTATACTACGATATGTAGCACGGTAAAGGCGTAGCGAAGGATAGGAAACATTTGAATCAAGGGACGAACCGAACATGGCTAGCTAACCTTTGCTACAACAAAATTACATTTCTAGCTATATCCTAGCTGGCTGTCTCGATACACTTGCATTATTACATCGATACGAAGCCAGAAATATCGCAGTTAGCTTGTCCGCTTATAGAACTGACTACAGCTAGCTTGCTAGTGACTTTTTTCGCACTTCAAGACCACCTACTTCAAACAGTGCTTACTATTCCAGTTTCGTAGTGCTGTTTTAGCCAACGATACGTGTATCTTAGCAGCATCAGCTAGCTACTTAGCTTGTTAACATGTTACCAATTAAAACCAAAACCAAACAAAAATAAACATTGTTCCTTTAACAACTTAACAAGCAAGCTAAGTCAGGGTGAATTTCTTCCCAAACATGCATAACCTAGTGCTAGCTAGCTGTACCCAGGTATTAGGTTTTGTTTTCATATTCTTACCCAGGTAGTTAATCCTGACAGCATTTGGTTCGTTAAACCCAATGGAGCGCTTCCTTACATCCCAAATCAGGTTACCGGAGCAGGACATGGTGCTCAAACCCCCGTTCTATTAAAAATAACATTGAAGGAACTTTGCATACAATCCCCAAGGTTTTGCTGTCCTCGCAGATACTGTCCCTGTCCCACTAGATTCTCTGCGTCGCTATGTAAGTTAAATCTCCCTGAATCTACGCCTGCCTGCAACCTGCAGCTCGAACTCAGTGTTCTCCTGGCTGTCTGTTATTTACTTCTCTCCTCTCCAGCCAAACCTACAAAGCCAATGAATTCCAAGCTCTAAACACCGCGATAACGAGAAAGATTCTAATATTGCAATCTCGGATTCGAGGGAACCAAAACTGTGCTGCGCCTCTCAGCGTCATTACGAGATTCTGTGGCAAACCTTCACAGAAGCACTTTGCAATGGAAATATCCGATATTCATCTTATTTGTTGTACATTTGTTTAAAGAACGTCCTTTGTGAAGTTTGTATCTTTTGGCCGGTGACGTCATGCGGCACCCTGCAATGTCATAGGTACAATATGTACCATTCCATTGGACTGCATGCGCTCCATGGCTGTTTTAATTAAAAGACTAGCTTGGGAGGCTAATGTTGTATTCCCATGTAGTACACTGCCATTGCATCCTTTAGCGAGGTACAGAGCCTAGATTGCTTTAGTAAATAGTCAGCTGCAGTGGATAGGAATGTTTGCTGAATACCTAAAATGTACTGTAAAATACTGTAAGGTGGTCCTGAGTCACCTCCACTTTTGATTTTGTTGTTTTTTGTTATACAGACTGAACTTGCAAATTACGTATTTGCTTTATCTTATTCTCACATCGGTTTTCATTCTATACTATGTACTTTGGTGAAGAACCTGTAAATAACATTTGTGGCTGTATCCTAAACTGTAAGCACAAAATGGGTTATGCAAGTTAGTGTTCATCTTGAAGGGGTAAATTTAAGCCCAGAGTTATTTGCATCTGAAGAACCCTTTCTCAAAAAAATATTCTCATGGGTTCTTTGAAAGATGAAACATTAAATCAAGAACCAATTTCATTTAGAGAACATTTTTGGAAGAAAAAGTTCTTTAAATAGTCAAAGAGGGAATAATATTGACATCTTATGTTGCACAGTGGTAGGTATGAACACTGGGCCAAGTGGTAAGTGGAAGGAAAAAGTAAGAAAGTCACAAAGAAGATAAATCAAGAATAAGCCCATAGCCTCTTTATATTATCCATTCTGAGGAGAAGGCAGAAAATAAACAAAACACCACAAAATCAAAGTTGTTCTCAACAGATGCACATTAAGCCCAGCCTAACGAACAAACTAACATACAAAAAAAAAAAGACAACTAACGTCTTTCAGCCTGGCAGGCTGTGCTATTATTGAACAATGGCAATGGCTTAGACCTGGATTGTTTGGAAATCCACCTTAGGTGGGCCCATCTGTTAGTAAGGCCATTGCTGTAGAAGTCCCCACATTTTTTCTTGGCTGAGGAAGGGAACAGGAACTGCCTAGCAATCCAATGGGAAGAATGGAGGAGCTCGCACCTCTCTCCTCCACTCCTTGAGCTACACATAAACATATTCTATTATAAACTGATTGTTGACCTACTAAGAGGGAGACTCAAATGTTTACCCATATTTTAAGCTGTATTAGTAAATATACAGTAGGGTCCAAATGTCTGAGACCACATTCCCAGAATGTTGACACTTCTCAGATATTTGCTGTATGTAAGAAAGAAAAAAATAGCTGTGCATGCTACCCGACAAAATGCTTTCATTCATAAATTCATAAATTGTGCCATGTGCAAATGATTTCTTTGAATGTATTATTGACTGGTGTTCTAACTGGTGAAAGAGTGGACACTTGTTCACTACAAGTCAGCTATTTGTTAGATAATGAGGAATTCAATAAAAAAGGGTAATGAAAATGAGCCAATCCACTATGTTATGTGTCCTCCCAACCTCAATTATGATTGCATCAACTAAGCTACACAGAGCCAATATGCCAAATTTTTGTTCTAACGTTTGTAAATTAAGCCTCTAGAGATGGCACTCCTGAACCAAAAAGGGTCCCCTAAATAGTATACAAGTGTTCGACAAAAGTGATAACTCGGTACTACACTGTCAAGAGAAAAATCACCTGAATTTTGATGCTGAGGTTGCTGGTATCTTCAACACTTCACACTGAGCTGTTGTCAGCTAAGCTGGACTTTGAAACATCCACTTCAAATTTCAACAAAACATACTTTTCATGAGATTCTGTTTTGCATATGATACATACATAATGGAGAGAGGATTGATCAAATCAGAATGTTCTGCCATCAACAGAGAGGAGATTTAAAAAACTTATTATCAAGGGTATATGGAGAGAACCAGGCTGAGTATCTTTTTAATCTATATGTGGTATACTTGTACTTCAAATCAAATGAAATGTGTCCCACACATTTCACAAAAATTTACCATAACACAATTTCCAGAAGACCCTAGCCTTAACCTCTACAAAAGCAAGGCATTGGCAAAAGTGGCAGGGAAAAACTCGGGCGGAAACAGATTTGAGAAGTAAAGCCCATCCTCAACTGACTAGCCCAGATTGTGAGATAGTAATGACCAAAATGGTTAATGAGTTAAAGAGTGTAAAAGCAGCTGAAGGGTAACCTGGATAAGGTGTGAGGCTAAGATGGTGTCATACACTGGACATGACTGTGGAGCATGCATCTTCAGGGATTTGGAGTAGAGGCCTCTTTTGGGACTTAGGGAGACAAAACCCAAGCTCAGACAGTTAAGAAAGAAAAATGGGTGGGGGAGATTCTGCAATGGCTGTCCCTGTCAGGAGCTGTGTATGTCTGCATAACAATTGGGGAAGATAGACAATCAATGCAGTCACAAGAGAGGCAAGAAGCAAGTCCACTCATCAAAACCGTATGCAAGGGAAAAAGGGGTCACTGCTGTCAAGAAGTGATAGTAAGGCTAGGTTTCCACTCCATATTCTATCAGGCTCTTCACACTGCATATTCTTAGCCCAGGCCTAAGGATAGCCCTGGGTTAAGAGTTGACCTTGGGACAACCTAGTCCGTTTCACACACATTGTTAACCTAGGGTTAACCCGAATATCTATACGAGTCATACTGCATTTCTACTAGCCCTGGGTTAAATGTCCGTTGGAACACTCAACTAATGTTTACTTTCTAGAATGCCATTGTTTACTTAGCCCCGTTTCACACTGGCAGCTTTTAGCCTCGCGTTTAGCAGATTTTTAGGGGTTAACCCTAATCTGGAGCAGGGCCAGCAAGCCCTAGGCTAAAGTCGGGGTTAGCCCACTTTGAAATGTGCCAGGATAGTGCCAGTGTGAAAGCTTTCTTAGCCTGGGGCTAAGAAGGTTCTAAGAATGCGTTTAGCCCTGGGCTAAGTGCAGTATGAAAAGCCTATGTGACTGATGCTTCCTCCAACCTTGTTTCCAGGCTGACTGAATATAAGCTGGATGAAAAAGGTGTGTTTTTGTCTGACTGCTTTGGAACTTTTGGTAGATTGTTCCACAAAATAGGACTCTACCACCTGTTAAATGCTTAGATTGTCTTCACCTGTTCAATAAATAGCTTGCATTAAGAGAATGAGATGTCATCGTGGCTTGACAGGGTAAAAGCATGTTAGTTACGTCCTCAGATGCAAGTACACGCAACCCTTCAAACTTCAGGAGCAGAGCCTAAAACCGGACCTTATAATGGTGTAAGAATTCAGTTGGTTTACCTTGTCAACTGATTTCATTTTCATGCACTCTTGGAATTTTATTTGCATGAACAAACCTACTGCCTTTAAAAGACCATACATATGCCTTGAAAACATGTTTTAAAACCTTCCAGGCAATGCCACAAGTGCACTTGAGACACTGGTTACCTTGTGCTTCTGTTGTGCTGAACAGCAGTCTGTGCGTCGACTAAGCTGTTTGCTACTGCCACCTACTGTGCACGAGTCTACAAAATATTTCCAAGTCAAGCCACGCCGACTTTTTAGCTTGCTAACACGTAACAAACTGATAACGTTATTATTAGAATTACTTTCTGTTTCAATTCGAATGATGTTTCAAATTGCTTTCTTTATACTGTCATAGAAATTATTCGTGTTTGTGACATGAAGAAACTTGAGGCCTACTGGATATTTACATTACAAACATTAACACCTAGAAGTCTTAATGATGAATCACTTTTAAATGTCATGCTTTAACTCGTATAGAATCATTCGTAGCGAATAGTTTGATTACCAAAATGTGGACTGACTTTTTTTTTCCTGATAGTCATTTATGAAAACTGTCTTGTGATGTTCTTTATATTGTATGTATTTATTTAGTATTTTTGCACTTTTGTACACTTATTAATGGGTGATGTTTAAAAAAATGTTGTATTGATTTCATTGGCTGATCACCAATCATGGTACCAATTGTGGGAAGTGTTTATAAGAGGGTCTTTTACCATTCTGAACACTGACGATTTTTCAATTTTGACTGCAAAAACCCAATACCGGAAATACAATCAACATGAAAACATCCGCTTACTAGGAACGATAAATAAACTGTCTTGGTGTCTCAACGAATTTTTGCTGGTTACACCAAGCAAATCCGACCAATGACGTTGATGTAAACGTCATTGGGCTAGCCAAATAAAATAGTTGATGGGCATTCTTTTAAAGTTGTCTCTGCGCAGAGCTGCTTATGTATTTAGTCATCAGGATCCCCTACTTGTTACAGATTATCGTATTAATAAATGTAAAGATCATGTTGTGAAAACATCTGTGCGAAGTTGTCAGCTTTGAGAACTAGGAAACTTCAGGTGGTATCTGTTATTTGCTTCACCCAATTGCACAAAAGGGGATAGGCAAAACCAGCCAATCACAGAAAAGGGTTGGTATATTAGATAGATTGGTTGAGCCGTGACCAGAACAACCTTGGATAGTGTGAACTTCCAACCGTGGGATTCACGTATTTTTACCTGTAGGGCGATAACTTCAGGAAGGTCGATCAACAACACAGTTGGACGCATCTGCAAGAAGTAGTCCTTACTTTTCAGAGCAAGGACATTTCTTGCATTTTAGATTGTCGTGATTTATACTGTGTTGGCTACATTGCTAGCTAACCGGTGCTGTTGTGGTCACATCATTGTCCTTCAGTGTTCCAGCTAGTATATCCATCAACTAACAAGTATGGCTTCGGTGGGACTGAGAGCCTCCTACCACAGGATCCTGGACAAGATTGAACTTATGCTGCCAGCCAAAATGAGACCTGTTTATAACCACCCAGCTGGTAGGAAAAAACTTTGCTTTCAGTTATTTACCTTTCCGGTTGTGGTTCCGGTTGTGGCACAGACTTATTAATGTAGTGGCTGTACTTTTGTTGCCGGTTAGATGAGGTTAAGCTTGTTAGACATTAGTGTGGAAATAGTTGTTAGCTGTTTTTTATTATTATTATTATTATTATTTTCACAATAATGTTAGTAGTGTAAATGTAACGTATCGCGATGGCACATTTCCTGTGCATGGAAGTGCCTAGCGTTACTCGGTACTAGTAACAGTTGGCTCAAAACTTTCTGACAAACTCGACTCTGGTGCAAGACAGAAGGAATGAGGAACTATACAGGCATTAAGATGGCTAAAGAATGTAGCTAGTTTATTAATAATCTTTACTGCCGTTCACTGTTTTCATATTGTGTATGACCCTTTAGTTTGTTGAGCTGGTGTGATTCAACTCCCAAGACCAACTGCGAGCCTAAGCAGCATTTGCAACCGCAATTTTCGTTATTTTACTTTTTTTATTGTTATCGTATCATGTTTTGCCTTTATGGCAACAAAATCTTTGTTTATTGACACCGGTACGTATGTAGTGCAATCTGCGATAAAGGGGCATTGACATGCATTCTCAGTTGATATGTAGGTAAACATGACATTACAACCGTATTAATCGTATCCGTGGAGTGCTGTAACAAATGAGGGAATCGTTGTGTCTTCTTGTTGTGTTACGATGAAGTGTAGAAGAGGACGATCTGCAATAGATGCTAAACTTAAGTAATCCATGATCTTTTACCGTGGTTGAAGGTGTGATTACTGTCCAATGGACTGTATAAATCAAAGTGCAGTTTACGTGGACTTGAGGTGAACCGATTAATCAATTTAGGATTAAAAAAAAAAGTTTTCAGTAGTGTAATTTAGAGATTATCGATTAGAATTCTGTTAAATTTAATTTTATAACAGTGTCAGGAGGTAATAATTGACACTTTTTTTCCCCAAGTATGCAACAGCCGCCTGTCTGAATGGTTTCTGTATCACAGCAGTGTTTAATAGAAATGTATGTTTGGAAAAAAACATCTTAAATCACATTTAGCCAATACAACGTGGTTTTAAGCAGAGGGATTATCACACACCGTAAATTTTTACGTCGGTGCTTTTTGTAATGAATGATGTTGGTGCAGATCTGGTAGAGTGGCGGTGAATGAAGGGGCAGGTCCATGCCAACTCCCCGCAGTCTGATTGGCTGTGGACTCAGTGGCGCCCTCTCTAGCCATTGTCTAGGCTGCGGGGGTCAAACCTCCCTTTTGGAGTGAGCTTTAATGAGCAGTTCAGAGGAGCCTGTGGTCCTTGTTGAATTTCTCGTTTACGGTCAATGTGTCCAGTGTTTTAGAAAAGGTATAAAAGACATGTAGGATCATGGTGGCATCAAAGTTTTACTGTCAGAAGTTTGAATTGTTGACATCTTCATTTTAAAGTGCCACGGTAATATAAATTAAACTCAGATGGCATTTTAAATACATTTTAGGCATCTGTGGTGCATTTCAACAGAGAAATTATGGGTCATAGTGAGTGCAAAAATGCAAAGACAAGTAGTGTAGATAAAATACAAAAAAATGTATTCAGTATTTTAATTACCCTATTGCATTGTAAAGGTTCAAGGCCCCCTCTGGGTAAAATACTTATTTAAAACTGATCTCTAGTCAATTATGACAGGACTAATTTTTTTTTAATCAAAATTGTGAAGTAAACAATTTGAATGTTGGTTTTATGGAAACCTGATTTATTAAGGAATTAATGATCATGAATATACATTGATAATTATGTATACAATTCTCATTCTACCTACCTCATACCCCTTTGACAGCTGCCTGACCATTGTAATCGACAGCCCATATCATTTCTGTTAGGACATTATACACACACACACACACACACACACACACACACAAACAAAAACACATGTGAAGAGCTTCATAAACAGCTGCTTGACACAGCTGCAGATTTGATCATCAAAAAACAACCTGCTGATATCAGGTAGGATAGCTCAACCTAAAATCCTATAAGGTATTAAATTGGTCCATTAGGTTGATTAGCTTCTCTTCAGAATGTCTTTAGTGCCAAAACATTCTTGCATTTTGACAACAAAATGTCACTCTTTTGAATTTACCCATTTAAAATAAATGTTTTTATATGTTTTACACAACCTCCTTTGTTAATAAAATACATGTTTGAAGGACAGAGCACAGTGCACATTTTATTTAGAGATCACTTGTCTCAGCTTGTGAAATGTAGCATTGTCTCCCCAGGCCAGGTGAACAGGTCACCGCTAAAGCATGGCTGCATGAAGAAGTGGACTGGACTATGAGGTCCGGATGTAAGGGAGCATTCACCCAATTATAGAGAAGGGAACTGTAGTTGTATTGCAATGGGTAAATGCTCAGCTTCTTTGTGTTTAGATTCAGTAGTGTTTTGAGCTTCAGTAGTGGAACCTTACTTGCTTCTATGTGGAGTCCAGTTTATCTCCTGATCTGGGATTAACATCATCTCCTTGAATTACACAAAACCTCCTTACTGACTGGTTGTTTCTGTGAGAATATTAGTTGATTGACACTTCAGTGGCCAGATGGGTAGGGGTGGTAAAGGACCTTTGTGTGAACCTTTTGGTACATCACTGTGATCATCATATGTATATGGGTCATTCCATGCCAACTCAACAAGGACCCCCAGTTCATGTCATGGATTTTCTCAAAGATTCATGTAAATACTTCCATGAAATTCATCGGATCTTGCAAAATCCTGTAGCTCTACTCCCAAAAACTTTTTTAGTTATAAATGTTTGATGTTTGACCCTCGGAGCAAAAAAGGAGACCGTGGAATCCTGCATGGAGTGGTAGCATTCTCCTAATGATGAGATGGGATTGGGCCAAAGGAAGGAGGGGAAAAAGTGCAGATTGTGACTTGGTAACTAGTTATGTTCATACATGGTTATGATAGTCCTTCTCAAAGCTTTTCTCATTGCGTGAGAGTAGACGCTGGGATAAATTGGGTGCACAATCAGTGCCTCTTGTTTTAAGTTACATCCAACTGAGTTTAGTGAAGGTGTTTGCTTCTTACCTGATAGTCAAGCTCTGCCCTTTAGTTTGCATGGAAATTAGCTTGTTAGGTGAAAAAAATAAGAATGAATATATTTAGAATGCAACCCAAAAAGACAGAGAAAGGCTTTACAGATGGACCCTAGCAGTAATCTTCCTCATTCTTTGATTAGCCTGTGCATTCGGTGTGGTTACAGTGTGTCAACATAAAACCTTTTTCTATCATTTCACTTGCTACGATAAAAAATGGGTTCCTGTGAAGACAAGGACATTTTATACAATCTTATGATGTACACTGGCCTGTCTCGCACATTTCATCGCATAATTATGTGACACCTGTGAAGAAATCAGGTTTGAGCAGTTATGTTTGCTGTATGTTTTGGAAAATTATTCTTTGTATGCGTCCCAAAACAAGGATTGTAAGGGCAGGTAGGCTAGCCAGAGGCCTTCCAGCCAACTTAATGAGGCAATAATGAGCAACAAAACCTGCTGATCAGGGTTGTCATCATATTAGCTGTCTAATCAAATCACCTTATTTGTTTTGTTTAATCAGGACATTGCCATATAAGACATGAAGGCAGTTGTAGAAAGTCATTCAGACAACATTTGTTTGAAGTGCTGGACCTCAGAAGTAGGTGCTATGATAAAAATAAAGGACCACTTGCTTTGCACCATCTTTGTTTCCTCAGTAAGGAACAAGTTGCAACAGAGAAGTCTGACATATTTCATGCTTGACTATCGCCTTTGACTTTGACTAGAGGCACAAATGAATCTACGGCTTTTTAAAGTAAGTTGCAGGCATGTGATTAATATTATTTCCCTTACAGAGAAACACAAACTCTTTAAAAGATTAACTTCATTAAGTGACTTCATATTTCATCTTAAAAATCATTAAATGATCAATAATTAAGTGTTTAAGTGTGAGGGTAGCAATTAAAGAGATGTTTATGTTTTTTACTTAACCATAAATTAATAACAAACATAATGATTAAAGTTCTTATCCTGTCATTGTTGGTCCTTGAACATTCTCAGAATTTTGCGTTATCAACCCATTATGAAAAAATAGTTGTTGGTAATTTGTATATAATTTTTTTATAATTTATTTTATACTGTAGCCTATGTATTATTCATAATCATTTGTAAGTAGTTCAATTCAAGCCAAGCTTTTACTGTACTTTAATTCAGTCTCTAGTCCCTCAAGTAATGACAAGTTTTTTTCCTGAACATTTCTCTTAAAGCTGTATGTATTGATTTGTGTCTCTGTAGGTCCAAAGACGGTGTTCTTCTGGGCACCAGTGTTTAAATGGGTAAGAGTCAACATTTCAGGCTTCAGGTTAACAAATATATGTTCCAGATTCTGGATGCTGCCCTTGCATTCTCTGTTTAGATTGGCATATTACGCTAGCTCTTAAATCTTTGCCCCTCCTCACCCCACACCCCCCTTTTGGCTTGAATATATCCTGTCTTTCCCTTGCACATGCACTTTAACTTTTGTACTTTTATTATTAAAAAAGTGTTAAAAGTATTGTTGTTTTGTGTGTGGTGGTGTTTTTAAAAATTGTAATGCCTTTAATGCTTTCCTTCTGGAGTTGCCCCATGGGATACATAGTTGTGGTCTGGTTGATGCTGGATCTCCTCTCAGTTGTCTCGCACTCATTCTCTTTTGTTTTTCCCCTCTACAGGGCCTGGTTCTGGCAGGCCTGGCTGATATGACTCGACCCGCAGAGAAGCTGAGCACCTCCCAGTCTTTAGTGCTGACTGCCACAGGTTGGGAACTTGTCGTGGGGGGGCACTTTTTTTTTTTTTTTTATCCTGTTTCTAAGTAGTGTATATTCTCTCAGCTCTTAAGTGAGGAGTTGGTAACATACAGCGGGCGGCTGGATTTTGTAAAAATAGAGCACATTTTGCACAGGCTCAAAGGAGAAGTGTGGAGAATTCCATTGGCACAGTTCCAGACACCAAGGCCCTCACATCTGTCTCTCACTGCCCATTTCTGTTTTTTATTTGTGCCTCACAGTTTATTTGGACTCCATGTGATAGTGTGTTATCCTTTTGACAGTCACATTTCTCCAGGACCTGTTTTATCTAATGACATTACAGAGGGCTTTCTCCCTGACGACTGATATCCTGGTTATTTTTACTCCTGTTGGGACCATTTTTGTCCTTACTCATGCTAAAAGTGGCTAGCTCTGACTAGTGGTGATATAGGTTGTATTCACGCTGTATAAATAAAGATTTAGAGAGATTATTAAGAGAGATTGCACAAGACAATCAGCTGTAACCCTCAAGAAGCAGTACTGAACACTACTGTCAGATCAGCCTTGGCAAGGCTGTGTTTCTGTGAGCATAGAGTGGAAGTCATATCTGATAACACTGCTTTCCCGTTCACAGCTCTAATGTTGACTCAAACTAATGCCAGAATGGATAGATGGCTCACTGTCTTATTTCTCTTGTCTAATCAAATGTAAATGGGTTGTATTTAGTATTGATCCTTTGGTTCATAGGAAATTTTTACAATGTTAGTTTGATTGAAAATGCGTGGATTTCTTGCACTGATACCAAGGGACCAGCCTGAGCAATCTGACCTTGATGAACCCAGCTGTAGGCCAGTGAGTGTAGACCGTTAACTAAGGAAAGTGGGGGATACAGACTGTTTGACTTTACCGATTAGTTGACAAACAGCACAGAATTTTGCAATGTTCCAACTGTTCAGCTCAAGTACAAACTCCAGTCATGAGGCCATCTCTCAGTGCTATGGTCATTACATGTTACAAATGGCCTGTTGCAATAGGTATTACAACAAGGCACAGAAAACAGTCCAGGGATGATCGCCTGCATACATTTGCACAGAATCCAAAGATTAACCAGATGAAAACAAACTGACATAATGAACAAGTTGTCTCTCTGTATTACATCCTAAAGTGAGTTGATTTTTTTAATTTTTTTGTGCTTTTTTTTTATTTTTTTTTATTTGAGAGTAAACTGAAGAGGGTTCCCCTGGCCAGAACGCAAGTCTGTCCTCTGTCCATTGAATGGAAATCCAGTTGAATGTGTTCGCAGGCTGTCAGAGGATAAGCGAATGAATGCATTGTGCTCTGCTTGAGGTTGCTGTTTTCAGTGCAGTACCCAGCGAGACGAATGCTGACCAAGCTATTATCCACCAGAATAACACTTTGTGTACACCAGGGAATCAGTTGAGTTTATGTTCTTCCATGGTGCTGCTCTTTCAGCTGTGGGCTAGTGATATCTGACCATGTTTTTAAAAAGTGGCAGTGCTCTTGTCTCGGCATCCAATATTCTCCAAGGGGTCTCGGGTTTGGTCAGAATGGGTGGAACTGCAGAGGGAAGCTGAGCTAGTTATGTCAAGATCATGAATTAACCAGGAGTTTAAGCCTACGGCCCAGCAAGACTCTCGTTGAGTGTGGCTCCTCCCTGTACTTTCCTAAGGGGGTCATATTTACAGGGAATTACAATGTGAAGTTGTGTGGTCTGTAACACATGGATGAATCAGACATAACTTTTAACTTTGATATCTCCATCTATATCTAACAGGTCTGATTTGGTCCAGATACTCACTAGTGATTATTCCCAAGAACTGGAACCTCTTTGCAGTCAACTTCTTCGTAGGTGCAGCTGGTGGTTCCCAGCTCTTCAGAATCTGGAAGTAAGTGAATGTCACCATGCTCAGATATGTTATTGGCATAGACAATACACTTCAGCTGCAGGAAAGAGAGGCTAAAGTGTAAATGTGTAAGACACTACAGAGATGGACAAGCACTCCCAATTCACAGAAGGTTGGAGCATTCCAAGTCTTACTAGAAGCAAGAGAGTGAATGAGAGTGCCTTACTAGAAGCCTCCAACTAGTGGCTTCAGTTCATTGCATTCACATACCTCCAGTAAGGCTTGGAATGTTCCTACCCGCCCTGCACTGGGAGTGAGTTTCCTTTGTACTGTTGGAATTTAAGTCCTGCAAAGGGCATCTGTAAAGCAATGAGATCCTGTGACACCATGTAATTTGTTCCCGTGGTTACAGTGTTAGACACGTGGAGTTGTCCCTGTGTCTGTCACTGTATCTGTGAGGCCCCATGGGACACAAGGTGATGGATTTCTGTGACGTGCAAACTTCTGCAGTACGGCAGTCTTCTGTCCTGTCATTTGTATTCACCTCCACACAAGAGGTTGCTCCATAAAATCTTCTCCATCTGGTGTTTGGTGCCAGGACTGAGGATTAATTAAAGCACTACAAAGATATTCATTTACAGCACACCAATAACTAGTGAAACTGGAAAGTGGGAATGCAGACATTCTGATCCATACATAAACTGAAGAGATTTGGCAAATAAAAATCATTTTCAGTGGCATGTACAGATAGGCCTTGCAGAATTAGTTGTTTATTCACATTTCCAACTTTATACGTCATGCTACAAATGTTTTGTATAATCAAGGTACTGTTCTTCAGTTTGTCACATCAGATAAGCCTGTGAACTTTCATCCAATTCCTCAGGGGTATGCATTATTTGGTCTTCTAATCATCTCTGGAAAGCAATCTTCAGTAGTGAATAACTGCAGATATAACCTTTCGAATGCATTCAGTTTTGATTATAAGTGAAAATATTCCCCTGTCAAGTGAGACACAAAGTAATGAGTGCACAAATAACATACTTAATGAAGCTTCAGATGCAAACAATGAACAGAAAGATTAGGATGATTTGAGAATGGCATTCTCATGTCCTGCAGCCATAACACTCTGAATCCTTCAATGCTAAACAGCTGAAGCTAAGCAGGTATGTGCTTGGTTGCTTCTTGGATGGGATAACAAATGTGAAAACAAAGCTGCTGCTTGATGGCAATGGGCCAATACTGGGTACCCTTCACTCTGAACCAAAAGGAGTCTCCATTGCCTCAATATCCTGGTGGGCATCTGTGCTATAAACTATAATTTAGGCGATCTGGTCAAATTTCCATAACACTCAGGTGTCTGCATCTGGCAACCTAAAATAACACCTACATCTGATTGGCTGTATAATCCTTTTCAATCCTAACAACTACATAATCCCCAGGTCATCACTGCAAAAGCAAATTGAATTCTCAGTGAACCTAACATGGTTAAATAACAAAAACATGTTAAAATTTCCATAAATGGAGCATCAGATAATTATAAATAATTAGTGAAAGCTGCTAATCCATCTGTAGATTGTATAGCAGTACAGTAAATTCCAAAATGCTTTTGTATTTGATCTGGGAGAGAATTTGACTGCAGTTTTATCATAGAAATCCATATGCCTTATTGTACGTGCTGTAGTGGAGGTGCATTTTGGGACAGTGCGCTACCATTGTCCTTGGACGGAATTATGTTCTTTGTTTTGTTGTTTAGGAGGCATATCTTGTGCTCATTTAACTTCCCTTATCGGCTATCTGTGAAATCCTGTGATATGGCAATGACAGGGTGTCACTCGTGACGCCTTGCACGACTTAACGTTCCACAAACAGGGCTGCTGCTGAGGTAACACTCACTATCAGCCACTGAAAGTTACGCAGTCCCATTTGCTGTGTAGTCAATCAGTCTAAAATCAAATTCACTTTCAATGAGCCAAGGTTACTGGTTAACCCTGATTCTTTGCTTTTACAATGTTCCCTTGATTAAAGTTTCATAGGTATTTGTGTGCTGTGCCCATGTCTTGCATTAAAGAAATGAAAGCTGGAAGGTGTTCATGCAGTTTGTTTATTAATGGAAGATTGCAGGCCAGCCTCTTATAGTACAGCACCATCTCCACTCAGGATTTGGACTTGAGCCTCCCAGCTCCTAAGTTTAGAGTTCAAACCCCATTATTCATTATCACATGTAAATGGAGTTGTTAACTCAAGCTCAAAGATTATTTCACTGGCTGAGGCATCGATTCCTTTTAGAGATCTGAATAAGCCTCAATAAATAAAATTGCATGAATGCATTAGGCCTATATGCAAAATTGTGAGATATATCTATCTATCATCATGGATGAAAAATTAAAGAACTGAAAACACAACATTCAAATTATGAAAGGCACAGTGGTCTGAACAAAGGTAAACTCCTTTCATGTAAACTGCAATTACCACTGGAAGGAACTTGAAAGGAAAACCCAATGCTCTGATTGAATAAAATAAACCCAAATGACAGCGGTCAAACTGAGGTGATGCAGCTATATTTGTCCAACACATTGACAAGTAAGAAAGTGTAAAATTTAACTTGATGACATGCAAGGGTAAACTTTGAACACATATCCGCTTTGTTTTGGGTGTATCATATCTCTGATCTGACTCGAGCTAAGCTAAACTGTAACAAGTGCACACTTTTTGCAGTAATAAACTGTATCAGTTGTAAAAAGCAGAGGGGGAGAAAAGATCAGCACATTTTCTGTATGTATCTGGTGATTTTCCAGCTTTGTTTATACTGAAAACAGTCTCAGAAGTAGAGAGGAAGGTGAAACATAGCACATTAATCAACACAATTAGCTAAGTCAGGTGGGCCTGTCAGCAGGGCAGACCTCTATAACCATGGGTCAGGGGCCCAGCAGGGAGGAGGACTAATTCCTGTATGAAGCCCCCACCCTTCACACTAAATCATTGGCCCCAGACAGTTGATTCCATTACTATAATTCTGAATAGCATGAACAGCAAATTCCATGTTGAACATCTCTATTTCAGAGGCCAGAAAGGAACCATGGATCCTTCCTGAATTCCTTCTGTTATTCTTATCATGACTGTGTGGTAAGAATAAATACATACACCACAAACCATTTTTGTTTCCGCCATACTCAAAAACCAAGACAAACAAAGATGAGTTTAAAATTAATATGTACTCCTCTCAACAAACGGCAGATTTATCTTGAATAACAAGGAAGGTAAAATTTTTTATTTTTAGCTGCGAACAGCAGCTCTGTGGGTTTCTCTTTTTGTTGGTCAGTCGGTCCACAAAATTTCCCCTCCCCTTTGCAGCCACAGTTTTTGCCCTAGGTGGATGAAACTTGGCGTGGAGGTCAAGTGTGTGTGAAGGTGTGTGTTTCTGTTTATGCCATTTGGCTAAAAGGGGGAGTGGTAGTGGGAGTGGCCTGGTCACAGCTATTGCGAATTTGCACATTTTTAAATAAATTTGTTTGAAATAATTCAGATAATTTTGGTGTCATTTAACCATGAGCCAGCCACAGACAGAACATGGACATCCACAACTGTTTTTATGACAGTCTATGTTAATTTTCAAAAAACATTTCCCCTCCTTCCTGTCTTTTGACAGGTACAATCAGGAACTGAAGGCAAAGGAGAAGGAGGCACAGTCATGAGCTCTCCCCCCGTCCTGCTGCCCAATCCGATCCCATGGACCGAAAAGGGAGCCCCCTCTGGGCGTTACATCCATCGCCATCCCCGCACACTCAAATTTGTATTCGTCCCGTGCCTTTCTTGTCAAGAGAAATGGAACCCAGAATTTTTTTTTTTATTTCGTAGTTAATGGAGACTGTGTAACTTATCAGGGTTTTAAGAAACTGCCAGTGTTTATGCTAGCTTCCTAAACCTACAAAAACAGCCCTTATTATGGTACGCACAAGCTCCTAAAAATATCATGTGTTATTTTTAAAGGCTTATGTAACATGAAATGAAATGCTGAATGATTGTATATTAAAGGCTAATTTAAAAATGTCAATTTTTTAAATTTTTCATGTGGTCTAGGGAATGACTTTTCTCATTCTTTTGGAAATCCATCTTCCTGTAGTTTTATGTGAATTAAATGCCTGGTTTTGGCTTGAACACTGTATAAGGAATGTCTCCTAATAAAACAGTTTAGAACAGTTTTGATTTGTACAATCTTGTAATGACATTATTCACATTATTCTTGGTTGTTTTCATTATAAAGTTATTCTTCCATTCGGAGTGAACCTACAACGTATGTTCACCATACTTGTTACTTAAAATTGTATTAGAAAGCAAAAACCCCTTCAGCAAAACATTAAAGCCTGAAAAAATAGCTAAATAAATACATGAACCCCTTTTGAGATCTCCTCTTTCAGACATCTAGCATATTTGAAGTTTACCATGAGCTGCTGAGACAATATGTAAAAAACTCAAAGTTTTATTGTGATTTATATTCATGTATGCAGCTGATCTTTTGGCATTATGACCTATTCGTATCCAATTTCTTTGTTGCCCACTTAGAAATCAGTATTTTCCCTACAAAGCGTTTTATGACTAATGAAAAGGTCACATTTGTGGTTGAGGTTTTATTATAGGCCTACATAATAAATACATATGGACAGCATAGTATGGTGTCCTTTGTGACCAGAAGCTTGTTGTACTGAAACAAATAGTGCAAAATGGCGACATGTACCATGAACATGTCACTATATAGTGGTTAACCTGAAGGGCTTCAGTTGCAGTGCAAGCATACTTCTCCATCACTCTCAGAGACTGTCAGAGACCTGTAAAGTGGATAGTGTTATCAAAAAGTTATGACATTTGAGATCCTCTCAGTAAACGATGAATTAGTGCTCTATGTAATATGGTCATTTTTAATTTTCATTTTTATGGTCAGTAATTTCAGTTTATGTACTCAGAATGTCACAGACAAAACAACTATTCAATATACCAATTACAATAACTAAATCCTTTGTGATTTAATAATTGGCACACATTATTAGTCTCGTTGTGGCAAAGGAAATTGTCATTGTAACTTCTGTATAGTATTAAAAAAAGAGGGCTGAAACAAGAGAAGAAACAGTGTTTCAAATCGTACACACAACGCTTGTACCAGAACTTAGGGAACCAAATTAGAACTGGATTAGTGACATGTGGCTGATTGAATAGCAGGGATCCGATAGCAAATATGTAGGGCAGTAACGTTCGGGACTAATGTTTAGGAAGCTGGGCTGGTTTCAGGTTCCATTCCAAGGGTGTACTCCAGCTGTACCCTCGAGCAAAGTACTGAAGTAAGGCAAACTGCTTCAGTGAAATATTCAGCTATGTTAATAGACGATATGTAAATCGTTACCTGTGCTTTTCCTTCGGCAAAGGCGTCTGCTGACGGACTGAATGCCGCAGCCATTGCAGCTTTTCAAACAAGGATGCCGTGACTTCGCCCCTGTGTCAAAGGTCTTCAAGACGCTTGATATGCATAAGCTTCCCCGCTTATTTCGCGTGCTCAGGCACTTTTGGGCCAAATTAAGTATTTGCTGTAAACATAGAGGAGGGTAAAGCGAAGGGCATCATATGATACCAAACAGGCCCACATCTGTATGAAATGTCTGAGGCTACATCTGCAGTGAATACATAAAGTGTACTACTTAGATGTCTGTGTTGGAGCTTATAAAGCGCTAAACTCTGAATCCTTTGGTTGTGATTGTTGTATTGTTTAACTGCAATGTATAATTGTTAATACGTAACGTGACCCTTACTGACAAAATGACAACTGACAAAATGCTGCAAAATGTTTAATAGGTCTATCTTGAATACATTTTGATTAATGCGGGTTTAGATTCAAATACTTTATCCGATATACTATAATAAAATTAAAGTAAATCTAATTAAAATGGGAAAAGACATGAGTTTACAAAACCGTTGTACAGTTAATTGCGTGGCTTGAGGCAGGAATGTTTATAATCGTCCACACGACTCCACAACACCAGTAGATGGCAGAATAGCTCCACCAGAAAGAGCTCGACGCCTCTGAAAGGATCCTGTGACGTTACCTCGTGTGGAAGTTGTGAGGGAAATTAGCAAGTTTTGATTTTGCCATTTGGTTGATAGATTTGTTGACGTCTGAAGTGATGGTGAACACCATCATATACCTTCTGTAAATGCATAAACTGAACTTTCATTTCGTCCATGCTCTGCACACACTCGTTTTCTAACGGCACATTGTATCGTATTTAGCTAAAACTACTTGAAAGACGCAGGAGAATTGTCAGTTTCCATTAATATATTAATATGCATATGTGTGGAGCTGGGGACGATCATAGAAAACGAGAATTTGTTTGACAAACTTTCTTGTGACGTTTACTCCCCTGTATATATGTGCCTAAAATAATTGTATGCATCACATTGAATAGATAAGATAGATAGGATAACACTTTATTCATCTCGAAGGAAATTGTTGTGCCAGGGATGCTCAAGTAATTGTCGTCTTTATATGCAACCAACAATACAATTGCGTACATGGTTCACCCTGATCCAGTATTTTGCACCTGTTCCGCTTATTTGCCATATAAAAGGGTGGCTGTTGTGCCCTCTAGTGGGAATATGGATCATGCCTACAGAAAACGAAAATCCCGACATGCGCTTTGCAGTAGGTTTCCGTAAAATGATGTCTGCTGCAAATAGAAGTGCAGCGGATCCTCTGTGTGTCCTTCAAGAAGTCACAGAAAACAAGCAGTATGCAGTATTCCTGGTCTGTGCTATTGCCTCTGTTTTCACGGCCTGAAGCAATACCAAGAAACCAGGCAAGGTGGAAATATGGACATCTCCCTTGCCGTCATCTGTCTGATACAGCAATACAGAGGTCAGTAGATTCAAAGACAAAATGATTCAATGCAACGCTTCTTGGGATATCAGTTATACAAGTTTTGGTTAGCTCCACGCATTTTTATAGCAGGGTTTTCTGTTCCATTCCTGGCAGTCAATTTGAAATATTTTTTTCTCATATTTTTTTTCTCACTAACAAGTCGTTGAATGCATCTTTGCTGTAGCAAATTCTTATTTGTATTCAAAAGCATGTTCTGCTACAAATGTGGTTTTAGTTCCCTAAATTTCCTAAATTATGCATTATTCTAATAAGAGCATATGCCACTTCATGATACAGGTGGCCTAAGTAATCGGTTACTTTTAGTAAAACCTGAAGCAGTCCTTACCTAACAGGGTAAATGTACTGCCAGACTCTTCAGTGGCTGTTGCCAGAGCAACGGGTATGACTCATCACAAGTTGTATGATGAATGCTGTTTTCAGGCTACCTCCTGATTGCTAAATAGGTGCTGTGTAATATTTCCAAGAATGATGGTTATACACACACTCACACACACATATGCACACTCACATTTACCACATTATATTTCATGCATTATTGCACATTTATGCAGACATCCTGAATAGCATCCACAGTCACATGTACACATACAACCCACTGTCTCCATTTCATACCCACATGCAACACACATCTTTGCTTCTCTCTCTCTCTCTCTTTCTCTCTCTCTCTTATACAATACACACTCACAAATCTATCTCTGCCTCTTTCTTTGTCACTGTATCACACACACACACACACACACACACACACACACACACACACACACACACACACACACACACACACAAATACACACATGCCAACTTCTGTATCTCTCTTTCACTCCCTCCCTCTGTCTCTTACACACATATATGCATGCCCATTTCTGTATCTCTCTTTTTCTCTCCCTTTCTCTCACACACACAGTCACAGCAGACATTAGGTTTTGGCTGTTGTATGCTGTATCCAGACCCTTGGGATGTATGCCGGGGGGACTGCAGGCCTGCACAATGCTGTTTGATTAATGGAGCGCAGAGAGGGGATACAGAAATAGACTGCAAAGTGCCAGGTTGCAGAAAGGAGCACAACGTCACATTCATTACACCTGCAGTGGTACGTCAGTGGCATAGCACACTCCCTGCAACCTCCTTTTCTCCCCTTCATCTCTTATCCCTCTGCAGTATTCTCCTGGCATAACCTGGATGTGCAGAGCACGTGCTGTCAGCCTAATGGAGATTAGATCATCATCACTAAGGTGTCTCTTAGAGTGATACTGCTGCACTGTGGACCCCTGTCCCTCTCTGCTGTCACCTGAGTAGAGGCCTGCAGGTATAGAGGGCCTGAGCACAGCAAGGTGTTCTCTACCACAGCTTTCAAAGCCAGCTTTCCTTACACCATCCATAAACCAGCAGCCTCCTGGTTACAGACCTCCATGAGCACAGTGAACAGATTGAAGTGTCACACAGTGCATGACTCTGAGCCAGGGATGGAATATAGAGTATTTGAGAAGAGCACTTAAAAACACTACAAGCTACATGTAAATAGTGACCCTCCCTTAGTGGTGCCCTAGTTAGAAACAGCAGTCATGATGTTATTCTATTTGTCCCTGGTTTTTGAGCAGCTGTTTATTCTGTAAAGCACTGACTCTTGCAGTCAGTGACTAATAGTGATTAAATAAGTAAAGTCGGATCCAGTGTCTGACCGAGTTCCTGCATTTCTAAAACTGACTGTAGTGAGATAATTTTCTTTATGATTACAGAAGCAGAATGAGTTAAAGCAGTCTGACCTGAGGACTGTCATTGTAGAGCACAGATGCAGTGATGTAGGAGGGGGATGCCAGACAGGAGGGACTCAGGTCAGTATGTGTAATATAGTGCTGCATTTCATTCTTGTGCCTGCAGCTATTACTGCAGACCACTGCCTCTGGTGTTTTAAGTCCCGACTTCAGTGCTGTAATGCTGTAGAAAGACATGGATAAGTGAACAAGACTCGGGTGACAAGGACAGATGTTCCATTATAAGGATGGAGGAAAATGTTTGAAGGACAAACACAGTGCTGAGGCAGTCATGCAAAAAACGCATTGGAAACTTAGTGCTCTGTTTCAGGTTGAGGTATTTTTAGTCAGATGATGGCGCTAAGATTTTTCTGATCTGGCAGTGATGGAGAAAGCTTCCATGCAGGCTTCTACTAGAGGAAAAAGGAAGGGGAGGAGCAGAGACTATTATAATAAGGTAGAAGTCAGTACAGGGAGATATGAGGCATTTGAAGAATGCTATACAATGTAACCAAAATTGATACAGATTGCCTGCTAGTTACATTTTCAAAATGCTGCTATATAAGTTGACATTGCCCAAAGTGCGAGCTTTTCCAAAGCCTTCTGGTCAAAGATGTCAGCTAAGCACATAACCCATGGATAATGTCCTGGGCAGTGTTCCATGTCTCTTATAGTGTGGACTCTCTGAACTTAGCATCTGAATGCTTAGTCTTTGAATTTAGCAAGTAGTTCTCAGCCACTCCTTCAATAACAGACTGATTGGCCTGCATTGACAGTAGGGTCTGTGAAAGATTAATGAATTCACATAAGAATTAATTAAGGAATTAATGAGCAGACAGTGCCTTTACTGATGAAAATCTACAGCACTGTGTGCGTGTGTGTGTTTGTATGCATGTGCGTGCATCCAGTTTACGAATAACAGATAATATGTAATGTGTTAGCTGTTACCTGGTTAAGGGTGTCTGATAAGTAAGGGAATAATGTAATGTGTATTCATGCCCATGTCTGGCACCATGTTTAGTGTGCCATGTTCAGGTGCTGTGGCTGGCAGTTCTCTTCAGGGCTCAGTCTGTCCCTGCTTTATTCACACACCAGTATGTACCACCACTCCCCACTATTTATAAACAGAACCCGCCTCAGGGGGCTGTAATTCACCTGAGATCTCCATAATGGATGGTGGAAAAATTGAGTTTAAATTCTGCATAGATGCAGAATGTACTTTCATGGAATCGTAGCCCCTGACTTCTGTTTGAGTTTGCAGGGCAGGGAATACACTGCCTGTATTGCCCCCTCTGTCTCAGAGCCCAAAGGACCCTTTTCTCTGGGTCCCAAATTCACAGTGTATTCCAAGCAAAGAGGGAAAGGTAGTGAAGGATAAACCCATAAGGCCACTAACTGGGTCATTAACAGTCTCACTCTCACTCACGCCCTCCCTCCGGCCTACAGTTGCTTTGTCTGGGGTTCAGCAGGCTATGGGGCTTCTCACCGCCACTCTCCACAAGTATTGTGTGTTATTGGCAAAATACTGACACCTGAGCAGGCTTTAAGGGCCATTGAATTGGTCTTTGTTTCTTTTTTTTCACTGTTAACTTTTGAGACTGCAACTAGTACTATGGAACACCACAGGTTATAGTTCTGCATTTTTAATAAACAGAGAGCAGGTGTTAAAATATTCTAGACCTGAAAAGATGGACAGTATATAGCCACAGTAAGTGTTCCTCAGGTTTTGAAACACAGAGCAGGGTCATTCATATGTAGTGAGGGAGGAAATGAGGGGTACAACCATGAACTGTGACCATAAGCTTACACTTGAGAGCTGCTGTATGTCATTCCTCTGACATTATACACTTTAAGAACAATATTGTATTTCTTTAGCCATTGTGTATCTATAAGTAAAGTGGCATTTGGTTAGCAGACCTTGTTCCATTGCATTCATGTTTGAGAGACATTGGCACAGTGTAAATGTATTACTTATAGTACTTTTATAGGAGCATGTGGAGAACATTTATGTTTTCTGTGCCATACACATCTGTGTACATTGCAGACAGACAAAACTACAAATTACAAATGAAAATGACTGGAGGGGTTCATTTCTCTGAGTCATGCATTTTCTGCTCATCAGTTTCAGATGTTTCAAAACTTCATACCAAACTGATTAGTAATTTGGCTGCAGAGCACGCAGCGTGCTGATACAGACAGGCCTTATGTGCTGCGTTTATGACAGCATAGTAACATGGCCAATGAGATGATGCCTGCTGCACGTGAGAGTAAAATTTGGGGCGCTGAACTGTCACCCCCTAGAGGGCACTAGCACTGCGCTGATCTAAGGATTGTGGTGCAGGGGCTGGGGAGCTACAGGGGACAGAGGGATGAGGATGTGGTGAAACATGATTAGTCTGAAGGACAGAATCTGTCAGGTATAAACAGATTCAGTGCCTGGAGGGAGTGTTTTATAGTGGATAAACAGATAATGAACTCACCTCCTGGCCATACCCTCTGCCTCACTGTTTTTGTCCTGCAACATTCAAATCTAATCTTACAGTTGGAACCGCCATGTCTGAGGTGTCAAGCTTTGGATATAAAGGATTATGTTTTTTTTTCTTGGGATGGAGTAGGGGTTATTGACAACGGTTACTTTAAAAAAAAAAAAAAAACGTGAGGAATACTCCTTAACTTAACTGATAGTAGACCTCAGATGTCATGCTGATAATCTGATGAGGATGAAGACGATGCAGTAGTAATCATTCGTACCCTTTAAATGTAAGAGAGTCTCACACAAGGTGCTGCATCTGCAGCAGTTACTCAGACAGGATCAAAAGCATTACCCTTCAGATTCCATTAGCTCTGGCAGCCAAGCTGCAGTGCTTTTGGCACATCTTTAATGGGTAGATGTGGTATCAAATAAAATAGTGACTAAGATGAAGAGAGGGCAATTGGGTTGCAGTGTGAGGTGATAGTGAGGGTGTTTTAGACACATGGTGCCCCAGTTACAGCTGCTTATGTGACAAGTGTGCCTGGCCCCTTGCTTCTGGGGCTCCTGACACACAGTTGAAAGGAAGATCATTCTTAAGGCAATCAGCATACTTTTGTATTGCATAAATGTATGCAGTTCTTGAAATTAGTATGTATTTTTGACAGATTGTGAGCAATTACTAAATGTGTCATTACAAATTCACTGAAGTTAACATTCGAATTGTTTCCTGTGGTACAGATTATGTAATGGTGTTTCCTGTTTTATGACCAAGAATATTGTATTTTATGTTCTGTGATATAATGAGATTTGCCTGGTTTCCCTAAGCTAGGCTTTAATGAAAAATTGTTTCTATAAGGCAGGTTAACAGCCATCAGGTAAAGGATGATATAATACAAATATGTATTATTTTGCACCATAGATGTTTTATGGAAGCATTTACCATGTTTGAGAAACAGGGAAAAAGCAGTTGGTTGATGACTCCAAGACATCCATATACAAGTAATTGATTTGGTCTGTGTGTGATGCTGTATTAAAATGAGTTTTTTATAGTTCTTGAATAAGATAATTTGAGAGTATATGCACCTCTCTTCAGGGACTTAAGCAGTGCTCCATAATGATCAGGCACCCTTTTGGGCTCTTACAGTAAAGCTGCCGACGGGTTGTCATGGCAACGTCCTCTCAGATTCCTCAGCCCCATGAATGCGGCAGTGTCCTCAGAGCCTCCTGCCTTGCGGCTGTGCACCCGCCCCGTCTGAGGACAGCCCACGACGGCAGGGCACATGGAAATGCGCGGCCCGATGAGGGCTGGAGGACGGCCAGCCCCTTCTGATAGGGTGGGGAAAGGCACGTTCCTGTCATCACAGAGGCTGACGTCTGTGTGACCTCCTGTGTTACATCAAGTGCCGCCATGTCCCCAAGACAGTCACAGTCACAGCCTGCATACTGGCAGCCTACGCCACAGTCCATTGGTGCACTGACAGCAGACGCCCTTCAGGACTCTACATCCGGAGGGCGTTTTCTCTTCTCCCACGCATGTCTCTTTACCAGGGAATATGCTGCGAGCAGTTGTCTAGTTTCAACCTCCCACCACGAACTGCCAAGTTTAAAGAACAACTTTATTATGATTTAAAATTTTCACAAACACTTTCTAAACATGGTAATGCTATTATAGTCTTGGAGAGGATTCAGACCCTCCAAAGGGGGTTTTAATGAGCACTGTGTGTCCTGAATTGGACACTGTGTTCCATTCTTAAACTCTTGTTTATCATATCAACATAACAGAGCTCTTAAACTCTTCACATAGTGTATTTATTTATTTACTAGTTGTTGTCTGTATACAGTAAGCAGGCCCTGTATGTTCTTAAGCTTTATTCTGCGTTGACGTCTTGACTTATGGCTTTGTTATATCCCACAAGTGTGATTAAACTTTAGTATCGGTGCAGTCACTTGCCCACTGAGTAAAGAGAGCAGATCATTTACTAAACTGGATTAGCACACAGAGAAAATACTACTTCAGTAAAATAAAATAAAATCCATGCCATAAAAAACACCAATAAATGTTTTTATTGTGCAGGGTCACTGTCTAGGTCATCAAAATACATATAAATGTACAAGGCAAAAAGTGGATAACACGCATTGCAGCAGCTTCTGTTTAGAGGTACCTGTAATGAACCTGAAAGGGCTGTAATAAATGCACACTGTCCTGTTTCCTGCGCTGCAGTTGCATGGTGCATCCTTGAGACTGCCCTTGATGGAGCTGCAGTGCACTACTACTGCACTACTGCGGATCGTGTGACGAAAGCCTCCGTGCTACTCAGAATTCCACCTGACTCAAGATCCCTTCGCCCTTACAGTGACTCAGCTCTCTGCTCTGAGAGACAGAGAACAGCCCTACTGTCTGTAACACAGCACAGTCTCTGTGTGTGAGCAGCTTACACACAGCATCGTGTGTGTGTGTGTGTGTGTGTGTGTGTGTGTGTGTGTGTGTGTGTGTGTGTGTGTGTGTGTGTGTGTGTGTGTGTGTGTGTGTGTGTGTGTGTGTGTGTGTGTGTGTGTGTGTGTGTGTGTGTGTGTGTGTGTGTGTATGTGTGTGTGTGTGTGTATGTGTGTGTGTGTGTGTTCTGGCTTTCAGCTGAAGGTCTCAGTAAAGGGGACTTGGCTGCTGAGGCTTACTCAGCCACTTTAGGGCTGTTATCCGCAGTTTTCTTTGGCTGGAAATGAGAAAAATGGCCCTCTTGTGTTGTCTCTGCTTACAAGTGAAATGCAATCTTATCTACCAGCACATTTCAGAAGTTTAAACGCAACATTAACAAGTGCAAAGGATTTCCTGCCTGTTCTCAGCTAATGTTTAGCTTGGGTGATCTTTGGATGTCCCCTTGCCCCTTCTCTTCTCCAACTTCAGATGTGTAAAGGGCTCTCACAGCGGACGGTACACAGCGACCCCCACCCCCCACAGCATACACAGTAGGCTGTTAGACTGTTGGAAAACACTCTTAAAATATGTTAAATAGAAAAGATTAGACTTGCAATGGGATTAGAGCTTCTCCTCCAATCCTCCAAATGTCAATAGAAAAGGTTTCCAGATGCCTTTGATGTGTGAAACCAAACACACCAGGGTGTTGTGGTGTATGGTACTGACCAGATGACCGCAGTGTGTGTCTTTGTTTCATTTCCTGTGTTTAGTATTGTGTACTGTGTCTGTTGTGGAAGATAAATAAGATGACAATGTCAGGATTACATCTAATAATATTATCCTCTTATCAAAACTTAACATAGTGTGCATAATCACCAGTGAACACATTGCAGATCCTGGCCTAGTTTTAGAACATCATGACTGACCAGCTTATAGTTATGACTTTTGAGGTAGGACAATGGTGTTTTTTTTTCTTTAAGCTGTCAGTTCATGGGCTGTCTTCTACAGCCTCAGCCAAGCTGCTGTAGAGTCTTACTGAAGTAGAAGCCTACCACCCTCTCTCCCTGGGCAGTGCTGTGTGTCAGCCAATGCACCAAACCCTGGAATACACTGTAGGTCAGGTATCTGACGTGCATTGCCATGAAATCCATGTTTTCTGTGGCATTCCAGTACACAGAATGCAGACCGCGATTCACATATCGCAATTCACGCGGCTATGTAATACTGAATTTGATAGCAAATTACAAATTATGATTATTAACATTCTTATGATAATCTGTCAGTGCAGAATAAGTATGATTAAGACACAAACTGATCTTACACAGAAGCTGGAAATTAGGAGTTAATTGAGCTGCTCCAAGAGCTTCAAAGGAAGCATGTTAAGTTGAAAAATATTTGGGCAGCCATGTGTGTTCTCAAGGTATGGTGCTTTTTTAACTAGGGCAACATATTGGCACAGTCTTGTGGCTTGGTGGGACAGCACTGCTCTGAAGTCCTTGTTGAGTCCTTTGTGTTCCTGATTTCTAAACTCATATGTTGTGTCCATTAGAATGTTATCTTCACTTGATATACATTAATAACATTAATAATAACAGACACCGCTCTGTCTTTATTCAGGTAAACATTTTGAGCATTGTTTCAGGCTTGGGTTTAGCTTTTTTAAGCAAAGCCAGTCCTTTCCACTGTGAAAAACTGTCTTAATGTAGGGTCATGAGACTTGGGTCTTTCACAGACGGGACAGTCCTGCCGGTAAACCTCTGTAATAATGTCTGTCAGGAGACCCCATCATGCCCCACCTCATGTGAAGATTTTCATAGGGCTGCCCTGATTGGCCCTTCATCCCCAATGACCTTGTTTTACACACTACTGTTCATCATCAATAAATTCTCTCTGCTCACACACCAGGACAGCAGGGCAGCAGTGAGAGTGTTAGAGAGAAGGTGAGGACAGAGAGAGAGAGAGAGAAGGTGAGGAGAGAGAGAAAGAGAGAGAGAGAGAAGGTGAGGACAGAGAGCCGAAAGCAGAATTCAGCAGACTCAGCATGCTGACAGGTTGCTGTAAGGAGCTTGGGCTGTGTTATTTTATAGAGGAACCTGGAGTAGTCACGCCTCGGCTGCCTGCTGCAGGCCCCGATAGGAAATGGCATGTGCTGTCGAGTTTCCTTTTCAACGAGCTCCCTCTCTTTGGATTGTGTTATAGTCCCTCTGTCCCCATATCTGGACTTTTGTTAGTGGAGCTAAAGAAAACACACACACTCACACTCACCCAGAAATGAATTGAAATTACAGACAACCTTTAATCAAATCTTATAAATTGTATTTCCAGGTGGATGTGAACTGGGAGCTTTTGATAAACAAACTACAATAAGATCCCAGCCTCCCACCCACTATCAGGAGGCACAAAGTATGCTGTTCTTCTGTGGCCTTGGGTAATTGTCTTTTGATGACAGTTTTACCTAATTAGTTCTCCAAGAATGCATCCTTCACTATTAACAGCTTACGGACTCATTTCTAATTTCAAAATGCAAGAAAGCCTCATCTGTTATTATAAGAGGATAATCGCCATTTCACAGATAGCACAGAAACACTTTGGCTGCCTTTGATAAATGTCACCCGAGTCTGTGAAACAAGCTTAGAACTTATAACACCGGTCTAATAAGATTATGCTACATACAAAGCTTCAGAATTAAAAAGACCACTGCAGCCTGGATTTTAAAGCTAACTTTAAATTTCAAATTAATCTCTCTTGGGACAGAGTATTTGGGAAAATGTATTCTAAAAAAAGTTTTCATAGATTTTTTAACATTTATTTCAACTGTCATATTTATTTCTTAAACTTATTTGACTCATGGGTGCAGTGCCATCGTTCTTATTCAGAACTTTATAAGAAGAAAACTGCATATTCAGTGGAGTTATTGAACACGTGATCGCATTAGGGAACAGAGATATGCATGATAGATGGTGGCTGGATGATTGCTTTGCCTGCATTTGTTGTTTTCCCATGTGTTAAACCAGGAAAGCAGGTATGGTTTGTGTAAAGTACTGTGTGTGTGCACATGTGGGCTGCTCTTCTCTCCCTGAGGACTGTGAGTGGGATAAAATTAAAATGGGGGATGAACCTGTACTTCAGTGCATGGAGCCGCAGCAGGATCCTGTTTCAGCAGCCTGTCAGCAGAGCGGATATGTGTGCCTACAGTGCAGGAGGGCCAGTCTGCACAGATATGGGCACAAAATGCAGGAGGGTCAGGCTGCGCAGATATGCACACACAATGCAGGAGGGTCAGTCTGAGCAGATATGCGCACACAATGCAGGAGGGTTAATCTGCGCAGATATGGGGACACAGTGCAGGAGGGTCAATTTGCGCAGATATGTGTTCAGAGTGCAGCAGAGTCAGTCTGCGCAGCCATATGCACACAGTGCAAGAGGGTCACCTCTGCCTTGGTACGAGGCGCCTGGTCAGCAGGTCAGAGAACATGCACTTTTCCTGCACTCCTCCATGACTGGCAAGAGCTGCTGAGTAGGAAATTATCACACATCCTTCTTTAAAGGGGAGAACAACGACCTGATTTTATCTACTTAACATGTGATGCAGTTAAAAATATTTGCCAAAAGTAGCTTGAAAACGTATCAATTGTGATACACTCCTGTGCTTATGCAAATATTTTTGAAAAACATTTAAATTGTATGCAACCCTTTGGTCTCTGTCTATCAAAACTATAACTGATTTGGTTGGGCATTCACTCGGTTTAAGCCTAATAGGCTTGAGTTATCAAGATGAGATTAATAAACATAGTAAACAGATATATGTAATAATAGACATGGATTATCACATGAAGCAAGCCAAATAACTTGTAAGCCTGGTGTTGTTTTTTAAGCAGGCTTCCTCCGTGGCGCCCACCTGTCTGTGTTGACCAGGGGACCATATGAGTCCAGGGACTTAATGAATAGAAAGACCACCTGACTGCCAAGTAATATTGTGCAGTATGGCAAAATGGCACTTGAGCTTGATGTATAGGTTTACAAATGACTTATTAGTTGTCTAACAGTGTGACCAGATAAAAATATGCATTAATATTTTAATACGAAGCAAAACCTTATTGATGAAACTATGTGTTAAAATTACATTCTGAAGCATATCATGAAACATTAAGTCCCTTTGAACAATGACCACTTTTTACCAGTTTGACTGGACCATGGTATGGCCAGCAGGGGGCCATGTTGAGCACTGAAGGGATTTCTCCCCATAGTAACAGATGACAGCAACAGGTATCCCAGACAGTTGCTTCACGTTCTGATTTAGGATGTTTGACAAGCACACATTTCTGCTCATTATTGGTTCCCTGCAAGTGGTATGGAGCCAGCCTTCGCTGCAAGATGAGTTCTTAAAGAATTTAGACTGTCACTGCAGTCTTCTGCTAACAAACATAGGAAGCATTTGACACGTTTCCATGCAGCAAAGTATTGTGGGAAACGTGGGCTCCTGCATGACACTAGCAGTGGCTTGGTGAATGACCAGTGTTGCCCTGTGTGTTGGCATGGACCATAAAGGCAGTTTTGGCAGGGAGTGTTACTGTCCTTGGTGCCCCTGCACTGCAGTGGACTGTAGCACTGTAGCAGCCACACACTCATGGTTTTGCCAGCATGAAATAAATGTTGTGATTAATGGCTTTGTCTGTTCCTCACAAACACAGAGGCTTTCCTGTCCTCCGGTCTCATACACACCAGCCCCTGATACAGGGAGTTAATGAACTGAGAGCCAAGGCCTCTCTCCTTAATCATCTTTCTGACAGAGAGCACTGATATGATGTAGGCTAAAGAGAATCATAGCAAAGACAGACCAGAAGGATTCAGATGCATGCTAAAAACTCTTTTTTACTATTACAGTTTGCAGTGTGGATGCATATACAGTACTCTACACGCTCCAGAACAGGATGATAATGAAATGGTTTATTTTAAACAGTAGCTCATTAGGAGTTGTGACGTAAAGCTGTGCTGTCAGAAAAAGCCCATGTGCGGAGGCATGCAAGCCCATGTTTGCGGGTGGTGTTGGTGTGTGTTTCTTGTGTCATCATGACCTGCAGGCTTGCATGGGTCACTGGTGTTGACAGTCAACATTCCCTGAGACAGTCCTGGTCAGCTTGGTGGGATGGGGGGTTCTTCTGACTCTCAGTGCAGAGGTCAGCTGTGCCCCTGTGTGCAGGAATGTGATGACTGAGGGGGTCGGGAGAGGGCTGTATCTGCCCACCTCATCATCAAACCTACACATTGGTCAAGCACATCACTGAGAGCTGTTTTCACTCACGGTTGCCATGCTAAGTAGCAATGCCATTACTACATTACATTACTGTCATTTATCTGACGCTTTTATCCAAAGCGACTTACAGTTGATTAGACTAACCAAGGGCCAATCTCCCCTGGGAGCAATGTGGGGTTAAGGGCCTTGCTCAAGGGCCCAACAGCAATTGTATTTTTGCTGTGGCTGGACTGGGACTTGAACCACCAACCTCACGGGTCCCAGTCATGTACCTTAGCCACTAGGCTATAGGCTGCCCCTGCCCTGCCCAATGCCCTGCCCAAAGAGGTCATAACCTGTACCTCATTTGTGGCAGTTAAGATGATGTGTACAGGACTGGAACAGGAGGAACATATGATCAAAATGTCTGGTGATGAAGGTCAAGGGTCCCCTTACTAGTGCATGGCTCTCAAACAGCTTAGGGAGCACTGTCACCAACTGGCTTGTTCAGGCTTATCCCAGACTCAAAGGCCAGCCCCACTGTTGGGATGGGCAGGCTGAAGGTGGCTGGGGCCTTCTGGTAATTCAGAGACAGATCAGGAATAAGGGCTCTGACTGGGTCACGGTGTGCTAGCAGACAGGTGGTGTGAGCTTTGCCACACCCCGCCCCTCAAGACAGATTCGCTCCTCTCACCCTGACATGCTTTAACCTTGAGTCTGGCTGTCACGGGCTGGATTCAGCAGAATCAGGCACCACTACGAGTCCCCTATGACCCCTATGCGTAAAATGTGGCAGTGGCCTTCAGGCAGTCGCTTGTGTGTTTACACTATCTGCATACTCTATAGTTTTGAGCTCATTTCTGTTTACCCAAGCCAGCATGTGTTTACAGTATACATGGAAATTCTAGCAGACTTTGACTTTTGTAGTGTAAGGGCATAGTACATGCATCTACGGAGGAATTTAATACTCTAAAGCAGCCTCTGACCTCCAGTCAAGTCTCAAAGTTGGTTTTTCTTGTCTACAGCTGTGGCCACAGCTTGCAGACTGCCAAATACAATATGAGGTGATTTTGAAGAAATGTGTACTCCTGAACTGATATGAAGAATAAAATCTGTTTCATACTCCCACTCACAATAAGTCAAATTCTTAAATCCCTTTTCTTGGATGAGAATTGTTTCTGGGAATATGATTAAAATGATTTATTTCCATTAGGCTCTCCTATATGGATTTATTTTTCTATTTGCAGTCATGTTTAACCTTGAATGTGTGTTCCTGTCTCTCTTTTTGTGTGAGAAACCTGGCACACTGGCTTCTGCCGGCTGCTGACACATGCAGTTTCATTCTATTTAAAGTACATTAGGCCCACAGAGAGAAAAGCCTTCATTTTCAGCATGACACTTTGTCACCTATAGTTAGAGACTCAATCAGAACGGTGCATGACCATTCTAAGATTATAACCTCACGGATTACATTTAATGCTAATTGAGAGTGGACACCCCCTATTTGAGTGAGAATATGTGATGAATATATTAACTACTTACAATCCACCTGATTAACACATTTAAGTGATATTTTTTCCAGAATACATGGAATACTGTCTATAAAAGAGAGGTGAAACTTATTTCACAGATATAACATAACAATATCATTGTCTTTATTTTAAAAAATACTTAATTACAGACTAATTACATAATTATAGAATACTCTATGCAGAAAATACTGGCAGTAGTACTTAAATGTACTACCCACCGTCTTAATAAAAAGTACACAAATTGCCTTGCCTGACCTTGTACACTTTTGCAATGCTGTTGAGTAAGCAGCAGAGGGAGACTTGCCCCTGTACCAGGCCACTGTCCCACAGTTGCACTGCGGTACTGTCCAAAGCCACTGCCTGTCTGCTCAGTGGACACTCACAAGCTACAGCCAAAAAGTGAACCAGTGAAAACCATTAGCATAGCTTTGGTTTTCTTCATTCTTTTCTAGTCTGGTTGGCAACACTTCTAGCCATGCTATTTAAACCCGAGACAAACCTGAACAATCTTTGCAGTATTGGATTATCATTTCAGGGAGTAAAAATCTGGTTCCTTTTGTTTTAATGATGAATCTCTTGTCTAAAAATATGTGTGTTTAAAACACATTCAGGTCCATTCATCAAGCGATCGAAACAGCCCTTTACTGAAAGGGTTTGAGAGTCACAGAACAGCAGGAGTCTTTCGTAGCAGTGATTTATGTTCAAGTGAGGGAAGGGAAAAAAGGAGTTTGATTTGGTGAGACTGTCCTGTGCCAAATAATGCTGGTGAGTAAATCACCCTGGTGCGGGGAGTTGAGTTGGAGTGGTGTCCTGTCAGCCTTTGGGAGATGGAGCAGCATGTCCCTGCAGGATGTGCCGCTGGGAGAGCTGAAAGATGGGGGAGAGAGATTACCAAATCCCTCACTGCCACACCAGCACTCCGGCATCCTCCTGCCCCAGCAGTGTGGAGCGGAGCACGGTCGCCGTGGTAGTTTTCCGTCACACGGTGTGACGTCTGCAGGGTGGGGGGGGCTCTACTTCAAACTTCAGAGACACTGACGTGCATGCTGCAGTGGGAGACCCACAGCTCGCTCTCTGATGAGCGTATTGTTGCTATTTATATCACCCTGCGAAGGACGCGCTAACCAGCCCCACTATGAAATACTGCAGGGAAGTACATGCGTGGGACGGTGTGTGTGTGTATATGTGTGTTTGTGTCTATGTACGTATGCATGTGTGCTTGCATGTATGTGTGTGTACCTGTTTTGTGTGTGCACGCATATGTGCATGCATGTGTCTGCATGTTTCTATATGTACCTATGAATGTGTATACATGTGTATGTGTATCCGTTGGTGTTTGTGTGTTGCCTATGAACATATGTGTGTATTTGAGTGTGTGTACGCATGCATGTGCGTGTGTGTGCATGTGTGTGTGTGTGTGTGTGTGTGTGTGGGGGTTGTTTGAAGTAGTGTGGGGCACATATCATTCACATGGGTATCATTCCCCTGACAGCCAAGCTGACTTCTCCTTCTTCCTCCACTGTTTCCAATACCTATTTGAGACAAACACTGCAGGACATTGTGCTGATCTAGCCAGTGACTGCAGTTCTGCTGCAGAGGATTTGGGTAGGAGAGGACAGGAGGGAACAGATGAAGGTTAGAATGCAGGAGAGAGATTGTGTCAGCAGCTCTCCCTGCCTCATGAGTTCTGTCTCTCTGCGCAGGGCACTGTGAGGAAGCAGTGCAGGTGGTGTGTGGTAGTATCAGGTCAGGATAGGGGAGTGGGGGAGGGGTGGCGTCAGGTGTAACAGTGCCTACACACGCACACACACACACACACACACACTCACACAATTTCCTAGTCTGTTGAGCTAAGACTTTAACTGTGATGTAATTTCCAGCCTGAGTTGCTTCATCAGTACTCAGAAGGAATGCTGTTTAATGTTTCACTCTCCTTGTGAAGGTGAAAATTCTAGTGTCTGTTTGGTAATAAAGGTTAATCCCTGGTGTTTCATTGGCCCCCTCATGACTGTGGGGTCACCAGGAGGGCGCAGAGGCCAGGCTGCCAATCAGCATGGAGATAGAGCAGGAGGGTAAGTGATTGGAAAATGATAGATGTGGGTTGTGCCCTGTATTAATCCCTGTGGGAGGTGATCCCTCTGTACCATCTGTGGTGCAGTGGCAGGTGTGGCCACTGAGCTGGGTGGTCAGTGGAAGTAAAAAACGCAAAAACCAAAAATTATTATTTATCCCTTTTGGGGGAACAAAAGGACCAACAAAACAAGAGCATTTACAAAACAGGATAAAACAGAAAAACAGCACAACCATACACAAACCCAACAACCTAAACCCAAAAAGTCCTGTTTAGCCTCTCAGGCTGTGCTTAAATAGAAGGCCTAATTGAAGGCAAGTGCTCACAGCTGAGTTGATTAGGAATCACTCTCAGGTGAGCCTGCCTGTTAGTGAGGCCACTGCTATTGCAGTTCCGGTTAACTCTTCAGGCTGAAGAAGGGAACCAGGAGACTGACAGCGCCCACCTCTCCCGGCGCGACACATCCTAGGAAGAATTTTTCTAAAGCACATTGATCCAGTTTTCATCTGGAACACGCCTGTCCTGTGGGTGAAAGACTGCTAGTGCAGTATTTGAGCAGAGAAAGGGCAAAATGAGAGGAATGTGCTGCTTTAGTATAAATGTCCTGTCCAAGTGAACATGAAAGTCTTCACATGTCATGTTATGGTGAAATGGTTAATTGTTCATCTCTGTGCTCCTTCGTTTGTTTTCAAGAGCTGCCTCAGAGGAAGCTATTACTTGGTAAACCTGCAGCTGAACGATTAGGCTGTCCAGGGTTCAGATTCTGAACAATGGAGATTTGTAAATGTGAAAAGCCTTCATTAGAAGGGAAGGAATGTTTAATTAGTTGGAAGGGTTATTGTCTGCTTTTGTTTCACCATTATGATCCGGGAGGAGAGGATGGAGTGATGGTCACAGTAATTTGAGTGGGGGCTGGGGCAGAGGGAGGAGGTTCCCCTGACCGCTGCCAAGAGGTAATTGCACCAGGCTGGTTTCATGGTCAACCTGTGCTGGAATAAGTCCTGCTCTTTTTCCCTACCCAGGACATTGGCCAAGACACAGGATTACCCACCTGCCACTGTGTGCTTCAGATTCGTTTGATCTTTCAGATCCATTAAGCATACATTTGGGAGAGTTAAGTGTGGAAAAGCTCTGAGGTTAGAAGGAGCAGTTTCAGCTGGACGAAGAGCTCACCAGAAAGAATGAGCAGACCCTGTGAAAGCAAAGCCTGGAAATACAGCAGCTCTCCAGTCACCTGCTGGAGCCCGAGAGGCTGTCTGAATAACAAGGAAGTTCTTAGTATTTTACTATAAATACCCTCCATTCAAATGGGAAATACCATTTAAGTGTACCTAGAGTGATAGGATAAGAAAATAACAACCAGGGAATGTTCTTGGCCACTGACTGGTGGTGTTTCTGGAACATCCAACTACTGGTAAATCATTCTTTGGACACAAAGTGGCATGATTTTTTAATTTTCTAGCATTAACATTTTGTAGTTTGAGGCCCAAATTTTTCTGTTATGCAGAAATAACATCCATGCAGCAGTTGTTCACCCTCACCCATTGGGCTGACACATTTAGGGCGTTCAGTTTACAAGGCCGTCATGGAAAGTTAATGTCACAAAAGTAACAAGAACAGGAAAGCAGTCACAGAACAAGATGTTAGACATTGAGCATTTAGCATAAATACAACACTGGCGCATACTCACTTCAACATATATGCATGCTACTGTGACCGTTTTGTTGTATGCAGTGACTGTTATCCTCAGCAGAAACATGCATGGGTAAATGTGCATACAGGGCTGAATAATGGTCTGTCCTGCAGGGTCCCTCCAGTGATGAGGAGAAATGTGGGAAGAGAATGAACATTATCTTCAGTTCCAGTGACTGTCAAATAATGGAACAAAGACAGGAGAGAGCAGTGAATCACAATAATTGAAAAATAGATTTTACCACCATTGAAGTTGCCATGACACAAAATTACTGAAATAATGGAGTTTTGAATGTAGTTATCATCTTTCCACATTGTTGCCATTCAGACTGAGAGCTCAAAGCTAGCATTTCATTTGGTAACTAAGAAGGGTCTACTGTCGGTCATTGGAAGCTATGATGGTTAAAGTACTGTAGTCTTACTGTGAAGGTCATGGGACTGAAAAATTGGTATTACTCTGCTGTTCTACCCTCAAGGAACACACTTTGCTTAATGACCAAATAAGAGCTCCACGGAGAGAACATAATGTGAAAACACATAGAATGAAACTATAAACTAAACTAAATAAATACTGTGAGAGAGGTCTTCATGACTCCTCCTCTATCTCCTTGTTCCCACAATATATCCTGATTAATTTGGCCCCATGCGTTCTGAGCTTGTGGGGAGGAGGACATGAAACCTTCGATAAAAAAATTAAGCAAACAGCAGCATCCACTGACAGACATGGGAGGAGGAAAGGCACAACTACCAATGGGGTGGGTGGAGGTATCCCAGCAGTTAAGAGTATATTCCTTGAATTTTATTCCAAGTAAGTGTAACAAGCACTTAAAACAATTTATCATTAACATAGCATACGTTTATCTACAAAGCTAAACTGAACCATGTTCATGCAGCATTAACTTATTCATTAACAGTGTGCTTGTTCTTATACAAAGCTCAGTGTCCGTTCTTATTAAGATAAAATTACATTTTTGACCTGAACTCACGCAGTAGGTGCTCAAGCTATGTAGCCCATTACAGTAGTCAGATTGCCGTCATTCCATAATAACACATGGGAAAAAAATTGAAATCTGTACTTGAAAGCATGAAGTATTTGAAGCTTTAGAAAAGACACTTTTGGAATTATTTGTCCTTTGGAATTAAATAAAAACTTTCGAGGGACTTGGAAACGAATACATTTGTGCAGGGCGCAGTTTAATGGGGCAAACAAGTCTCCAGTCTGAAGCAGAGAGAATTTACTTTGTCTCCGTGAAGTTGTGTCTCCACATCTGTGTATGAGACCACACCCTGATGCCGATGGGTTTCTCAGTCAGACTCTGTGCTGCACAGCTGTCTGTGTGCACTCATAAGTTATCCACTCTCAGTCACGTTTCCCTTTTTACACAGATCAGCCCCCACAATGTATCAGGGGGTAGGCACCAGGGAAAACACATGCATTGTGACTGCTATTGACATTAACACCTGATGTCCTTGTTGATGTGACTTCCATGGAAGTTTCCAAGAGTGAGGATCATCAGGCATTAAAATTTCCCATAAGAGAAAAATATAGGAAAAATAGATAGATATATATAGAAAAATAGGGGATGGTTTAGACTGGTGGCTGTCTGGACTAAGTCAAATGACCTGCTCGCTGCAGGTTACCTTTCAGGACCCAGAATAGCAGGAATTCTGAGTAGTTTTACCTTTAAATAGTAGGAGTTGGAAAAGGTTGAATACCATACCACTCCATCATTCTGGTGCGGATGGGTGTGAGAAGGAGGGATGTATGGATGGATGAATGAATCCAAGCATTGTGTGTCGGCTCTGTCTTAGAGCTGATTCCAGTGAAATTCAAATCCTGGGAGATTCATGCATGTACTTCTACAAATGATGTACAAAGTTGCAGGTAATGGCCATTTACTTCATGAGTGCATGGACTGTCCCAATGGACACTTTACCTGAGGGTCATGTTCAGATTTTCATCAGTTTCTCATATCCATGTTCAGGCATCTGGCAACAGATGCTGCTTCAGATCAATGGTGGCATAAACCCACCCAAGTGCATTTACAGAGGTAGGAATGTCAGGTCAGAGGGTTTATAAGGCAGTCTTTTCTAAACAATACATAGAACAATTGGAGTCTACATACTAAATTTCATTTGGTTAAACATTAATGATTCTTTCAGCACAATAAGCTTGGAAAGCTAAATCAATACAGCATCAATCAGCAGTACAATCTTAGATATGCTTTTAGGCATTTAACAGGGCTACCTTGCAGTATTTCACAGTGGTAGATTTTGCAGGATAAGTTTCTGAATGAGGTAAATGGGCAGGACAGACTGTACCATGTGACCTGTCCAGCACTTTCATTAATCATCTCTGACGTTACAGCTACTGAGGAGCTGTGTTGTCTAAACATAAATTGGATGTCGTTGATGGTAGTGTACTACACACACTGGCCTCTGAAGTCACACGTCTGGCATTTGAAGTCTGGAGTGCAAAGTTCTGACGGGTGTTGGTTGAAGTCGTTGGTACACCAAACTCAGTCTTAAGGCATAGAATAACAAATGTGATACACTCAGAAGGATAATGCGTTTGAGGTTAGAAGGTATGTTACCATGTAATAAATTAAACTGCAACACTGTGAGTCTCCTTCCTTTTTGGAAATGTAATATGTAGACATGTGATGGTGGTCAGTATAGGTTTATGCATGTAAACTAGCTGATCAAGGTAGCATCCATGATCTGTAAGAGAAAAGAGATATGAAGATTGACTCTGATGCACACCGGTGAAGGATTGTCTTCAGATCATTGAGCTGTGCTGTGCAGTCACCAAAATCATGTACATTAATGGGACTCAGCTTCACCTTTGTCTGACTGCTCTCCCACGCCAAATTCAATGTCAGATGCAAATATGCTTTATTGGCAATTCACCTGTACCCCATCTTGAACAGATTTTGTAACAGTACCAAAAAACAAAACATCTGTTTCAGAGATTATAAATACAAACACAAGCACGACTAACTGTTTACCCTGCACTCTCTTTTATACTATAGCAGGCAGACACACATAGACATCAACTCCACTAACCGTTTACTTAGTGGCACTTCTGTATTTCATTTGGCAGGTTGTAAAATTGATTACTCAGGGTAGAGATCTTGCAGTTTGTTTTTTAATTAAATGGCACTTAGGGTCACAGCGAGCACATAGCCTTTATGACAGCCTGTTCCAATAACCACACTGTGATCACTGAGACTACACTCTTTCCTTCTTTCTCTACCTCTAGTCAATTACTCTCTCTCTCGCTCTCTCTCTCTATCTCTCACTCTATCTCTCTCTCTTACATGTGTTCACAGCTTATGTGCCAGTTGCAAGACATCAGGCTGTGCAGCTGTTGCAACACATCTTAGAAGCTCCTTAAATAAACAGGTCATCCTTCCATGCTCCCCTCAACTGCCCTTTGTCAGGGTCACCCCCTGTGAAGTGTTCTGCGTGGTGTTTTCCCAGCTGCCTCAGTAAGCTCGCTCAGATCGCCTGGGACAACCTCAGTCTGCTGGAAGCATTGCCTTATTTATTCACACTGCATACGCACATACACGTAGTGTGCACATCTCCTTGTCAGCACATCTTATCCCCCTATGATAATAACACTATTCATGCCATTTTAAAATAACAAACTCAAATAGCGAGCATGTCCTTACCATTTTTGCAGTAGGCATTTGCAGTATTTCCATTTTTCTGTCTTTCATCGACCTTTCATGTTAATGATTACTGTATTATAATTTCGGCTTGTGCTAAATGTAAGTGTTAACGGGCTGTCCTGTGCTGGCTCACAGACATTAATAGGCTGTCCCGTGCTGGCTCACAGACATTAACGAGCTTTCCTGTGCTGGCTCACAGACATTAATGGGCTGTCCTGTGCTGGCTCACAGATGTTAACGGGCTGTCCTGTGCTGGCTCACAGACATTAACGGGCTGTCCTTTGCTGGCTCACAGATATTAACGGGTTGTCCTGTGCTGGCTCACAGATGTTAACGGGCTGTCTCGTGCTGGCTCACAGACATTAACAGGCTGTCCCGTGCTGGCTCAGAGACATTAACGGGCTGTCCTGTGCTGGCTCACAGATGTTAATGGGCTGTCCCGTGCTGGCTCACAGACATTAATGGGCTGTCCTGTGCTGGCTCACAGATGTTAACGGGCTGTCCTGTGCTGGCTCACAGACATTAACGGGCTGTCCTTTTCTGGCTCACAGATATTAACGGGCTGTCCTGTGCTGGCTCACAGATGTTAATGGGCTGTCTCGTGCTGGCTCACAGACATTAACAGGCTGTCCCGTGCTGGCTCAGAGACATTAACGGGCTGTCCTGTGCTGGCTCACAGATGTTAACGGGCTGTCCCGTGCTGGCTCACAGACATTAATGGGCTGTCCCGTGCTGGCTCACAGATGTTAACGGGCTGTCCCGTGCTGGCTCACAGATGTTAACGGGCTGTCCCGTGCTGGCTCACAGATGTTAACGGGCTGTCCCGTGCTGGCTCACAGATGTTAACGGGCTGTCCGTGCTGGCTCACAGATGTTAACGGGCTGTCCCGTGCTGGCTCACAGATGTTAACGGGCTGTCTCGTGCTGGCTCACAGATATTAACGGGCTGTCTCGTGCTGGCTCACAGATGTTAACGGGCTGTCCCGTGCTGGCTCACAGATGTTAACGGGCTGTCTCGTGCTGGCTCACAGATGTTAACGGGGTGTCCCATGCTGGCTCACAGACATTTATTACAGTTACTTTTTTGTAGACTTTTCACAGGTGCGTCTGACCCAGGATCCATTTCAGTGTGAAAAAAGTGGTCAACTTACAAATTGTTGAAGTCCAGGTAATGTATTGTTGTGCATGGTTAGTGAGCAATAAAACAAACAGGGAAATGACCTTGCATTTTGCCCATTTTTATACCCTGTTGATCTGCTATAAGCATCCCTCTCCCCATAATGGCAGGACCAGGGAGCCACATTTTGGAATGCTTAATATTGTATTGTATTATAGCATGTTCTAATGTAATCTGGGTGTTATTAGTCATTACAGTTTGATTCAGCAATAATATTAATAGAAAGCTCTCTCTAATCATTCTGGGAAGCTAGCTGATGAAAGTCAGTCATAGCCTGGTCCAGAGTTAACCTTGTGCAAATGCAAACTCAGGCTAATGCAAATAGGACAGAAGTGTCACTTTCATGTTCAAAGACTTTTGCTAAACTGTCCCACATCTGGTTCAGTGACATTATCGTTTTGATGTAATTGGTCTTCATCGCCTGATGGCTGAACACATGCACCTGCAGTGTTCTTCATCAAGATGCTCCTACAGAATATGCAGGTCCTGTGTGACCATATGTCTCTGTGACCTATTGCCTTTCTGTGAATCAAATGCTACAGCTGTGTGCTATAGGACCAAGGCCCACTCTGTTTACTTTTGACACCCTATCTGAGAATTGTTAGTTTGGCACACAGATGCATTAACAACTCTCCAAAATCTGAAAACACTAGTCTAGGCCACATATTTCCTCTACTTAAAAAATGGATTGTCTGTTATAAGTAGCCACACAGTCCACAGTACTTGACCAGATCAAAGGGTGTTAAGGCAACTTGAGTGTAACTGAGTCTGAACATGTCAGTAAGAGTGGATCAGCTAATTGGTGATGCAATATCATTGCGCTGTAAATGCAGTGGCCTTCAAAAACAAGCCTAGTTTGTGGAAACCCATGACTAATCGCTTAATCTGTTTCTAATGAGGAATTACTGTATGGGTACAGTACATAGGCCATTATTCCCAGACCATGCCGTTAATCCCCAATTAGACTTTGAAGTATCCAGTTTGTCTCCCCCACTACTCAGTCTGCATTCGCCCTTCCTACAGACCATTGCTAATGAATGCCATTTCCCTGCTGTCATGGTGGTTAGCTGTGTTTTACAGAGTACAACTCTATAGACAGTCAAAAAAGACAATACTTACCAGATTTTTCATCAACACTGCAAAAAGTTGGATTCTGTTGGATTACAGCGGATCTCAGGCATGGTGCTGTGCTGAATTCTCAATTACACAGACTCCACCTTGTCTGCTGTGTCTTAATGCATTATTGCTTACATAAATGTTCTGTACCAGCCAAGTACCAAGCCACATTTCGTGCCAAACTTACAGCTGATGTCATGTAAATGTTTTGTTGTTTTCAGATTTTTCAGCTCATGCATTTAAGGTACAGCTTTGCTTTTGACTTCGCATTTAGTTTCCATTCCAGTTGGTTTTGCTCAGCCTGCTCTATTGAGGAACACAACATACTGTTTATCACAGATAGGAGCGCAGACTTTCTTTACATGGAACAATCGACTTCACAATCGATCATATCTATCCCACAGTTAAACACGGTGGTGACGGCAGGTTTCTAAATACATAGCAATTAAGACTGTGCTGTAGCTGCATGGTGCCTGAAACAGGCCACAATTACAGCCCTCCTGCATTTAAATAGTGCTGGGGCACCAGGACCTCCATCTTTGACCCCGTGTAATTAAAGCAGACAGAATCAACTGAACCAATAGGATGGCAAGCAGCATGAAAGGGAGCGCCCTGCTGACCCTCCAGTGCCGCTCGCATGCCTGTCTTAGTGCCTGGTACAGTCCAGTGTCGGTCTGTGGCCCCTGGGACGGCCCACTGTGTGTCGCGTGCAGTCAAAGAGGGCTCTAGAGACCGCTCCGTCACCCTGTGATGTGTTTGGCTCCATGCCGCAAGAGAACAGCGGCCGTAAATAAACTGCAAAGAGAGTGTCTGGCCCAGGCCCAGACGACAGAATCATAGATGACACCAGAGTGCAGGAGCTTGTGTTGTTAAAGTGTAATGCTTCATTTATGTGTTTTTGGGTCAATTCCACCAACCTCTGAACTCATAATAAACAAATATTTAGCTTTGTTGAGTGTGTGTGTGTGTGTGTGTGTGTGTATATATATATATATATTCTTCTTCTTTTTTTGGCTACGACTTTATTGACGACATCCCTTTTACATCGTCTCTTCCTGTGGAACTGAATGTTTGAGCTGCTGATGAACAGCCTCAGGATGATTCTCACTCATGTTCTTCTCTTGCTCTCAGCCATTAAACTTTCTGGAAGGCCCTAACAGGCAGGTGTGTCTCAGAACACATCTACATCTCATGTTTTCTATTGCTTTTATACTGCTTCTTTTTAGTATTTATTCAATCTAGTTTTTAACTAATTTTCCAGTATGAAACAAATACATTAAACATCCTCTTAAATTGATGCACATCTTGGCAGTATTAAACCATGACTGTATTTCCCACTGTACAATAAATCATTGTGCACTCCAGGTCATTTTTCTGTGCCTTATATTTTCCCAGATAACTTTAAAGGTCCCCTGAGGTTGTTTTCTGAATAAAGCTTAATTCACTTTGACAAAATCTCCAGGAAAAGTGTTTACTGTTAAGCTTGTTATTGGCAAAATATGCATTGTGCAGAAATTGGTAAATTCCTTGGCTTAGGGTCCTTGGAGTGCAGAGAAGGGCGATTGACAGTGTTTAACATCGCCTCACCAGTGGAACATTGTTACATCATTAGGGTCCAAAACAGGATGCCCAGTGGTAAGTGCAGCAGCTAAAAATATCTGCCAGGCATTTTTGAAGGGAGTGAGCAATTGGCAGTCCATGTGCTCTGTTGGGATACAACTACTGAAGTAAATGGTCTTGCCAATTGGGGCAACTCACAATGCGCTTTCTTGGCAGTGTGGGTGAGGGTCAGGAGGTAGCATTAAGCTTACACTGTGAGTGGGACCAAATAGGGTTAGAGGCACAGACAGTGGAAATGTAAAATCACATGTAAATGGCACACAGATTGCTGAAGGGTCTTGTGGCTGGAAACTGCCTAGTGAGGACGGGCAGCTGGATTTGCTGAAATGCAGAGTGCGATAGGTATGGAAATGATAATTCCCACAGCACCCAAAGAATTCACAGATAATTCTGAGATAATAGTTGAATGACAATATTGGTAAGAAGAGTAAGAACTCTGTATGTGGTCTTAAATTGATACATTTGCAATAATTGTAATTTTTGAAAATTGCTTATTCAATTTATGGAGTTACTGCAATATATTCCCTTTGTGGTGCATTTGCTGAGACTCCTGGTTCAGCATGGACTACCTCTTAATAAACAGTGAAAAAACTCCCAGGCTGAGACTGGGAGTGAAAGAACTCCGTGGCAGTGAAAAAAAACCCAGGCTGAGACCCAGTTAAATGCATATGGTCTTTTTATGGTTAAACTGAGTCACAGTGGAAAATGAAAGGTCAGGCTGGACCTATATCCAGCTTATGGTAGTAGAAGCACAACTGGAAATGATGCAACAAGGCTACATAAGGAATTTATTTTGTATGTAATATGATTTTTTTTTCTTTTAATAAACAGTAGGATTGTGTGAAATGACCTTTTTAAGTCCTCTTTGATAGGATTTAGCTTCAAAGCAGCACAGAAGAGACAAACTCAATTGCTTGGAGCTTGTTGTGAAACCGGATGAGCCAAAAGGCCAGAATACTTTGCCCTAATTTTTAAATAGAACTTTTTCTATCATTTCATATTTTGATCGCAAAATGATGTACATTGCGTAAGAATTGGAACTTACTAGAACATTGGTGAATGTTCACATCAGGCTGTGTAGCAATTTAAAATCATGAATTGTATAACAACAGCAAAGATTTCACTCAAATGTAATTGCCAGTAGAAAAGTGGCTGTGTAAGTGACTTTTAAGGTTGCAGAGAACCAGGAAGTCCTGGTCAGCTCTCTCCCAGAACTGACAAACCTTGCTTCCTCTGATTGTTCTGACTGAGACGCATACTTCCTCCTTAAAATATAGGGCAAATGTACTGTATTACTTTTTTGTAAACTCTGCAAATAGCCATTAGGATCATGTACAGGGCTGTAATGAGCTGACCTTTATATCACAAACCATTTATAGATGCTATAGTATTTTTGGAGTGGGCAATGTGCTTTGGATCTCCTGTTTCTCCTACTTTTTTATACTATTCGAGAATGACACTTATTAACTTTTAATGTTCTCAAACTGGCCATAAATGTCTTGATGCCTCTCACCAGATTAAAAAGCTTTGAGAGTCAGAGACAAATTAACCCAAGGTATACATTTTGTATTAAACAAATTAGCTGTCTTTTACAAGTCTTTTGTGTGATGTTTCTGTCCTAAGCAGCATCTTACTTTTATTGCTTCTGTATAAGTATCTCTCAGGCAATTTCCATTCTTATGGCTCCCGAGTCTCTTTAGTTTATCCTAAATGAAGAGCTATTTCAATTTTATGAATTTAGCTTGTTTAGCTGGTTTCATATCTCTTTAATGGGAAAATCTAGTCTGACACCACGATGAGGGAGTATTTCCTTCTGTGAAATCGTAAGACCATGGTATTTCACAGTACAGTAACATAGTTAAGAAATATGTAACATTACACTGGAGGCATGCCACCCACTCCGTCACACAATGATTCTTTAAATAAATGATTCAATTAAATTCTTCTCGTACAATATTCTTTAATGGAAATGTTAACTTGCAGACTAACAATGTTCATTACATGTTAATGTGAGAGGATATTACTTCAAGTACTGAGAATCTGTATTAGAGTTTACTGTTGAGTAAGAATTGTCAGATTCAGTAATAAAATTTCATACAAGATTATGGTTAATGGTTAAGCACATCAAAAAATCAAAAAGCCTTCATGAACAGGAAATGAAAGTCAAACATAAACCCACAAATGAACATGAACACACGAACGCACACATACACACACGCACACACACAACATGCACACACCATCTTTTCTCCTGAACTCTGAGAGATGTTATGAAGACCACCCCTGGACCCTTACAGGTTTTCAAACTGGCAGTCAAAGTCTGTCATCCTGCATAATATGTACTTCCACTGCCGATCCCTGCAGCATGGAAAAAAACAGGAATATTTGTGATTAGGAGTCCATTTGTAACACTTTTTTTAAGCCTACCCCTTTCTCAGCATACAGACTAAGATCACATCTGTTGTATTTAATGAAAAGAATGTTAATTATTATATGAAGTTAATATACTGCCATCAGTAACAAGATCTTAAATATGTTATGATATGATCTGTTTTCCTTCAAGCAAGATCATGAGGTGAGTGAGAGTGAACTGAGCAATTTTGTTACAGTATAAATGGTAGGGTTCTTACATGCAACAGATTACTCTGCTGGAAGCATAAAATAACCACAATATGCAACCATATATGAAAATAAATCTGCTTTTAATAAATATAAAACTGTTCTCTGTGTGTGTGACCTCTAATGTCTTCATTAGCACTGGCCATAAAGAAAAAAGGGCACCACATTAAAACTATCGTTTGTCCATACACTGTTAACTTTAACAAAATAATTGGGCTCTTTTGGTGGGATTAACATACATTAACATATGCTAGCTTGCTGGTTAAGAAGCTGTACTGTTAGTGATGCTGAATGGATGAAACAGATAGCAATCCCCTTCCACAATGTGCACTCCTTCAGCCAGCCACCCCCCAACCCCCTCAAAACTCCTGTCTCTGCCCTGACATGTCAACAGAGGAGTAGGTGCAACAGGACAGTGAGTCACTGTGCTTTTTTCCACCCTACTTTGAGTCCTGGTTCTGCTCATACTGTCATAATTTATACTGTGGTGAGCTGAAGGACTTGGTGTCATTCCCTACAAAGGGTGCATTGAGGTCCCACTGTACTTTTAACCTGTCTCCAAGGTTACTCATGGATTAAAGCCAAGGAGGCAGCTGACCTGAGCACTCCACTAAAAGTAGTCTGGGCCCCCCTGATGAAGTAGCCGTAGCTCGGGACGACCAGCTCCCCCTCCTCTCTGTAGTACTGGGGAATATCGGGGGTCTTCCTGTGGGAGACACAAGCCGAGGCCTGGGATTTGGCGTGTGCCTCTGGGGTCAAGCAAACATGTGCATCTCAAAAAAAAAATGTTTTCTGGAAAAATATAAACTGTGCCTTTGTCTTATTGGGCTTTGAGCCAACTTCATTGCTTTTCAGACCTTTACAATCCATACAATCAGATTGCTATTATATGAAAACACACAAGGTGATTTCATTACAACATCAATAGGCAACATAACTGGTTTACTATATACTCAGGACAAGGGAATAATTCCATTTTTATTTTTGTCAGCACAGTCTAACATAGTGATCCATTAGGTCACAGGGACCCTCCCCCATTCTTTGGGCTGTCAGAGGACAGGGACTCACCAGCATGAGTAGGGGCATCTGCGGCTGTACCGGCAGCAGTAGAACTGCCACTCTCTGTCAAGGACTGCACTGAAGTACTGGCTCTGAACTCCTGCCACAATCCCATTGTTGGAGCATGTTGAAGTCCTGCAAAAGACCACTACTGTTACTATGCTACATCTGTGACATAATTGGAAAAGGAGCAGTCATGTGATTTAGTTCACTTTTGTCAATCTCATTTTAATTAGTTTTAGTATGTATCTTCCTCTTTGCGGAGGCCTGCTGACTGAAGAACATTATCAGATATCAACTGGAGACAAACCCATATGTCATAATGATGTAAACATTCTGGCTGGGATTTAATCATCATCTCTTCAGGGGCATACACAATTCAATCAAAGCAGACTTTAGCTTCCAGATAAATCAAGTATGTGATGTAGGAATGGCATATTGAACAGTCTTAAATTTGCTATAATGGACAAAGGAATAATTACAGTCGATGAAGATGTTTACTCACATAATGACTGAAAACAAAGACTACATCTGATTCATACAGTTGTTGCATGAATCCCTGGCATATTTTGCACTCTAGCTTGGTAGGACATTAAAGTAGAACAATTGGTGTTCATCTCAGGCTCAGGGCATCAGTGCTTGTCCTCTGAAACAGCAGTTAGCAGCAGTTATCTGACACTGCTCAGAGAAGAGGCTGGGGGAACGTTGCCTTTGCACAGATCGGGCAGCTGATTGTGGTGGGGAACTGCAGGTAATCAAAATCGGGCAGGATTGAATTGGCCGTCAGTATCATGACACAGACTGGGAGTTAGGTGGGGTGCGTGGGGAGAAGCAGGGGCTGTGCTCACCCTCAGACGGACGTTGCTGCAGCTGGCGAGGAGATCGCCACACTCTGAGGAAACACGTGTTTGGTGTCAGTGCGTCTTGTTTACAAACCGTCACGGCAGCTGTCACTGTCGCAGATCCTGCCCACATTAGCTCTGCGCAGACAGTGTGTGAAGGGCAACCTCCCTGGCCATAGAAATCTCTCAGCATAGCACGTTGTTCTAACAGCGCTCACATTTCCTGCCACTCATTTTGAAAGTATTTTTTTTACCCAGACTGCACACTAAAATTTGTAACAACAGTAAGTCTTGCATCAGTCATGATCATCATTGCCTTGATCATCACTGCAACTTCCTTTCCCAAACCTGATGCACAGACTTCTTTATTCTGTTTAATCTCACACCCAGAAAAGGCCAAACACAGTTCACAGATAACTGTGCTCCATATGTGCCAATTCTTGTCAAAAACTTAGTTTTTACATTTCAACACCTGGAAATTCTTGCTTCAAATTTGGTGTTTTTGCTCTTTCTGTTAACATTATTAATGATGGAATCTGAGTTATAACTTCAGCTGAGCACCATGCATACACTGTAGTTCTAGAAAATTGCATGTCATTGCTTTAAAATGATATTTTACTAAATTATGGAATAGAATGAATAGCACAATCAGTGCTCAGATATCTGTGATTGGGTCACTGCAGTGTCCAGAAGTTGGTCTGATTACAGCTGATTTGCACCTGGCTTAAGAGGGGATCCATGCTGAGCTCACTTAGCAGAGTGGAAAATCCCTCACTGAGCTGCTGCTGGGAGAGAATAACCATAGCCTGGCAGCATGAATAAAACTGTCACTGCTGAAAACCAGTGGAATTTACAATACTTCTCATGCATGTGGTCATATGGATTTATGCATATAACTAAGTGCAACATTTTCTGTATCTCAGTCACTTTTGTATATATTACACATATGTATTGCACCCTGCTGTTCAGCCCCTGTTATAAATGTCATTATAGAAGAAGGTACCTAAAGGAATAGTCAGACATTCTTTGGTTGGATGTGTCAGTCATATACATATGACCTACTAAAATTGAAAAGTGAAGTCGACAAAGAAGAAATGAGCACACATTGGTGGCTCCACATAAAGCTAGATTACAGTAACAGGAATCCCAGGGACCTTTGAAGCATTCTGGCCATGTTTTCAAAAAGCAACAGTTGCGGTCCATGAAAGCCTGCAGTTAAAAAGTTTAAAAACTCAAGCTCTGGGGGTGGGGGACTGATGCTTGCTGAGCTGGATTGCCAAGATAAACACAAACTCTGGCAGGAAACCTGCTGAATCTAACTGGACAGACAAGAGTGAGACAAGATGGAGGACTCCACTTCCAGAACACAGAGATAGCGAATGAGCACTGCTCATCAAGACAGACAATGAGAGAGTGAGAAGATAGTGAGTGTGAGAAAAAACCCAGAGAAGGAAAAGTGAATGTGTGTCTCTGGATTTATGTGCATGGGTGTGAGTTGGGAAATTGGAATAGAATCAAAGGACAATGAGACATCGTCTGAGGTCATTAATACTCGCACAAGTAGACCAGTTCTGGGAAAACATGGGTCAACTTTCTCTCAAGAACAGCAACAGTCACCCTCTTAGATCTGTAAAGAGCAGCACAAACCAAGAACCAGTGCATTTTATCAAGCTGAAATCAATCAAATGATTGAAAAATGATCATGAGGAGTGACATTAAAAGTGACAACCTCAATCACAGGATCAGACAGAAGCAGCCTGGCCTCTGGATCCTTGGCCCGCTCTGGATTCTGAAAAGCTCCCCTCATTTCCCTTTTATTTTCTCACAGCATGTGATTACAATTAAGCTGCCACTTCACTGAGGTAATGCTGCCTTCACATGAGAACAAAGGGCTCAGGAGAAACACAAAGCAGCTTATTACTCTATGATTTATTGAGCTGGCCACTAATTTTGAGATGCAGGTTCATATTAACCTCTGAAGTCATGAACATTTTAGAGGGTTAATTTTAAAGACACCCCTCTGGCTATAAGCAGTAGCCAAGGCAATAGAAAAAGGAAACTTATGAAGAAAAGTCAAAGCTTTGTTGTGCAGCTCTCTGTTTCTTTTTATCTGTGCCAGATATTTGGTAGGAGACTAAAAAGTACCGAATAAGCACATTGTCAGGATTTATACAGTTATTATATTTATTTTTACTGTCTGCCCATTGTAGTTGAATAATTATTAACAAAGGAAATTCCTGGAATGTAATTTTACCGGTACATACAGATTGACAGGGTGGACGGCATTTATTGAAGTGCCACTTTTCTACAAAGTGGGAGGCTGACATAATAAGCACATATTTACTTTACAGATTTGGTCCAAGATGTGCAGACAAGCAATATGAATGTGAGTGACATGGCTAGTTCTTGCCAAGCATGCTCAGATTCTCTTCCAGTCTTCATTCTCTCGGTGGTTACCTCCGGAATCCCACATTTGCTTGTATGTTAACTTGTTTTCTTTGTACAAGTTACAAGCTTGCTCAATGTACCAAACCCCATTGATTTTATTGTCATATTTACAAAATTATTGCATGTTTACAAAGAGTTTATTCCATGTATGTTAATAAGAGCCATAGAGCAGGGTTTCACTGTGATTACTTGTTGCACTCTGGTCCTACAGAAAGCTGTGTGTTGAGAAATAGATATCAGCAGGTAATGGAAATGGAGAGTAAACTGACTCCCAGCACAGGTCTGAATCACATTAATAGTCCTTAGCCATTTATTCTCTGTTTGCAGTTGCTACCATGCTTTGCATTTCAAATAAGGACCCATTGGGCGTGTCAGTCTCAGTGAACTTAGGGTTTTGTTAATGCCTCAGGAAAATAAAAACAACCCTGTTTGTGTCTCCCACAGGGCCTGTATGAGGTGCAATAGTGACCTTTACAGCAATTGCGTACATTGTATACACAGCCATGCATGTGTAGTAGTGACCTTTACATTGCCTATATTGTATACATATCTCTGCCAGCTTAATTCTGGGGAAAGAGTTTGTCTGTATGTGTTCCAGATGTGGATGTATTGCACCTCAAAGCTCAATTGGCAGGGCATTCAATTTATTATCATGTAGTGATCAGTTATTTACTCTGAGTGTTGCAGCATTGAATACATTGAGAGAGGCACCTGTACTTCAGTTAATGTCAATATATATCATGGGCACCTAAAATGCAAGCTATGTGTATGTCAACATTCAGAAACATACTCAGATTTCATTTTGTTGAGTTTCTGCTGTAGGGTTACAGTAATAACTTCCTCTCTCCAACAGACCCATCTTAATGACCTTGGCTCCACATGTATTAGAGCCACTTTGACTAAAGTTAATGTGAACAATAGAGGCAAGTCTTATATGTGTACATTACGTACAGTAAGAAGTATGACGGTGTTTCATTTGCTGGAGCAGAAAGTTGATGTTAAGAGATGGATTGCCTTGTCAGGTTTGTTTGAACAGGGAGCACATGAGCATTCTAGTTCTATATGTGGAAACAATAACATGTCATCTTCTAATGATTCAAAGCTGTTCCCAGGAGATGTGCTTTAAACACACATGGAGCTGTTCTACGAGAGGGTAATCTCAGGGAAATTTTGGTTTTGATATTACACGCATTTATAGATCCATGTTGCCTGCGTGTTTACTTATCACAGACACTTGAAAATTGTTTCATTGGGGTTAGTTTTTCGCTCAGGTGAAATGATCAAATATTGTTTGGCTGAAAAAAGAGATTTCAAGCTCTGATTGAATACACATGTTACATGGTCAGTGTATAATTAAATAAATGAATGAGTTTTCAAATCAGTTTTCATATAACAGTCCTGGATGGTCCTTAGAGGATTTGATGACTCTGGTTTTGAGATCATTTTACTTTAGGCCAGACACCCTATATGATTCTTAAAGTCAAAATGGCAGGACCCTATGTAATTTAATAGGCATACAGAGATATTTCCTGTCCTGCTTAAACATGTGTAACGTGCACAAATCTACATTTGATTTTAACAGAACACATTAAAATTCAGCTCCAGCTGCTAGTATCTGAGCCATATTGTTTTTCCTCATTTTTTCACCACATTGGGTTACTGATGCCAGTATGATGACAAATTCATTATTAATTACACATCTCATATCCTAAAAAAAACAGGCTGAGTGTGATGTGCCCAGACTGGGACTCTTGGATTGGTAATTGTGGAAACTGGCTATCTCATTTGGATCTGAACTCTGAGGGCTAAATATTCAATGCATTCCCAAGCTCTGTGATAGCATTGACCCCTCTCCATGAGAGTCATCCATGAAGAATAATCACAAATATTACAGGCACACCAGCCATATTTTCCTGCGGTTTTGTTTTCAACTTCTGACTAGAGTATAAGCAATAGTGCATTTTTGCTTAAATTCTGGATCACGTCTGATCATTCATGTTACAAAACTACTGTGGATCATGTAACAGAAAAAACAGGGTACTTTGAATAATACTATAAATTTGATTTAAAACTAAATCTCAAACATCAATTTTCTTATGGCTGAAAAAGGGGATTTCTCAGCATTGCATTTGTCAAATAACTGAATGTATTCAGTTGCATCCTTAATGTCTGTTGTGATAGATGACAGATGAACTGTTATGAAGTTTTTTTACCTTACCTGATATATTAACAAAAAAAACAGCATCAACAGTAAAAGCATTTTAGACCACAGTCACAACAGCTGTGGGCGTCATAGACAGGTAGGATAATTCCACTCACCTGTGCTGTAAGTCACACCGGGATCAATGTGATGGCCTGGCTCGCACCACTGCTTCTTTTACAGGTATGCATTACAGATGCCTAGGCCTCTCCACTAGTTAGAACACTAACATGAATAATTGACCTGGGCTGGCATGTTGAAATGCAGGCTTTATGGTAATGACCTCCTCACATTAGAGAACAGGTTGTTGTCAAAGCTTATGGGTACACCCTTCTGCCTTACAAGAGGGAGATTCAGAATGACAGAGCAGACACTGAAAATAAGATCGACCAGTTTTTCAAGCTCTAGTGTGGCCTTACTGCAGTTTTGCTAGATTTTGGCATTTCCTGTGATAAACACAAAATCCAGATGTAGTAGGGATAGTAGCCAAGATACGATCAACTTTTGACCTTCACTTTTACTCACCAATGAATAAGAGTGTTTAGCTTTTTATTCATTGAGTTTGGCGAGTGATGATAAAATATGTCATATAGATGAATGGGTGAATGGACATGTATTCATGCATATAGATAGATAGATAGGTAGGTAGGCAGGTGAGTAGGTAGGTAGGTACAGGAAATACAGGAATTATGACCAGGTACGGATATATTCCTTATATAGGCTTGTACTGCAATTACAATTAGACTGATTGCTTAAGTACTCTACATGTTAACAAGCACCACATTTCTGCAAAAGAAATTACAGTTTAAAGTTATCCAGTCATAAACACATGATCTTTTGCAATCTGTCTTTGAGCAAGTATCAAACATAGCTGGGAAAAATGAACAATGAAGTCATTCATAATAGTGTTTTGTTAAAAGTTGGAGATGTTTATATCAGCCCATTTCAAATTTGTCTTCATAGGGACCTCCAAACTATAAAAGGAGGATTTTCAGGGCTGTGAATAGAAATATGATATTCATTTAGTCCATGGCCCTACTCTATAGCAATATGTAAACACATTTTGTTTAAGAGCCCTGCCATTTTCTTGCAAGGACACAAATCATTGGCAAAGTGGCTAAATGGCTAAAATATGTGATGGAATCTGTTTCCATGTTGAAATATTACACAGTTTCATCTCTGTAGTCTGACCTCAGATTGAACCTGGAGTATACTACTTTTTTTACCTACAGCAGACATTACCACTAACCACTAACCACTTCACTGACAACTTATGCTCCTCAGTGTGGTCAACAAGTTTGGAGATTTTATGAGTAACGCAAGCAGTGCACACGGTTTTCTGTCACATTATATTCCCTGCATGCAACATGACTGGCTTTCCACGTGACCTGACTAGGTGCAAAGGGGGTTACATTTTGAAACTTTATGCATCAAATCTACCAGAGTACATAAAAGAATAATGCCTTACGGTACATTTTAGAGGGTGTGGTCACCATATAGTGTGATTCAAATTCCTGCAAAGTGTGTCACTGGAGGTTTATGTTATCAGCAAAGTATTGAAAATATATTTTTGAAAGTCCATCAGGCACTGGGGATGTGACCACATGACCATACAATATGCAAATTATTTGTTTAAGCAGTCCAATATGTTTTAGAAAAGGGACCAGAAAATTTGGCGCATAAAATGAAGGGATAGGGGAGAGACTGCAGGGGATATGAACTAATGCTTTGCGATTTGAGTAGGCTTACATTCAAGATATCAAACCCTGAATAGTTTTCTATAGGAGATTTATGCTTCACAACAAGGTATGAAAAACGACTTCAATTTGTGGGGATGCGTAGATGCTATGAGGGGATGCCAACAAAGCATAAATGCATTCACTGTTTCATTAGAATTCAGACATAATTGTCAAATTCTCCCAGATGTTTGTTTTTCAAAAATGCATGCTAAAAACATTTTTGGGGGCATGTCTGGCATCGTAGTAGGGCAAGCAGTCCCAAAACAGTCCGTGTGGGAGTTCTTCTACTAAGACAAACATGCACATTTTTTCCAGCTGAGTAAATTGGTCATGCAGAAGTCTACGAATGAAAAAAAAAAGGTTTTTCGAGAAGAAAAGCATTCTGGCTATATCGTGTGGGAGGCAAATTAATTAATTTAAATTCAGTTAGTGACACAACGACTAAACAGATGGTGACCGACATAAGAGATCACAGAGATAAAGTATACAATATCACTGAACAAGCAGGTGTGTTTAGGTCTACAGTCTGAATGTGGAAATGGCAATATAGTAATGCACTGCCGTGAAGGGTGACAGAACCGTATGTTTAGAAATGTCAGTACTATAGTAATAGTGGTATATACTATAGTAGTGGTAATACTAATACTGTGCACATCCAATATTAGTTTTGATGTATGATTGAATCGAGTGTACATATCACTGCAATATTGCTCAGAGAAGAACTTTAAGAGCTGTCACACTGCATAGATCATTTTTTTTCAGACTCATTTTATGCTTACATTTATTTCGGAGCATTTTCTGCACTCCTCTCGTTTGTCTAATTAAAGTTATAATTGACATTGCTTGTATGAACAAGCATTTAAGACTTGATATTTTGTTTGGAAATATTCAATATTAGTTTCTACAGAAACATACAACTTAATAGATCCTTTTTTATAAACATTTTTAAATGTAGAAAGATGTAGAATTTCAATATGTAGCTGGATTTTAATAGTTTGCGCCAGACAGTCTGCTTATGTTTTTCCAGGTTAACGGTAAAGGTTGGTCTCGGCATCACCCTCTGATCTGTACTCTTAAGCTTGAACTGTCCTGAGCTGAATGCAGTGGGCTGGAGCAGATGGTTTCCCTCTAGACTGTGTGCTCTTCCAGCTCTCTGTAATGACTGTATGCTACAGCTACCAGCTGCTGCCATAAACAGATGATAAACAGCAGCTACCATAACAACCAGCAATGCCACGTTACCCCAGACAGTACCCAGTCCCATTGTTTGTCTCCCATATTATGTACCAAGGGGCAGTAGACCCCTTGGTACATCCCAGCATATTCACCCCCATGCTCATCGAAGCCCCTTTTTTTTACAGTATTGGAAGAAGTTCATGGGAGACCCTTGGATTTTCTTACCATTCCATCCCAGCACGGTTGATGTCGTCCCACCAGCACTCGGTGAGCTCCCCGAAGCCATGGGGTGTGGGCTGGCACTCAAAGGTCCACAGCCGGTCAGATCCCTCCTTGCTGCTGAAGTAGCTGCGGATCGCCACCAGCGCTTCGCCGTGCGGGCACTGGAAGTTAAAGCCCTGCCGCCACGTGTTGACCCAGGGCTCATCTGGGATGTTGTTGTACTGACCCGAAACAGTGGCCAGCAGTGGCAGAGCCCACAGCAGCAGCGCGGAGTTCATCCTGGTGGGTCGCGGCTCAAACCAGCATCTGCCCTCTCCACTGCACCGCTGGCTTCATTTATAAGGCCACTCCGTGGATGCACAGCTGCCAGATGTTTCGTATCACAGTCCAGAGCCAGTTTGTAATTTGCTGCCATGAGGACAGTTATGGTCTTAAACTTGACTATGAGTTTGTTAAGGTGGAATCACATAAATCCCCCTCTCGACCAAAGAGCTATGTGCTTTGTGAGACACCTTAAAAATCTGGCAACTATTAGCCAGAACTGAATGCTAATCTTCTGAGGAAACATGAAGTACATAGTTAACTTTTGTAATTCAGATATTTGTTTTCTCCATTAGTTGTTTCTGGACAAATCATTTTGTTTCCATTATTGTTTTCATTTTTAGGCTTGTCGCTGAAGGGAACATTTGGAGGGACATTTCACCATGTGAAATATCGCTCTCAGAGGACCGGTTGGCCTGAAACCAAACAACTTTCATTGCTTCTCCTCATCATTTCCATAGAAATGTAAGTGTGGTGAAATGAATGCAGGGTAATGACTAAAGAATCTCTGTTAAAACAATATGAAAATGAGGAAAGTTTTTCTGGATACTAACACTAAATATGAATATATGCATCAGAATTTACTCTTGAAATGGTTGGTAATTGGCATTTTTCTAGTACATCTAGCATATTTGACATGTAATTTACTGTCAGACACATGTTATGAGTATGAACCAAGAAAAGCAACAACTTTGATGAATAGCAATACTGTAGGTGTCTGAACACACAGAAACCTGTTTTTCATGTGTTAAATGTAATACTTTTGTATTTAAAAACAAACAGAGATGTGAAACTGTACCAATTTTATGATAAGCCACAGAGTTTCCTGCAACATGTGTTTAGCTTAAAAAAAGATCTTGGGCCAGATGTCTGAGAAACATCAATTCAATAGTAAATCCAAACAAACTTAAAATTTTCCTCATTCTTTTAGTTCCCTACTGAGATACACTGTTTTTTTATATTTACATAAAAACTGAGACAAATTCAATACGGCAAGCTGTGATCATTACAGGAGACTGAGTGTGCTGAGGAAGATAAATGGCATAGCTGAATCATTGCTGTACTCTCTATAGGAGGGACCATGCAGTGTTCCCAATGACACCACTGGCCAACCAGTAGGGGGCAGTAGTGAGGAGGAAGAGGTTTACAATCAGTTGGATTGTTATGTTACATATATGGTGGTAATCATTTTACAAATGAACCTCTTCTGAGTTTTAAAGGGACTGTTGGGTGTTTTTTTATGAGAGAGATTACCCACAAATATTGTCATACTTTCTCCCATAAACAAATTGCAAAAGAAAAGAAAATCTGAAGTTCAGAGTTTGAAAAGCACAAGTGCCACTGTTCTGCTTCTACCGGAAAATGTGTAGCTATCAGTTCCTTGTTCAAACATTAACAAATCTTACCAATGATTGGAGGAAAAGGACAGTAAACTTTGTTCTGAAAGAAGTTTTGGCTTACTTAGTTCCCTGTGGTTTTGATTTATGGTGGCAATGAAAATTTGCATGTTTCAACATGAACAAGATAAACAGTTTTAGGCTTTTCTTTTACCCAGGGAAGTGACACTTTTATCTTTTCCCAAGACAGCTGTGGTTGTGCAAGAAGTCTCAGTTGAGGTTTCAACCAATGAAACTTTAATGAGGATAGCAGGAATTACACCTAAGCTACTCGTATCTGGTTCCGTATGCACTCATTTGACAGCGAAGGTCTGAGAGTCAGCTGAGTTCGAAGTTCAGAGTTTCTTATTTCCCGTGTGCCTTCTGAGCTTCTTTGAACAAACAGACCTCAGTTCCTCTTTTTCTCTGAAATGGTATTAGGGTGTAATATCTCACGCTACAGCAGAATGTTCAGCATTACTTCCTATTTTTCTACCTCAAAGCTAAAAAGAGTCTGTATCTGGTTTTTTATATTACCACATAAAAATGATATTTGATTTTAATTTGGTCCTACAGATTAAGTGAACCTATTTAACTAGCACTAAAGTGCCAGTATGTGTATAAATCTGACTGCATAAAGAAAGCCTGGTACATCTGCAGTTAGAGAACAACTCACATGCCCATTTTTCACTTCATGCTTTTCCTCGTTGCAGTGCTCTGTCTCACTGTACGTCTACTGATTGTGATAAGTTATCATTGTAATGTTCGGGGGTTCCTACTGTGGTGTCATGTTATCTTCTTGAGGATGTTTTCAGAAGTGCTCGTCCTTACTGATAGAGAAGGAAAAGGGTTACATAGCCATTCAGTTCAAGGAGAGATGATTCATAACAAGGCAGAAAACTAAATTGGTATCTTTAATAACTCTAATGTGTAGAGGATCACCATTATCATTTTTGCAGAACTTAATGTAGTACTTAAACAACTACTTGTTCAAGAACAGTATGTTGGTCCCCTAGTGTTTAGTTTGAGTTGGTGCATAAGAAGTATTCCAATTTTGAGGGTGTATTAAACATAGAGGAAATGTATACATAGGTTATTGAGAAATGCATTAGGAGAATCCCCTGCATGTTAAATGGCTCTCTTCCTGAAGCAGTCAAATCTTGGTTGAAAATGACCTTACAGTTTTCCGCTTTTTGATTATGCATATTGAAATACTTTGGATCATACTGTCTTTTTATATCAGAGTCTCATAATAGAGCACTCATTTCTAAATGTTACTTCATACTTAAGTGCACTTCGACTTTTGATTGCTCAAAACATTTCTATATCCAAATAAGCTTACTGCTTCCCTATAATAACCAGTAAATCTCTGGAATGAGGAGCAGTTCAATTACCTAGGGACAAGTGCTTTCATCCATGTATCTTTGACAAAGATGTTGGGGATGTATTCAGGTGAAATGTATAAATATATCATTTTTACACAAAAAAAAGCCTAATTGATGTTGATGATTAATTCATTTGGAGCAGGGGTGGTGAATCTGATGGTGAACATCTAGCATTGTGGCCTTGACGATCTGTTTTGTAACAGCAGGGATGGTCTGAGTGTTTTTCACATTGAGTCTTTCACAGCGTTAGTGATCAATCCTCCATTCCAGTGTCCCTCCCTCACATTTGGAATGGAGGAGGAAGGCTATTTAGGCCTGCTCTTATCTCAGCAAAGGTCACGGCATGTGTGCGGAGAGGTTACCCAGCTTTTGTCTCACATTATGGATGTCTTGCAAATTAACCATTGCATTGAACATAAACATTCCATAAAGGAACTCCTGTTGATTATTCACTTGTTTGTTACACAATCCTTTTGTTTCAGGAAGGGCTGGGAACATTGAATACACAATGAGAGTGGGTTAATGCAATGACTGTCTGCTGCCCTGAAATTTACTCAAAATTTGGTGACAATTAAAAGTCCAGGAAATGTTCATCCGACTGTGGCAACATGGGCAGTTTTTATAAATGCCCAACGGGTAGCTTCATGGGGTGGCTATAGCAACATCTTGCCACTGGAAGACTGATGCACAAATTATATAACCATATCACTGGAAATGCAGAGTATCAGCTACGATGCACTAGAGAAAGTGTCTGAGCTTTTGGTCAATTTAAACTAATTCTCAGTTAATGGGAATCTAATACAGACCCGGCTTTAAATGAGTAAAATGCATATGTGCAGCTTCCCCCAAATGGGCTTTGCCCTGTGGTGCTAGAAGAGCATGGAACAAGGACACACCGTACAGTGTGGTCCCAATCCATGTTTAGAGGTAAAACATCAGGATGTATTTACTCACAGCAGCCCATTTGCCATGCTAGCTGCATTCAGCCCCTGCCTTTATGCATAATTCTTTCTACAGGACTGGCTAATTTTTAGTGCACTGCAAGATTTATCATGTTGGCTCTTTAATGGGATTTATTGTAAAACTGTTTGTCACGGGAGTTATTCAGTCAAAAAGGACACAATATATATGACAAGCCCATAAAGAAAACATGAGGATGTGAGGGGAATGCAAAAACATACAGTAGACACCTAAGACAGTAGTGTGTGTGTGTGTGTGTGTGTGTGTGTGTGTGTGTGTGTGTGTGTGTGTGTGTGTGTGTGTGTGTGTGTGTGTGTGTGTGTGTGTGTGTGTGTGTGTGTGTGTGTGTGTGTGTGTGCGTATGTGTTGGAAGCTTGATGTTTTAAGGGAAGTATAACATAATGCCATAATGTTTAAACTTTTCACAGAAATGATCTAGTCTTCATAGTGTACTCTGTGGATAATTTATGAATCAGATGTTGAAGCATCTCATGTGTGGCACACATGTAGGGGACATCATAACAGATGGCAGAACTCTGCCCCTGTGGGAAGTAATCTATACTGAGTATTACAAGCAGAGTAATCCTCAAAACAGATGACCCAAATTATGCCACTGGCACTTTGGTTGCCTGTGCCACAGCTGTCTGTACAGCACTGTGGCATTTTAAAGTGTTTTGAAGTTGAGCTTTGCAGTAGTATGCCTGGTGTAATTGAGCTTTCTCTTGCACAGGTTGTGCATCAGAAATGTATATATAATGTACAAAACATCAATGCAAAGACAAGGCCCTTGTAGTAGGAGAATCTAATGTAATCACAACATGTATTAATTCTACCTATTTCCTGCTGCAGGAAAACTGGAGGTCCCATGCTTGCATTTCTTGACAGAGCTCTGAATTATGGTATATTCTTATCTACCAAGAAGTCTAAAACATCAGTTCTGAGTTATGGAATCTGCCTACACTGCACCGACAAACTACCTGCAGAAACAGTCTGCAAATATGCAACCTGAATCAGCTCTCTTATACAGAACATTTTGCTCCCACTTTCACAATTCACAGAAAAAAAGTGTGTCAATGTTTTTTTTTTTGCAGTGGGTATAAAAAGCCCTTTGGCCAAAAAAGCACACACACATTAACATAGCGTTATACATTTGTCTTGAAACATAATAAATGTAAAAATGCAGCCTACAGACCTATAAGGACCACATCTGCTCTACTCTCAAAGACTCTTCATCCACACTCCTTTCCTTTTTCAAAAATAGCAAATAACACACAATACTCATTGTCATCCAGTGCCATAACTATAGCAAGGCCATATAATTGTACTGCTCTCTTTCCACAGCTCATTTCTTTCGTACAGTCTTTTCCCAGAAAAGTCTTTTTCCTGGGACAAGTTTCCTTGTCCCAGGTTCATCTGCGTACCAGTCCTCACCAGTCCTTGGGGCCTTGTCTCTCTTTTCCTCCTTCTTTCCACCTTAGATTTTATGCCCTGTCATCTCCATAGGAACAATGGCCTTCATTTATGGAATTTCAATCTTTCTCTGTAAAGAATGGAATTTATTATTTTGAATGCAGATGTACACTAAGATAAAATCTCATGTCAAGTTTTAACATGAGTGGTTAGAGATTGAGTGGGCCAAAAAGTTGTGCAGCATTGGAAATCTCTGTAAAGATTTATAAGACATACTAGAGTATATTTCCTTCCCAGTGCCTAGGAATACTTATCTATTTATCATATTCTACATTTAGGCTTAGATATTAGAGAGTAGACTAAGCCCTCAAAACAATTACAAGTACCTCCAATTTAATTTTTTTTTTTATTTTAAAATTGTCCAAATGGCATTTCAAGCAGAAAGTCCAGAGAGTAGTGCTGATTTTGAGATTCCATGCCTGGAAACAGAGAATGCAGTTCATTCATTCCATGCCATGCTTGGGCTGTTTTGTTATTGCTGTAAACAGCTTCAGTGTAGATTCTGTTTGCAGATCCTGGTTCACAATAGAGTCAAGGGCATGATGGCTTGTGCTGCACCTTGCCTATGCTGCATTTTGAGGACCCCAGGGCAAGGGACCAGGGCAAAATTAATCACTCTAAGAAAGGCTGAAACAGAGCAAAGACTAGTGCTGGTAGAGCTATCACAAATGTTATGGTATCACAAATGTCATAAAGGATTGTGCTGCAACCAGCTGTCACTTCTTACTTCTTTGAACCAATCCAAACGTTTTGTTTGCCATAGCAAATTAATTGGTTTAGCTCAGTCAGGTAACATAGTATGTGGTAGCTTTGTTCATTTTGAGTGTCATAGAACCTCAGGCTTCCAACACAAGCAAACACATTCACGGGTTCAGTGTGTGGCCAGGGAGGGCATTTATACATTATAAAGGTTGCTTTTTATATGACATTTTTAAATCCTCACATATCAAAGTCAGATTCAGATTCTCTTTATTTGAGTGTTGGTGGCCTGTTTTGTGCCTGTTTTGTGAGATATCTTGTATCAGACACAAGAGTTGCAAGAATTTTGTCAGATAAACATTACCCTGAGGAAAACTATGAAAACCTCAACACAATTGCCTCTCACTCAGTGATGTAGAAAGATTAACTTTTGGACCAGAGAGAAATGACCATAGCACCCAGCATGTGCATTATCCTTAAGAGGTTCAGCACCATTCTCCATCATGAGTCTGAACTTGAAACGATACTGCCCTTTTAAATGTATGACATGTAATTATAGATTCCTGATTATATTCTGCCAAATATAAACTAAGTGTAATTATGACACCCATTAGACATGATGGGTATCAAATTCAATAAGGCTTGTCATTTCTCTCAATCCATATGCATATTGGGCTGCAGAATATGTTTTGAGTACTGTTGTATACATTGTCATCCTTGTTGGAATGACAATGACAGTTGCATGTCACTATGACAATATGGATTTGAATTCCAATGCATCCTCGTCTTCTATTGCGCATGCTGTCAGTGCACTGTGAAGCTCATTGTTTCATTGGATAGGTTTCCTGCAGTATTTATTTTCTATTGACCAGATCTGACTTACCATAACTAGTCATGCATAGACTTCAAGACATAATGCTGACTGAGGGAAATTGTTTAAATGCAACAAAGTGACAGAAGATGCAAAACAGTGATGCCTCTTTCTGGTGCCTAAAAAAGGTAATAACGCCAGTCCTGTTCAAAAGGATTGATGTGAATTCTTCCTCAAATGCACATTTAGACTCATCCCCAGAGATTTGTGAGAGCTTCTTAAAAGTTGTGCTAATAAGATTGATAGCATCAGAAATCCCCTGGTACTTCTGACCTAATTGATTTGGAACCCAAAAGATGGATAAATGTGTGTCCTTCAAGATGACACCTGTTAAACCAACATAAATTGTGATTCATTTGATTCTTTAACTTGTTTACTTGATTGTATCTGTCCTAGATTGCTTTTGAAAGTATTTGGAACTGTGGTGCAGTAATATCCTTGCACTCATAACCAGCCCTCTCACTGCTGGGCCTGCTCCATCTTCATTTAGATCTGTATCACTTCAGCCCTTTATGAGGAAACACTGAGTTACACAATCATTTTAGAAAAAGGCGTCTTCAAATGCTGATAAATGTTTTTTAAAGACTTGCCTTCTTCTTTCCACGACAATTGCTGTGCTGAAACAGGTATTGTTCAAGTAGCAAATGATCTGCCAATGAAAGCTGAGTCATATTAAGCATGTATTTTAGTTCTTTTAATCTTCAGTTCAGCACAATACAATATTGATCATGCCAGTTCAAACAATCACCTGAGAAATAATTCTTGCTGGAAGTGTATTCAGTAACTGACTTGGTTTAATTCTGATGTCTCTGGTACTTATGTTATTAATTTTCTTGTATTGAAGATTTCCACTGCTAATAATACTTGACTTTTTAGAAATTTATTTGACCTAATTTTCTCCCCTTTTTTCCCAAACCGAACCAGTCAATCTCCTGCAGCAACTATGCCTGCTGACATTAGCTGGAGGAATCTGTGTGCATGTGACTCTCTGATTGGCATGATGACAAGCCTTTGCTCCTTTACACTCTGCAAACACACCACCAATCACATACTGTCACGAACTGCCCATGTCATTGGATGACTACAAGGCCAGCATACTTTCAGTTTGTACATCTTTGGCTCCTGACCTGACTAGTCATAGCCACTAAAGAGCAAGGAGACCAGCAGAAGGAGCCAGCTTTCCCATCATTCCCCATCCCATGTAAGCTGAGCCAGTTGTTACCTTGCCAATGCAGTCCTCCATCGCCAGTGGTGGCCACCGAGGCCCACAATGTTATTGCTGTTATCATTTTTGAATAATTTCCAGCTTTTGTTTCCCATTATCTGGAGTTTGCTTTGAAGAAACATAAGAGAAATGCTGTATAAATAAATTCCATCATTATTTTGTGGGAAATGTTTTTCTGATAAACATGAGGCAAGACTCATCGTCTAGTCAAGTGGGTGAAATAACTGGCATGCCTCTGACTTTTCATTGGCTCTTGTCATTTGCACAAATTAACTTCCATTAGATGTTTTTCACTCAGTTATTTGTTGGTCTTTACAACCTGCTTCTATTATTACACGAAGTGGGCACCTTCAGCCACAAGTAACTTCTATTGTGGTACATGCCAACGCACCATGAGTCAACAGTCTGTTGTATTTAAACAACATTGCATGACACAGTATTTAATCAAATAACTATTTTCTGTGGAAAGACATGGCCATGTTACCTACACTTCACACAATTAGTGAACTTGGAGCCAAACAGGCCCCATTCAGTGGCCTGAAGCTTGAATATTGTGTTGTCTGGATGTTCTGATTTTCACAGCTCGCTGAGTTCAGACCCCCAGGAGCTTGGCAATTAATCAGTTCATTCAGGTGTGAAAGCAAGTTCCTTTTCTTCCACTTGAAAGATAGCTTGATAGCATGCATGTAATTCTGGAAGTTTCATGTAAGATGGTGTTGTGAAATATTAGGGTGTTGTGTAAACCCAACATTATTGTGTCTTTACCAAGCTACTGGCATACTAAATGCAGCGTACAGACATAAGAAGGCAAAAGAAAATAAATGGAATGATTGATCTTTACTTTCTACCTTCAGAATTAAAAAAGATGTAATTTTCACAAAAACAAATTGCTGTATTTCTAACACATCATATTTACTGAGAAGGTTGATTTAATTTTGAATTATTCAAGTGATACTGTACATCTTTCCCACAGGTGCACTCTCCGTACCAGTGACCACCTCCCCCATCGGCCCTTCATACAGTTCAGAAACGCTGGGTTCTGATTGGCTCTTGGACACCATTGTGACCCCACCAGTACATACTGTGACCGAGATCAGGGTGTGACTCCACACCCCGCCCCTGTTTTCCATGACAATTAATGAAGTGTGCTCAGAGAAAGAGAGGCCACACTTTCTTGTACATTGGGTGACAAACAGCTGGAAGATGTTGGGAGGAAAACAGTTTCACTGTGGTAGACCAACATCTTGTCACATTGACCCACCCCATGGCATTGAGTTTTCTCTCTGTCTGTACTTATCTCAGTAGCGGGTCCTTTTAAGCCATTGTCATGACAGCGATTTTCTGGATGGCCAGCACATTTAAATGCAACCAAACAAGAAAAGGATAAACTTATTCCTAAACTGGCACACTTTAAGTTATGCAAAACAGGGAAAACAGGTTCAGTGGTTTTTAGTCTCCCTTGTTTCACGTTCTATTAAGGAAAAAAGGGACAACCCAGACTGGGCCCCCAGGAAACAGGGAGGTATTCTGAGGAAGTATTATTTATATGAATGAGGACAGTGGGGGATGAATACAGTAATCTGATCCCGCTGATGAAATTTTTGTCAAAGCCAAATCTTTCCAAAGTTTTGAATAGGTAATTCCATTCAACATGAATCTTCATAACATATGATGAGATTAAAATATCCAGGAGCTGAGAAGTTGGAAGACTATAAATAGCATTAAACCATTGGCTAACATTTTTAAAAGAATAAAGAGGGATTGTAAGGGATCATGGTCAGGAGGATAAATTTTAAACACATTGCTAATATTTTAGCAAGGAGCTTACCATCAACACTGACCTGAAATGTGAGCCTGCAAAAGATACATGGGATGGGATCTGACTTGTTTTTTCTGATGCACCTCAGAGAACCTCAGCTCTATTCAGTCTGAGTGGTCAACTGAATGGATGTGATAACATACATAGCATTTACACAATTACTCAAACTCCTTAATATCATGGACAGAAAAGGGGAGCATCAAATGAAATTCTGTCAAATTTTTCTTTGACAGAGCAGTATGTCTTTGTACTGTTGCTCAGGAAAACAATGTGGAAAAGTCACTACTAGTGATGGTTTAAATGAAGTGTCATGAACCCCATTAGGCTGCAGCTACAGTCAACTGTCAATCATTTATTTTTGAACCAATCAAAATGTTTTTTCTCCACAGCCAACGTGATGGCTCCTCCCATTTTGGGAAATCTCTCTACCCCTCCCACTGCACAAACAAAAATGTAGGGCCTTCACACAGTGCAGGCATCTGTTCATGGTGCAGCTGTGAGTGCGGTGCGGTGTTTTATAGTGCTAGCCACACCAATGTTCCGTGGTAGCTAGGCAACATTTGGCTCAGCCTCCCTGGGGAGAGGTATGGGGTAAGCTGGTTAAGATTTATCAGTCCCATTGCTCAGTAGTGACCATACTCCTCAGAGGACATATCTGCAGTGCTGAAAGCGGTAAACTTGAGGACACTTGAATAAGAGGAAGTAACAGCATCAAACATTCCTGACTAAGTTGGTGCTGCAGAGGGATGGGATCAATTCAGTTTATGTGGGAAAGAATGGGGGCAGGAAATCCATGAAAAATGATTACATAAAATAGAAACTAATGGTGGACACATCAAAAAGAAAGAAAAATATGTTCTGGAAATATTTTTATCAATCAAGAATGGGCCAAAGTATGCTACACATGCCAGACTGTGAGTTTAAAACTAGCAAGCAAGATACAGCATATGACAAAGTGGCTTCTTTGCACTGAATAAAAGAATCCATTGTGTCAAACATCACATGAAACACATGTTCGAGACATATAGTACATGAGTAGGAGCTGTAATTGTTTCATTGTGCTAGTCTCTCAATAAACAAACTAGTCAAAACATTTGAATGGGCAGGCCAGGTTTAGTCCAGAAAGAGAAAAATCGCTTTTGCTTTTGACTGGTCTTGTTCATGAATACAGAACTTTCAAATATTCTTGTCAAAAGAATATCTTGAATTTCTGCCTCCAAGGAGAAAATATTTCAAGGATTGGGACCTCAAAAATTGTGCATCATGTGATTACAAGGGCAGAGGGACAAAGCTCTGAAAACAGTTGGTTATAATCTCTCTGAATGCTAATAGCAAGTTGTGTTGTTGTTAATGTAATACTGCTCTTTGATACACATACACAGCTCTTTCCAGTGACCTGTGGTCCTGTGTATGTAATTACTGTATGGCCAAACCATACAGCATTTAAACCACTGGGAGAATGTTTTCACTGTTGCAGAGATGGGGAGCTACACACAAATAACTAACATTATATTTCTAAGTAACTAATCAAGAGTAAATGTTATTGTTCAGTGTTTAAAGAACTGCTGGACTATAAATACACACTGAAGATGATTGCATTCACCGACAAATATGTTGAAAATTAATGTACAAAAGCATTTAACATTTATGATTGATTTTCATTTTTCTTTTATAAATTTCACCCCTTTCCCCTCTCAAGCTCACCCTCCCCCAAGAATGTCTACCTTAAAAATGTAAGTGTCCTTTTGCTTTATTAATTGTAGTATACTGTAGACAAACATAAATTAAATCAGACAAAAAGCAGTGTATTTGTAAACCAAATGTAGGTCTAATGAGATGGTCATTATCATAGAAGATTCTGATGTGTTTGATCTCTTTTCAGGACTGAGGGCCTCCAATGTTTACATGGATTACTATAACCTCATGACTTCTTCTGCTCGGCCAACCTTTAGCCAGCCTCCCCTGTCATAAATATTTCACACGAGTGAATGGGTAGCATACTACAGTTAAGCAAACACCAGAGAGAGGCATGTGCGTTCGGTGCCCACCAATCAGTGGGCCTCCTCCTCAGAAAAGACAATATTGACCTTGACTGTCTTAGTGTAACTTTGTCAAGCCACCTGGGCAAGTGAAAGTACATCAGGAGGTAGTTTCTGTATATTATTTGTGCTCGTTATTTCCAGTTCAGGGTTCAGCTTCAAAGCCCCCACCCACTATCTCCACTTCATTCTGGTCCTGTATAACAGTTGTTTCTAATGTTATTTTATCAATGTCTACCACTATATTATCATCAAGGACTTTCACATACCACCACATAATGGTAAAACTAAAAACTTCCAGCTGTGAGCTGTCAACCAGGAGTCAAACTTATAGAATGGTAATTGTGACGCAACTATTTCTGACTTCTCAATGCACAGTCATTAACATTACATTGAACTGGTCATATTATATTGTATTGTTTTTGCATATATTTTTCTGATGTCTGAGATTGTTCAGACTAAAACATTTTACTGTGTGAAAGGTGGTCCCCTGAACTGTATTGCCTCAGATGGAGTGAATGTGGGAAAAGATTTCTGACTGGTACAGAACAGTCATAAAACATAATCAAATATAAGAAAAGGGTCCCACTGCAAATGTCACAATATTGAGACACTGACATGCTGCTGATGGAGTGAGAAGCACTCAGATAGTCTGTACTTATCTCATAAATAGATCATTACATCTTGCGTCACTCTCATTGATTCACTTCTATTTTTAAGGACATTACAGAAAAATGGGGACACCCACACAAAGGCCACTAAAAGCATAATTTGTAGTGGTGTTGGTGCAGAAGAAAACACAAAGCTGTATTTCCTGTCAATGTGTCTTTTGTGAAGGATCAAATGGAAGCAAAACGCTAGATATGATAGAAAGGATTTGAATTGAAGAATCTGGACATGCTATTCAAACCATTTACAACTAAAGTTTCTGAGGGAATTGGCATTATGTGTGCTCCACACTATACTTTCACTGAAACACTGACCATGGGGTTATCTACTGTGCTTACTCCAATTCTGCAGGGAATAAAAGTTATACAATCATTATAAAGAAGGCAATTGATATTTCAGGCAACATTTATTCTGTCTTTCACTGACACTGATGTTAATTGCCACCACATCACAACGATGAGCAAAAAGCCTGAATTTAATACAAATACAAGGATAGAGGTATGTATACAGTTCCTGTCCACTCTTATGCACCACAACACAAAAAAGAGACACACTGAAAGTGTTACAAGCAGCTAAACGTTCATGAAACCACTGAACAATCCACACCCTTACCAAATTGTGTTGACCATGTAACATCTGTCAAACCATCAAGTCCAGTATTTTCGTAATTACTGTTTATATATATCACTGAGTAATGTATGACCTCGGTTAGCATCTGTCCTTTCTTCATCCCTCCTACCGCTCCCACAGAAATCTCAGTATCTATCCATGTTACTGTAGACTGTAGTGTGTCAATAGCTTGTCTGACAAGCTTGAGGGAGTAACGCTGCATACTCACAATAGGCTCATATTGTCATGGAATAGAAGATATCATGACTCCTGGACAATAGGAGTCATAGGGTAGTCAATGATTGTGCAGAGCTCAGACATGCTGCCTAGCTGCTCCAAGCCATTCACAGGCCCTGCATTCTCAAGCTTCCTGTGATAGTCCCATGTGACTCTGTGTCGAAGTCTTTCTACATCACTCTGTTAGCACGTGTGTGGCGCATCCCCCCTTGTGGGCTCAAGAAGGATACCGCAGAAACAGCAGGTACATGGAACAGGCCCTCTGCATTCACCACCTTTTTCTTTCATGCATAGTTGTTAAGTTCACTCCTCCCACAATGCACCTCAGTCAGGCAGAAAGCGTGGCTCACTCCCACATTTTCCTTTCACCTCACAGGCTTCCCGCCTCACAAAGATCTCTCTGTGTTAGGCTGTAAGGCTCATTGGCTTAATCAAGGCTTCAAAAGCTCAGCACCTCAGGGACAGTGGCCTACAGGTGGAAAGTCCACATCTTTCTGTATTAGAACCCTGTCTGCCACCAGACCAGGTCCTCACCAGAAAATGTACAGCTAGGTGGCAACTAGGAAAACTGAAGTTAAGTTTAAACAGGTTTTTAAGTAAAGTTAAAAATAATTACTGTGCAAGTACTGTACATGCCAATGACAACAACAATGATAAAGGATATCCAGATTGATACATTTCAGATAATGAGAAGAACAGCCTTAGCAACCCTTTAAGGGATCCAGAGGTCTAGGGAGGCCGCCTTGGCGAGCAGCACCCCTTCTGGAACCGAATTTCAGTCTCTTTTTTACTACATTGAAAAATTTTGGCAAGCAATAAAGCAGTGTTGGAACAGACTCAAACCAGATTAGGCTTTATTAAAGTTGTTACAGTGATATTTAAAGGCCAGTGGCACCGTGCTGTGGTGAGCTGTGTAATACTAACCTGACATTTCATCAGTCCCCAATGAGGCCCCCACCAGCTACCCAAGCAGCACACGCTCACAGCTAACATAAACAGCGGCACAGAGGAGCAACTACAATACACCTAATTACATCTGACACACACATGCCCACCATGCACATACATGCACACACAAACACACATACATTTGTATGCAGGTGCACATGAATGCACAAAAATGGAAAATTCAGCGCTGAGGTGGGAGAAAGTATATATTATACTTTTGTTTTGCATGAGGAATAAAAACATCTATGCTAAAATGCAATGACAAAAATCTTTGTGGATTGATTTCCTGTGGTTTCTCATCAGCATCAGCTGGGCAGCTGGGCTTTTGTCTGTTGGGGAGGGGCCAGGAGTGACAGCTGGCACTGCTCTGCTGGCTCTGCACGGCTCCTCGCTCTGAGAGAAAAGCTGCTCCGCAGGGCTCTGCAAGCAGGTACTGTAGAGCGGGGCAGTCGTGACTCGAGGATGATGCATTGCAGCAGTCCATTCACACACAGCATTTCAATGAAATTGGGCTGCCAATGCTGGAATGTGAGGCTGTGAAGCACTGTGAGCCTCTGCACTGCTCTGAGAGGACATCAGAAGCACTGTGAAGCTCTGGGAAAGACACTAATGACTTACATGTAAATGTTAGTTCTCTCTTGCCTCCAGATTATGGCATTATGCTGTGCACAACCGACATGTTTGAAACACTGCAACATTAGTAGTGTGCATATTGCACTGTGCAGCAAGATTAATCACAGAGCAAAGGTCCGACACCTGATACATGACCAGATTCTGGATTTGTCTGGATTAATTGACTCGAAAGTCTTTTCCCTTACAACAATGGGCCACTGTGCTATAGTGACATCTAAATTAATGTGGTTGCCCTTAAAAACTAATAAGATTTTATTCCCAGGATAGCATTATTGCTGTTCTTAAACTGAAATGTAGTTAGCAACTAATAAAGAGTGTGAAACATAGTTCTGCTACAAGTTCTGAACGCAAACATATTCCCCATCCCATAGCAAGCCCTGGCAGTTGACTGAGGGAGATGAATTTGCATTAATGGAATGTCCCTGGTAAGCAGGTCTTAGAGGATTGAGTCTATACTCAGTGCTAAGCATCCCACCCCCACCCCTACCCCCAACTAACTAGAGTCACACAGAGCATCAGGCAGAGTAAGGTTGGAAAATTCAGAGCCACATATAGGAACCACTTACTAAACAGAAACACACGCAAACATATGAACAATGCTATATGTAAGGTGTTATTTAAGATGAGCTATTTATGATAGCTTATCAGAAATCTATCATAAATGTATTATGTGTATTTCCATAGATAATATTACAGAAAGTCCATTAATGATTAATGAAATAAATTTACCAGCTTTTAAATTTTTGTTTTATTGATTTGAAAAAGCATTACATCCGTTGACATGGGTTATTTTTGTGTTGGACCTAATGCGACTTATGTGACATATCCTCGACATACGATTGATTCAACATGTTTAAAGTCTCATTCCCTCTACTAGTCATACTGACACTGGCACAATACAAAACCTGCCCTCATTGTACAATATTCTCTCATGTGAATAGCAGTAGCCTTTGATTTGTTTGAAATGGGAAAATCGGGATATGTCCTGTTTTCACCGAGGTAGCTCATTAGGAGAGGTTGTTGATATCATTGACCCAAAATATCATGAACTAAAATGGCTGCCCCAGCCAGTTAGGTTAGCCTCTGTGTTGAAGAACCACCTTGGGAAGTTTTCATATCTATTTCCCTTTGTAGTAATCTCAGGGCAGGCTTGGTTGGGCGATTCAGTTTGAACTAAGCTCAGGTCTACACTTATCATTTCTCCATCTGCTTGAGTCTCATAGGGACACTCTCTGTTGACTGGCAACACTTATTCACAAAGCTTTATTTTGGGCTGTGAGATATCCCATAAACATGCCTCAATGGGGCTTTAGACTGATAAAACAGTCCCAGTGATACTACCACCAACCCAAGTGATTTGTGTAGGTTACACTGTTTTGTATTTGTTTACAGTGGGTGTTAACCCACAACCAGCTTCAGGGGAATTTTAACTGAGCATGAGGAAAGCACGAGGAAGGACTGATACTGTAGGGTCTGATACATTACCTTTGGTTTAATTGACTATGCATTGTAGGCCTCTTAGACACAGTTGGATCTTTATGAAGAAATACTCGAGATTAAGAAGCTAGTTGTGGGCAGACAGTAAGATAAGGGTCTGTACAGTATATTGAGAAGGTGTATATGTATTATAGCTTGTCAATATACACATTATCTCTGGATGTCACTTCTCTCATGAACAACAAGCAACCACCAATAGAGACTATGAAAAGCACCTTAACCTTAAAAAGCACATGTCCTTAAATATGTTTTGTTCTTCTCTTTTGTTTGTTTCTGAGAATTATACCAGTAGACAAACTGGTCATGGCAAAAAATAATATTTTTGTCTCAACTGAAAGCACATTCATGTTACAGAGCGTCAGGAGGTAAACTGTGATGGTCCAGTCAATTAAATTATCTGCCAGAGTTGAGAAAAACATGTGGAGTGTAGCCCTGCCCAGGGCAGACTAGACTCTACACTAAGAGATTTCTGAGGTCAGCTCAACTGATCCATGCCAAAGCCTTGTTTGTGAGTGCACATACTCGAGGCCTTGTGCTATGTACATATCACAGGAAGGTGGTGTAAATGGTCAACATAGATTTCAAGCTCTGCACAATCAAAAAATCATTATCCAATGAGAACAGAGAAGGCCTAGTTGAGTGGATCTTGACCTTGCCCAGAGATCATAGCAAATGCATAATATAATGCATACCCTACCCTCACTCCTGTTTCTGAAAGGGCATGTATCATGACCACTAACATTTTGCTTTCATTTTTATAGCAGAATTGTTTCCTGTGATTTTAGACAAACTTAATTTGTTTGTTTGCTACTTTTGTTTTGGGACACTCTGTCTTGTCATATCTATCAGTTAACCAAAATCATTACCATTTCTTTCCAAATGGCACCCTAGCAGTTAGTGATGACTTTGCATACGTGATAAGATAAAGCTGGTTGCTGCTTTTTTCTTTTATGCAGTAATGAGTTTACATTTTTCCCCTACAATATCCTAATAGTAAAAATGTGCATTTACCATCTTATTCATTTTCACTAAATTATTAGGAAATGGTCTAATTTGCAGCACACCATGGGAAAAAAACTCTTCATGATTCATTTATGCTTGATAGGTACCAAATGTGAGATAAGATGCAATTATTTTACCATGAATTTGTCCACATTCAACTGAAATATTCCATTTAGTTCTCACATATGAGCCAAAATGTCATATTGTCCTATATTTATGAGTTTAAAAATGACGTATAAATATAAAGTATGCTATTCTAAATGTATATATTGAAGATAAAAAAATGAATATCGAACATAACTGTATTGTTATTGTTTTCAACATATTTTAATTTCTGAAACATTTAGCTAAATGTGACAGGTGTATATATACAGTTTTACTTCTGTATGACTATGTACTTTTGCATTTGTTCAATATGTTTATTATATCTTAATTATAATCAGCTCTTTGTTCAATATCTTTATTATATCTTTATTTTAATCATATTTTACTATCATCTTCATTGACCAAATTTATTTATTGAACTTGTATTGTTTACCTAATAAATATTCTTCATATAAACAACACATTATAATGCTTTATTCACAAAGTATATCAATAACATTCTTTTTTATTTGCACAGAGAATTTTATTTAAGTAATTGTGATGAATATGCATAAAAAACTCAAACTGTCTCCACAGTACAAAGCTCCTGCAGTTGTGATAAAGCAGAGGCTTTGCTCTTGTGCTGACCAAAGATTAGAGTGAACATTCATATCAGAGGAAGTAGGGCACAGAACTGTTCCATGCTGTTACTATACTATGTGTATTCTACCTTCAATGCTGTGTTCTAATCAGCGGAAACCATTCAACCACACTAGAAAACCAAAGCCCCAATATCTGATGCTGAAAGGTCTCCACACACATCATCGTTATGACTAGACGTGAGGCAGTCTGCTCAGAAAACACATCTGGCCTGTTAGGGCAGATTTTGAAAGGGGTCTACAACTAACTATGAGTCTATTTGTATGGAGATGGCCCAAATGTTCATCTATTGTTAAATGACTGGCACTGCATACCTGCCAGACTTTCTGAGACCACAGACTTATGGTCTGCAGTCAGGTAGATTTAGAGAGACCTTAACACACAACATAAGCATAAAGGACAGTTGGAACCACTAGAACCAATGCTTAACTGTTATTAAGTACGCATTGGGTACAGCCATGCAGTCATGTCACTGCAGATTGCCATGACGATGAGCTGACACCATTGCTCCTAATTGATCAAGGTTGATTCAGTGACCACCGTGAAAGTAATTGATGAATCAAAAAGATCTTTCCTTAGTAATTCTGCTGCGAGTTAAACAACACCGGTCCACTGCTTCATCACCATTCAACATCTGATCAACAATGAGGTCAGTATCAACATGACTTAAATTGGCAGAATGCAGTCCAAGAATTCATAAAGTGGAAGTGCTTATATGAAAAATTATTGTTTACAAGAAGAGCAAAAGGACTTCATTACAGAGCTACCAGATGAAAAAGCTGGCCCTCCTCATGCTTGTCACGTCAACCACAGGCGAATATCATTACCCTTTTAATTAGATTACATTAATTAGCATTTCACATACAAGGAGACCCATAACAAATCACATCTTTTACTGAAGGCACATAGGGTCAGGTGGTTTTGGCAGGGAAAGAAAGGCTGACCTACAGTAACTCCTCCCCACAATGAGAACTGTCCTGGCTTTGAAGTCTCAGACTTTATTCTTTAAAGGCACTCTCACACTCGGTCCTTCTCATACTCAAGGATTTATTTGATTTAAATATTCCCAGTAGCTTCATTAGCATGAAAGGAGTTATTTCAGCATTGCACAACCACATAAGGATGTGAACATATAAGATCAATCCCTCCCCCCAACCAATTGCTCTCTGGCTGTATTGTAATTTGTTTTGATGTCAAATGAAATGTGAGAGTTTACTCAGTGCTGGGATTGGGGGAAGGGGTCTGGGAATGTGCAGTGCTGTCTAGGAGACCCTGTCCGGGAAGATGTCATCTTTCCACACCACCGCATAGGTATGCCATTGTGGGAAAGCAAAGGTCCAGTGGCCAAGGCACATGCCAGATCCTATCCACAACCTACAATGGAATGCCACACCTCCCACTGGACTTGGCAACCCACTGTTCTAAGTAAACATGGGCAATCAGTCCAGTCTGTTTGATTTCTTATCACTGCATAGAGTCAGCACACAGACACAGTGTTTTCATGAATTTTATATGTGCATGTATTTTACTAGGTACATCCAGCTAAATACTTACATTTACTAGAGTTCAATTTTAAATGCTTATTTATTTTTACAAAGCATTTCCTGAAATAAATATGACAGCTGATCGTTTTTTAGAGTAAAGACTTGCCCATGGCATTATTACTGACAACATAAGTCAAAGCACATGCTAGTTTTCAAATACATGCTCAACCTGAAAGGCATCTTGAAGCATTGTTCTGTGTTTTTACATGATCTTCACATGTTTTGTCAGTATGTGTGTATGTGTAAATAAAACAAAAGGACTTCTTCATTCACTCTTTTAGGGTCAGTGATGGCTGAAAAAGCAGATGGTGCTTAGATAATGAACTGTTTTTGGTATTATCTGTTTTTAGAATAAAACAATATTTTGAACAGTACTTCAGGCATCTAAGATTGCATTTCATTTTAACCTGTTTTATTTCTTCTCCATCATCTTCATCTGCGTGTGTTTTACATAAATTAAGCTAATGATATTAAAAATCTCAGTCTATGATCCATTATACAAAGAAAAAAAGAGTGATAAAGTGAAGACACTGAGAGACATGGCCTTGTTTACCATCACCAATCAGTGTGACATGAACACGAGGAAAGGTGACTGTGGAATTTTACAACAGCATATGCACTCCATTACCCAACATAAAGTGACTTTGTACAATGTGGAGCGTTGTGAGGTTCTTAGAAAAATATGTATTTATAAGTTCTGTTTTTGCAGGGGTGTTGTATGGGTTCATCATGTTAATTAATATTTCAATATTTGAATTACACTGAAAATGATACTGGTCTAAAACAGTTGACAAAATGTGCAACTTGACTGATGGACAGAATATTGACAGTTACTGGCTAGTCTAATAGTCACATGCAGTGGCTTTAGGTTATCCATCACAAACAGAAAACCTGTGAGCTAATTCTCACTGTGCAACCATAAGGGTAGACAGGCATTCAGACTGGGTCAATAATAGGCTTTCTTAAAAGAACTTCAATCTGAATTATGAACAGGAAGTGTGGTAATAGAACTAAACCATATACAATTAATTAGTTTAAAAAAATTGAAGCCCCTTGGTCGACATAGGTGATACGTATCACCAAAAACTCTATCTCCCCGTGACAACTTTGACTTCTTGCCCATGTACAACACCAGTTTCCTTGATTTACCTGTGAAACAGAAAGACACACCCTTGGTTCAGACGTTGGTTCCTTGTCATGTGACCACAGAGGGTTCTGTATAACACTGACCTTTGGTCATGATCCAGCTTGAAGTGTGAGATTTACTACACAGGCCTTAAGTGCCACTGTTAACCTTCAACATGGCTTTAAAAACCACATATTATGACAGCATGGTCCTAAGAGAAGGGTATTCAACATTATATATAAAACATTCATATCTGAATGCATCTTAAATGAGAAATGTAGTCAGATGAGTTCTGTCCTTTAACAGAAAATGGTTCTGACCAACTGTGTTTCTGTTGCTGTCTGCGTGAGTGTGACAGAAAATAAACGCATCAAACATGGTTATAAATGAATTAATTTTTCATTCAATTACTTACAACTTCCAAAGACTTTAAATAACCCTTTTAGTGCCTTTCTCACACCATGTCTGGTTAAGAAATGTCCTTGGAATGACCTTTACACTCAGGGACCTTACCATAATGATTATGTTATATTGGATATTGGTATAGATGATTCAATAATTGTTAGCTTGCGTATAAGGGAAGACAATATGCCAAATACTTTTGAAACAAGTCAAACGTCAGATGCAGTCTTAAAATGTGTCTATTGGCTCGTTTGAACTCAAAAATAGTGATCCTGAAAGTCAAAATGCATGAGAAAAAACAACTCATTTGTGAGTTACAGCGCCATCTGGTATTAGGCTCAGCGAGCCTTTAAATAATGTATTAATTTGAACAGATGTAAAGACAAATGAGACCGGAAATATTTGTAGGTAAATCCTGGCAAATTAACTCAGTCCACGTTAGTTTAAGAGATGCTCCTATTTAGAAACTGACTTGAGTTTCTTTATGAGAACAGCACGTGCACGGTAAATGACAGGCGATTTTTGAATGCTGTAGTTCGATACAACCGCCAAACTCGCTGAATGCTTCACACTATCTACTATGGACTGCGACTAGTGCATGCAGTCGACTCGGGCGGAGCGTTAGTTTTTTTCTACCACATACGATTGTGTTACGCAAAAGAATGTGGGTTTGTGATTTGCCAGACATGGCCCTCCCTCTTCGTAGGTAACTTATTAAAAGAGTTTGCGGGCGGAGTCGGATGCCGAGGGGGATATATTGTGTGGGGTACATTACGGCAAGCCGGGTACAACTCGGTCCTTTTTGGAATTTGGAGCAGGAGGGGGGGGTTGCAATCACCAGTGTGACGGAGGCCATATAAAACAAAGAATAAAAACACTGAAAAGGGAACTACACGGGAACTCAAAATGCCCTCAAATAAAGATAATGATGGGGGATGGAAGAAGTTTCTCTGGAATTCAGAAAGGAGGGAACTTTTAGGACGTACCGGGGGCAGTTGGTGTAAGTATGGCTTTATTTCAAAATAGCAATCCACATGTGCCAGCTGATGGTAGAAATTAGATAGAAGGTCAGAATGATGACTTTTGATACTTCTGCTTGATAAACCGCCAATCAGAAAAGTGTGTTTCGTGTCTTCACATACTGAAGAGAAAATTCAGCACCTGTTTGATCATTCGCGGCAGTTACTCGCATGCTCCTGTTTTCCTGTGATGATGAAATCGTTGATAAGTGTTGATTGGCGATGTTAGACGTGGATTTTCAACTTCAAAGTATCGAGGTAATATAGTTTTTGGATTCGGATAATTAACTAGTTTTCTTGCTGGTTTGCATAACTTAACTTCCTGTAAAATCCGTGGTTATTTGGAGATTCACCACAAAACAGAGTCTAACGTCAGTGGTAACGTTAAAAGCTTTTAATCAGTAGTCAACGCAACACTGTCTTCTGGTTTTAGGTTATAGCTGTTTTGTGTTTTTCTGCCACATTTTGGGTATATATTTGGACAGGGTATCCTGTACGAAAGAGGTCATATTGAAGGACGTTGGGTTTGATTCATTTGTATTGAAAGGGCGTCTGTAGGTTAAAATTCAAACGAAATTCTGTCTGATAAGGTAACCACTTAGCTTTGTAAGGTGTGCGTGGTATTAATGTGTGTAAAAAGGAAGGTTCGTAAAAACGGTGAGACACATAACATCACCTACTAGTTCGTTAACCCCGACCAGTGAGAAGCCTCAGTGGTTTTTATACAGGAGCTATCATTGTAGATATGGTGATTCTTGCAGTTGGCGTCATTAAACTGTCTATCAAGCAATTTAGAACTAAAGGGTTAAAAATGCAACATTCCAAGGTTAGTCAAGGTGATCAGGCCTATTATTTGGATTTGGAGAGGACATTCTAGATCTCGTGTTACTGTTGGAAAAGATCTAATGTCAACGTAGTTAACAATGGGAATTGATTAACCAGTGTAACCCTTCCTGTTGTTTCCAAGGCTACATCTTCCGTAACAGTTATCACCAGTGTCACCTATAGGATTGTTGACATTTTCTTCTTTTTAATGGCATTAGCTAGTTTCTCTACAAGAATTAGTCTCCTAGCAACATTTCTATTTTATAGTCCTTACTTCCTTACAAAGATGAGACAGACACTCGCTCAGTCTCAACAGCCTGCCGAGAAAAAGTTTACGGTTCTGTATCCCCTCCCACAGGAGCTAAACATTAACATTTGATCATATCCTCAACTTCATGCACATTAAAAGGTGGTCCGGTCGGGTGTATTTTCCCATAGAAGTGCTCTAGAAGCGATAGTAAATTTAACAAACGTCGATCTACATAGTATGAGCTTGCTGTCGATGAGTGCCACGCGAGAGCTGAAGTCACGCGTCGCAGATTCTTTGCCAGTATGGTTGCAAACGAATGGGACTAGCCAACTATCTGGGAATTCGTAGTGGAATCATCTTATAAAAAGCGTTGGCATTGTTTTAAAATAAATCTAAACAAATCTTTCCCCACAGTACGTTTTGTGATCCAGCGGAAAAAGTGAAAGTAACTACATGTATAAGACAGTAGCGTTAGTTCTTGTTAAGTATTTTCTGTTAAAACAGATCAGAATAAGAGGCACTAATAAATATAATGTATAGCTGCTTGAGTCCAAATGAATGTTAGCCAACAGATTCTGTAAAACACCCAGTTTTCTGGTCTGCTCTACTTGCATGTGACAGACTTTTTAACGGGCCTTGACTGTTTGTAATAAGGGAGCAAGGGAAAAGGACAATGTCGTGCCGTCTGAGAAATGCCTACATTTAACTTTGCTACATATCATGCAACTCGCTGTTTACGTGGATTCATGCCAGCAATGTTAGTGTATTGCATTGTCGTAGGTCATTAGAGTAATTCACATTTGTAGGTAAGATTACTAAACGGTGGCTATGACCTTTTGTCATTGCTTAATGCACCACTGATACACCTATGCAGAATCTGGAGCGGGCTCTACCTTATTCGGAGAACAGTGAATGCACTGTTGTTGGTTTTTTATCAACAGGACCTGAAATTCTTTGCTCAGCTCCTGTTATGTAATCACTGAAATTAGCTTAAAGCAAAAGAACTAGCCTATCTGACGGCCACTCAGTTTTTCTTCAGCTAATTCTTGAACTTGGGTTGGTACTTCAGTACACCAACAAAACTTCTTTGCTTTTAATATTTGTACTTTGCTCTAATCTGTGTTTGTTATGACTAGAGTTGACATGGAAAGTGTCCTTCAGAGAGATTTAGAATCCAGAATGTTAAAGGAGTTTTGTGGTCAGTTCTCTTGTGGTTGTAGTTGAGGGTTCTGGCTCAATTATCTTTATAGTAGAATAGGTTTTTGTGTTTTGTGAAGAAGGATGGCAAAATTTTATGCATGTTTGTATGGGACTGGAAAAATCCAAGGAAAATGGACAGTCGGGGACTATTCTATCTGTTAGCCTACATCCGTGTTGGCCGTCACATAATTCAAAACTATATTTTCATAAATCCTGCTGGCATATAGAGCAGTGAGTAACACTGACTGTTCAATGGTCCACGGGTGGATGGGGAGAGGCTGTTCAGAGTGAAAAGGGCAGGAGAACTGTTTGTAAAGTGACCTGTGACACCTGATACCACAGAAACTGTTGGGGGAAGGGATGTTGGGCGTATTGGTTTTGGGTAGATTTTGACTGCAGGCTAGCCTACAGGATATGAGGGTGCTGAGTGACTGCCAGGAATGCAGAAGTGTTGTCATACCAGAGTTGATGTGCAACCATTGCCTCATCAGGGCACACGTGGTGAGGTTTAGCATTGGGAAATTATATCCTTCCTAACTGCCAACATTTTTTTGTTGTTCATGTGGGGAGCAGAGCAAGGAATCATCTTTGGATTAGGCCAACAAAGTTGTGAGACGTTTTAATGAGCATACTACGTGGGTCCAGGTTTTCCACTTATTTTCTGTTGCGATCCGAATCTTGATTAGTTTCTTCATTGCACAAAACACAAAAGTATCGAAAAAAGAGTGCAGCTTTGCCCACAAATTGTTGAAGAATTTACGTAAAGACCGAACAGGTTTGTTTAAATGTTCGTTTGAGACTTAAGTGAATATTGCGGGTTGTAGCTGACATCGTAGTCATTAATGTGACTCATTTGCAGTATTTTTAATTTGACCTTATCATGCTTTGGCTGATGCGGTGAAATTTAAAGTCAAAGCAGTGCACCGAGCCCAAGTCGGAAACCTGATGGCTAGCCCCACTAGCAGTAGGGACTGTGGTTATAGCTGAATGTACACTGTGTAAAGGTCTTGCATGGTTATCCTTATGACTTGTCCTTATTGACTTGCCTGACTGTACATTTTAGAGAGTATTTTGCAGACTCTAATTTGCTTGAAGCTTCACCATCCTCCTCCCATCATACAACAGAAGGAATATAGGGGAAATACAGCCCACTGGTGTATTGAAGCTCACATGTGCACCTCATATATTTGCCTGATATTTAACCGATTGTTTTGGCCAGTTTAACAGTGTGCTGTGTCAAATGCTTATCTGCTTATCTACCAATATTTTCTGCTCAAATTCACTATCTTTGAATATGTCTCCCTCCAGGATTGGTTATTGGGTGTTTTTGTTCTCAGCCTTTTCCCTTTTTAACTTTAGCTTCCCCATTGTTTCCCCCCTGCTGTTAATCATGTATTGTGTCAGAGCTAGCTGGGTGGAGAAGCAGTCAATCATGCCCCTCTAGTGTATAGTTCAGCACCCCCCCTTCCCAAAACTCAACCCAGGGAATTAATGGAGTATGCTAATAAGGGCGTTTCCATTTTTAAATGATACCTTCAACTCTGTGACTCAACAAACACTCCACTTGTTTTTTTTTTTTTTTTTATAGTGTTTTCTATTTAGTGATTGAAAGACAACTGCATAATTGCCGAATCCTGTTCCTTTCTATCTACAGTTAAGATCCTCGTGTTCTACATCATCTTTTATGGCTGCTTGGCTGGGATATTCATCGGCACCATCCAGGCCATGCTGCTGACCCTGAGCAACTACAAACCCACCTACCAGGACAGAGTGGCCCCTCCAGGTACCAGATGAAGGCTGGCCAGGGCTTTGCTCTCAGCAGATTACATTCATCTTTGAAGCAAATAGCACCTCTGGCAAGTCAAATAGGGAACTAATACAGTATAAGTTACTAGTTACCAGGAAGCTCTTGCAATGGCATGTAGTGGGTTTTATATAAGCATCTAGCTCCCTGTATCTTGTACAGTAAATCTATGTTAATTTTTTAATAATAATTAACATTTCTTGATGTCTCAGGACACAGAACCCACAGGACTAATTACAGAAAGCTGTGCTTCACCCTGAATGTTATTTGAGGAGATTCAGACTCTGTTTCAAAAGTGTCAAACTGTTGTCAGGAAGAATTAAATGTGTTTAACAAATGCCAGTGCTTTGTGAGCTACTGCAGGCTCAGTATGGATATGGAAATACTCCTTCCAAATTCTTTACATTTACACAAATGCAAATATGCAGCAACATATGTATCCTTCTGGCTGTATGATGTTACATTTATTCAAGAACCTATATATTAACATTATGTATGCTTCATATTTTATCTTCTCTAATTTTGGCTGTGGGGAAACCTCTTGCTCTAAAAATAACCAAAAGAAACTTCCAACAACAGTTTGGTCAGATGAGTGAAAATGTTTATTATTTATATCTAGCTAGCACTCTAAACTGTAAATGTTAAGTAGTCAAACTAATCAAAATCATTATTTTTCATTTGTAAGGTCATCCAGATAGCAGTTTTATTATATCTGTCAGACAATGTTTTGTTAAATTCACTGATGAAATGACACATACAAGTTTTATTTATAAAGAAAAAACAACAAAAAAAATCAGTTCGTAGCTGTGCCCCTTCAGCAAAATCCCTCTGTGGGAGTATTCTGAGGACACATTGTCACTTAAATTCATGATTAATATCGGTTACTAAATGGCTATATATGAAACATAAAGTCTTTTCATTTTAATTATCTTTCTAATTATCTTTAACTGTAACCCTTATAACAAACATGCAAGCTATGCTGAATAAATTCAGATTAACAAAATAATTAATCTGATTAACAGGGCCAATAGCATTACCTCACCTGGAAATCAAACCTGAAATCTTTTCATTATAAGCTCTGTTACTTGGTGTGTAAACCACACCACTACCCGAAGCCCCTGCCTGTTCCATGCACAGAGATACTGACATAGATATTTCACACGTCATACCTTTCTCTTGTGGATTTGGTACTTTATGCTTTAGCCAATCAGTGACTTAAGGATTCATTTCAAGGGGTAAATTATTCATTATTGTTCCAAAAGCTTCAGCTGGCAAGTTTCAAATGGAAATGAAGTTGATATGGATCTGTGCATAAAAATGGTTTTCTGCTTTGGGTAGTTGAGGTTAATTTCAGACTGTCTTTATCAATGGAAAGTATGATTCATTTTGGTTTTGACTTGCCTTTTTGTTTAGTAATTACAAAGATGACAATACAAATATTTGTAGTTTATTTTTGTAGATAGCTGGCTAGCTTAATTTATTTATCCTTATTTAGGTGCTAGTTAGCTGTCCTACTGACTATGCAGTCATTTGTGTAAAAATAAATTTGTATTTGGGTTGGGTGGTATAATGGTATACAATGTGTGCTGCCATGAAGAAGTACTGAATGGATCTACAGCAAATGATGTTGGAGTAGGCCAGGTTCTCAGATCCTTTGTCTGTGCTTGTAATAATGGATACACGTCACACATGTAATCCCCAATCAAAAGCAGTCTACATGGGTTATGTGAAGCTGAAACTTTTAAATGTATGGTAAAACATGGCCTTGGTGTTTCTGCCTGTTGCCCCCCTCCCAAATACTGACAATCACTGGACAAGGTGAAATGTCAAGAAATAATATATAATAATGTATAAAATAACAAACTTTTCATTTTTAATGTTTGAACTTCTGATCTTCATTCCATGAGATCATTTGGAGCCTAGGTGTTATTTAAATGTTGCTTAAATTGACCCACACATATTAAGTTATGTCCAAGAAATTAAATTATTGGATTGAAAAAGCCCATTGGAACATAATGAACACACATCCTCAGTAACTAATCTACTGTTAAAACTATAAAGTTACAAACCTAAAAATTGATTTCTACAATGGATGAGTTTCCCACAGTTATTAACTTGTGTTCATAAGTTACACATCAATTTGAGATGCAAGCTGGACATAAGAGGACATTTTGAGGGGAAAGAATGTTCCCTCCACCCTGAGCAAAATCTGTGGGTGAAAACCAGCGATTGGTGCCTTTTGAATTGGCTCGGCTCAAGACATGAGCCCTGTATGGTTTCTTAAATTACTTCCTACAGAAAGGAGGACACATGCTTCCTTTGAGATGCTGTGTTATCTGGGCTGAGCATGTGGAGATTGCTATGTGAGTGTAGCTCTGAGGATCTTACTGAGTCTTATTTTCAACTGCAATAGTTAAAGCTGCTGTCTCCTGGGAACTTCCTCCTGAAGGCTCCCTTCTGAGGGTTTGTTTAAACAAACTTTGCAACCATGTTGTCTTCCTGCCTGCCTGCCTGTCTGCCATGATTTCCAACCCTTCTAGTAATTTAGGGAAGTCCCGATCACGCATGAAGCCTTTTTGTCCTGTAAGTATGTTTTGTTTTCCTCCTCTGGCTGCTCTACATTTTGCTTCCTATTTCATAGTCATCTCATTATGACACATGAGTCATGTGTCAGTCTGTCAAGGATTTTTTCCTACTCTGTGCTCCTGTCAAGGAGAAAATATTTCTGAGTAATTCATGCAAATGGCTCCACAGTTTTCAAAATATGCTATGCCATTTGTAAGCTTATTTTGGGGAAAAAAAAATAGATGGCAAGTAAAGATGGAAGAGAATGCAGAACTGAAAAACTGCAACCTCAGTATAGGTTCTTATTCATACACTCCATTTTACAGTCTTTCTCCAACTCAGAAAAACAGCCTGTTTCCAAAGCCAGTTGCACAGTCCATGGTGTTGCATTTTTAGTATTTTTAGCTATCATTGTAAAAGGCTAACTCTGTGGCCTCAGGCAAGTTTGACTGCCAGCTTGCCGTTTTCCTTCCCATTTTGCCTTTACAGAGCAGTCTGGCTGTTTTTTGTCAGGCTTACCAAGTAGACCATGTGTTGGAATGTAGTATAGTTTGGTGAAGTGAGCTTCTACCGATAGCTGGATGAAGGAGCTGGCAGATGGCTCTCTAAGCCCCGCCTTTCTCTCTGAGCTGAAAGTTTCCATTGTGAAGTAAAAGCACGTGAGAGGCTGGTGGGGGGAGACGTGCACAGAGTGGAAGTTAAATGACCAAGTCATTCTGTCTTATTATTTTCCCTCTAAAACCCACAGTGGCCTCAAACATACCTTCATCTTTTTTATTTTTTTTTTACTTTAAAGGCAACTTTTGTTTTGAAAGTTGATTGTTAACGATAAATACTGTGGAATAGTCTTAAAGGTGATGCAATTAGCTTAAACGTGATTCTTCATATTTGAGATTCAAGAAAGTATGACTGTCCTATTTCTTCTCAAAGATTAATTTCCTGCCTTGTGTTGTCGCCAACCTAAAGAACAATGATTTTTCTGCTCTGTTTGTCCATGCTAGCATCTGTCATACGTCATGCAGTTCTAGCCTTGTACATGTGGACCTCTGTGACTGTGGAAAATTACTGACACTTGGAGTACACAAAGCACTTTTGAAAAGTATATGCCACTGCTCTGATGGCTAACGTTTCAGCATGTGCAGTTCGTCGCTCGTAGACGTCACAGCAACACTAGTGTGTGAACTCTGAATGAATTCTTGTGTGAATGAATGACAAAAACTGTTTATAATTCAGTTATTTCCTTGGAATTCTCAGAAAGCTAAGTAGTTTGAATCAATTCATCAACCCTTAAAAAGCTCTTACTAAGATCATTTTGTTTCTTTGTCACTGCTGAAAGATAAGAAAGCGAGTCTGTCCTTTTAAACGTGACCTATGTTTTATTTCCAGCACACATTGTAGCTTATTTTCATTCAGTAGAACTTTTTCAATAGATCATTCCTTAGCATTCCCTCATAAGACTTCTGATAAATGGTACTTATACCTCTTAATTGCTAACTACTCAAATTAATGACTTATTATGACCTTCTATTAATGTAAAGATAATGTAAAGTTCCATAGGGGTCAGGGTTAAACAAACTGCGGTAAAACTATTCTCAAGAAAGCAGGCTTAAATTAAAGCTGACTGTGAATGTTCTGCTTTCTCAGAAACACTGTTCATCCCCACCCTGCTTATGTCTTCCCTCCTCAGGTTTATCACACGCCCCACGCCCAGAGAAAGCAGAAATCGTTTTCAACGAGCATGAGATAGAGACTTACATGGGATACACCAAATTCTTGAGGGAGTTCCTGGATATCTATAATGATAACAAGCAGGATGACCAGATGAAGTATGAAGACTGTGGAGGTAAGAGTCAATCTTGATCTCTGCATGTTCTGCTGAAGTTACAAGACCACTGAAAGTATGGGGTTGCTTGTGAAGGGACTGTGTGGAAAGCCTAGTTCAAATTCTTTTGAAACACTCAACCAACTGCACAGGAGATCATAGAAGCCAACTGGAAAAACTAAGTTCTTCCATCTCTTGGATTTTTGCTGGATTTAATACTTTATCCAAATTTCACACCAGTTTAGGTTTGCAATGCAAAAATCAAAACTCTTCTAGCTCTGTAATTTTACTGAAAGTAACTTGAGATAATGTTATTGTTTTGGTTGCCTTGTGCTGGTTGGTTGTCGGCAGGGTCAGAAATTAACACCTGCTGTGTACCAAATGCAGGTCAGTGGATGAATAAATTAGCGTCACCCACCAAGCAGGGTGATAATGTTCTCTGAAATGATGTGGGAATGATTATATGATCCTCACTGTCAACTGTACCCACTCACAGATCTAGCAGGCCCGTGACTGCCTGTTTGGTATGGCGGTTTGTCTCTTGACTTTTTCTTCAGTTGAAATTAAAATTCAGAATTCGGTCAGTTCAAATCAGAATGTAGATTTCAGTCCGTTGCATCTTGCCTAATTTAGCTTGCCTCTTGATGTTTCAGAAAAAAGCAGTTGCCACAAGGAAAAAAATACAGGTGAAATGCATCTGATTGCAACACTGACAAAGACAAGAATCTTGTCCCAGTGTGTTGCAGAATCTGTTTACAATATCACACTGTTTCTCTCAGCATTTTGAAATTTATGGTTAAAAATAGGTAGGTCTGTACAAATAACACTACATTAAGGTTGAAGGATACCAGCCAAAATTGCAAGAAAAAATTGACAGCAAAAAAATTGGGGTAAGTTGTGGAAATGAAAAAAATCAGAGCCAAAAGTCAGAATTGCTAAAAATGGCAAAAAAAAAAAAAAAAAAAATGGCATCCGTGACCACCGTGACTTTCATGGCTAAACCCCAGCCATATCTGCCACTACTATAAATAGATATATAGGGAAATATTTGCTGACTTTCAAACTCCTTCTGTTTGTCTAGTGGCATAGAAGATCTTTCTTTTAATTGTCCCTTTAATTGTCTATGTAATTTTGGAGTTCATCATACTAAATACACATTATATAATAAACTAAACATATTACAATGATAAAGTAAACACACTCAAATATAAGATTTTTATATGATATTTTAAAAATAAAATAGTTTGAGACCAATGATTGGTTTAATGATAAAGTCACTGAAGGCTTTGTTGTAGATCCCAAAGCATGCTATACTATTTAAAGTCCTCCATGTCAAAACGAATGGTAGATAGGATAAGTTGGCTGCAAATAGCTGTTACATTGCATAGTGCTTGCATGCTGCAATATTGAGTTCATCTGCGTGATATAGTAAAGTTATACATAGAATTATCAGTGTGTGGGCCACCACACAATCCCGAGCATCAGATAAACCAAACAACCCAGTTAACAGCAATGATGACCGTCAATGATAACTTGTCACTGAAAATAATTTAAACTCTTTTCTTGTAGTATAACAATTTGAAAATAATAGAGCTAGTACACAGTTTGTTCAAACTAGGCTGAAGGCCACAGTATGTGGCACCTCTTAACTACAAAATATAGAGGAAATTCTCTATCCCATCACAATTTAGTCAGTTTTTTTGCAAGTTTTCCGTAGTTGGTTCAAAAATGGTCTCTATACTTAGCTTGCAGAATCTGATCTTTATTTCTAAAACAAACACTTGGACTTTAAGGTGGCTCCCACAGGTTCAATTCCTAGACAGGGCACAGCTGTTGTGCCCTTGACTGAAGATCTTAACCCAAATTCCTTCAGGTAATACCCAGCTGTATAAAGGAATTGTGTGCAAAAATGTTAGCAGCAAGTAATGAAACAATAATGCAGTTAAATATGACGATGAAACATGGAGGGTTCTCCCTAAAGCATGTTGTCTCACTAACACCAAAATGTGAAATTAGACACATCAACTGATACAGGAACAAACATAAAAGACGTTTTTGAACCTTTTTGGTAGCAGTCATTAAAGTTCAAGTCAAACAATGTGAGACATGGGTGATGCAGAATATGTATTGCAAATCCACTTTGGATATGGAGGACGTGATGCTCCACCCACAAAAACATTTTGGACAAACTACTCGCAAGCATGTACACACAAAATCTAAGTACATCCACACCTTACTAGCTCAGACAGCCAGTTGAAGGAGAAAGACCCATATCTGTGTGTGAAATTTAATTTTAAAAAATTGTTTTATGGCTCTTCAGGCAAAACAATGGTAATATGTGGAGTTTGCACTTAATCTTATTCACAGGACTGTTCTTTTTGTGTTCACAATTTAAAAATATGCAATTTAACAAGAGTATTTGATTTATTTCCTTTGTGCTGGTTCTGCATTCTTTTGACGATGTGATTAGTGTGAATTAATCTCAGTAAATTACAACAAATAATGTGATTAATTTGTGTTTTTATTGACTGATTTTCAGCCACACTCTCACTCACGATTCAAATGTTGCTCCGTATCACTGCACAAACATACAGACACTGAGTATTGACAAGCCAAAACATATATACAGCTGGTAGTTGAAATTTAATTGCACAACATCCCTATTCCTTGGCGACTAGAGTCGGACTTGTTATAAGAAATATACTTAAATATACTTAAATACAGTCCTAATAACTGTTAGGGGGTTTTTAATGAAAAAAGGTTGAACTGTTTTGATATGTGTTACTCTCTGATTTCCACAGAAAAACCTGGTGAATACAAGAACAGGGGAGACTTGGAAAGTGAAGTGGGAATCAGGAAGGCCTGCCGATTCAAGAGATCTTGGTTGGAGAGCTGCTCTGGCTTGGATGATAAAGAATTTGGGTTCAATGTTGGAAAGCCCTGTGTGATTATCAAGCTCAACAGGATCGTCAACTTCAGACCAAGGGTAAGACCTGCACATTACATCTCCAGGCATTAAACATGTCAGCTGAGTAGAGTTACATCTGTCCCACTTGAAACCATTATTTTCCATGAGGGTAGGTTGCACTCATGAACCTGAGCACCAGATTGAGCGGCTCAGCTATATTCGCTATTCCCTTGGGATCTGGCCACCTACATTTTTTCACTCTGAGTGACCCCCCTCTTTAAACAGAATTACAGCTCCAAGACTTCATGCTGCTCTGCTTTGGCTCAGATATGAAGAGCAGTGGTTTTAGAAATTTGTAGATGCCAGAATGATTTGGAAAGGGGATGAAGCAATCCATAAAATAATTCAACCCCCTTATTATAATCTCATTACTGACTTTTGAGTTGTGACATCAAAGTGGAAAGCTATACTCTGACTACTAAAAGTATGGGTTCTGCCAGCCGTAATATAGCATTATAGCTTAAAACTGGCAGATGCAATTCTACACCTAATTCAGTTGATTTCTGTATTTCTAATGTAGATCTCGATAGAAACATTTGTTACCACTGTAACATATACCATCTCCAAATGCAAAAAATAGTGGTAATTTGCTTACTAAAAAAAAATTAACTTCTGTCAATGACTGCTTTTTTGCCTTCAGCCTCCCACATCCAACGAGTCTATCCCAGAGGAGGCCCAGAGCAAGGTTCAACCCAATGTGATCCCTGTCTTCTGCACAAACAAGGTACATGGAGGACACAATGACAGAAATACTTGTCATACTTCTGTGACCTTACTTTATGAATTTTCTGCATAAGTTTAAACAGCATTTCAGTAATAATCAATTTAGGACAGTCCGAACAGTGATGCTTACGAGGAGGAAGACAAGCCATCACTGCTAAAACAAGATTCTTATAGACATGTTTTGTCTTCTTTGTTTTGTTTCTGTCAAGGATGTGAGAGCAGCATGAGCCAGCCAGATTATTTTAATAAATTCCGGTAGAAACTGTCAGTAGATGAGCACTAGCTTTAAAGCACATTGTGTAAACTGTATTGATACAGCTGCCCATGTTATTCAAGTCATTTTCTGTAGCTGGGCACATTAGGTGTAAAGAATAAAGTAATGCCTTGACATTGTTTGTCAGCCTGTGGCATTCCCTCCAGGTTTTTAGTGTTTGGGCTTTCTCAATGTGTTCTTCTAGTGTGTCATAATCAGAGATGCGAGTCCTCTTGTTAACCTGTTTCACTAATGAACCTTGTTTGTCTGCAGAGAGAGGAGGATGCTGGGAAGGTTGGAGAAATCAAATACTTTGGCATTGGTGGTGGCTTCCCATTGCAGTACTACCCCTATTACGGCAAACTGCTGCACCCACAATACCTCCAGCCCCTGGTGGCCATCCAGTTCGTTAACATCACCAAGAACATCGAGGTGCGCGTTGAGTGCAAAGTCTTCGGTGATAACATTGATTACAGTGAGAAGGACCGTTACCAGGGACGCTTTGACATTAAACTCACTGTCAAGTCATGACCTCAGCTATGAAAATAGTACTTTCTCTACCCCCATTTCAATGATTTAGAAAAATTAAAATTGAAAAAATGAAGTAAAAACACAACTAGTCTTGAAGAAGCTGTCATAACATAACAGGACCTACACTTCATCAGTATGCTTTACACTAGCTTTTCTGCATTTATCTAGGGTTAGAATGTAAATTACAGACAGAGTAGCAATAGCATAAAGTATTTATTCTACTGTAAATGAGAATATTCCTTGAGCCATGGGACATGTTCATTTATTACTGTAAATTATAATTCCACTACTGATGTAGCGAGCAGTGTTTCTGTCCCCTAAGTATTGCTGCCTTGTGTGGTTTATATATATTTTTGGAGTGTACAGTACAGTAGTCGCATACAAGGGTCCTTCCCAAACCATGTTGTTATTTCTGTTTTCTTACGTGAGCAAGCTTTAGCGGTCCAAAGTGTGTGTGCATATTATATACATATGTGCACATACTAAATGAAAATACTGTCATGGTACGCTCTGATTGACTCTAGGTCTGTGTGTGAGAAAATGGCTGCACTCCGTGAAATTCTTTACCTTCTCTGTGTGTCAATGATTGTGGGAGACTAAATTTTTACACCACTTGTTCTCTTCTTTTTAATCACTTTTAAATGTGGGATAAGGGGTTTATTATACTTTTTGTTTGAGGCTTTTACTTCCTTTTATGCTTGAGTACAATGTAGGGTTGTGTGTCCAGCCAGTAAGCCTGTTACCTTTATGGTAATGGTGTTAACTCAGTGCTTTTAAAACCAATTGTTTTGCTGGAGACATCACATGATGTGGTGTAACTTTCTAATGAATGTTTTAGCCATTTTCATGGTGGAAAATTTTATATTTATGCAGTTGTACATTTTTTTTCTGCAGGAAAAAGTGTAATGTATAAATACAATACCAAAGTCACTGGTCAAAGGTTAGTAGAATCTTATCAGAAGCAATGCAGTACCCTGTGTAATAGGATATTTTGTCGGTGTTAAAAAGTGCAAAAGTCAATGTTGAACATCAGTACACTTATCAGGAGTTCATCTACTAGTCCATTTATTTAATCCGGGTAAGACTTCAAACAAAAATAAAATGGAGAAACTATATTGGTTTGTCATTGCCATTTTATTCACACACCTCATCAAACATAAAACAAATCCAATCAGCCATCCAGTATCTTGAAGAAATACTGTACCTGTAACAAGAGAAGTGATTTCAAAAGTCAAAAGAAGTCAATTTTCAGTGTATAGTACACTGAACCCACAAAATATTATTGCATAACTTCAATATGCTCACAAAAATGCTATTTTGAAATTGACAGTCAATTTTTTATTCATCCAGGGAAATAAATTGTTCACTTAGTAAAAAATTGTCAGTTAACCATAAATCATACTTTACATTTGAGCCCCATCTGTTTGTTACCATGATATCAGATCTTGTAATAGTAAGTAGCTGAATGGTTCAGGATCTTGGTGCCGTTGACCATAAGTGAGCTAAGGTTCAGGTTAATCTCTTACTGAGCTCCACTAAATTGTGCAGTGACATGCTACAAGCACCCAACCTGTTGAGACCTTTGAAGATTGCATCTAAAATGACCTTGTCTGTTTCAGCTAGTGTTCGAATGAATGTGATGTAGATCTCACTGGAACCCAGCTCCTCCATTAATATAGAGCTGCTCTGCAATTGGCTGAGGAGGTCACCAGCTTACTAAAACAATGATGTCAGGCAGGTCAAACCCACTCGGAGCATAACAATGGTTTTATTTGAGTACCCCCTCCAAAACACTGAGATCTGTTGCTGTTCAAACCGACAGACTGGAATCAGATGACTGTTAGAGAGCAGGACTCTGCTGTTTCTCATCCTCTGAGGTGACAGGCACTGAGATATCTCCATTCTGACATGAAATGTAATTATTTATAAATGTACCATGGATGTGGACTGAGTAAATGGGCACCTCCCCTTTCTTCACACCCCAACCTGTTTTATATCAAAGTGGGCATTCCATCATTAATGTCCTGAATCTAAGCAGTTCTAATATTCACAAGTACCATCCATATTGATTCAGTGTTTTTGGACTACCTCTCAAGCAAATGTTTTATTTAAATCCAATCAGAAATGATTATCTTTAAAAAAAAGCTCTGTAAACAATAGCAGCTACAAAAAACCATGAACTTAACAGTAAACAAAATATCCAGTATTACCTCCAAAATGCCGTCTTCAGGCAGATCTGTGCAGTGGATGGCGTTCTGTACTTTGGTTTTGCCGTACTGGGCTCGTAAGGTGCTGGGACGGAGATGACGTGCTAGTTCCTGTTTAAAACAATTAACGAGGGATTTAACATACTAATAATTTAAAATAACCATAAGCGGTCATGTTCCTGTTTACTGGGGCACCTGGCTCCTGTGAATGGAATAACAGAGAAAAATATGGCACTCTGAAAGAAAACCCCAGCTTTCAAAGGTTGGCCTGAGATAAGCAATTATTACTACAGCTCCCATGCCTGGTGTCGTGACACAGACCGGCAAACTGACTGCTCAAAATTCTTCTCATGTTGTTATGCAGTAAAAAGGAAAAAGCAGTTCAGTGGTGAAAGAAATTCTAAACCTTGATTTAACATTGCTGAAACAAATCTAAAATTATACTTTAAAATTATACTTCAAATAATGTTGTATGACTAATAGTGCAGATGCAGAATAGAGGAGTGAGTGCCCTGTGTGTCAACATGATGCCAGCTGTATTAAACATCTGTGTAAAAAGAAAACACTCTTCCATTTTTAAGTGAATCTATTATATATTCTGCAAATCCACCATACTGAGTGTTTGTCTGAAGAGGACAGGAGGACCGGAACCTGGGGCTCAGATAGCAACAGAAGTATTTGCTTTGAGGGGGAGGTGGGAGGGAGAGATTAGGGAGGCTAGTCTCTTATTTTCTACATCATTCCTATTTTCAACCCAAAACGTTCAGCCTTGTTGCATCTTAAAGACAATTTGTCTGTTTGGATCTGCTACCTGATGTGTGTAATTCAGATAATCTAGTTACTTCAGAGGGTATGTTTCTTTAAGTGCTTTCAGACAGGCAATATCCTATAGGCTATCAGGAAAATGTATTTAAATCCATTCCAAAACATCTACATTGCCCCTTCTGCAGTAATTGTGACGTGGAGTTTGAAGAGACAGCCCCACTGACTGCCATTCTGATGTTGGTCAGAAAAATTCAGTCACATTCATTCACTTTTAAAACCTGAAACCAAAAGGAAGCATGGTGAAATGCTCACCCAGCTTCCTGTTCTCTGCTCATCTGCTCAAACAAAGGCAGAAGAGCAAGGAAACCTGATCCTGCCAGCAGGCTCTGATGAGGGGGAGGGGTCTATGCCTTGGGTCAAAAGCAAAAGGTCACACTTGAGTTGTAAGTAAGGGACAACCCCTTAGTAGCTCCGCCTCCTACTCGCTGCCATTGTATGGACCATGCAAAACACTAAGCTTGGAAAATACACAAATGACAGTAAATAACTCAGCAGAGCTCTTTGGCTTTTATTTGCAGTCACTTATCCAAGTAGGGCCACACAGAACAGCACTGTGGTAGACACTGGTAAGACCACACCTCACTCTGAGAAATACACTGTTTTTTTTTCAATCATGGTTGTGTGACTACAATTATTTCAAAATACTGTTTACAGTTTTAGGAGCCTGAAAAGATGCAGGTATTTACATCTAACCAACAGGAACATTTACTGCACTGCAGCCTTTGTAAGATGCCTGTAATTATGTGGTGATCACTGCTTTTGCTTATTAGCAAGTTATTAGCAATGTTTCCCTAGCACCACCATGCTAGCCCTCCACAATGAGAAGGTAGTAAACATTACATGGCTATTGTATCTCCATGTTTATCTTACGTGTCCAGTGTTCCCATTCCCAAACCAAAGCACAGCTCTTTCACAGGACGATGTTTTTCTCTGTCATTGTTAGAGGGACTGGCAGACAAACATGGGGGAGGACCAGGATCATATTTTGTTGTAAGAATGGAGTCCTGTAAGAACTTGAGCCAAAACATGAGGTTCAGCCAGAGTTTTTTTTATCATGGCGGATAGATCGACTGAGAGGAAGTTTCCACTGTAACATTCTTTGCACTGACCTTAATTTATTGTACTCCATGTCAGGATTCCCTTCCAACTCTACTTAAATTGAAATGGCAACAGATCTGGAAAAGGCACACATTTATTTTGACATTAAACTTTCTGACAAACTACACTAGCCCAATGTTCTCTGAGCTCTTTTTACATTGCGTAGAATATACCTCTAGCAAATATGAAATACTGAATAGCAGCATAATTGTGTTTAAACATATGCTAATTGTATGTATGTATGTATCTGGTCAGCTTGTAGTGGTGTCAAGAGCAGAGGGAAGGCAGTTGTGGAAAATGAGTGCAGATTTTCAGAGCTCTGAAAGATCTGCCTGGCATCCTCAGTAATCACATTAGTCACCCAGAGATGACCTGCAGCCAGAGAGCTAAATTTCATTTTAATGAGCCGTGTGAAGCACCATGGCTGACGTTCACACCAGAACCGTCTGCTTTTGTGGGAAATGAACTGCCCGGACAGTTACTTCAGGGCTGTAGCCCCTCCCATGTATGCTTGCAAACGCTGCTCAGTAAATGTGCTGCCATGGAATCCCTTGCTCTGGTTCCTTCGTCTTATGGGAGCTTAAAGGAATTCTAGTGCAAACAGTTAAAACATCCGGACCAGGAACTTGTCTGATGCTGCTTGGTGCAGTCACAACCATTTCCCCTTCCTTGAAATGACAGAAAAAGCCATAAACTGTTCTACTTCCTGGTAGGCAGTGAGGTCATTCCATGTACAATATATGATTTCCCATATCCCTCCAAGCATTTTTGTAAATGTTGTACATGTCGACCTTGCTTTGTTTTCATATTTCACATTAATACTTTAAACAAGCTCTTATTATGCTTCAGATCATCTATGTTATATAGTCTGGTTTTTTTGATAAATTCTGATAATGTACAGTCTTCAGGCATTTAACAATTGTGATCGTGTTACAGGAAAGTTATTTGCATGCACTTGTACATCTTGCTAATTATTAAAGCCCTTTACAGGTTTTTTCATTTTAGAAAAAAACTCAGTGTTAATGTGAAGGACACATCTTTGATGTTGTTCCTTTTTGGTAGATAAAAGTGAGACAACAATCTTTAAGCTCAGCAAAAACAGGGGTAACATAATGAGGCAGGTTTTCATTATTCATATGCAAACCAATGATATACAGTAGCATTTTCACTTATGAAGACACACTTGTGGGTCACAAAAAACTCACTAAAGCTTAAACACACCAGAATGGCGCATAAATAAGATATTGCGTTAAGCACTGAAAACATGACATTTAAAATGTCCTTCATTCAGAAACTCAGCCAGTCAAAACTAAAGCATTAGCATACTGATATCACCTCTGCTCCTACAGCCTCCCCACCCCCTCGCAAACCGCACAGACAACGTCAATACCAATGACACGCAGACGTCACACTGGCCGCAGTGAGGGGAACAAATGGCCCTTTACCTCACTGCACCTCCCCCACTGTGTGTGGACTATCTGAGCCCTGTCCCAATGCTGTCTCTGTGACACTGCCAAACAACAGCTCCTGCTGGCACATCTCTGCAATCTCTTGCGCTATCACTCTCCTCACTTTCTGCCTTCTGAGATGATCCATTCCTCAAACTCAGTTTGAAGTAATGAGGACTGAGGAGCCCCTAATAACTCTGCTTTCTGGGAAGGGCAGTCAGAACATTTAAAGAAATGGAGCCTGTTCTCTCTAGCCTTGCAGGTTGCAGGCATCGCTTCAGATCTAGTAAGTGGCATGGTTCAGTAACTCAACAGAGAGATTTGGCATTCAGTGCAGACAGTGTCACCTGGAGGCTCTCATTAATATACAAATACAGAGGTCCACCTACTGTACACTGATCACAGCTCAGGTTTCACAACACATGTGCAACATATGACTAACTCAAATGTATATGTCACAGTTCTTGGCACAGACAAAAATAATTATTCATATGTGTTCATACTGAGGCTTTACTATTTGATACAGTTAGCCATGGCAATTGTTTAATACAGTGATTATAAATGACTACAGAAGAAAGAGGCCAATGACTAATTACACATGCATTGCCTAAAATATGTCAGCATACAGTACATTTGAACAGATTTACTTCGGATGAACAAAGATTATTTGAATCTTAATGTTCAGCTTTGAACATTATGTGTTCAGTTACACAAACGTGTAATCTGCTCTCAATTACAATTCAAAATTATGCCAAGACAAGCAAATATGTAATTATGCTCTGAACCATTAAGTTTGTTTGTCAGCTACCTGCTCAGAGCTGAGGGGGACATGCTGATGCACAGTCAGCACATAACGCAAAACAAGCAATTCTTTCAGTGAGTTTCCTCTCATATTTGAGTTACAAGGGATGATTTATAACTGCTAACAACAGCAGGGGATGGACACAAACGGAATGAGTGAGAGAGTGTCTGGGTGCCTCCCATCATGAGGAGACTGCACTGGTGCTCTCCTTTATGGCAAGCCACATTCCAGGAGTAAATCTCTTATGACACATGAGAGTTTATCTATTGGACACATCTAGCAACATTATGGTTGTTAGGCTTTGTTTTCCAATGGGACAGTAGGTCACATAAATGAGTAACATCTCCCACATATAAGTGCCATGGATACAGCATTTCCCGTCAGTAACAATTTTACTCTGTATGCTGCCTAGTCTTGTAGCTGCAGTCAGTAGACAGAGCGGAGGCTAACAGTGGTGTTTTGTTCCTGCCGTTGTTTCAGGATACATCACAAGACAGAAGTCTGTCTCGTGACATGGGTGGGCCTGAGCCTCTCTGCTGTGACAGGCGGAGAGGTGACGGGTGACAGCTGGCTGAGATCTTGTTTGAGCCCAGAGGCCATGTCGCTATGGCATCAGGCAGCCAACAGAGTGCTCTCAGAAGACACCTACAGGGCTTCAGTGAGAGTCCAAACATGCCTAAAACATCTTTACATAAATTCAAACACAATTACATCAGGGAAATACTTTTTACCTAAAATGATATGATTGCTATACAAATCAAAGGTGCCCCTTCAAAACAATAAGTATTTATGTATACAAATGTTGCTCAAATACCATAAGTCAGTGTTTATTAGGAAGTTGGCTAATCTCTGGCAGTGGAAGGCACCTGCTTAAGTGATTAATTATTCAGTAGCTTGATGAGTTTGCTGCTGTCAAGAGAAAACTTGATCTGTCAGAGCATTCCCACTTGAAATGGCTACACTGTATCACTTTTCATCCAGCCTTATGTGTGACTGTAATTTTTAAGTACAGGTAGAGCTGTATCAGTTTTGACTGTTTAAAAACAGTGCAGAAAGATCATCTCAAGAGCAGGGATGGCTGCTACAGTAATAAAGCCCATGACAAAAGATGATTACAGTAGACCAACTCACAATTACTGATGGAGGTCCAAGATGATTAAAGGGTCTACTGGTAAAACATAATTTTCCAAAGCATCCTTGTGCATAACTTCACCAATAAGATATACATTATGATCTCAGAGGAGTGGCAAAATACAGGACAGGACAAGATAATTTGCACTGAATGACATCATGGTCTACATTAGCCCATAGGTAATTAGCTAGCAGACATACAAATTTAAGAACACAGATCCTAAAGCTAGCTTCAGAACATTGCTTTCTCTATTATTTATGTATTTATTTTAATAAATTTTATAATATATACCCACTGCAATGATGCCAGCACAGTTAGTGAACAAAAACAGGAAAAAACAACACCCCAATTAAATGGCTTTAAATTAGTGTTTTCATTTTTTGTTCCCATTAAAACCAATGAGTGGTTCTCTGGTCAAGTTAATTCTTGGTCTCTGAACCTGTCATTAGCATAAACATTATATAACAGATAGAGGAGCACTAGCAAGCATTGCAGGAGCATAGTGTATCATTCTGCCATTAAAAAAATAAATTCAAACAATTTAAGTAAAGTGAATTTCTCAGTGGCTGTATGTTTACAGTAGCAGAACAGCTAGAGAACAGAAGAATGGCCAATCCTTCACTAAAATCATTGCAGTCTTCTTTTTATTATGAATCTGGAACATTTCAGATCACAAACATTGCTTACTACCAAATGTGTACAATTATGAAAAAAAACTATTTTACTTGCAGAGGTACCCTTAAAAGTTTCATTGTAACAGAATTCTTCATGTCAGTCTGTCATATTGGCTGAACTCAGGAAATAGGGGTAATCATTATAATCTTCATGCTGGCCCAGACGAACTCTAACTGCAATGCCCTGAACTGTCTGTTAATTTGCATAAGATTGATTTCAGGATACAGTTTGTTGTGTTAATATTCAAGAAAAACATATGCATAGAAAATTTTACTTTGGTAATATTTACTTATATAATTTTCTGAATTCACATGGCTGGATTCATAGGGAAAAGAAAATGTGTTTAAGTTTGTAATTCAAAGTTAAGGAGATGTGTAAAGTGCACTACGGTGTTGCCAGTTAATGGTCTGAAAGTGGAAATTTTGAGATTATAGAGGTTGCTGCAGTGAAAAAAGAGGCATAAATACTACTGGGCATTTAAAAAAAAAAAAAAATCAGGAAAAAAGAAAGATAATATAAAAGAATGAAGATCTATTCATTCAGAAAGCTGCTTTGTTGCAATGACAGTCCAGCCTTGTGTTGCCCTTGAATAGAAATTATCAATCTTCAAATCAATGTATTCTTTTTATTCTGTATTTTCCAAATCTGACACAACTCCAAGCATGTCTTTCAGTGATGACATTGGAGATGTGAAAAGTGTCAAATATAAGAGGAAATCAAATACAGAAACACATTACTAGCCGCTTAATATAACATTAATTAATATAACTCAGACTGAAGTCTCTCCAGGGGTTACTGTGGTTGGATGCTAAATATTTTATGGAACTTCTGACTGTTTAATACAGAGAAAAAAGCTCACTGATCCAGAACATCATGTAATCCAGATAGCAGGTTCTCCTTGCATTTAGATAACACTTTCTGAGAACAGAGTGCTCTCCTGAGATCTATATTAAGTAAGGAAACAGTCACAGTGGGCCTTGTGCCCAAACTTTGGCCAAAAGCATTCAGAACAGCTGCCTCTTGAAAACAGCACTTCCCCTCTGAAAGACAACACCCTTGTCTGAGCCTATCCATTGGTTCTGTCCCTCTGCCATTACCATAGTCTGAGATCACAGTTACCGGTATTCATTTCCAAATGTTGTTGTCAGAACAAACAGAAGAGAAGCAGGAAGAAGAGATGTCTGCTCACGCCAACCTTAATCAGACCCAAAGTACAAAATGTTTCACTTTGTGCCACAACACAGACTTAGCAGGACTCAAATTATTGACATCTGCCAGAGAGAAAAAATAATACTCAAAGGCACAAGGCGCATACAAACCTGAATGCCAACCACCAAGAGAGCAATGCAGAGAAACCAATTTAAATTAAGAATGAACACTGACAGCAACAGCATCCGGTTATTATAAAATGAACGTTTTAAAATGAAAACAGCGCTTTATATGAGCTCAATGTTTTCCGTTATCCATGGGCTGGTTCCAGTGCTTTGCTGGCAAGCCTGACTGAATATTTGGCCTGACCAATACGATGGATTTGTTTCTTACATGTAAGAAGTCTGTGTGCAATCCCAGCATATTTAGAAGCTCTCGAGAAACATTACAATCGCGAGACAAGCAGCATGTAATTGAGACATCATAGAGCCTCAACTGGGAACAATATCCTGAAAGCTGTCTTCACAAATTCATAATTTTTACATTTCCTTGTGGAAACCTGCTATGTCTTGCACAAGAATTCACTATTGTGCTCCAAAAATATATTTGTGCAAGCTCTAACTACAAAGGAATTTTACAACTCGTAAGCCAAAAGAAAAAGGAATATTTCAACAGCATCACGACATTCACAGGCAAAAGTTAAAATTAAGAAATGATCAGTCTCTTAACAACAGTTTATGCATATTACAGATGAATATGAATGCTGGAATCTCATTAGTCTCTCAGACAGCAATCTAGCCGCCATACAGAGAGGTACTGAAACACTAAGAGGAAATAAAGAATCTCCAGTTTAAAAGTTTATGTTGGTCTCTCAAAGTGCCACAGATTTGTCCAAGAAAGAGTAATTCCTATAATAAATCATGCTGATATTACATCACATCTAAAATGAGTAATAAAAAAGATCTTTGCCTCTTATTTAGGACACAGCTCTCACAAAGCTTAAGTTGTAAGATGCAAGAAAATGTACATCAGTAACACATAACAGACAGAGATGACCTTGTGTGGTGTATTTATGAACTGTAAGTATTTTAAAATGAAATCTTGCCAGCTGCTGGACTTTATTACAACAAAAAATCAAATAAATAAATCATAGCATGGCAGAACCAGATATTTCCTGAACTTCCAACACTCAACTGATCGCTTTCAATCTCCTCACTTAACCATACTTGTTTTCTTTCAATATACTTAATCCACAGAATATATCCTCAGTTTTTACTCTAAATAATAACAGTAAATCTAATTTTGAGATGTCCGCTGGATACATAATGCATTAATTTATTTTCTGTACACAGAAAATCTTGCTTCTATGTAATGCTTCATAATTTCATGGTGTATTGATCCCTGGAACAATACCCTGTCTTCTGAATGCTTACACAGTGGAACATTATACTGGATGGGATGATCCACCAATTTTCCCAAACTCAGCAGTTTGTTGAGGAACTAGATACCATGGTGTATGAATAAGCAAAAAAGGGTGATTTTGCTTGCTTCTCCTGCTGGTCCTTGCAGTTCATTTATTGTAATTCTTTTGTTTTCTGGGCAAATGACACAGATATATAATGAACAGCTGATGAAGGAAGCTTTAATAGGTATTAAAACACAATCTTCCATATTAACAGTTTTCTAAATGAACTCCACGATATTCAATGCATCTTGACAGGAAATGTTAGTAAAAAGGGCAGCAGCACTTTCAGTATTACAATAACCACACTGTGCTGTTGATATATTGAGATGTGCTGTTGATAACTGCAGCCGTGGCAGAAAGAGCGAGAGGGGGAGGTTGAGAGAGAGAGAACAGCAGAGAGATGTGTGAACGGCTTTTTTCACTGTGACAGTCCATTAGCATGCCATTCCTGCTCTCTTAACTATGAAACTGGGAGGGAGGCTGTTTCAGGGCAGGGCACGCTCAACAGCAAGAAGTTTATTGTACTCAAGAAGAGGTCCACTCACTAATCAGTGCCATGATTACGCAATCAGATTTGACCTTGAAAGGAGGCCAGATTGAGGTCCTATGCGTACTGCAGGCGGGTGCCCTTTTCAGTCTTCTCAATGACTACTTCAAAAATGACTGAAAAAGAATTGCGTCAAAGACTAACGCAGTCTGGTTGCAAAACTTAATGTATATAATGCAGTCTTTATATTTCACTGCAGAGTAGATCGCGTAGATTAACTCCTATTTTCAATCTCTGAGACAAATTGAAAACTGTTAAAGGGGTGAATAATTTTGAAAGGATCCATATGCAAACTATATGGGGAATATCACTAATCCTTGTCTATTAAAAGGGTCAGAGTAACATGTTAACTCTGACTCATGTTTGCTCAGATCAATACAGCACAAATTATTAGATAAAACTATGAAAGTATCACACTTTAGAACAGGTAAACAAAAACTCCCTTAAAGGGCACCAAAAACAGTGTCAGTGGTTTAACACTGGTAAAAAACACTGCAATAAATCATTAACAAGACACAATGCCACTTCACCCAGGTTAACGCCAGAGCTTCCAATAGAAATCAGTGGCATACAATCACCAAGTTCCAAAAGAACTGAGTCTATCCAATCATGGCAAAGTCCATTCCATTATCGGGACTGTCTTTTGTAAGATTCATTGGGGCAATGAACCAGTTTCTCAAGGACTCCCCTCAATTGTTATCTAATGTAATGGGACACATTACCAATCTGAGCCCTGCACCTTGTACAGTATATTCTGCTGGCATGGGCACTACTATGGAAAGCCAGAAGGAAAAACTATCCAGAGGCAGTTCCTATCCACTACATAAAGGATTAGGCAGGCTCCTCTGCTACATTACACAGTGAGGTCCAAACAGACGCTGACATAGCATGCATGCTTTTAAAAAGAGCTCAAGCTCTAGTTACAGTATATGTTTCAGACTGTTGAAGCAGCTAACAAAGCAAGTTTTCACAAGGAGGTTTATTCTTATCCCAGAGAGAGAGAAACCTGGGTGCTTCATCATCTTTGCGTCTCTGGAGTGGAGGGAAATAAGAGTGTGAGATAAAATCCAGCTTGTGCTGTTTGTTTAAAGAGAAAAATACTATGGTTGCAATGCAAAACTAGCCTCAATTCATAAATATCTTTACACGCTGTGACTGGAAAGAGTAGAGATTTGAGGTTTACCAGATTGTTGTAGAGTGCTGTATGTGCATACAGAGAAACAGCACTCCCCATAATTCCCTACACTTCCACCTGAAACAGTCCAGTAGCACAGCTTTATAGCACAACTGTGTCTGCACTACAGTCTTCTCTTTGTATTGCATTTGAACAGACTCACTCCTCACCCAATACGACAAAACATAGCTTAGCTATTTTCAATTACATAGGTGGCAGAGGTACAGCATGTTGCGTATGATGGGCCCACAGAGCTGAGCTGGCATGCGCACAGTACACTCTGGATCAACATCCTGCTGCTGTACGTGATTGTGCAGGAACTGATCTGGCAATGACAAGATCCAGTGCTGCTGCAGTACTCTGGGATGCAGCACAGTGGAGCAGCAGCCACTGCATGGGGATGCTCACAGAGATGCTTTCCTGTGGCCTTTTCCTGGCTGCTGTTGTTCATGAGTCTGAATGACTGCAGATGCAATATTTTTGACATGTGGACCAAAAATATGAATACTTATTAACTATTGCTGGGCTGCTCATAACATAGGGTTAGTGTCAGTTCTGTGGTAATATTTGGGCCTGTTGTTTTGTGGTTTTAAGGAACTATACTGTTAAGTGTCCATCTATCTCTGTTTAAGTAAGCTTCAAAATTGATCACTGCTTCTCTTTTCTGATTCTGTTTTTTCCTGTCAACACTGTTCTCATGGACACATAAAATAATTTTTCCATTCCTGTTACTGATACACTTGCAATTTGGCCGCAAACGATCTGTCTCTCATGATACTTTAGAAACTCACACAGAAACTAAAGGTTTCATTTTGAGACATCGTTTACAGTATATTAGCAAACAAATGTATAGATACTTCTAGAAATTATTTTCCTCATTCTTTTTTCCCTTTATCCAACCCAAACATTGTGACACTCGTGGCCAGTCTCAAACCCCTAGTCATAAGGACCTGCTTCCCAAAGGAATGTCTTACTGTGTGAACCACCAGGATTTTCACAATCTACACTTTTGTAATTGATTGAATGACTTACCTGAAAATGTATTTTTGACTACCGCCATGTATACACACACACAGACCCACACACACACACACACCTAGATACATTCAGAAGGCACATTGTACAATTATTGCCTTTCAGCAAACACACACACACACACACATGCACAATACCAGGGTGGAACACAGAGATAAAAAAAAAATCAATCATAGTGGCAGTAAAACAATAAAAAGGTAAAGGGGACTGATGAATCACAAAGTGAATGGTAGGAGTTCAGTATACTTTCAACACACACACACACACACACACACACACACACACACACACACACACACAAGCTGGCATAAAACAGAGGGCTCTAGTTAATAACTCACAGGGTCTGCTGGTCCGCAGTATTCCCGAAATGTCCTTGAGACCTCCGTTCCTTTAATCTCCAGTGCCATGCAAGGCCCAGAGCACAGCTCAGACACCATACTCTGCCAGGAAGTAAGCAAGAGAAAAGGTTTTTATTATTTATTTTCAGGAGGTGACCCATAACAATGAAGAGGCCTATTGTTTACTGAGGCAGACAACAGTAACGCAACTAAGCTGCTCTGTGGCTTTAAACACTTCAGATTTCAGGCAGTTTAAAAAAAGAGAAAGTGGAAACAATTGTCTCCATTGTGCCTAGACTACCATTACCGTTCCTAAACGACATTTTAAATGAGATTACCATTTCAACGGATAATTATCTGGGACTATGTGGGATAGCCTCTACCGTTGTGGCAGTGTATTTCACTGAGGCAGAAGAGAAAAGCTAAATATCAGAGTAATACCAGTAAGACAGCAGTATACTACAGCTTAAGATGATATATATTACACCTTGAATCTGATAAAGCTCCTTACAGACAACACTGATAAGTACACTAGCAAATATATATAAATTAATGGAACAACAAAGCTTACACAGTGTCCCAATTACTCACTTTTCTCTGACCTGACTCCCTCCACATTTGGTCAGTTATAGGCCAAGTAAAACCTTGGTAAAGTTAGGTCAGAAACTAACTAAATACATTTAAATACATGCATCTTTTTAAAACAAGATGCATTGGGGCACATTGGCCTCACACTGACCTGACTAGTCCTTTATTGAATTAAGTCAGGGTCTGAGCAGGAAAACAAAACAAGCATGCCAGAAGGCAGTGAAACAGCTTTCTTACTCTCATTTTCACAATCCAGGATAAATAAAATAATCTGAGGTCAAAATTTGTTCATGCCTTGCAAGCATTGCTCTACATATAAATTAGTGTCTTCTAGCAAAGACTTCTATCCCGAGTAACTTATGCTGAAGAACAACATGAGTTTATTCACCTGATAACTATGAGCAACACTGCCAGAGCTGGCTAACCCCATTCCCAGATCAGTGAGCACGGGCGTAGCACCAGGGGGAAAAAGGTTACCAAGTATACAGGGCCCAAGGATTTGAAGGGGCCCATGAGGATTTGGGAATTTTGTTTTTTATAAAGAGGGGAGGGCTCTCAGAGCCTATCTGTGTACAGGGCACAGAATCTGTACTTACTCCCCCGTCAGTGAGTCTATACTTCCTGTAATGTCAATGCTGCAAATGAACTAACTTAAAATGTAAAATTTGGAATACAAAACACAACACATGCATAACAGACCAAAGAGGAAAACATAGACCATACCATAACCCCATTTACCTTAACTAATGTAAAAAGTGGAAGTGCTGGGGGATCAGAAGGGAACCAAGATACAGTCTGAAGAGGTGGGTCTTCAGTCTGTGACAGAAGATGGCCAATGACTGTGCTGTGTTAATCCCAGTAGGAAGTTCATCCCATCACTGAGGGGCCAGTAAAATCAAGCCTTGTAATTTGGGGATGCAGCCGTTCAGCTAGGGGGAAGTCAGTTGATTTGAGTTGACTTGACCATTCACTGCCCTTGAGCATTCCATCTCAGCATTCAGGCACAAAACCTGAAATATATCTTGATTGAGTTCTTGTGCAATTTGCCAATAATTTTTGGATTGGGAATGGTCAAAATGTTATCAATAGGTTTTCTGCTAAACTCCTTGTTTCATGTAGAGGCTAAAATAACCTTCAACCTTCATCTTCCTGCTCACACCACCTTATAGTTCAAATAGTTTTTTTGTATCAAAAGCACTGATTATATCTGTAGAATACAACTCCATATACATAACAAACTGTCCGATCAGATCCAACAGTGAAGTCACTTCAATTTGGCAGAATGGGGGCCCTAAAAAGTATGCACAGGGCAGGAGTCTTAAAAATGTAGCTGGTGGACAAATTATAGCCCAGCTTTGGTCTGTCTGAGCTATACACTGAAAGAACATATGAGCACAAGGACTACTAAGGTACATTTTGTGTAATCACAGTAAAGTGTTATAAACACAACACTGGAGTTAATGATTACCAAAGAACTCAAGAAAATAAGTAGCTTATTGTTCTCTATTATTAAAGACAGTTACCCAGTTAATTGACAGCTGTTGAGTTAAGAAGTTGTCTCATCCTTTTGATCCCATTAAACATAGTGATACTACCGACCACATGCTCTGATTTCACACCAAGGTACAACGGTAATAGAGAATGTCACGTGTCTGTTGAGGATGTTCACGAGAATTGCTGTCAGTAGCATGTATTAGGTAGAGCAAGCTACAGGCTGCTTAATCTAGTTTGGATACATGTTTAAAAAGATTGTTATTCCATACATTATGTTTTATGTAATTACTTTACAATTTTAATGTAAAAACTGAGCCAGTGTGTTGATAGATTGTTGGTATTATAAACAGCTGACTGAAGTAAAATGTGATATATTAATTCAGCCATGAAATCAACCAGTAAAATTGGAAGAGCTACCTCGGCCTGGATGGATTTGAGCAAATGAGACATCAGTGAACAGGACATTGCACTCTAAACGCAAGTAAATTGGCCCGGCCATCGGGCTCGGCAGTACAAAAGAAACAGTGTTTGCAGCAATTGGAGGGGAGATCCAGTCCTGTGATTATCTGGAAAGGTGATTGTACAGGCGTTTCATCACCACATCGGAAAGTACAAAGGATCTGCTGAGAGATGCAGAAAGAGACAGGAAGTATCCAGAGCAGGTAACCGGAGGAGGACAGGCCTTATGCAAGGGATGAAAAAAACAGGGCTGCTCTGGAGAGAGCGCAGCTGCATGATCCCCTCAGAGACCAAATGCCCTTCTTCATAAGACACTCATAAGCCGTGGCTGGGGAGTAGGGCTATGGAGCCCTGCCATTCTTTGAGCACAGAGATATAGAGTAAGACCTGGTGAGTATGTTTTAATTAAAAGAGTGGAGTGACCGAATCAACCAACAAAAGTTAAAGTTTTCTACATAACTTTATGTAAGGCACTGGATTCACACAAAAATGTGTAATTATTTTTGAGGTGGGAGCTGTTTTGAAGTGTGGTATTAGTTACACAGGAAGACGCTTACAGCTCTTCTGCAGTTACATAGTAAATCTTAGAGATCAAGGCCTTGGACTTGTTGGACTGAGGGCTCACGTTGTAACCTGGGGTCATTCTGTTTGCTACCTGAGAGGGTGTATTCTAGGTAAGACTGGGCCACTAAAAACAATAGTGGCAGGACTTTATACCTTGGAAGGTTTACGATATCAGCCAATTGAAGGATTGAAACACAAAATCGTCCCACGCAAACTGCTAATAAGCAAGGACAATCAATCATTCACAGACTCCATTAACTCCAGTGCACATCCACTTTAATCTGTCACGTTAGATAAAGAAGATCAAACATTACGAGGCTTCAGGAGCTCTACATTTTCTCTGAGGTTTAAATGTGGTCAACCCCTCTTATCAGAAGGTCACTGAGCTATTCATATAGTGTAGAGAAGTGCTCTGATTGTCCTCAATTACTACAGCACATACCATCCGTTAAAGGAATTTCACACCCTAATTAATACTCTTTAATGGGTAACTATGAGATTTTTATCAAATCAGGTAGCTGACTGTCTTCAAAAGACATCACATAGATCTTGTACAGCTGTAAGCACAGTGTGTGCACTTGGATGATAAGAAATTCCAGATAAAACATTCTGTACTACTAATTTACAAAGGTTTCCTCATGATCTGATCAATTCAGACTTAACATTGATCCACATTCACAGATTTACATTATAAATTACAAATTCTTCCATTTTTGTGAAAAGCTATGTTTACAGGAGTATTTGTAAAACATAAAATTGCTAGCATATTTCAAGTATTGTATTTTCAAATGAAACATGAAACAGCAGTTGCTCCCTAATGATTGAGCACAGGAGAATTTGCAGAGAGTGATGACGCTCTCATATTTCCGCGAATCACAAGCATACATAAGGTGGTTTCCCTGCCAACCTGTCAGATGGGAGCAAACTGAGCACCATGGCAACAAGACAGCCCAGCTTGACGCGGACAGCTAGCAGGGGTCCCCTGACGCTGCTGCATTAGTATTCCAGCAGAAGTGTGCACAGGCTCGCTCAGCTGGAGCTCACGTGGCCAGGAGGGTCTATATCTGTGTGAGCAATCTGGTGCTGTCATGCTGGAAACCCTGGCAGATGACATCACAGCCTGAGAAGGGAGCTTCCATTCGATTGGTCATCATTACTACGCACTGCCTGACTTACAGTCCAGATGGGCATGTATGGTAATCTCCTCTTTTTGTTCAGGAAAAAACCTGCAATCCTCACTGATGTCTATTTACTTTACTTTTAACTTTTACAGAAAAGTTAAGGACTATTATGAAATGTTACATAAAAATCAATATTTAAAAAATGCGTCCTGGAATAGGCATTTAAAAACGTTTACACCATAGCCCGAGTGAATTCCTCTTTCTGATTGGCTGCAGTGTGTGTAGAATGCACATTATCTTCCTTGATAACCTAACACCTAGGACATAGTTCAAGCGCAGATGTTTAATCTCTGTTCTAATTTAATACTCCAGTTGCGTTAACCAGAGACCTAGATTGTCACAGGCATTAGCAACGTACTTACAGATTACATTGCCTTGGTTGGCATACAAGCTTCACGAAACCAGTAAATATACAAATAAAAGAGTTTTTACTCTGCAAATCTCTCAGTTACAATTTACATCTAGTAAAGCAATTTTGTGGTGAGTGGTTTAATATTTATTATGTCTGGAAATATGATGCAGTAATTGAGCTGGTGTTAGCAGCACACTGACAGGGGAACTATATTGGCTTGGGTGCCATTACAAACTTCATAAAACCAGTTACTCAGTGAATATTTTTTGAAACATTCATTTCCATTACACCAACAGTATTAAATAAATGTTTTTTATCTTTGGTAAGTACCTGGAAGTACAAAATTATTGGAGTGCTCTTCACCTCAACCTCATAAAACTATTTTGTATAACTGGACACTTCATCATCATTATCATTCACTTTTTCATCAAGTTATACTACTGTTCACATTTGCAGTACCAAAGCAGTGTCAACACTTCCCATATGTTTCTATGATTCCACTATCCAGCATATTAATGGAGATCAGAGGGAGTTATTTCCTAACTGTGGGCTACGGTATTAAATTAGCAAAGACATTATCACAGGAAACAAAGAACAGTATGTTTAGAAACCTTTATGAAAACTGATATACTGTGTCTGATATTTGACTACAAATAAAATGTAAATATCTTTCTGATTACATATTTCATACATTGACGTTCATTCAGTACTTACAGTGTATTCGTCCACAACTCCTTTGTAAACTTCAAAGAACTCCTCAGCATTGGCTCGCTCCATAGTAAACTGTGAACAGAAAAATTTTCAACAGGAAGGATGACTGAAACTGCACATACAAAACACTGGTAAGATTACTACAATCAAAATGTCTTAAACCAAGAGAAAAGTAACATGGAACTATTCTGTTTTTTTGATAAACGAAAAAAAAACACATTTAAGTGAAATTCCCAGACATGGTTGACCTCAGAAAAGATAACTATAAGGTTCATAATCTGTAGTCATGTGACCACCTATAGTACTCGTGTGTGGATCAGTAAGTGAGAGTCTTGGCGGGACAGTGGGACAGTAGGGGCTTAAGCAGAACTACCTGTCTGAGTAGACGACTGTATTGAGCATTACGCAGCGTGCCCGTGGTCAAGCTGGGGTCAGACTTATCATTCTGACCCGTGTCTCTCTGAATGGATGCTGCTGCACCAGGGCAGCAGACGCCACATGTGACAGTGCACGCACCCTCACTGGTGATGAGCAGAGGGCAGCTGTCTGCTCGGACAGTGAGAATGGGAATGACTAATCTCAGCTGTGCAGATTTTTCCTGCCGTAAGAGAGCAAAATCCCTACCAGTGCCTCAAACAGCTCTCTTCTGTTTCTTGTGTTTAGTTACCTCATTTCTCTTGTTCCTTCAGTGCATGAAGAACCAAATTTAAACTAACAGGAGAGTAAGCTATTGTTACTACTGGAGGGGTGTAAGCTATTGTCAACACACTGTACATACTGGAGGGGAATAACATCTAAAAAATGAAGAAAAGCCAGAGCTGGAAGAAAATGTCTTGTAAATGATCTGTGCAGAAACATAAATGTTCTGAAAACTCTCCTCACCTAGCAAGCACTGGGGCAAGTTTTGTCTCACCCAGTGGATTTATCACAATTTGGCACATTGGTGAGACACACTAAGAACCAATGCTTTAGCTGGACATGCAACATGACAGCCCTTAAATGTTGACTTTTGTAGACACTGCTGAGCGACAAGCTTGGGAACAGGTTGTAGGGACAGCCTGCCAATGTACAGTAAATGTCTGGCTCCCTAAGGCCTTCAGAAAACACTACCCTGTACATCTGAGGGCAAAACGTGACTTTGTGTAAATATGCAGCCGCCAGCAACAGAGAAGGAGACAGACAGCATAGTAACATACACTGTAGTACACTGCCCATCATTCAAAATCTCACAAACCAGCTCCTATGTCTACTGTCCTATTCAATCTACAATGCTTTAATGCTCTCAACACCTAATTTATGTTTCATCTGAAATAGAGGGACTGGAGCTTGTAAGTACAAACTGCACACAAAATCTAGCCATAGTTGAGAGGACTCAATGTTTTGTTCCTGTTACAGTGGAGCGGCCACTCCCCTCTTATTAGAGAAAGCGGGAGGTTTGCTCGGATCACTGACCTGAGTAATGACTGCCCTGTCGATCCCAGGGTCAGCTCCAGACCAGCAAAAATCAATAGAACAAGGCTTTGAGGTCATGCGACTTTGGAAGCATGTGAGGTTGGGGGAAGGGAAGGGAAAGGGGAGCCTCCCTTACCACAGCCATTGAGCAAACAAACAGGAAAATCCATTTGCTTTCCCTAGGCAAGCTTCTAAAAGATTAAATGCTATCTCATGGAAAACTGTAAATGTTTTGTCAAACACTTGTTAACATTTGTGTCTTCTGAAGTAACTTCAATGGGACTATTCATTTCACAATGGGGAATACTTTAAAGAAAACTAGATGACATCTGATGACCTTACGTGCTAAGTGTAGGACATTTCTGAACTGCCAACATGCCAGAGATGCTGAAATAAAGGTAATTACAAACAAATAGATGCAAATTAAATAAAATAATTACTTCACTTACATTGATTTTCCACAGTGGAGGACAAACCTCAAGAGTCATACACAGAAAGGGAACACATAATTCCAAACAAAATTAGGCTGCCAGAAGCCATAAACAGTATAGTGCAGATCTAAACATCATGGCTGATATACCAATTTAGTTCAAAGTCTCCTCTTTGCTTTTTCATGAAGATTGGCAGGCGTTCAACTAGCATCCTGATGAAGTGTGTGGGGTCTCTACAGAGTATGTAATCTGAGCAATGTCTCTTGCCCAGCGCCAGTCATCATGTCAGAGAGCTGCCTGTTCTCACAACACGGTATGGGCAACAGGGACGGTCACCAAGCAACTATCTGAATGACCAAGGGCAAGAAACTACAGCTTCTCATTTGTAGATAGCCTTTCAGAGCCCGTTGCTGTGGGCCTGGCAGAATGCATGCTCTAGCCTGCTGGAGTGAGAGTGTGCAAAATGTGTTGCTCTGTTGCATTAGACACAGCTGTGAAAATTTACAGATGGAAATGCCACCATGCGACATTTTGCAGAGTAGCAGAGCTTTTATACTCAATGACCTATTTGAGTCTCAAGAGGAAAACATTAGCATATTTTTAACCATGGATCCATTTAACATTTTCTGAAATGCCCACAGAATAATCAGCAGTGGTAAGGGGCCAGGGAAAATCTTAACAATGCGTCTTCATTCATTTTTACATGTGAACAGTCTTCTAAAGATAAGGGTACAGAATGTATACTGATAAAATATAACATGAGTGAAGCCACAAAAAAAAGATCAAGGTGAGCCTTGGGCTTTAATCTATGTAGCATCATCTTCCTGCCTAGCAGCCACACCTATAGTTTCTCTGTGTGGTCACACTTCAAGATGAAATGAAATGTGTGATAAAATAAAACACCAACACTTAATTTTTAAGATACAAAATATGTGCAATATTGTTAATGCCCCCTACAGAGCATCATGCAATTACCTTCTGATACTCTGGACTGACATTTGAATTTTCACACTGTTCCTATACGCGTAGACAATATTTACATACAGACACACATGTGCACATACATGTGCATGAACAGGCCTATTCAGAAATAAGTTAGGGCTTACCATTTGCAGAGCAGAGATCTCAAAACCTGCTTTGGTGATGGAGGCCAGGATCTTACCAGTGAGAGCTGAGAACAAAGAGGAGATGACATGTAACTATCAAGTGAAAATTCAGACTCATTCTGTACTCCAGCATGTCAAACTGGCTGATCATCAGAAAGCCCCAGAAGTATCTGCCAGCAGCTCATACTGTCCTTTGTTAAAAACTCCAGGGAATACCTTAGTTTTACATCCTCCTCATTGTACATTTCCCCGAATGTATCAGCAACTGAATTATAACATTTCTCACATCATACAATCTACCCACACTAATTTTCTTCATGTGTTAACAGCTACTTAGAGCTTTCGATGAAAATATATATAAAATATATGCCAATAATGATGATATTTGTCTTTTATAAATAAAAAATACTCACTGAAAATGTAACTTTTTAAAAGGCTTTTAAATAAGAAAACATATGCAAAAAAGCAACATTTGTCTAACAATTTAACATAACTCTGGTTTTTGCTAATCTTGAACAGCCTATTAGTTTATCTTTAGTAAGGGCAGCAACACTTCTGGGGCTGACTTTAGTAGGTGTTGTGGGTCTTTAAAGCACATCTGCTTCAGTTATCAACATACAGGGCCCAACATATAGCTTTATAGACTCTACTAAGTAGCAGTGTGGCAGATTGGAGTTCACAATTGCTGTTAACTTATATAGCGCCACCATGTGGTCAGTTAAGGCAAGAACAAAAATAACAAAAAAAAAAAAAAAAAAAAACAGGAGGGTTCTTGTACCTGCAGTGCTCGAATTCCCTATAAAAGCTTAAGCAAAGAATACTTTCATCTTATCTATTCAATCACACAGTGGCTACCAACTTGGTTTAATGAAAAAGACACCACAGTGTTTCATATATGTGTCAATATCTTGTTACTCTTATGCCCAAATTCTAGTGTATGCTATAAACACAGATAAATCCACACTCGTGTGTTCTACACTATACTGTATGCTATACTGGAGTGTTTTTCTTCTAAAATGTTTTTTAACCATTTGATTCTTTAACTTATTTTTATTTTATTTGAGCACCTGTGTTACCTTCAATTCTGTCATGATGCAAGCATGACTCATAAATATCCACAGAGTGTTTTGTGCTGTAAGAGCCACTTACTGCTGCTCCCATTCTGACTCCCCCGATACCCACATACACTTATCTGTCTGACTGGAACCACCGTCTATTCTTAGTTGCCAAACCTCATAATGATTACATCTCCTTTATGTAACATGAGAGTGATGTATGTCGATCTTAAGGCACCACTTCAGTTACACACAACTACATGGATGTATGACATTTGCATATGTGTGATTTCAGACAATAGTGGTAATTTGATGAAGCATTAATGGTTATGTAACTGGTCATGTTCACTGACTTTATGCTTTCCAATTTCTTTATTTTAATTACAGACTGAAATCCATAAAAAAAGAATAGTGCACAAAGTCTCCTTATTAAACTGTATTAGATGGTGAGTCCACTGCAATATTAATAAGACAATCTTTACAATCAGAGATAGCCTATGAAATCTCTTGCATTCCCTGCCTTTTTCAACCCCTACTCTGGCTCAGGTAAGAGACTGCATTAAAAGATACTTTTATATTTTCTATAAATACTTTCAAACAGTATATCCCTATTCACTTGGTACACAATGCATTCCTTGTGCAAAGAAAGTAGTACTATTGAGTACTTAATGCCTATGAAATCGATATGCTTCTTTGTTCTAATAATTTTAAGCCATATTAACACGCATTCATGAGATATCCTGTAGATACACTGCTCAGGCCAGTCTATAGGAAAAGGGGAAAATGTACAGTAATCCTAGAGAGACATCACTGACTTCTAATCAGTCTGTCACTGTTGTTCAAAGCTCATTTCTGTTGCCAGGGTATCTTTTACTGAGGTTCAGCGGGCAGGGAGCAATCTCCCTAACTCAGAGATACCTGCTGGACTTAATGGACTGGTGTTATATGACAGAAAAAAGGCAAGGTAGGTCTTTCACTTAGACTTTAACTACCTTTCTGAGGCAGGTGTGATGTCAATGGGTAGAATCTGAGCCCTTCTCATAAAGAAAGTACACACTGCAGACCCACAAACACTCGCATACAGGTGGATAGGATGTCACCAGCTAGAATTTGAGCCCTTTCCTATAAAATGGTAAAATCCATGTGTGGAATTTGGGAATCAAACATATAGGCTACAAACACAAAGACACACACACAGGAAATACACACACAGATGCATAAGCAGCCTTTTGCAGAGGTCAATGAAAGCACACAGCTCCCCTCCATTTAAAGACACACAGGAGACTCCATCCTTGCTAATAGGTGGGATTGATGACCTCCCCAGGCCTGGATACCTAACCACCCTGCCAGGTTGAGCACAGCACACCACCACTTGGGTCTGCTTGAACATGTCAGTTGGAAACATACGAACCAGCTGGGGTAAACAAATAGACAGGCACTGTCGAAAGGTCTCTGCACTCTGCTAATCATGGAGAGGGGCGTATTATGAGATGAAACAACAATACATGGAGACCACAAATGCACCTTACCCACTGCAGGATGAAACAGTGCTCTCCCATTTTCCAACTTCAATTAAAACCCTTACAGTTCAGCTACTTTGGCTCAAGAACAGAGGAATCTGAAGAGCTGCCATTAAGTGAGGTTGTTCCTTACTGAATCAGGCTTATATAGGCAATTCTGTGTCGGTTTTGGCTGTTTCAGGTTCACAGGTGCATAAAGCATCTTTTAAAAGAAGATGTGGTTGAGGTACATTTCAAGAGGCCATACCTTGTCTGAGTCTGAGAACTCAGTCATCAGATTACAAGGCCCAGCTCCTTGTCAAGTAACCTCTCAGCAATTTTTAATCAGGTGAAAAGAGCAGGCAGCCATGTAAAGGGACCCTTATTCCTGTCCCTGTTTCCTTTTCCATAATCGTCTCCTCCATTAAATCCAAACAGTTCTGACCAACAGTTATTTACACTTGGCAATGCTCTGTTTCATGTGGTACAAAGTATATAAAGTTAAGAAATAAATAATTATTATCACAACATACGGAAAAGATTGGTGTGTATTATGCCAATAATTTATTCACCCAGTCAATATCCCTTTTTGACATCAACAAATACAAAACTATGATTATTACAGTGGGTTTACTTAAAAAGTAAAAGAGCCATGTATGGAGTTAAATGTAAAGTTAAATGTATGGAGAAAATGTACCTACATTTTTGGTAGAAAAGCTTTTGATTACTTGAATTTGAAAATGAAAGGGCATCAGTGTAGCCATAATGGTAAACTCCATAACTCAGAGGTTCTAGTGTATTACTACTATCATACTACACAACTCCAAATTAATGGAGAAATGCATGAAGAAGCATTAGCCAGTACAAATACAGCAAAAGGAGGTCCATATGTTTGGTGAAAGAACAGATTCACACACCTGTTTCGATCTGGATTAGTCTGGGGAAAAGCTAAAGCACCATGCATGACAAAATCAGAGCCAAGACTTTAAGAGCATTGCCCCACAGGAGCAGCCACTACAATGCACTTTGTCCTTCAGTGTAACTAAAGAAACCAAGCTGCTTGTGAGTTCTCAGTTACAACAACTACTGCAACCTACCAAACTACCACACAATAAAATTGGTATGTGAGGTCACCAAAAGAAACATAAAAATGCACTGGCACCACTTTCCAATTTTTGTTCAATTTAGCCACAGAACATTATTGGATGAGCTGAGTCCAAGTTTTAACTGAATTGTGGTGGAGAAAAATGTATATATAATGTAAATATAGTAAATATAATGTATTATTTTAAATAAGCTTATATAGATGGACTGTTCTATCATGTCACCACATAACATAACATATGAGACACAATAAACCTGCTTTGGAGGTACCTGACTGACAAGCAATAAAATATTGCTAATTTAATATGTGATCACTGTATGGTTTGCAGCATTTTATAGGCTGATAACACCACCCACAACAATAGCAATAATATATTATTATATTGGCATATTACTACACAATATATTATACCATCATCTAATATTTTATTGACAATGTGCTCCAATAAGACAAAGTCACTGATTAAGATAACATGCACAAGGTCTCACCATCTGTTCTGTTATTCTGTCAGACATGCATGGAATGTCAGATGAAAAACCTGAAAACATAAACGCCTGAGTGCCCTGCCAGTTGTGATTATGGTTGTAAGAGAGCACTTCAATGGAAAAAAAACAGACTTTGATCACGGCTGTAGAGTAGTAAACACATCTCCTTGATGTCCCCCTGCGCAAAGTGCAAAGGCAGATTAGCCAAACACTCCATAAATAAAAGATCCTGAACTTAATATCTCTCAAGTGTTTATTGGAGGGGCAGCGGAGTTTAGAGTGTGTATGTATGAATACCACAGAACAGCTGAACTATAGGAAAGTTACAAATAAGACGTTATGTTGGAGCAAATCCAAATGTGCATGAAGAATCTTTGAATGCACCAAAGCTAAAGAAAATTATTTCAGGTGGAATAAAACATTTTTCCTATTACAGCTCGAAAGAAAATGTATATATTTAAAACTGCAATTGTATGACACATTTTTTTTTCCATCATTCATATTCATAGGCATGCCTTCCCAATTTATGAATTTTTTAAGAGGGGAAATTTGAGTAGAAATAATCCCAGCTCACACCGAGCTGCTCCACTGTTGCTGATTCATATGGGGGCTTGGGAATGGTGAAGTAATAATAGAGGTATGTTTCATGATCATATCACCTTCCACTTGGAGATGGAGTGCACAGCCTAGTGTAGGGACTCCAGCTGTTCATTTTCCCATGTAGTGGGGTGTCTCCTTACTGTGTCTGTTTTTCCATCAAAAGATCATGAGGCATTGAGAACTACATTATGATCCTTATCAGTTTCATTTACAGCAGGGAGACGCAGGAGGGAAAATGTGCACCAGATCAGTGCGTTTGTAGTACTGCATCCTGATAGGTGTCCTTCATTCAGTCTCACTAGCAGATCATGTAGCAAATGCACAGAGCTACATCTGATATTAATTGAAAACCATTTTTTTAAACCTTCTTTCATATTTTCCTTTTAAACTACAACTCAGCTCTCAGCAAAGAACTGAGAGCAACTCTATGTTACCAGCAAAATGAAGAACAGAGTGGTTGTAGCTTACAGTAGTTAATGCTGTACTTATGAAAACACAATACCGATTTCATAACCCAAATTAACATATTTCAAGCAAACATCCTCCACATGTATAATAAACACCCAGCAATCTAAACATACTGAACACGGACTGAAGCTATTTTTAAAAGCAGTTATTTCCAGCAACATCTCCTGCATATACACACACTCTCAATCATCTTTGGTCATGCCTGGGTTATCTGCGGATAACACCTTCCTATGTCCTCTGCGTTCTCCCCGCCCCACAGACAGCCGGTCAAGTCCCTCAGCTGCACCGCTTGTCACATGGCCTCCCCTACCACTGCGTCATCTTCCAACTGCAGGTAGGGCCGTTGCTAGGCGATGGTTCTCTAGCTGCCTAGCAACAGATGTTTCCCAATTTCTGTCAGGGAAGGGATCGGCGAACCCAGTGCCTCTCTCAGACAAAGGCAAGCATGATTTTTCCATTGGTAGAGGACTTCACTCAAGAGGCGTGTGCTACTCTGGCTAAACTGGCTCAAGACTGATTGTAATAGCGAAGGAACTTTGGCCAGGGTGGCACTGGGTTGTGAACAGGTTAATGAACAATGCCTTTATGACTGCAAAGCTTATCTGCACACTGGTCCTCTTTCTTGACAAGACAGAGAAAAGAAATGAACGCTACAGATAATGTACTCTACTGATTTAAAATGTGCTTCTTTCTGGTTACAGGATTAATATATATCTCAATGATATACTGTTCTTGACAATTTACAAAGCTAACACAAAGCCTCGTGCTAGTTTGGAGAAATACACCACTTCATTAAACTTATATTTTAATATGTCATGGATAATTAAAGCCTATTAATCCTACTAAAGCGGAAAAACTGCATTTCTCTTTATTTCTAAGTTGTTCTAAGAAAATAACAATGGTGGCAAAAAAATCAGCTGTAAACTGAAATAAAAACCACAATTACTGTAGTAACTAGTAAATTTATTGGAGGGTTGAGCAAATGATTAGCAGACAGCCTTCTGCAGCTAATGGCTTATCCAGCCTTAACGGATATACACTTTGTCCTCTTACTGGTATAAAACAAGGTCTGGCCCCGAATGCTTAAACTATTAAGTAACAAAATCACAACTGTAAAGGCAGCTACACAGATGAGTCATATTAACTCAAATGCCAATTAGCCGTATGTGTCAGCTAGAAAATAGTCTGACAATCAGCACCTTGATACCTACAAAAATTTTGATGTTACAAAAAAAGTAATTATGGGTATAATAAATGAATTAAAAAGCCATAAATATTTCTATAAAATCCTTTTCTGCTCTTCCTGAGTATAGACTGTACCAATGCCAATTTCCAGCTCCTTTGTAGGAACTCTTTGTCACCTTGTTCAATGACAGAGTTAAAAAAGCACCAAGCATGACATTCTCTGGAATGTAATCCACATGAGGTATACCAAAGAAATGCTGAAATATGAAATAATATCGTCATGTGAAATACTACTGCAAGTGCCCATTATTAGGGTGAGTGGTCTCAAATTCTGATCACTATCACAGAGCACATAAATCCAAGGTGCTATATACACTAAATTCATTCAGGTTGAAGGTTGTGCTTCAAGGTCACTGAGCTGGATGCTCACTTCAACAGAAAGAATGTTTCTATGCCATGAGACTAAGATTATGAAGGCTGTTCCCTAGAGATTAATAACCAATTGTTGCTTATTGTATCAGTTACTAACAATTACAAAAAACGTTTCCTCTGAGCATGAAGTCTGAACATTGCCAGTTTATGAGTGTAAAAAAGGATATTCATTTTCTCATGTTATGACCCATGACCCCTACAGTACTACCCCTGATGCTTCTCATCAACCCATCTGGACTACTACGAGATGAAGAGTCCTGCATCAGGATGGATACCAGCAAAAATGTCGTTAGTGGTGATATTTTATCCTTTTTATTTCCAGGTTCGGTTGTGGGTAAAAAAAAAAAAAAAAAAAAAAAAGAACAAGTGGGTCGGGTCACGGGCATTGGTTTTATAAAGAGATACAATTTAAAACTATTTGAAAATGTTTACAAAATAAAAAAAAAAAAAAAAAAATCACGGGCAGTGCATCATTCATATCCAGGTCACAGAGGTCATGAGACAAATCGATGAAGCTGCTGTAGAACATACATGACTTGCTCCGAAATAGGTGAAGGCTAAATAAGCTATTGGAGAACATCAAAAAAAATTTTTTTTTCCCACAACTGAACCCAGGACAAAGGACAAAATATCACCACTGATCACATTTTCACTGAAACAAAATGAACTCTATGCACAAGGCTGTATCAGGCTCATATAATGTCATATCCCTGTAGAAGTACAGCATGAAAAAAAAAAAAAAAAACGACAGCTCTGACCATCCATCAAGTTTTTCTGCACATGGCAAACAGAATACCCACTGTTATTCTGACACCACTTTAGAAAATTAAGGAATTTCAATGTATAAATCACCACACAAACGGAGAACAGAAGTGAATAGGAGGTGATGGAATCTGACATTTACCTGAAAAATTCTGAAAGGTGAAGACAATTCCATGAAATAGCCACTGAGAGCCAACAGTATTACCTGATAAACCTTAATAATTACCTTGATATTGTGATGCTTTCTGCAGAATATTTGCTATAGGATATTATTTGCAGGTTTTATCGAAAACCCACTGAGGTCAAGATCCCATAACAAAAATATAATCCAAGCCAATCCTCTTAGAATTATTACCTGGTGCAGTTTATTTTGCATGCAGGCTGGGAAATACATGACAGCCTGTATGTGTACATGTGAGTACCTAATAGTGTGCACTGCGTTCTTTAAAGTAAGTATAATATACTACTAAAAATGACAAAAACAAAATAAAATAATATGCTGCTGTCATTGAGTTTATTTGTTTGTGACAAAAAAAATGTGTCCTGGTGTATTCGTTGTGTGCAAGTGTTTGAATGCATGTGTGAATGTTTGTCCCTGTGTGTTCTACAAGCCCTCTCTTGGGCCTGCAGGCCTAGGGACTCACACAGGAGCTGCAGATGCTGCCTGTTAACACATGAAATGCTGTCCACTAGCTGCTGCAACAGCTAGCGGTTCATCAAAGAGCTTCATGTCCTAGCTCCCTTTGTTTTATTTCCCCACAGTTCACTGCCTTCTTTATCACACAAAGTACAGAGTCTACCTACACAGGTCATAAAGTAAAACTACTTCTCAGGCACAACATAAATATAGATACAGCTATATGCTGTATGAGTCAATATTTACAACAAAGTTCATCCAGGTAAAAGTTTGTGTTCTTCCACAGCTCAGTCTTCCTCATTAAATTCATAAAAGTAATGTGTGAAAGTATATGAAAACATGGCAATAAATTAATCAATATTTAGTCACTTGGTTACTTATGCTGGTTTGTTTTCATTCTGAAAGCTACAGAACAAGATGGTCAGTTCATACCATACTAAATGAAGAAAAGATCAAATGTCCTAGAAAAAAAGCCTCTCAGCAACACACTATTTTATTCTTAACTAAACATCTTTAGGGTCTCTTCAAAGCCCAACTTAGGATTTCCAGTTAATCACTGCACAATTTCTATTATAGACACTTTCATGGCAAGTGTTATTTTTCTCAACAGATTCATTTGTTCAGGACACATATGCCTCAGTTTCATAAAATGCTTTTTTGGAAATCCAGAATGGTACTGACTGCATCTGATTGACTGGACAGGAAATTACAAAAATCTAGCGGGTGAACACTATGGCATTAATTAACCCAGCAAGACAAGGACACAACATGCAACACCTGATTCTTGCTTGGGGGTTACTCTAGCAACTCTACTATATGACTGAAACCCTACCGGATGAGAAAATGTATTTTTCAAATGACCAAATGGGTGAAAAATAGTAGCACAAAGAATTATAAAATTTAATGAATACAAATATGCTGTTACTCACAAATTTTCATAATTTTTTGTACAGTCTTTTGCCACGCTATATGATGGATGCCACAATCTCTTACAGCTGTGCTAATTAGAATTCTAATGCAGACTGCAGCGTTTCTGGATCAGCAATGTTTCGGTGACATACTAGGCGATTTGTGATATGCTGAGAACTACAGTATTTTCCTGTTCTCTCAATGTACTACCTTGTCAGCAATTCTGAATCAGGAAAAAATGAAAGTATGCTTTTCTTTAAACTATACAGCCTGGGTTGTGCATGAAATGTCTTTAAAATGTACCACACAGCAGGGAACATTCACTGTCACTTTAAGCTGCATCACTCTGAGAGAGGCTTGACCTTTTCTCTGCTATAATCATCTCATGACGGAGACATACTTTCTGAGGATAGCACCCGTGAAAGTGAGTATTACAGGTGCCTCTCTGAGATGCCTGGTTTGTGGTGATGGGTTTTGCAGGATGACAGACAGAACCTGCTGAACCCTGCAGAGCCGCTCTTTTTTCCACCTTCCTCAGAGTCTTTGACAAGCCCCCTGGCCACAGCTTTGTGAGAAAGCCACTGCAGGCCCGCCCAGTTCAGGGGATTGTGCAGATTTCACAGGTCAACGCCCCGGCGGCATGCCCAGCGAACACGGATAAGGCCGGGGATTTGGGAACAATCCGGAGGGAAAGTTGGTAACAAATATGCTGTGGCTTTGCGAGTGACGCACTCTTGTCAAAGTTCGAACACAACAAGGGCTAGAACAGGAGCAGAAAGGGGAAAATAGTTATAGGAAAACAAGGGAAATTTCTATGAGGGGATTAGTCAAAAACAGAGGGAGAGGGAAAGAGTAGCACACAGGGAAGAGTATTGCAATAGAGAAACTACTGCTACAAATGCAGAAGTGAAAAGACGTAACTCAACCGATTAACAGAAACTTAAAAACCTTTCTATAAAGTGTCAACAATAAAAAAATTTCTTACATTGATACAAAGACTTCCATTACAAAATGTCTGAAGGTCAGACAAAAGTAGTTACTGTTAATAAACAAGAAACATCTGAAAAAGGAAAATGATATATATATATATCAAGGAATCATTACACAACCAAGCATCACTCACAGAAGGTTTAGAAACAGTAATTAGTTTTAAAATTGCAATTTTTAAATACCTCCATTGAATGACTTTAACTTCATAACCGAATGCAAAAACTGGAGACTGAAAAGGGCGTTTTTACGTGTCTATTGAAGTGACAGAGGACCCTGGGCCTCAATTCAATTTTGAACCGGTTCAGCTCAAGTGGAAAATTGCAGTCCCTATCCTGTCTACAGAAACACAATCAAGACATCATTATTATGACCTCAGGGATTATCTTCCTGTATTTAAAGCACAGGCGTGTTTGCTGTTTGAAGACTGGAAAGTGAGGAGTGTTGATACCTTCTGAGATGGCATGTGGTTTAATGATGCAACACACACAGTCTGTGTACGTCGCTGAGTTGGAAGGGCCATGACCCGTGGTGGAGGGGAAAAAAAACTCCAGTTCCTACAAAACAAAGAGAAAAATGCAAAACCAGCTCACATAAGGCATGAACTGACATCAGAGCACAGGAAGAGCAATTATGGATGTAAAAGCCTACCTCTCACCAATAACTGAATAATTTAGCTTTCCTTCCATGTATCATAATGGTTAGGCCACTACCTACTTTTGACCACCTAATTGACTCAGAGCTTCCCCACGACCAGTTTCTTTACGTGGAAGTGATGCTCTAATGTAGCTTATAGCATTTATACAAATGTTTTAGTCTTTGTTTAGAACTCTGAAATATTAATCTCTGTTTATTGCACCCAGGAAGTGGCAAAGCATGATGTGCTCTCTCTGTTTGCTGCTCCTCAAACCCTCAAACCCTCAAACCCTGTACTTGAGCTAAGGGAGCTCTCCCTACCCTTGCTGCTGACGCCAGAGAGTCCGACCCGTGGGCAGCGTTTTTGGTGCCGTCTGTGCCGAACTGGGCTCGCAGACTGTTGGGAGCATCTTTGCGAGCTGATTCAGAGTCTGTTGGGCCAAGAATCTTCCTCCAGATAGAAACAGCCTCATCACCCATGACCTCCATGGCAACGACAGGGCCAGAGGTCACAAATTGCATGAGGTTACTGTGGACAGGGAAGACATAACTCGACACTCAACACTGAGCAGCAGCATAGTCAAGGGTATGAAAGTGTTAAGTAACTTATTACACATTGACATAGTACACATTCATTCTACACATTGTGACCTTCAACCAGCCTATTGTTATTTATTAAGCAACACTGTATGACTGCTACACACACACACGCACACATACCTTAGGTGGTAAATCCTGACAAACTGCACTTTGAATTAAATAGTTAATGCAGATTCTCTGAATGATAAAGTATCTCCATGGAGCACATTACGTACAGAAATGTGTCTGTAAGGATGATCCTAACAAATATGATTCTTGTATTACACTGTCAAATAGGCCTAATAAGTTAATGAACTTTGGTGCAGTGATCTCCCATTTCACTACCACATTTACAATTTTTTTTTGGCAGCCCATAATCGCAAATTTTACAAGGTAGCAACTGTGTAACGCTGCAAAGTCCCCCCTGCTCAGTGGAGTGGTGTGACCATACTGCAAAGTCACTGCAATGTCACAAGAGTGCTGATGCCAGTGGTGAGATTTTCACAGCCACCTTCACTCCTCATCCTCGTCCACATATGTGTCAATCATTTACGTGAGAGGCACTCACTTGAAGAAAGACTTTGACTGATGTTCGGAGTAAAAGTCTGCTGCCTGCTTCCTGCAAGAGACCCAAGAGCAAAAGACAGTTAATGAGTGATGAATTGAGTCTCCCTGAGTCTGTGCTGACAGTCACCTCTAGCTGGTACAATAGTACTTGCACCAGTCCCTTGCCAGTTAATTAGCAGGGATTTTACATGCATTGATGACGTTTCCTTTCTGTCACAGAAAAGAACTCTCCTAAGCAGAGTCAGCAGAATAAAGTTAGCCATTAAAACAGATACTCTTATTTCACATATATCATATTTGCTAAATACTCACAATTGTTTCTTTTTTTTTTTTTCTGGACAAATCTTCAACCTCTTTATTTATTTTTCAAGGGATACATTTTGTGCAAAATGTGTTGTAAATGAAAGGCCATTTATTTACAATAAATTTTGCATGACATTTGGCCCTTGAGAAGGATAATGCTCTTGTGTTTGAGCTTGCTTATGTAAACAGTATGTTCTGTATAATCTAGCTAAATTAAATATTCACCCCCTCAACCTTAACTCATTCAGTGTTACTCATACAAACATTCATGGGAAAGTTTATATTCATGCAAGAGAATACCCCAAGCATAAATTCTTACCCTCCTTAAAAGATAATAACAACTACAAACTGACATGGAAAATACCTTATCAGATTAAATCATACAGACATTCAATCCACTGACTTTTTCCCTTTACCATAGGATTCCTTCACAGTTAATTTTCATGTCAGCTGTTTTGAAAATATCTCAAAAAGACAAACATATAGCATATGCCATACTTTTATGATCAGCAGTTTCCATGGCATGCATGAGTGCATTTATATTTTGCTGTTTGGATCATAAATAATGCTCTATCCCAGATCGGATCAACTCATGGCAAATGGCTGAAATGAATTACTGCCACACACACTATTACTCACATGGAACTACTGCATATTTTAGGTTGTTATTGCGGTTCTGTAACAAGGTCAATAGTAAAACAATTTAATAGTTCATAGTAAAACACTGTTAGTTCTCCCAGGGGAAAACACTCCTAGACTCCTAATTCTGAATTTCAATTCTGAGTCTGCTAGCATGTTTACATCTGAGCCTCATCACTTCCCTTTCTCCTTTCACTGAAGTTAGGTACATACATACTTCATTATCACAAGTTCAGTAACACACTTTACTCTCAGTAACACACAGTATCTTTATCTTTCTGAGCATGTGTACATTTGGTATTTTCTTCACGCCAGTATGAAATATGCTTTTTGTACGTTGCAGTACTCTTTAGCATACAATCCGGTTGCCACTTAACAATGCTGCTGAATATGTACCTCCTGTGCACCTTAAGATAGTTCAGGGCATTTGCTGAGCAAGGAAGCATTGTGGGACATCAATTAAAAAGACCAGATGCTTCCCACAATGCAATGCTACTGGGTTACATAGAATACACTGTCGTAATCCATTTTACTACACCATATTCTGGACCAAAATGGGAAGCCATCGTTTTGCTGGCTGCCTCTGACTCTGTATTATATGGAGTAATGCTGCCACCATCTGCTGTCACTGTAAACAGAGACTGCTTCCAGCCTGTGCCATCCACTCTATTCAAAAGTGTGCTGGAAATAAATTCAGAACTGTGGGCTGACATCTTAATTTTCTGGCTTCACATCCATCTTGAGAGGACAGGGTGACATGGAGGAGAGTCTCAGGATATGTTTTGTAACCTTTGCTGACAACTGCATATATAAGGCTCTGTAACTTAGCACATGCTTCCTCTAATGGCATCTGCTGAACAAAGTGAGGAGCTCAGTCAGGCCTTATAGAACAGGTACTGAAATGAGATCATTCTCAGCCCATATTCAATATGCTGTGTGTTAGTATGTAAAAAAAAAAAAAAAAAAAAAAAACAATGTAGCAAGCAAACTGACTCAAAAAAAAATTCAATCAAAATGAACAAAATAACAATCTAATCATAGATGTGACGATTAAAAGCCACGGGATTGAAAAGCGTTGCCCCAAAACAAACAGAATTAGGCCCAATTACGTCTCAACAAGAGCCATAAATAAGCAGCTCGTAATTCCACTGTGTGCTATAAAAGAGGATTCTGTGGTATTGGGGCCATCAGAGTCGTGCAGTTGCCCAGGGCAACCAATGCAACATCCCCTACTTTCACTTACTCAGATCTGTTAGCATAAGGATGACCCCATTTACAAGAGCTCATGGCTTGCCAACATGGTGCAAAGAGCCAAGGGCCTGTAAGAGTGTGGAACTATTCCACAGCCACTGACTCTTGCCAGTTTTTCAGAGACACAAAGCTGTTTGCGTTTGTTCTGTGGGGGAAGCAAGCAGGCCAAAGGGCATGCTACACTGTTTAAAAAGGCCTGTTAATGCACTTCCCTGCCATTTTCACCACAATAGGACTCTATGTAACATAGAGCTGAACAGCTAATTCAGCAGTCACTTTATGCAGATCATTAAACACAATATTTTCAGACAAATGTGTAGGCAATGTACTCATCACATTCTTAGCTGTACCACTTAATTTACAGATTTTTTTTCATATGGGACTCTTATTATTATCCCTTTCCCCCAGTTTACCCTGTAAATGTATACACACCATGATTGCTAAACGTATTGTTGTCTTGTGTTGTGACAGAATTACGGTGTATGTTTTATATGTGTATTGGTGTCTTTCTACTAATATCTTTTCTTGTGGGAAAGTGAGAAAAATACCAATGTCTTTTTCAAGATGTTTCTTGCCCTACCACTGGATCCATATTAGTCCACTCAATCTGCTAATTTCCTTGTTTGTGGCACCTGATCTTGTAGAGTTTGTTAAGGTTCCCAGTTCACTGTGGCATGAGCCAGAGGGAGAACTGGAAACTACAGGTCATGATTTTCATAATAGGAAACATTATGATACAGCTTGCTTTTGTTGCTTTTTACTTAGCACAAAACTAGTAATTAATGCTATGTCGGGAGCATATAGAGTAATGATTATCTGAAAATTTTATCATTGCTGATTTTATCAAAGTTCAAATTTTATTTTTCTTACCATGATAACTTTGTCATCTTGGCTTTGGTTATTATCAAGTTTGCATCATAAACCATCTGAATAATGTCACCAATCTTAGTCACAGCATCCGGCTTTATCATAGCAAGAGTTCTGAAAGAAAAAAAATACAAACACAATATCAATATATAATGTACATTAGCTTCCTGTAGTGTGCCGATTTCCGAACAGATCTGTGAGAGGAGAACATATGTGTGTATGAAATATGTATATAGGTATATGTGAGTGGGGGTGAAGGAAGGCAGAACCCCTAGTTTATGGGGGACAGTATGGGAGATAAAGACAGACAGAGAGAGATGGGGAGAGAGCAGGAGGGGAGGTGTTTGGGTGTTTAGTATTCAGTGGGAATTCAGTGTAGTTGCAGGGCGTGATTCATCCTGATCACACACCATTTCGGAACACAAATAAAGGCCTAGCATGGCCCTAACTTCCCATTAATATTTTGCTCTGGGCAGAAAGTATTTCATTTAAGGCCCCGACAGCCAACGCACTGATTTCAGCTAATAAACAGAATTAATATCAGTATCTGCACATAGCAGTGCTCTCTTTATTAACAGTGACCTTCATGGCATACAGCAGCTTCAACACCAAGAATATGATTACTAAAATAATCCAATTAGCTTCATGATGTTGTGTCCTTCCAAAAAGCTCAGAGCCCATGCTGATGACCTTCAGTTTCTATTCTGCTATTGATGGGAAGATGCCCTAAACAGAGTGATTAATTCTCCTTTGGAATCCTTTGCTACACTATGTAGACTTGTGGGTTATGTTCATGTATGAAACTTGATGGTTTTCTATGGAACTGAAGTTAATGACAGAGGGTGAAATAATTTGTACAAACGAAAGCAACCTTTTAAGTCATATACTGTCAGTGTGTTGCATGTAAAAGTACAGACATCAGAATACATTGCTAATGCTACCAAAAACTAAGTTAAGTAAAAAAAAGTTCTGGGGTACAACTTCAGGAAGTGGGATGAACTACCAGCATCCAATGAAAAACAACTATCCATTTACAAATTCAATAATGTGGGCATTTGTCTAAAGATACAACCAGCTTAGTAGAAAGATGTTGTGGCTCACTGACTAATAACCATTCAGTTAATATTGCAAATTTATACGTACCAAAGTTTCATCACTGTCCTATGGTAGAAATCTTTCAGGGCATAAATACTTGTAAGAGTAGGCTCTTTTTCTCAGGTATGATGAGGACTCCTTCCACATTTTGTTGTTAAACATTAACGTTTTTTCTACAAGATGAGGGGTCTGTCTTAATCTGTAGAGCTGTTCTTTAGCCCCAGGAAGTGAAATTGCAGAGCCGGGAAACTTTGGAAGGCCATTAAATGGCACATTTTTGGACTCCAAAGCCGTTTCGCATGGCAAAGGGCCCAGTGGTTCTCTGGCACAAACTCTCAAGTGTTACTCATGTTGTCTTTCTCACAATGTGTCTGGTTTAAGGCACAGCAGGAAAACAGACAGGACATGCTGTAATGACAGAGAAATCTCACTTCATCATGTTTTACTACCAGGGGCGATTGAAGAAATTGGCACATGAAGCTGATCTTTTGGAGGCAGTGCTGAGCCTATTCACTGGACTTATGGAAATGACAGAGGCAGGGGGTTGATTTCTTTGTGCAGCAATTTGGGTCTGTTTATGAGGTTCACCGTGCAGAAAATAAATTGGCTGCCTACTCTCAGCTCATTCTCCTGTGGGCATTACGAGAGGTAATTTCGGCTGCTGAAAGAAAGGTTGAGCTGGAGAACAATTAAGTTTGTGTCCATATTCATTTCATACTGAACTGAAGGAAAACACATGAAGGGCAAATAGAAGGGTAGGCGCTGATTCAGAGTAAAGCATAACTTTTTTAACCTACACTTTGAAGGGGATGTTCACAAAAATACATATTTCTGTAAGACATCACGTGCCTTGTATGGGATGTATTGATAACAGTTTGGACCGTTGACAATGAGCTAGTTCACTGTATGCTGCACATAGCACAGGCTAATACTGATAGCAATACAATGGTTGTCTATGTTCAGCTAATACCTTGCTAATAGCTGCCAAACAAAGTTTACTATGTTTACTAAGGCCTAGAGACACAAGATATTCCTATCATTAGAATGGAGTTGATTTACACAGAAAGTTTATCTTTTGAATTTGTCTCAGAATGCCAGAAGAAAGTTATAAATTAAAACAAACTTTATTATCGAATACAATAAAGAAAATACATATACAGTGGCAAAATATATACTGTGACAATGTTGATTTGTGCCACATCAACTCATAACAGTCTCAGAGACTCCAATGAACTGTGGGGATGAATGAATTTACCTTTCTTTCTTGCTGCCCAGCTTGCTGGCAGTGTACTGGTCCCCATATCCAATCAAGCTCAGCTGACGGGAGAAGATATTCACCCGGTTGCCAACAAAGAGATCCTCCTGATTCAGCTCCTCATATTTTGTCCGTCTTAAAAAGGTACGTTGATTTTTCATGTCAAACTGAATTGACAGGAGGAAGAACAGATTAAAGTAATGCATCATCACTTATCAGGTTAGCAAATGTGTAAGGTACAAATCACTGCACATTTTTTCACAAAAAAAACACAACAATGACATACAATAACTACACTCATAAAATATCAACATGTACTGGTTTACACTTAAAATGAGGCAAAATTCTAGATTTAAACATTTCAGCATATTCCCCTTATCAGTGGTGATGAGTTATCATGGTGTTATGTGATGATGGCAATCTGGAAAGATGGCTTGTAGTGAAAACAAAATGAAATTTTTCTAATGTCCAATTTGTATCTAGTCTTTTTGTTGAGGTCAAAACAGCAAAACGTCATGTGTAACTATTTTTAAATCCAAAATAGACCATAATTGACATGCTTGTGTAGATCTCAAAGATGTGCTTTCAAAGGTGTTTCATTTAAGATGAGCCAACAGGATTCAAACATGATGATATACTGTGGTCATAATGTTTGAATCTTGTGGAATGTTGTTATGTGCTAATGGCAGTTTTATGCAACAAATTCTGTGTAAGACACACTCTAATATGAGCTGTCAAATTAAGAGCAGGTGCAGAGAGAGGAGAGAAAACATGAGCATTTTTTCAAAAAGGGTTACCTATCTGTAACAAACACTTTTAAAGTTTATAATGAGGTCTATTACACCAAATACAATCAATTGTCATTTCCAATAGTCCATAATGATTCAAACACACTGAATCTGGATACATGCAAATCACATTACAAAGCCCATTTGTAGTATCTTTATTTGCATGCAGTGAAAGGGATGATCTATTTAATCTGATTTAAACAATTAACGACTTCTGATTGGACTGAACCCAGCAAGGAAAAACTGATCAAAAAGCACTAACATCACAAAAAACAAGGCTTGACATGAGAAAGTTTCATTCCTCTGAGCAAACACAAAGCTCTCCAGAAATGCATATCCTACACTTGCTGAATTTACAAGCTAATGCAAATCATATGAGAACAACTGGTGATTTATGAACTGTAATGATGAGAAATTGTACTTAATTTACAGATTATGGCAATATGATTAAAAACCCAATAAAACTATGTGGTCCTGATATTATATTTACTATGTAGTATTAAAATACTATTAAAATTCAGTGCAAATGTTATACCACAGAACATCTTGTCAGTTAAATAGTTGTTTAGTCCGTCACTGAACAGACCTTTTTAAAGGAAGCAAGTAACTGAGGTGTGTTGCAGAGAATGTGAGCACATATTTCAGCCACACTTTTAGCAGAGCCCAGCACAGATGGCCCATCAGCCTTACCATTTCAACAGAACCATCTCTGGGGTAAAAGAGTAACTGGAATCGGCGAAGAAGGGCAGCAGTGGGGTCGTACCATTCAGCCAGCAAGGCAAAGCGTTCCTCCTAAGAGGACCAGGGAAACAAGCCTCTCATTAATCATGAACCATAAATATCCAGACATTCATGTCATCGTGGGTTGACTAAATATTGGTTCGACGTGTTTAAGTGAATGATTAAAACATTCAGACAAAGAAAACAGTTACACTAAAATTGGGTATTCAAAAAAAAAAAAACAATTTTCATAAACAAATCAGGGCACCATCTATTTTGAGATCCATAGTTAACAAAATACCTAAACACCATGTTTATAATGTACATATTACAATGTCGATCAAATTTAATGTATTTCAATAACCAGATTAGAGGCCTTCTTCCACTTGTATCCTACAATAGTCTTCGCTTTCAGGTGTAATACTAATGAAACTAGAACAGCTGTTAAATTTCTGAGTAGATTTTATCCCTGTTGGACTTGATTAAAAGTCTGTTAGAACTGTGTGCCATGAATTAATGTAAGAAGTTATAAACTCATTCAATTACATATATGCACCGGCTTACAGCCTTAACTAACCAAATTTCCCTGTTACCTGTGAGGAGAAGGCCACACTGATAGAGACCAGAACAGCTACATTTAAAACTCCAGACTACAGCTGAAACATGCTCTAGCCCAGCAGCATATCTTGCTCTCCACAGGAGAAATGATGGTTCCTCTGGCCACATAGAAACTTACTCAAATGAGGCCATAGGAACAGGAATAGCGGTCAGGAAACAACATAATGATGGAAGCCCAGAAAGCCATGATGTTTTTCTGTTGTCCTCCTGAGAGATCTGGCTCCTGATACAAGCCCACATTCCAACCACACACCCACATGCTGCTGCTGGTGAATTTAGTCCAGCCAAATTTGGGAGCATAATGGTACCATAATGGTGCTAGGTAGTCTGAGAACTCTTCCCTTTTCAAAAACTCACTGTCCCTACTGGCCCAGTGCCACAAGTGAGGCCTAAGTAAAACTTAACACCCTGACAACTTCAGCGCTCTTTACAGCTCGTGTGCTTACAGTAGGCGTATATATGAAGACAAATTCACAAAAACTCAAGTGAGAAGCTGATGGCTAGAACAAGCTATCTAGCTATTAGTGAACCATGAATGATCTATTACACAATCATACAGTACATTGCAGTTCCTTCAAATTCACATGCACCTGCATTGTCAATCACGCACTTGGCAGCTGCCCTGATATAAGCAGGCCTGCCCTGATATAAGAACGTCACAGTTAAACGTTTTGGTCATAGTGCACCTGCAGGCTATATGGGAACCCTTACAGACAGTCACAGCCAATGATGAGAGTCAAATATTCAGTCATAAGAATAATGAATCACTTGGATCAGTATTAAAATGCTTACTCATTAACTGTAAAAAAATGAAGAAGAATCATTTACAATTTTTCCTTCTCATCTCTATTTATTAAAGTAAACCCAGATTAATTGATAGTATGTTATTTTTTTCAGTCAAGGCTTATTATTTGAATATTGAGTCCTAAGAGCCATAGAACATTTAAATATCACATCAACTGAATGCATTTTCCAATTTTAACATGCTCTGTCCTCTGTGCAAATTTTGTGACTAAACAAGTAAAGAAAAATCTACGTAACTAAAATAATAAACATAGCACACAAATGTCAAATCTGTCTGCTCAGTAATAGCAACATTGCAAATGTATTGTCAAATTAGAACACATAGCCTCCAGACTGTTTACATTTTAAGTAATTTTTTACTAATATTACAGTAAACTAGTATGAGTGCCCTGTCACCATATAGTAAGGTACTATGAGTTCCCTGTCCCCATGGCTAGTCACAGATCATGGGGTTTCTCCGGTAGGTAGCCTAATCACAGTGCTACCTCCATTCTGTCTGTCACATAGTCATGGTAAAAAGTTCAGTACTGGGAAATATCAACAACCATGATGAAGGGGTACTGGTATCTTGCCAAAGACTCACTTGATACTGCCAAGAATAGGAGGTAGTGTTTTTACTAATATACTCAATATAAAGCATCTCAGTCTTGAGCCAATGATCTTCTGACACTTTAAATAAACCTTCCGTACTGTAAAGTCTGTCTTGGTACATGACATGACATACATCTTCAGTACTGGTTCTGGGTGCAGCAGGATGCCAATAACCTTAAGGCTGAGACAGTGGCCATTGACAATAGAAAACTTGACAGTCTGAGATTCAGTTAGATGATTTTAGTAAGGAAGAAAAAGTGCAAGTCACTAAATCAGGAGTGAAGACACAGAAAAATTGAAATTAATACTTTTTTTTTAAAATTTACTATCATTACATTATCTGTAGGATGTATAACATTACACTGATACAAAGAAATATTAGGAGTGTTTATCTTGGTTTTCATACATCAATACTCACCATTTCTTTTGCTAGGCATGAGAGGGAAAACAAACTGTAGTGGATGGGCGTTCCACACAGTGGTTAGCAATTACATGGGCCCTGTGGAGCAGCTGCGGGCAGGACCCAGTCAAACTCATTTCTCTGTTCCAACTCTATGTTTTCCAAGCAGCAGAAGGCTTTTATTTGAAGATGGCTTTTGGCAGTGTTGTCCATATTTTCCCAGACACCTGCTGTCTCCCTGCGCTATCACTGGAAAATTTCATGCAGCCCTCATGCAGACTGCAGATAGATCAATGTTGTTTACCTTGAAAGTCACCCCATTTGGGCAATACAGATACAGAACAAGAAAACAATGCAAAATCTTAAATATGAAATGGGATCCCCTTGCTATAGAAATAGCTTATTCGATTAATGTCAGTAAGGTCCTCGTTTTACCCAACAAAGCAAGGGCATCGTGACTTGTAAGACCACCGCAAATAACTACAATTGGGCACTGTTCAACACACCAGTTCATTCTAATGCTGTGACCTTCATCTGCCCTTAATAATAACAGTTATTGCCACGTGTCATGTAATACACATTAAAATAACAGAAAAGATAGCCAAGCTCTCCAGACCCAAACAAATTCACTACAACACAAGCTTGTTTATTAGGCCTACATTTTGAAAAAGTTCCAATGTATTTATTCAACAGTGTACTGAAACAATCAACAACCCAATCTGACTCCATCGATATGAATCTGAACCTGAACCAGCATTCATACACTTTGCCTAAGACATATAGTATTCAGACCATCATGCTCAATAGTTGTTATATGTGATAGACGAATTTAATGGACACCTGCCAGTCAATCTTGGACACGTTGAACGTCGGCCCGGTCAAAAGTTTTATCACCGTTCTTAATCGCTGCGGCGATACAATTTTAACCGTGCCAGCTGTAGCTGTTTTATTCACTCGTGAACATTTTAACGTTAGATAAAAATTAAAAGTATAAAACCACAATTTTCACGCTAATATTAATTTATTTAGCGAGGACAAAACATTTGAGGATATCATCTGTAGTGATAAGATATTGCTTAAAATAATCAAATCGAAATGACCACACCAAGGATGTAACCGTGATAATAAGCGGCATAACACCCTCCGAGGAGTCCGTTGTATATGTGGGAATATTTTATGTGACTAGCTGTGACCAACGGGCATTTCGAACCTTGACTGTTGTAGAACATCTAACATCTGGCATTGTGTTCAGGAAACGGTCGCCTGCTCCGGCGTAAAGTACTGCCGATCACCTATAGTGACAAAATATGTCTTAAAATAATCCTATTTGAGCCGAAAAAAGTTTCCATATATTGAAATGACCACACCTAGCAAGTAACCGTGATATAAGTGGCATAACACCCTCCGAGGTGTCAGTTGTACGAATGTTTCGTTTCGCTTCGCATCGTGGAGTTCTTCGCCTCCACATCGTGCCTTACATTCGTACAACGGACCCCTCTCATCGGGTGTTATGCCTTACTTAATATTAGGTCATTCCAAATCACCAAACATACAGCAGTACAGTAAACATTTGAGTTCGTTAAAAAACACTACGTATCCACAAGAACATGTGTGAACTACTAGCTCTCAGTCTGAAACTGAAAATACTGTAGATAAAACAAGCAAATATCAGAGACATTAATCAAAGAAAAGTCATGATTCAGGGGCAAAACTGACTATTGCCTCATTATTCATTAGTCATTCCCTGCCACAGATGATAAATTACTTTGCCGAGCAGAAGAGAACTCCAGTGACACTACATTTATTAACATTGAACAGGGTCGTTAACAAACTTTTATCCAACCTGCAAAAAGTTTAACTAGGGAATGAAAGTGTAATTCATACAACCCATTCAAAAGGCAGACTGCCACTTGAAAATATTTCTAAACCTAATGATGTGTTTTGTGTGATTTCTTAATGTAAAGAAACAGAAACATTAGAGTCGTCCGGGTCAAGCAAATGACTCAATAATGTATCAACCAACAATGAGCAGCAAGGACATCATGAAAAATAACATGTGAGCACAACTGATTAACAAAAAATGTTAATCGGCACAAACCCATATACCTGAAACGATCAGTTCTCGGAGCAAACATTGGCATTTTTATCGGAAAGGTTTGTCAAGGAGAGAACGGAAACCAATCTGGTGTTATCATTTATCTGGTGTTTTTTCCTCAGCTGTTTCACTTGCGATCAAAATGAGTACCAAGGGCATCTGGAGTACTGCAACCTGATTATTTATAGAACTTTCTGCGGCGGTTTTTCTGCCGCCAATGATCACCATCGGTCTAATTACATTTCCAGAATAGTGCACTCACAAAGCCCATTATCACAAAAAATAACATACAGCAAATGTAATAAAACGAATTACAGACTGCGTCTTAAAAACAAACAAAAGCAATCCTACCACCTAGTGGCAAAGAGCAAAAATGTGTGTGCAGTTTCCCCTGAATTTGTGAATTCTAACGGGTTCTCCATATTGTTCGTCAAACGTTAATAATGTAAAATTTCCATAGATTTTTTTTTTTGAGAAACAAATATATTTATTTCAAATGTGTTTGAAGAACCTACTTTACTACTGAAATGTGTTCTGTGTCCGATATAACCAAAGACTCTGTCCACTTGGTTGTTCAAAGGTTAAGATTATTTAATTGTAGACAGTATCCTGCAAACCCGACCTTTTAGAGTTCTTGTCTCTGGAGAGACATAAACAAACTCATTACACCGTATATGTAATATCGTTGCTAACATTACCATCAGTAATGCTACCCAGCGACACTGAAATGTCCAAATGACCTGCTAACGTAGTAGGACAGAAAAAAAAAAAAACGAATTAGCTAGTAAACATCTAGTTACAGGCTAATCGGCCTGCATTAGCAGTTATTCACATTAATGGATCTGGTGGATAGCTAGCTAACATTAGATTATCGCCAGGATCTGATAACCTAAGGGTACTGCTTGAGCTTGATAATGCACTACATACCTACGACCAGAGCATTATGGAACCTAGGCGCACACTAGCTACGTTAGCCACTAAAAGATAATTTTATCTGCAGTTTATAAAATTTCAATAGCTAGAGAGCTTCCAACCAGAAGAACTATTTTTACAACGCTTACATCGAATGATCTAAAATAAGGACATTCTGCTTCAAGGACTTTACCATTTCAGAAGAAACTGTGGATCAGCTACTTGTATATTCTTCAATGATGTGACTCAGTCAACGTTTTCATTCCGTTACCATAGTGACTGGCAAACGTGGTGTAATTTATACAATTCAATACAACCACTCTTTACAATTCAAGTCAATTAAATGCTTTGGAATTGTTGTGTATATTAGGGCATCTAACTGATCGAGGTAGCAAGTAAGGATCCATGAAATGAAAATAAAAACAGAGAAAATCTAAATTCCGGAAATGAGCCGGAAGCAAAACTGTGTGACCCCGGATAAATTGTTATGATTCCAGGGAGGCGTAGCCACTGCAACTGTAAGTACAGACATTAATATAGCGCTTGAATTGTGGTGTAGACAGTTGCGTTTTCAAAATTGCGTGGGTAGACAGATTGAATTTTGACGCTACAAAATATTTCATTTTCTTATTTGATCTGAATAACAATATTTGATAATATTTTTAGGCTACAACGGTAGCTAACCACATTCACAGTGGTGACAGCATACCTGGCCTTAGCCATAACAGTACGGTGTTAAACTCACTGACATAGTTGCAGTGAGTGCATTTTATGTAGAACACAAAAATAATTACATTATCAATATTTTTAGTATTTAATAGATGATCCGTACTTGTGATGATTTGAAAAATTATAGCAATTGTGTTAAGGGTCTTAGTGCAGTATTTTCAATTCTGGAAGGTTACTCAGAGCAGCCACCAACATGATAATCTGTTGTAGGAAAAATATACTGCTTGAATCACATTTAAGATGACTGAGGACACAGTCATTTTGGATGGTGGATTGGCAACAGAGTTGGAAGCAGCTGGCTTAAACATACAGGTAAAGCACAGTATAGATTACATACACTCTGACAGTATATTAAGAACAGTATGAAACTGCCAAAACTGCATTTTGTTTAGGGTGACCCATTATGGAGTGCTCGAATGTTATACTCCAATCCACAAGCTGTTAAAGAGGCCCATTACAGGTAAGAGTAAAGGAATTTATGTATGTATAAAAACAGTATTTTTTTAAAGACTACAGTTGATTTACAGATTATTATCTTGCTATGACTAGTAATTATTATTATATTTCATTACTGATCCTAATGGCAATGCTTTCACATCATATAAAATGGTGATCTCTGCGGCAACCTGTTGATGACCGTTGAAACATTTCTTTGAACCCCATAGATTCCTTCAAAGTGGTTCTGATATTATTACAACAGCTACATACCAGGCTAGTATTGAAGGGTTTATCCAGCACCTGGGCCTGACACTGGAACAGGCCAATCAGCTCATGATGACAGGTGTGCAGCTGGCCAAGGAGGCAGTGTGGGACTTCAACACAGACGGTGTTCATCCAGGTAAGTGTTGATTAGAAACTATAGAAACCGTGTCCTTCTGAGCAAGATTCTTGAATCTGGAATGTGTTTATTTTTAAGTGATATATGTTAAGTTGATATGATATAAGCATATAAAACGCCTGTGCTGATGCTTTCTTATGTCCTTTCGTAGGAAGGAGAGTGCCACTGGTGGCAGGGTCTGTTGGGCCCTATGGTGCCTTCCTGCATGATTGCTCAGAGTACTCAGGAGCTTATGAGGAATGGATGAGTAAAGAGGTACGTTAGTGTCAACCCCTCCTTTGTGGTGTATCGATGGAATGTCATTTAACCTGCTGTCACAGGCATCTGCTCTGGATTCAGGAGCTGAAGGCTTGGCATCGACCTCAGATGCACTGCTTGGTATCAGCAGGAGCTGATCTAATTGCCATGGAAACCATCCCAAGCCTTAAGGAAGCAGAGGCCTTGGTGGAGCTGCTACAGGAGTTCCCCAATTCACAAGCATGGCTGTCCTTCTCTTGTAAGGTAATATGCAGTCACACTGTATGAGATTAAGCTGTTCTCAAGCCAAGTTGTCGGGATATAACAGGGTTCATCCAAACCACTTACTTAATATTATGAAAATGTATATGCTATCAAAAAATAATGATGACAAAACCACAGGGACTGCACTGATTTAAAGCTGCTATAGCAGTGTCTAACATACTACCAAGTAGAGTGAACTTTCCTAAATCAGGATTCCATTATTTTATGAGAAAATATGTGAATTATGTTATATCACAACCACATTTACTGAGCTGACTTAAAATAGTTACCAAGATATTAATTTAATGGTTAATTGAGCGATGTTACCTCCTTTAGGATGCACAGTGTATTTCCAATGGCAAGAGGTTTTCTGAGGCCATGCAAGTGGCCAGAAGGTCCAAGCAGCTGGTAGCTATAGGGGTGAACTGCTGTGCCCCAACATTGGTGGAGCCCCTGCTGGAGTCTGCCGCTCGACACAAGAGTCCAGACCTGAGCTGGATTGCTTACCCTAACAGTGGGGAGGACTGGGTTGTAGGCACTGGGTAAGTGGAACAGATGATCCCCTGAAAGTCACTTATTGCTTGTTATATCTGTAGAGTCGAACAGTGAATAAAGGTGAGCACTGGATGAATATGAATAACTGCACTACATAACAATACATGGTTTGTTTCAGTGAAAAGAATTCAGAGCATTATAAACATCAGGCATAGTCAAAGGTTACATTTATTTTATTTTTGAATTATGTTGTTTTAAAGAGAAACACTCTTCTCAACCAAATTTCTCAGGTGGAAAACATCCGCAGATAAAGTGTCATTAGCTGACCTGAGCTTAAAGTGGAGAACACAAGGAGCCGCTTGGATTGGTGGGTGGAGTCATGCACAGTATTAGAAATTCATTTAGCCCTTGATCGCTGTCTGTCAGCTTGGTTGTGTTAATTGCCATTTCTCATTACTTGCAGGTGGGTGTTGTCGTGTTAGCCCAGCTGAGATAGCTGAAATAAGACACAAACTACACGGAAGCAAACAGATGGGAGGACCAGACAACGGATCACCACCTTGACACTTCAATCGTCATGTATTGGATATAATTCCAGGATAAATTTACAATTTATTGATCTAAATACTGAGACAAAGAGATGGAACACAGCATCCATTCTTTCAGTATCTTCCAAGATGTTAATATATACAGTTAAATTAAAAATATTAATTGTATGGTCAATTAATATTTTTGCTGAAATAAAATGTTCTTTTATAAAACCAGTATAAATTCTTCAAAATAAAGAAAATAAGACAACAGAGCATTTAGGGACGCTCTGAGTACTGTGGATTCCATAACGGTCTACAAAGAGGGGATATGGTTTGTATATAGCATCAAATTGCAAGCATGCGTAATATTTTGCACTTGCATTAGACACAATCAGAGCAAAAATAAACTTTGTATTGACATGATCATTCCACCCATATGGAACAAAGATTACAATGTGTTTACCGTCTTTGCAATGTCCAGTAAGTGTATTCTTAGACTGTTTTGTCAACTCAAAGTTTTTACTTTAATATATATTTTACTATAAATTTCTGGCTTTTTATATTCATCAGCAGAGTTGTATGTATGTACTGTTATTTTTTACTGACTGCAAAAAAAAATCCAGTTGATGACAGTAGTTAATTTCAGACTCAAGAAAATTCAGTGGTCATGGATTAATTAATCAAGAATTCATGAATCCTTCAATTATTTAGATTTTAAGCATTCTTTTTATGAGAACATCTAAAAAGAGAACATGCCTTTGTGACTGCGTTTTCCCAGAAGTCCAAACATCATGACTTAAAAAGAGCTGTCCCCATCTGTCCTCCTCCTGGGAGACCCCCCATGTCTGTCTTTGTAGCTGTTAGATAGACGCTTCCGGGTACTGGTTCTGGGACAGTCCTTTTTCAGTGACCGGCCCAGATCAACCAGGTGATCAGCAGACGATCTCTCCCTCTGGCTGTCTGTTAGCCCCTGTCGACAGAGGTTGTACTGTAGGTTTTCCATGTTCAGAGACCAGGGCCCCAGTTTCTGCCAGTTCACCCTCTGGAAGGCCATGATGCAGTGAAGGTTCCCTCCCACCTGTCAGGAGAGAATGTTGTTTGCTCCCACACATTCAGCTGTGTCAAGGAATTTGTACATGTTCCCATACAAAAGATGGAAGCAGTCTGAATTTGATTTTACAGGTTTCTAGTTATGACCCACCTACAACAGTGATACTGACATTGAATTTCATCCCTGTAATTTGTTTTTAAAAAGTACTTTTTAAATAATGCTGTTTTTTATTATTCCGTAACTGAACAGGAGACACAAAAAACAGGGATGACAGGATGACATTCTGCTCATAGACATTGTTTTCAAGCCAAGTTGTCAGGATACAAGATATTGATACAATATTTATGAACCTCCACAAATATTCACTCAGTATGTTCTGAGAACCGAGCACCATGCAGCAGTTCCAACTACAGTACACAGATTATAAAACTATTTCATGTCACTGTACCATAGTTCTTGTAAAAAAAAAAAAAAAAAACCAAGGCAAACTCAGACCTTCTTGGTTTTCCGGTACTGAATTCCCTTCTCTGTGTGGCGAATGTCCAGGTACTCTGGATTCTGTGTGTTAAGATCTGTCACAATGTCCATCCACCTAAACACAAACACATACATGAAGGCAGCCTCCCTGAATATTTCATTATAGTGTGAACTTTGAAGAGCACACAAGTACAGTATGTATGGGTGTAACCAAAATTTCAAAATGATACATGCATACTTTTTACAGTGAATTGCTGGATGTTTCCTACTTGGTTCTCCAATAAGTATCCAGTACTCCATTTCATTACTGGGAAAAACACCCCTTAAAAAGACATTGAGAACACACAAATCAAATACTTATAAATATATACAAAATTAAATTAGCCAAATGTATTAGGCACTGTAACATGAATAACAATTTGAGAGAGATAAAACTTTCTAAATTCAACAGGGAAGAATCAATTGTATGATTTCTTACATCATGCTTAAAATAATGCACCATGGTTTAGTGGTTGAAAGCTGTGAAACCCATGCAATAAATAACATGAAGTTAATACAACACAGCTGAGTGGCATTGCACCTTTTTGAATAAGCCCATATATCTAAAACCACTTTGTGATAAAAACAAATCCAACATGAGATTTCTAAAACAGTTGAAAAACATTATGTTGGCTTAACAGAAGGTTACAACAGAATGTTGTTCAAGACAGTAGTTCCAGAACAGTAGCCACAAATAAAGAAAATTGTGAGCATGAAATAAAAGCAAGATTGCATAGGAACACCCCCTACCTGTAGGCCTTGGCTGCCTTAAGGGGTGTGGCCTCAAAGCCCACAGGGCAGAAGTAGTGGTTCTGGCAGTGGTAGATATATGCCATGGACTCATCCTTCAACCCCTGTGTAAGTTTCATCAAAGCCCCCTCAGCTATATTAGGGAACACAAATTCATGATCTAGGTCTTATGGTCTATATGTACAGCCAGACATACAAACATATATAAACCAAGGACTATAATGCACAAACATCCTTTTATTATTAAGTATTTCATTTAACTCATATCTGCCTTTGAGACACCTGTGATCTAGGATGGACGAATATCTGTTTTGTACAGAGCAAGTATATAATCATGCCCACTCAGGTCTCCCACAGACAGAAGTCAGTCACACATGTGACCCCTCTGATGCTCACAGCAATAAGCTTTATCTATTTTTTCCACTGCAGATGCTACACCCGTCACATATTGCCTATGCTGTTGTAGGAGCACAATGTCCAGTTAATGTCCAGAGGCTACTGAGGATATCAGTCTGCGTAACCCTATTTTTTCCTGGGAATCCTGAGTCGGTTGTTGTCTTGCCATAGTGGCCCTCCAGCTACAGCCACAGCTGCACCAAACAGAGGCCTTAACAATGTCTTTTCCATTGCTAGTGTTTGTATCTGGGTATTAAACAAAGGTGAACATCCACTAACCTGTCTCTCCAGCTGTTTTGTGTTTCCCATGGGGTTTGTACAAAAAATAGGAACATCCACGAACACGGAAATGATCATTGATTTGTCTAAACCACCTGCAAAAATAAAACATAGAACAAGTTGTCAGAATGAGCTTTGGCCCAAAACAGAGTGTAGAGGACGTAATTACATTGGGTGGTGTGTGGATCATGCACTCTTTGCTGTACCGCATTAGGGTGGTGTTGCCTGTGAAAGGGCCAAATTTGATGTCTTCAAATGGAGGCTGGAACCCCAGGATGTGAAGGGCCTCCTCCTGTGAGATTGGTGGGAGACTGACAAAAACACCACCAAATAACATATCAGTATTTTTAGCATTTCTCAGCATATGACAGGTCATGATATAAAAATACACGAATGACTTCAATGGACCATTTGGCCTGTACTGTATGATCTTAACAGCACAGTGGCTATACAGGACCCCAGAGTGACTGTAACAATATCTCACATCTGATCTTGAAGCCCTCGTCTCCATTAAAGAACTTCTGTATTTATAACTGTATATTCAAATTCCTAAATTTGTGAAGGCGGCAGTGGTAGGCATTATTAAAAATGTCATGGTACATTTTTTTTTATACATATATCTATATTTCCTAAGGCATCAATGGAAAAAAGAACTGAGCCTTCAGAATATTCAGAGCTGAATGCTGAAATTCATACATAAAGACGAAAATGTAAAAACAATGTGCAGTTATTAATTTGTGACTCTGCTATCCAGTCCAGGAATTTAAATGAAGACACAACATGTGAATAAAGAAATAAAATTAAGGGCTTTCTGCATTTAAAAGAGGGTTATGCTCTTAGCCAGCAGAAAATGTAATATGTGTCCTCTCTAAAGGCAGCAAAAGAGCTGAATGTTTTATTCTCAATTACAAAGAAAACAGCAGCATTACCTCCCAACACCCAGTGTACTGAACAGAAAGTTCCAGCAAGAGACTAGAGAGGAAATTCCACATGAAGTCTTGTACTGAGGACGGCTGATGCAATACCTAAGGAAAGAGGCAGAAGAGGGTAACAAAAAATGCATTCGTGCTCACTCCTATTAATATCCACTTTATGATTTGTAATCAACTATCTTGGTTCTTTTTCATTTTTTTATAATAAGCAGGGTCATTTACTTCTTGAATACATAATTATCAGTCAATGGTGAACTCTTTTTGCATGGATCAACAAATCATTTTCAAGGAGGGAGGGGGAAAATAAACCCATAACAAAAACACAAAACACAAGCAGACAAAGAAACACTCATACACAAAACAGCCTACCAGGACTGCCCACCGTATTTTAGCAACATCAACAGGTAGCTACAAAGATCTGAAATTATTAGAGCATGCACATTGCTCAATACAATCAAGCATTCATTAGCACATATCACACCATCTCCTCAGATCCAGGACTTTGCGTTGCTTTATCTCCTCTAGTGTGACCTGTGGAGGGTTGTCTTGCAGATTTCTGCTGTGCTTGTCTGAAGACTTCATCTTCTTTGAGCTGGATTTCTTAATATTGCCTGTGAAATAGGACAAAACGTTAAAAGGAAAAAGTACTGTACATTTGCTGTAGATTTAAGCCATTTTTGAATCATGCTTTGACTGATATTATTATGAGAGTAATAACCGCAATTAAAGTGGAAATATGCTACCAAAAGGTATGGAAGGTCTTTACCTAGGAGGACCTGTGATAGGTCTGGGCTAATACAAATGATTCAGCAAGGAAAAGAACTGATCAGACATGTGAGCATTTTAAAGTCAGCTAGCAGGGTACAACAGCTAACCTGTGTCAGGGTAGAATGCACCGCACTGAGATGAATAATCACAGATCAAGGTTGACTGGTCATCGATATGATGAAATATGCTGACTCATATCTCTCACCTTTCATTCAGGCAAAGATTACTGTCCAAAACAGCAGTTGCTTTTTCTTTCACAGGTATGTCCAATAAATTGCTATAATACCTAACACATTACATTATTTTTATAGCATAGTATGTTTTTTTAATCATTATCAGTTCTTAACATGAGACACTTCAGTTACATAATGAGAAGAACACTTTGCTATGATCATCGCATTAACATCATCTGGGTCACTTTTTATGGCATCACTCAGAAGATATGGGCTGAATAACTATATTCCTATTACCCTTCACAGAGTACAATCCAATGCCCTTGACAAAATTGTACTTTTGACAGTGAAAAGTAAGTTTTGTCTGAGGACTGATTGCAATACCTCACAATACAGTATTATGTCAAACTTTACATGTACTTATTTTTTCCACTCACTTGTCCTGGTTTTTCTGGTTAAAATAGCATCAAAATTAGTTGTGTCAATCTCCCATGCCAGTAACGGTTTTGAGTGGCTTGAGTCTCCATCAAATTCTGAGTTAGCGCAGCCAGTCGGAGCTTGGGTGTGGCCAGCTGTGTTGGACCACACTGAGGCAGGATCAGTGTCCCGTACTTTAGCGAGTTTGTCCTTGGAAGTACTGAAGGGTCTGTACACTGAGTCAGCCTGATTCAGCAGGGCGTGGTCAGAGCACACAGTGTAGAATTTTTCTCTGGAGTGAGTGACAGGGCAGGCCCATGGGACCTGAACCTCAGCGCTCGAGGCCCTTCGCAGTCTCAGGATGTTACTTGCAAAGGGACTCAAAAGGTGGTGCTCAACATCTCTGCCAGGTGGCCGTGTAGCAGAGCCTGCCAGGCTGCTGCTTCGGGATTTGCTCACTCCTTGACCTCCTGTAGCGTTATGCATTGAATGCAGTGCTTTGATGGTGGATATTGAGGAATGGAGTTTTCAACAGTGAAACAGGATGGGCTCAACCCTCTGCTGGGAAGAACAGTGAAAATGCTATAATAAGACCATACCACACTAAAGACATGTATGCCATGAGTTGCTGAGTCTCTCATAAATTTTTGTAATTGCAGCCGTGTCAAAAATGATAAGCAATGGTGCAGATTAAGTTAATAATGCTAAATCATCATTGCACTTGTACAAGACAATGGATCCTACTTGCAAGGGTCATCCATTACAGGCTTATAGCTTAATCCAGTATGCATTATTAAGTGATTCAATTCATGTAAACCCTTTCAATTATTAACGATGCTGAAAGATTCACACAGGTTTACGTTTTAACCTTATGCTGGTAGAATGGATCATTATGCTGCAGAGGAGCTTTTGCAAACCACATGTAACTGTCTTCGGGAATTTAACAGAAAAACAAGTGGTCGAGTTTTGAATGACCACAAATACTGCACTGAGCAATTTCAATTCCTCCGCATACTTCATTATTGACACCTTTTGCCTTTAAAAAGTATAAAGTATTACTTAGGGATAGCCATATAGCTAGCTATACGTACTGAAATAAAATTACATCACGTATACATTACCTTACATAAACATATTTTGCAGCTCAGTAACTAAATCGCATTTTCCTCCTTACAGCTCTCATCTCAAGACAGACACCCTGTCTAGTCTCAACTGTCATGAATAGTACACTAGCTAAATCGCTTGCTCGCAACTGTCATGTTCAAAATAATAATTATATTACGCCAAGAGAGCTTAAAGTCTGGCAGCACTTACCTTTACATTAATCAGAAAAGACGCAGTCTGGTTGTGTTGACATTCCCGGGGGACTGCTTGCAGAGAGCTGTGAGTACGAGATTCTACTGTCGTATAACAAAGTGTCAACAAAAATACCAGCAGCCAACTATACTTCCGCACAGCCAACTGCAAAATCTACTGAATTTATCTACCTAAGTTTTTAGACACTATTAAAAAAGCAACTCTTGGCTGTTCAGTCCAGTTCAGGATAGCATCATAATTTGTTTAAACTGATTTCTTAGTTAGCCAAGGAAGATCAACATCTCGTTATTACAAGATCTTTGCTTGTACTCAGGCTTCCCCTTTGGAATGTAGCTCGGCTGTACCACTATATCAGTAGGGGTTTAACTCTTTCACTGCGAGATTCGGACCTCCCGCATAAACTCGTTTGCGGATTTCGGTTTTAGCCCTCGTTTTTCTAAACACGACTCCTTTAACTCTGACATTCGGCAGTACCCCAACACATGCGCAGCGGTGTTGCTATTGATTTTACAGAAGTCCACAGTGCAGGCAGACACGTCTTGTGGACCTAATGGGCGAGAGCTGTAAAAATCTGTTCTACCTAGTACAGTTGTAGTTGTTTGGCCGTGACAATGCTCTGTGTTTAGTTGATAATTAACATACTTAAATCCTTTGCAGCCATTATCCCCCTCGGCAACAAACGTGTCAAAAGCAAGTCACAACACTGGAGGTAAGCGTACTGACTGCGTTCTTCTATAACAACGAAATCTATGTATAAGAGAACAATAACAGGCTGTGTCTGTACCCCTGACACACCACGTTTGATGATTGTTCTGAAATTGAATCACGCACTGGATTTCCTCATTAACATATTTTACCGAGTGGAGTAAAATTCCACTTGTGGCCTGTAAGTATAATGGAACGTCCTGTTCCAAAGTGTAAAGTATGGTTATTACAAATTATCAGTTTCATCAAACCCATTAACAGATTTTACATATTTACGTGGGATCTTTAAAATAATTCTTCCGATTTTCTGTAACCAATCACTTAACACATGTAAATTAAACTCATGAAAAGTGGCTAAGCCGGCACACATCAAGGTGGCCTTTGAAAAGGACATTTTGCAAAAAGGACAAATGCCGGGTACATTCAACTCAGCACTTTCCGTGGGTTCAATGTTTTTAGAGAGGCCCTCTACCCAGGTGACCTTTGATTCAGCTTACTTTGAGAAGAAGTCTTATGTGGAGGAGGGAATTTAGCAGATCAGATTACCTGTGAGGAGTAAGCACCTGCATGAGTGCCAGAAGCCGACATTTGGCTCTGATCTGAGTGGTTACCCCTAAAAATCAAAATGCTAAGAAAGCAAGTCTGTCTTACTGCAGACTACCTGGATGAGCTGGAAATAAGGGACGGTGCCTGCTGTGTGCCTACCATTGTGATCAGATCAGGTCGCACGATGTCTGAGAAGCTGCTGCTGATCGACACTGACTGTGGGATTGATGATGCCCAAGCCATAATGATGGCCCTAGCAGTGCCTAGAGTGAAGGTCTTGGGGATCACCTGCTGTTTTGGGAATGCCTCTGTGGAGGACGTGTGCCAGAATGTGCTTCGTGTGCTGTCTGTATGTGAGAAGACTCAGGTGGGTGGGCATGTGTCTGTGCATCCATGTTTAACTGTGTTTTGCTTGAAGGTACAAATCCATGTGCATCCATGTGGTTCAGAAACTACATTTTTAGGTTTCAGGTACATTTCCCATGTGCACAGCTCATTTTACCCGAACACTTACAGTAACCCTTGAATGAAGGCTGAAAATCCACACTTCAACCTCTTCATTTCAAATCCAATGTGCTGAAGTATGGAGCCAAAATAACAAAAAATGTTATCACTGACCAGATAGTTAAAACTGCTCTGTATTTATTTATATTTCCCACAAATGATACAAACCCAAATAAAGATGCATCAGGTATTTCTACAATGATGGAGTCATTGAATTGGATAAAACAGACTATATTATGTAATTGGTGCTGGAAAAATGTGGGGTTTTAATAAAAGGTGGGCATGTCCCCCACCCCCTCAAGATACCTGTGTTCCGGGGAGCAGCTGGGCCTCTAGTGGGGACACCCGATCTTCCCATTAGCCACTTTGGGACAGATGGACTGGGGGACGTGTTTGAGGACAGAGACTCTGAGCGGTGGAAGACACCGATCCAGACTGAACATGCTGTCAATTCCATGATCAGACTGGTGTCTGAAAACACAGGACAGGTACCTGCTGCACAGCCAGCCAATTTCACCTTTGTTATGTTCCTTGGTGAGAGGGTAAATAAATCAAAATTGATTTTAATCACTATCTAGAGGGAATAAAAATATCAATGGTGAATTTCAATATAAATTTCAGATGCCATCTTGTGGCAGATTAGTTTTATTTCTGCTGAACTCTCATGGTGAAACGTGGCAATAACGAATCTGATCCTATTGTTAGGTCTCTGTTGTGGCTCTTGGCCCCCTCACAAACCTGGCTCTTGCTGTGAGGTTGGATCCCTCTTTCCCTCAGAAGCTGAAGAACCTGTTTATAATGGGAGGCAATATGGAAGGTGAGGGGGGGGCAATAAATGCTGCAAAACCCATTTGTTACAATGGGGAAATGTGAGCACAAGTTAAAATTTTCAGAGAAACAAAAATGCCACCTGATATGGATTTCATCCTTAGGCAAAGGGAACCGGACTGTTTGTGGAGAGTTTAACTTTGTAATGGATCCGGAGTCAGCTTACATTGTCCTGGAGGAGTTCCTCTGCCCCACTTACATTGCATCATGGGAGTTTACTTGTAGACATAAGCTCTCATGGGTAAGTGTTCACTTCCTCAACTGACAAAGGCTGTTGCAGGTGTCTCATTGCATCCCCAGGAGAATAGGTGGATTACTTGTTTATTCTTTTAGATTTACTGGGAATATGGAGTACACCAGGCATTTTTTTTCTTTTGTTCTTCTCGAGACAGGATTACTTTGATGAATGGATCAACCAGGACACAGCCGCTGCACGATTCATGAAGAAGATCACATCTAAATGCTGGGCATACTCCAGGGATACAGTCACCAGCAAGGATGTGGTCTTTGGCCCTGGCTTTGTCTCATATGACTCGTATGCTATGGCAGCAGCCATTGACATCAGTGTGGTGACGGGAAGCATGGAGTGCGCGGTACGCGTAGAGCTGCAGGGGGCAGTGTGCCGGGGGATGATGGCACTAGATCTATGCGATAAACTGAAAAAACAGCACCATGTGTTTGTGATGAAAGAGTGCGACATTGGCAAGTTCAGCCAGTTACTCATGGGCGCACTGAGACAGCCCTGTAAGGCCTAGAGCCAATACACTGTAGCACAGGATGATGGAATAATAAATGCACATACTTCTGGGCATTGGTGTCATGGAAAATGTTACTTTCGTTAAGCAACTGTGATTGATCTGGGGGTTATATGCAAATCCAGTCAGGATGGTCACTTTTGATCAATTTACTGATTTTTTTTTTTTTTTTTTTTGGAATTGTCACTATGCACTGGAAAATTGTACTTACCAAAACCAACATATAAAGCAGCATATATGCAGCATATATACCTTTGGAAATAAGGCAGTGACTCAGAAGTCATTCAGAATATGCACAAAAACAAGATTCCACTATGACATCTGTCCCATGTTTTATTTGGATCCGGTGGCTGATATCACACTGTGAAGTTGACAGAAATAAGGGATTTACCGTGCCAATCAAAATTCAGACCTAATACTCTCCTGAAAAAAATCCAACAAACAGCGAAGGTCAGCCAAAAAAACCTTTTTACTTAGAGTAGAACCTGGCTTTTAATGTAAGAAATGCCATGAAAAACTGTGTGGCTTCCAAGATTTGGCCATTTTCAGTTAGATAACTAAATGCATTGAGGCTAATAAGGGCACATAATGCTCCTAACACAGACTGGCAATAGTAATTACTGTCCTGATAATCACTGTACTCACAGTTCAAGTTTACCCGTTACCCGCTTGGCCAAATTATGCTTTAATGCTATTGCAACCTTTAAAACCAAGGTAATCTCTGAGCTTGATGAGCTTTACACAAAGTGCTTGTTTAAGGAGTAATACTGTACCATACAATACCAAAACAATGCAGTATTACTTAAAAGGGGAAACTTCTAAAATTGAAAAATAAAACAAAAAACATCCCTATAAGGGCAATATTATTCCTTATTATAAACATTGTCTTTTTAAGGGGATTGCTGCTGATTAAAAACTGGTTTTAAATAAGGCTTCTGAAAAAAAATAAAAGCAGCATGAAACTTTTGGTACCCCTGTGCAGAACAACTGTGGGGTGAGCCACAGGGATGCCATATGTTTTGGCCCATCATTTTCTGATAGGAAGCATTACCACAAGCATTTGTATTCGCGTACAAATTCTGCTTTAAAAACTGAACAAAAACAAACAACAAAGTGTCCATGGTGTACAATTCTTGTTCGGGTGGGAGGAGAATGTGGTGGGAGCGTCCTCAGTTTCCGTTGTCTGGGGGGCTGGGCCAGGGCTCAGAGCTCCTCCTGCTCAGGGTTGGGCGCCACATGCTCCATGGGTTGTAGGTACGACCTATTTCTGCTGGAGCTGTGGTGGGCTGGGCTGGGGCTTCAGAGCTGCCAATCAGGTCGCCAAGAGGGGCGGTGGCGGGTGGAGTGAAGGAGTGCAAGCCACTGTCCCCGCTAGTGGACCAGATGGAGTTGCTGAAGGGAGTGGTGGACCATAGGCCGCTGGTATTGGCTAGAATGGACTGCACAGGTGTAGAGAGACATAGACCATTAATATCAAGTGTCAGTTCATGCAAGACTGGCTAACAAGAATGAACATTCAGGCCATTTTTTTTTTTTTTTTTTTTTTTTTTTTTAACAGTTTTGGCAACAACAGGAGGCCAAGAGCAATATGGTTCGATCAAATTACTAACCAAAAACATGAGAACTTTAAAACACACCACACTTAATTTGTTCATGGAGCAAACTCATTTTCCTTCATTTAATTTTTATTTGGAATTTGTTGAGTATTTGGTTTTATATTCAATTCTACTGCTTGCCTGAGAAGTTATTTTTTTATTCCTGCAGATTGATAAAGTTGCTACGAGTTACAAACAGAAACATGCACTAGAAGGTGATCTTACAAGCAATTAAAACCCAGAAACCACTGTGAAATCTGCCACATTTGAGGTGAAAGCTCAATGTCAGACTTTACAATATCCACGCCTGCTGATTCTCCACCCCCTGTAGCCCCAAACTGCAAATGTTTTAAAGGTAGACTTTTGGCAACTGCATTCTCTGAGGGCACATCTAATTTTCCCATACAATCATGTCGATAATTTAGTGTAATGCATGAGGGGGTTGAGCTGTTGGAGGAAATGGGGAGGTGGGGACAGTCATACCGCAGGGGGGGCTGTTGGAGAACCAGAGCTGCTGGGCCAGGAGTGCAAGGGGTCACTAGAGGGGGCATTCCAGATGGAGGAGGAAACAGGGCTAAACTCTGCCCAGCTCTGCTGGGGCTCCTGACTCTTTGGGAAGGTCATATCACTGAAAACTGGAACCAACACAGCATGGGTTAAACTCAGTGGGGTCTGATCATGACATCCACCATTACATTTAACACTATGCACTTTTTTTTTTGTCCATGGAGTTGCACTTACCTCCAGAGAGGTTGAAGGTATTGTTGGGTCCAAATGCTGAGAAGGAGTTGACCGAATTGAAGCTGGGACTGTTGGTACTGTCAATGGGGCTCCATAATGCAGAACTTAAAGAAAAGATGGGAAGAGGGTTGAGTCTGACTTGCCTCTCATGTTAGGCTTATTCTTCTCTGCTGGACGCCTGGGGGTGTCCAACAGTTCAGAGCAATAAACTCGCCAGGATGTTAGCATGAGAGATGTCATCAATAATTTCAAACCAATTACATCAGCTCAGTGGAGGCAGGTCTAAGATTTAAGCAGCAATACAAATGAATGATACTAGGATGATGTACATCAAACACATCACACTTAAATGAACTGCCTGCTGAGAATCAGACCAATATCTATGCTCGCATTTGTCTGTTGTGCCAGTCCATGTGGACAGTAACACAAGAGTGTTTTGATATCTCTTGATATGTAATGGTCTGTGTTCAGAGGTTAAGGTAGGAGGTGGGCTGATGGTGGGCTGGTCTCACTTGTCAGAACTGTCGCTCTCCACAGATGGCATGTGCGATATGGTCACCTTCCCCAGGGCATCCACCTTGCTCCCTGCGCCTTTTGTCGGCCCGCTGCCACCTAAGAGAACAGCAGGTGTAAGGTAAGCACACCTACACCTCCAGCACTTGTTCAGCTGGGTTAGTGAGAACAAAACATAACTCACCTGGACTTTTGTCATAGCCTGCTGCTACAGCTGCAAAAGTAGGGTTTCCATTTTTGCCGGGCAGCGAAGTAGATTTGGTCAACTTGCTCTTGTTGCCGCTCTTTATGCCGGCCTCACTGTTACCACAGAAGGGATAGGAAATGCTCAACAAACAAATAAAATGAATACATCTATCTGCATAGTAATGAATAACACATGCCACATGTTATCAGAGTAATGATTTGATACACTTACAATCAGTCTACAGAATTAGATAGGATGCAGATTTAAAAGACAAAGCAGGTAGTTGTTCATATTTAGTGGAGGTTACCTGCTGGCATTGACCACACTGCTGTAGGTGCCCCTAGGCACCAGGCTGAGGGGGGCAGGGGGAGGGGAACAGGCCCGAGAGATGGCAGGGATGGGCCTCTTCAGGAAGGGGTCTGCATTCATTGTCTGCATGGAGAGCTGCTGCAGGCTGTCAGCAGCTGAAGGGAAGAAAAGAGGAGGGCACAGATGGGATCCCCTACCTCTAAAACTCATCCTTATGAAGATGAATAGCCTGAGATAATTCTAAAAAGGCAACAGTGTGGTGTAACATGAGAGAAATGTCCCAAAGTACTGCAGTTTACTTTACCTGGTAAATATATAAAATATCAAACAGTAAAGGGAGATAAGCATTCTCTCACTCTAGCACTTGGGGGGTGACAAAATAATCTGTGGTGGAATCCCACATGCTCTCTCATTCTGCTTAAATATGTTACATACATGGCTATACACACTGCAGTAGATGCAGCTGTAGTACACAGTGTGCAATGCTGGATGCAAATTGTGTTTAACTCACGGCTGCCGGCCTTGTGGAGCGGGACGGAGTCCCACTCCGGGGGAGGGGAGTCCTTCTCGCCCTCAGAGCTGCTGCTGTTTCCAAGCTCCTGTACTGAGCCATTAGACCGGAGCTTCACCAGAGGAGAGGGCCGGCAGTCTTCTGACTTCCCACAGGGCACTGCTGTTAGGAAGCACACAATGTTACATTTCTGCCAAAACAAATCCAGCAAAGTGTAATCGCAGTATTACTCATCTGCCCTGAGAGTATGCTTTCTGCAAAAAAGATAAAACATGCCCTCAGAGAGATTAAGGGACTGACCTCTCTGCTTCTGCAAGTTCCTTGTTTTGGTGCCACTTGCTAACGTTGGGTGAATTAGGTTTTTGGCTGTGAAGATTTTACGCTGTTTGTTTTCCAGTGGTGTCACATATGGCAGCTCCAGCGAACTACAGTGCCAAAAAGAGCAATGGTTAGTCCTGGGAGAGCACACAGTAAATGGCACTGTACAAAAAGTTTGACTGGGTTAATCTGTGAACTTCAGATTTTGAGAGGCGTGACCAAACTGACCTGGACTTCACATCGGCTGGGACTTCCTTCTTCGTGCTGCTTACTTTCTTGTTTTTGGGTTTTGTGGGGAATGCTGGCCTTTCCTCTTTTTCCTTGTCTGGAGTGAAAGGTCTGCCTTTTTTCTTCACTGGCTCCTGAGTGGTAAATAAAAAAACCACAAACAGATCAACAAATGTCTAGCACAAATTGTATACTGTATATGCATTTATAGCACACTCATACATAGTCACCACAGCTCAAACATGGCACTACGCTGCCAAGGCAATGACATTTGGTTATTGCATTATTATTAGGTGGGTCAATTTCAGTGACCTGGGTAACCTATATTAGCTGTACCCTCAGGATTGGACTACCAGCTTAATTGCCATTCTCACAGACCCCCTTTTTTGACAGAAATATTCAACTCAAGATGTGAATACTGCACTTTATTGGTTCACAGGTACAGTAATTAATTCAAAGGGGGTGAGATGTTAAGGAATTTTCAGATACTCCCTCCCTAAACAGAGGTCAGTGGCATGCAGTGAGACGTCTGGACTGTGCGGATCGTACCAAAGTGAATGTGATTTTTAAGTTCCAAAAGGGAGGGTGACCCAGTCAAAGTACTCAAAGCACCACATTATCTCTTTACGGACTCCTGAGTTACACTTCCATCAAAGCAGATAGCCATACCCTTTGAATACAGAGTCTCGGTGGCACCACACTTTACTTTGAGGACAAGGTTAAAAAACAACACCCCCAGGGTACCTCTTTGATGCTGGCCTCCATGTCTGGATTGGAGGTCTCAGTGGTGGTGGAGGAGCTGTCGTCGTTGTCCATCTGCACGTCCTTCAGCTCATCGCCCTGAGGCTTTCCCTTTGCCCTGCGCTCCTTCTCCTCCCGCTTTTTCTGAGTCTTGTTCTTGCGCTGGACCTTCCCTTTCATTACCACAGCTTTAAAAACAGTGAGGGCACACAAGATTAAACAGGCTGTGACCATGCAGATGGGAACATAACAGTTTTACATTGCAGAAATGAATGTAAAAACTAATTTCTTCCAATACTGGACACTTATTTGCACATGAGGCATGAGGGACTTTACATGTGAGATACACTATAGCTGCGCACATTTAATTAAATATTAACAACAAATTCACAAGAAGATGGATAATCTCTAATGCCTGAAAGGCAACCACATTTCAAGTCTGAATTGCTATGATGCCTACTCTTCATTCCCCTAATTCTCACAAACCTTTGCTCTGAGCAGCAGGGGATGGGGGCTGCTGTTCCTGGAACACTTCTGGTGGTGGTGACTCGGGTCGGTCCATGTCCCGGTCCATGGCTTCCACTAAGCTGGTGTAGTCGGAGTCCTCCGAGCTGTGGCGGGCACCACCCTCAGGGTGGGTTCTCTGTGCTGGCTGGGGTATTGCTGGTGTTGGGAGCTGCTGCTCCAGGAGGCTGGAGGCCTGCTGTTGCTGCTGCTGCTGCTGCTGCTGCTGCTGTTGCTGCTGCTGCTGCTGCCTGGCATTCCGTACCTTCCGATTGGTCAGCTGGCATTGAGCCCCACTCCCATCTGAGATACCACCACCCCCTTTAGCCCCAAGCTGCACTGAGGAAGCCATTTGCATAGATGTCCTGTTGCTGTAGCTGATCCTGGACCTCAGGCAGTCCAGGTTGTTGCTGTGAGAGTGGGACTGTGGGCCGCACTGCCTGCCACCAGACCGGGAGGAGGAACTGCCTGAGTTGTACATTCCACGTGTTGAGTTGTGGTTTGTTTCGCCATACTCATTCAAGCTAGAAAAGACATAACACAGTGAGGAGGACAAGGGTATCAGTCCATCTAGGCTTGACATCATGGCCAAATGGACAAAGGCAGAGCTCACAGGGTTTGACTGCATTTTCAACCCAGTCCTGAATATTGTGCACATCATTACTGGATTACCTAAATAAACACTGAGATAAATGGCCTCATCAATGATCTTACTTACTTTGCGTCGGACTGAATGCGTACAATTTCCCTGAGATCAAAGGGTCTCCCTGTCTCCATGGGAGTGTTGGATGTTTCAAAAGATAATCGTCTTTTAAACGGTTCCCAAATTCCCTGCGCTTCCAGGTAGGCTGTTGCAATCACTAACAGGAACATGGAGCTGAGGACAAGAACCTAAAGTTAACTGCCACTGCCATTACTCACTCAACCATCGGGAAAACAGTTAGAACTTGATGATACATTTCAAAGTAAACCACCATAATTTCACAAATAAAGTATCACCGAAAATATCCTAAAGCGACCTTAATTTACGATGTCACCCAGAGATTCAGATGTTTTGCCTTTGTAGAAGCCAATGACATGATTGCTTATATAAGTCCTGATTAGATTATATGTCACAAGCAGTTCCAGCTGCTTTTTGACCAGTATCAGATTAACATCACTAAAACCCATAGAACAGGTGTGGACAGAACTGCAAAAAGCTGGCCTCTGATGTCAATATTCACTTCACATCATTAAACATTGTGTGATCATGCCCAAGAAAGGACATGGATGTGGCCCCCAGCCCCTGCAGGTGTGGCCACCTCCTCCCCTTACCTCATGATGAGGGAGATGATGATGTAGAGCTCCAGCTCCCAGCTGGGCCTGGGCAGGGCTTCAGCACACGCTGCCAGCATGTGATAGGGCAGCGAGGCATTCAAGATGAACACAAACTCCGAGCCCCCCGCCGTCACCAGCTTCAGCTCCCGGATCACTCGAGAAGCAGTGAAATCGGGCGTAAACCTGCCACACACAGCGAGCAGGAAGGAGACAGAGTGAACGTTACAACAGCACAGCCATACGGCAACCTGGATTTTTGCAGCAGACAGCTGAGGAAAAAAATGCATATGCCATACGCTGCCTCCAGAAACATAGGGAGATCACTGTAATATTTGTTGCTTGAAGTTCATTTTTAAAGCAGAAGCCCAATGATGTAATACAGTAGCCCAAATCCAAAATTCAGCTATTGGTATTAAAACCTGAAAAGGCAAACCTAATGAACTGGTATTGCAGTTGCTATCTTACACTAAACCCTATCATATCATTCAATACACAAAATTACAAAACCATGTGCAGCAAACATGCACAAGGTAACCAAAATAGAAACCGAGAGTCGCTACAACATCCTCTGAGATGAATGCTCATATTGGCAAAACAGGTGACGACAATTATTAATAGCTATTTTCCTACCACAGCACAGAGTTCCTCCATGCCTGAATGAGTTTTTACTCAGTGTTTTGAGGTTAGCAGCACTGTTCCCATTTTTGGCCTACTTCTGAGTTTGAAGCTCTGAGCAATTCCTCACAATAACACACCTGAGAAAATTCTACATGCAATGCATATTAATACGTACCAGGGGCTCTCTAAAACAGCATCTTACTACTATTGCCTTTCAATGTGTATTACTGAAGTAGAGAGATTATGTTTTTGTTTAATGATGTTTTATGAGAAATTAAATTTTTCCAACTTAAGCACAGCAAATAGACTAGTACCCTTTAAAATATAAATAAAATTGAAGAGGTACCCATTTATATATCATCCTCTCGTGCTCATATATAAGGTACGTACAAATAAACATTCTCAATTTATGTTTTGTTCCTCAGCAGTTCCATTTGTTGCCTTTAAGTTTGCAGGTATAAGAAAAGGAAGCTGCACAATCAATTAAAAACACTCATTGTGTCATAAAAGTAAAATCCTGCTGATCTGCTTACAGTATGATGATATCTTTTGAAGCATTTGGCTTAAGTGCAAATTCTTGACAGTTGACAATTTTAAATCCATATCCTTCACAGGCGTAACCGCTGATCTCTGTGGATCGGATGTGAATCGGAAGCTGTCCCGTGTTTTCAACTTTAAAAGTTCGTCTGAGTGTGAAGTTTGGTTCCTTTAATTTTACTTCTGAAAAAGAGAAAATGGGTGTTATCAGAAATGCCCCTCCTCCATATTTTCTCTGTCCAATAGCAAAGTGACAGCACTGCCCCAGTAAGGCATGCCTACGTTAAAAGGGAAGAAGACTGCAACCACAACATTATTTAAACTTGCGGTTTCACACTTGCCACACACGGAAATAAAGCAGGACATTAGTGAAGAAGTCACTTGTAATTTCAGATGATGCAACAGCCAGAAATGCTCATGTGAAGTTAGCACACTGGGAAAACTAAAAGTTGTAGTTTGTGGCAAGATTCAATTTCCTTTTGAAAACATCACCAGTAAATTTTCAAGTAAATACGTTCAAAAATTTACTCACATGGTAGATGTAATTTTGTTCATGAAGTTTTCCTCTTAAGTGCACTCTATGAAGACAGTATTTATGTAGTATGCAAGTAACCTCACTGAACTGTGGTTTGAAACTGTTCAGAGCCCTGGGACAGGCTTATGTGAAGAGTGTGGTATGAAAAAATAAAAATTGGTTGCACCAGTTTACTAAATGTAAAGTTTCTCTCTCAGCCTGCAAGTAAGTGCACTCACTCTCTGAACAGTCCTTCAGCAGAGACTCTGTCATCTTGAACCTCAAGGAGCTCCCAGGACCAGGGGGCTTGCCAGCGACCTTCAGGCTTTCGGTGGTGCCCTGGCCCTGCACCACTACGTAGTCCACCACCGTCAGGTTATTCCTGGGAAATACAAGCTTTCAACTTACACAAAGGAGCAGCAGTGTCAGACATTTTACTCTGAGAATCATCCCAGCTGTCAGCTCCCTATAAAAATATTTATTGGTTGTAAGTGCCTCCCTAGTAATCTTAAAACCTCTACCCTTTATGAAAATGACATTCTGTTACAGTTGCAAAACACCCACATCTAAAAATGGTTTACCAAAATATGTCTGTGAAATACTTCACATATTGTGATATGCATCGTTCTGATAATATATCAACTTTGAAAGGTGCTTGCTAAAATATTTTCTGTGGATCTTTTTCCACATCTGCCTTAGGATAATTTGGTACAATTAAAACAGATGATGCAGGAATTCAGCATCGCTGCTCACAGTTACTTCTACACTCCAGTGTGATGGAAAACCATGTGATGGACGGCTGTGTAGTGACACCTATTCTCAAAAGTTAAAGTAGGAGCCAGTAACAGTGGGGTGTGAGGGTTATGCATAAGCCATTATTTTAACTAAATCTCCTCTTCTTCTGCCTCAAAGGCCCCACCTTCCAGTGTGAACCATTAACCAAACAAAGCTTGGGCTACAGCCGCTGACGGGATTGGCATCCACACTAAATCGACACTGACTAAGAGTGGCCAATGAGAGAAAACAGGGTTCATATATTGGCCATTGCCAGGGAGCTAAACCTTCCATCCACGCACACCCTCTCAGACATGATTGACCAATGTGGGTTTGGATTAAAACACAGTGTTATGAATCAATCAAAATGGAAAGGCATCTTATAAAAATACTTTATATTACTGGGTTACCAACATCAGGCCCTGGCTTGAGCAATACATTTTACTGCCAGTCTTCCAACCAATAACACACCCAGAAGGGGTGGGAGCTTACATTGGTTCTTTAAAAACAGCAACTGGTTAAAGGCTGGATAAGTGACTACTTTGAATGAAGGCAACAGGTCCAGCACCTAGGCTAAGAAACCTGGTTTGCTTCTGGTAGCCACACAGGGCAGAAGAGAGTGGAGTTTACAGTAGCAGTAGAGATTACCATACCTTACAACTATCAGAGAGGTCACGGTGTGGTTTCTGACAGGAATGAACTTCACCGTGAAGGACTTTGCTTCTCCGGGCAACAGCAGGACGTTGTAAACAAATGGTCGCGTCAGTCCTTCAGTAAACCCTGTGCCCTTCTTGGTAAAGGATGTCTATCAGAGAGCAACACAACATCATCACTGACAGTGATGCTTCAGTTCCGATAAATATGAGCACAAAGCCAATATTTGTAAATTCACATTTCTGCAATCCTAAGACCTATAGCAGCCCTACAAAAACAATAAAATGAACTGACACAGAAAAGACTTTGGGTTGTTTTTAATGATCTTATTAAATACTGTGCAATGGTTCTGGAGGCCAACAAAATGTTTTGCTTTACTTACTTGGTTTCTTTGTATCTGGAACTCCAGTGTGTTGGTGTTGATGTTGAATGCCTTTCCTGATTGCCTATCTCTGAGCAGAACAGAATTAATTAGCTCATTACAGAAAATTAGTTCATCCACACAATTTACAGATTTGCCAGAAAGTGATGCCCCTTCTCTGGCCAACCTACTCAAAACTACAATAAAGATGGATTTCAGCTCAGATCTATCCTTGTTAATTTTGATTACTGGTTCGTTGACAGTATGCTCATGTCCCACTTAGCATTTAATGCTATGTCATGCTATACGCAATATTTAAACATTCCTGACACAAAAACTGTCCTATTCAACCAAGTGTGCAATGACTGAGAAATGAATGAATGAATATTGAGAAATGACTACAGAAAACATGTTCTGACAATAAGTCACTTTGTCATGGTCAATATTGAAGCTGATGTCTCAAGCTTTTGGTCTAAACATGCTCAATACAAGCAAGTAAATCCAAGTACAACATTTATCAATAAAAGTCTATACAGACAGATGCTATGGTAGTCAATTCTAAGATTAACTTAAACTTAAAACCCAGAATGAAGCAAGAGGACGTACGCAGCCATGCCTTCCCTACAAACCAACTATGTCAAATTTGCATAGAAGTTTGACCTGTTTTGCATGCAAAATACTACACACCCTCTTGTTTTTTCCTCTAAACATTCCGCTGAAGCTGGACTTTTCCCAAAAATACAAGATTACAGGACACACACCTACTTTTACCAGAATAACTGGCTCAGTAAACTTGTCAAACATACAGGGGGCAACCTTTGAAATCTTGGCAACATAAGATGATAGTACACATTTCTACTATTCCATTTCACATACACATTGTATGATGCAAAATGCAAGTTAGCAGCTATCTGTTGTATATATTTCCAATTTGACAGATCTGGCACAGACACAAGTTATTTTCTTCTCCAGCTACAAAAACTTCTCCAATGCTCCATCTAGCTATGTAATAAACATAGCTAAACATGCACTGTATAACATAGTGAATAAAATCTACAAACACACAAGGTTTGTAGACAATGCCACTGCAAGTGTGCCAGAAACCAAAAAGCCATACCTGTCAAACACTTTCTCTGTGAAGACTGATGGATTTGGGTAAAGAGTGACTGGAAGGAGCTGGACATAGACTGGTACATCCGCTGGGTTTTCTAAGACCACTTCCTCTTCCTGCAAGAAAAGAGTCACTCAGTATGAACTAGTGCACTGACAGGCTCAGCCGAATGTGAATTACACCTCCAATGAGCTGCACACTGGCATGCTCAAAACTACCATCTGTACATCACTGCCAAATGAGAGGATAACAGGTTGGACAGTAGACTGTCATATGCAGGTTTCCTTTGGCTTACATAGACAGTAGAAGGCTTTCACCCAAGCTGCATACAGACTTACAGAAGAGCTGTTAGTGCTGGTCAGAGGGAACAAGATCTGACGTGAGGAGTTGATTATTGAGGGCCACATCATCTGGGCTGTGATTTTGGCTTGCACATTTTTCTGCAGGTCTGTGTTCACCTCAAATACAGCTTCAACTCTATAAAGAAGAAAAGGTGGTTAGTTTCCTATCCATTACCTTAAATTATCTATCAATTACAAAGCTCCCATCAAAGAAGGGATAAAAAAGGAACACATCTACTGAATTTACAAGTGTGTTTTCTGACCAATTTACTCACAACCAAATGTCAGTAGCAACATCCACTCAGCTCTGTTGAATGCTTTATTATTTTTGATTAATAGTTCCACCCAGCCTTTAATACATGCTAGGAAAGTCAAATTTATGAGAACACAACATATTCAAAGACATGTCCTGTGACAGAGAAATCACAACTTACTCATGCCCTGAGTTTTCCTTCAGTTCTCTCCACCTTCTCAGAAGTGTCTGGTGCAAATCTACATCTGCATCCCACATATCTTCCTGTATCACCAGCCCATGTGGTTTAGATTCAGCTGAAATGGCAAAAAATTTTAAATTGAAAATGAAAAATATGGTACACTAATCAGACCATCCTCAAAACCCAGGAAAGAGGCCAGTTACTCAGGTATACTTACATTTCAAAATAAACGGAAGGCCAGCATAGCAGTGATCCCCGCACTGCAGACTAGCATCAAAATAAATATTTGCTACCTGCAAAAATGAGGAACATTGCAAAAATAAAAATTCAGTCTCATTCTCATTTTGTTTTTTTCATAAAACATTGGAAGTTAGCTGAACAAAGTATTTTGCATTAACAGGATGAATGTATTGAAAATGCAAGATTTTAAATGAAAGATGATCAACAAGCCTCCATATGTACAGCAGGAATAGTTTAGTTAAAAGGCATTCCATTTTCAAATGACCCTGGCTTGGCTGCCATCACTGAGGAAAGTGCCCGTCTGGCTCCACAGCAGCGCTGCATGCTGTACCTTTGACTTGCGCCGGGGCTCCAGCTCGTCCCTGCTGTTCCTGAGCCTCCTGAAATAGAAGCGCACGTCCTCCGTGAGGGAGCGGATGTGCTGCAGCTTCACCTTCTGTGAGAACGAGCTCAATATGCTGAAGCCTTGGTGAACGCTCTTCCCCTGGAAACACAGGTGGAGGTTTCACACACCAGATTAATGAGTGTAGTGCATGAGCAGCTAGAGGCCCAGAGAAGACAACACCCACTGGCTGGATCACCTGGGGTCTCCTCAGTTGGCTTTTGGAATATTAGAATGTAGTGAATAGGTCATAGGAGTTTTACGGTTTTACTTCTCACAATATGGAAAAAGCATTTCAAACACACAATGCACACAAGTGGGTATTCAGACGGGGTAAAAGGCTATCTTGGGGGGGCAATGTTGACAACTGCTTCACACAACAAAGGTAATGCAAGCAAGAGATGAATATCGTAAAAGACAGCAGTTATAGCAAGTTACTGCTACACAGTGCATGTCCAAGTAAGGGTGAGCAGACTTCTCTCACCGGAAATGATGGCGGAAGAATAATGTGCTTTGGTGAGCTCTCCAATGTTCCCACTGCTATGACAGCTTTCACTGGTATTGTTAATATCTGGAAAAGACAACAAGTCACACATTATACTGCTGAAAGGGCATGCCAATATGTAGATAAGCACCAAAGCTGGTTCTTGCAGGCTGAGCACATAATTACACAGCCAGGGATTCCTGAATGAAACACAGAGACTACACTCTACTCTAAAAATCAGAAAGAAATGCATATAATTTAATGATTACAGAAGTGTACAAGAAAGTATAAGCCAAAGAAGAGCCAACATATTTAAATACAACGTATAATCATACTTTTTTAACACACTTAACCATGAGTAAAATCAAAAAGTTCAGAGTAAGAGGTGCTACACAGATAAAACTTTGCTGCATCAAAGAAACTGCTAAGGAGACTTGATTTTATCTGCTATGATTTTGTGGTAATCTGTGATAAACATGCACCTTGAAACATTTTTAGGTGAATTGATTCTTCCACTGATAGTTTTTTTTTTTTAAACTTCACAAATTAATACATGCTACTTCACTCAGGCAAGGATATCTACACTTTCAAATTCTGTAATTAGGATTTTCAAAACCCGTTAAAGATGGACAGATCAATTTACCATTAAAACTTCAAAAACTTCAAAAAGAGTTACGTTTCCTTCCTGTAGATAAGAACTAATTTGATATATTACTTATATGACTTTTTCAGGCAGAGTAACAGTGTTTAGGAAGTTCACAGACTGAAATTGAAGACTAAAAGCAGTCATTCAGTAAAAATGATAAACACAAACAGTCTGCGTCAGGAGTGCAAATCTCAAATCCTTTCAGTTAACACTTCCACTTAATTCCCTAAGCTTAGCATTAAATGATAATGCAAATGGTAACTGTGCAATTTATTATGTGTGAATCTTTCTGCAGCTCTACCACTGAAGTTTTATTCGGTTGTTTGCATTTTATGATATTTATGTGAATTTAAATATTAATATATTTTATAGGAATGGTTTGTTACAGATTAACAAGTGCTAAATAAGGCAAACCCATCTGTAATTCCATTTGGTAGAACCAGGGTGAATAATTCTGTCATTGTAATTCCCTTCACAAAGTGCCATGGCTGTATATGCCAAGCAGTAGCCTCACACAGGTTTGTTTCTCTTCGTTTGCTTGCCTGTCTGTCATTGTATTTCCAGCTTCCTGCCAAGGAAATCCTGAAAACAAGACTTTGGAAAGATTTTAAGAAAATTTTTTACACTAAAAACAAACACTGAATCCACCATACCTCAAAGTCAGTTCTGATGTGCACAGCACCATCATAAGTTCCCTCCAGGTCCTTTGCCACCAGAGTAACTCTGAATACAGCATTATAGCCTGAGGCTAATATTACCTGCAGTGAGAGACAGACATGCTGCTAGGTGATTTCCATATTCTTTCCACAGGTATGGGAAAAGAAATTTGCTTGAGCTGATGGAAAAAAATGCAGTGTTCACTAATATGGCACAATTAAAAACCTATTCCTCCTTTCTGATGTTACTGTCAAGATGGAATTCAAAATTTGACACATATCTGGAATATTCATATTAATCTGGAATATTCACATTCACTGTCAGATGAACATACATTAGCATAAAAGATAATACAGAAATATAACAAAAATGTTAACTGTTAACTGTTTGAAATGTTTCACTTTTTTCTTTAACAAGGCAGTCATATCTGGTTCCTTGGGGTACACCCAAACGTAAGTTTTGCAGGGTCTGGGATCTGAAGTTCAATCTCAAGTACAAATGGCATTCTGGAAGGACTGGTTCAAGCTTACGGTTTTCTGGTCAGGTGCAGATGCGTTCTGTAGCTCTCTGATCTTGGAGAGCACAGTAGTTTTATTCCCTCTCTCTGATCGGAGCAGCTCCACTGACAGGCTATCTCCTGTGACCATCCAGGACTTTATTTCCAACTGAGGAAGCATAGGAAAAATCAGATTCAGTGAGGGGATTTTATGCTCCTAAATAAAAAAATTGACATTGGAAACAAATCCTCTTCAGTTGATGAGTCACAGAACACCATCCTCAAAAAAACATTAGATAATAATGTCTTTTTATAATAAAATATGAAAACAGCAGCAGTCACAAACAAAAGAATCCGGCCACAATACATTTGCGACTGCATGCGTAAATGCTTTCATTATATTAAGATTCAATCAAGATATTCAGTAGGGGTTCACCTCAATGGGGTTGCTGTTGAAGACCACAAACAAATTGCTGCTGGAGTCTGTGGCACTGAGTACACTGAAGTCCAGGAAGTGCTCATGCAAACTGGGCGGTAGCACAAAAGGCTAAAGCAGGATACAAAAAATGTTCACATACAATGTGGTATCAAGGACAGTAAACAATTTTACATGCATGGTTAGACTCAGTTGTACATTTAAAGGAAATCTGTGGTAGGAAGTCTGTTGGTAGTGAACACAATTTAATAACCATCCACATATAACAAACTATAAAAACACAGCAGCATGTACCTCCAGGAAGCCAGTGTAGGCCCTGACAGGCAGGTGAAACTTTGAGGCATTGGTAACAAGTAAAATGTTACTGTCGATGTGGATGGAGGGCCTGATGGGCCGGAAATGCAGGGAGAAGATACAGTGTGACTCATGGGGAGGAATAAGGATGGGCTTGCTGAAGTTCTGGATCTGCAGAGAGTACACAAAACAAGCTGATTAATCATCATAACAACTAGAGTCAGCTGCCCTCTACTGATTGAGCAACTTCACAGAGAACTACATGAGTTTCTATCGATCACTGAACGCACCTTATTTAGGTCTAATGGTATAGGTCTCAACCTCATTAAACATTTATTTTCTTCAGATTATTTTCTCTTCTTCACTCCATTATATCCTGAAAACTACCACTTGACAAGCAAGTTAGTGCTTAACGTTATTATTAAAATTGCCAAAAACAAAAAGCATATCATTTTAAGATTATTGTGTTTAAGCCAAGGCTCAAATTCCAGAAAACACTCCCCAAAAGCAACAAGTAACTGTCAGCCAAAGTGTCAGTGATATTTATTTGGCCTGTGAGTCAAATAAGCTTCCGTCACTTAAAATATCTTCCATTGATTCTGGTTCCTACAAGAAACAACCGCACTCACTTTGAACATGGTCTTGGCCTCTTCTGGCAAGAAGACATTGTGAATGCGAATGGCAAAGCTGAAGGTATTGGTGAGAAATATGGGCCTCTCCACAGGATCTGTGGGGCTGTCTCTTATGTGGAACAGAGTAGCTGTGTGGTCAAACCCAAGGTACCTGTCATGGCAGGACACATGCAGTTCAGTGAAATAACACATATAAAGCCTGGCTACTCAACGAAATGACGGCAATGTGCCATTCCAAATAAAAATAGAAAAAAAGGTTAGACACCTTTCTAGGTACTGAATGTCCAGGTATAGCTGTAAAGTCATGGAAATTCTTGTTCAACAAGAAACACATTTGAGAAAAGCTTATCACGTTTGTGAGCCCCTCAGCAAACTTAAAACAATGCATGAGCATAAGCTTAGTGTATAATTATATAACTAACATTTAATTGTACACTTTTATCCAAACTTCAATCCAGTTTACTATAACTAAGCTTCCAATTAAAATTTTAAAATTATTAAAATAACTGTTGATGTATAATTTATTTAATTTGATGTATAATATCCCTGTTAAAACAAAATGCTTACCCTTTTAAAACCTCTGCTTGGTATGGAATTTCAAGTTTGGAGTATGTTTTCTCTCTTGCTTTCACTGTTATTTTACCCGAAAATTGAGATGGTCTTCGTGCTTTTGAAGCTGCAAGAAGAAGAAGAAAAAAAAAAAGAGACAAGTATTTATTAAGGCACGCTTTACTACGCGTTGAATCCTCTGCTCCAGTTGCATGACATTCCTCAGGTCAGCCAGGATTAATTTCCAAAGTGAAACAAACCTTAACATGGATTCAAATCATTTTAAGGCAGTAAAGGCAGGGAAGGGTTGTGTTTCACTCTGCCTTTGTGCAGCCCAGCCCCAGCTTCGGTAAAGCAAAGAAAACAGAATCAGGGGCTCGAGTCTGACGCAGAACAGAAACCTTACACGACAAGGGTGAGGGGGGTGGAAGGACAGCGGTCCAAATTCAGATATGCAATGATGCTGAAGACTGCTTTACAACTCGCTAAGCTACAGGTCACCTCCAAACTACCACTGTCATTAATGATATGCTGAATTATGGTTTCTATACACTGGGTATACTTTTACTTTTTTCCTCAAGATAAACTCCCATATTTTACCACAGCACACTGTTGCGCTACTACCCTCTCTTCTTGCCAGCAATTGGTTATGCATATCCTACAGTTGGAAACCATTGTATTTCTGCGGTAATATATCTGCCTTCACTCTGAGCAATCCCCCAGTCTCAAACACGATGCACACATATAAATAAACATGGTGTTTTCCCTCGTAGCACCAGCCAGACTTGGCGCCATGGATGTTTGCTGTTTCACTAGAAAAAAAAAAACACAAAAGTGCTGGATAATTTAAATTTGTGCAGAGGGAAACACAGGACAAAAAGATCAGCATGGTCAACAACAGGAAAGTGATTATTCCTGAGAAGCTCACCATCTGACAGATAAGGTACACACGGTTTGTATTTTTAAAGCAATGACAGATACTCAAATAAATTCCACAGCCTGGTTGGTATGACGTTACACCTAAAGCTGCTTCAATAACCACAAATTAACAGCAGTTTTAACATGGGGTAAAAAATGTGTTTTTTGGATGTTTACTTTTTTGACAGCTACTTTAGGGTATTTAAAATCCTACAATACTCTTCAAGTATGTGCAATTACAGCTGTTGTATGTAAATTTATCATATCATAAAAACGACAACCTTTGCTTACTTTTGCCCTTAGCTTTAAACTAGCAGTGTGGTGAATAAGCACTGTTCAAACATTAGAAACGAGAATAGGCAATGAACTTTGCCAATGCTGCACCATCACATGATTTCACCTTTGTTCACAATTTCATTTATTGACCAGTGCTAAGAATGTACATGCAATATAACTGAATTATGCATTAATTTTCTGGCTAACAATGTTAAAGGCACTTTTAACTTCAAATGGGAGATTAACTTTTAGGCACTACTGCATGAAGAAAAAAGTTTAATTCAATCTAGCAGGAAAGCTGATTCTTTAAATGTCATTCATTGAATTAGTTTTGTACTGCGTCTTTTGAATTTATTTCAAAGCATAAAAATTCCTTGACTTTTCTGGAGGTTCTTCTGAGATAGGATCACTGCTCAAACATTAATGGAATCAAGGCTGTTATAAAAAGCTTTCATTCTTTCACGATATTTCAGAGGGAAGATTTCTCTACTTAGTTGATATACAGCACAACACCATCAGTTGACTTACCATCAAAACTTATACTCGCAACTTTGGTATAATTATTCTCTCCTGCTTTTAGGGTGACTGAAGTATAATCGATCTTAATTGCTTCATTTGACGGTGTTGACCGGACACTCTGTAAAATCAAACAATAACATTAAGTTGGGTACAAGTACAAAAAATGAAACTATAATACAAAAAAAAAAAAAACAAAAAAAAAAAGAAATGCACTCACAGTAATTTGTACATCTTTTGTTCCTGAATTTAGAAGATGTAAATTCAATTGTTTTGGTCGATCTGTAAAAGGCAGTACAACAAATATTAAGCAACAGTAGACAAACAATGTAAAAACAGAAAATACGAAAATCTGACAAAAAAATATTTTAAAAAAGAATGGCAAACTAATGAACAGCTCTGAAAAAAAAACAATTACAATTCTACCTCATATGACAGTACATTGTTAAATAGCTTTAACTACACTGAGACAGTGACGTTTAACAGCTTTTAGATTATATATCCATTCCATCTCATACTGAAAAGCATTCCTCCTTTGTGACTGCATGTGCTCAGAGGGATGCAGCACAACAGTACATAGTTTGATCTGATTGAGAGGAGTGCTCACCTTGTGATCTTAATGTGCCAAAGTCTAGCATCTCCGTGGAGGAGTATATACCAGGTGCTGAGGAAAAAAGTAAACAGTGGGGTGAGTGGCTGGACAGGGGCTCGCTGAGGCTCATTACGTCACAGCTATGCACACGGGGCAAGTCACTGGTCAGAATGAGGCTCAGATGTGTGACCATGTGACAGTCACGGGATCAGTCCACTCACTTGTAGTGACCTCCACCTCCACAGGTAGGATGATAAACTCGTCCTCATTGGAGGCATTGGTTTTGATTCGGAGAAAGGCTGTGTGGTTGTCGGCATCCCGTGAGGAGAAGCTGGCCCTCATCACCCCCTTTGTCTCGAACGGGGGAATCTCCTGAAATTTGGAGTATGGTGGAGAAATAGTCAGTGTAGGAAGCCAACATCTGGCTGCACTTGCTAAGGACATGGAAATCTATGCAGCTGAAGATTCTGGCCCTGCAGAGGTCCGACTACGCACCCATAATTTGCGGGTACCTCCCTGCTGGCCCGTTGGCAGCTCCAAATGCAGGTCTCCTCCACTGGAGTACATTTCCACAACCTGCAAAGGTACAAACAATCAGCACAGTAGATTAGCTGCAGCTTTTCACAGCGCAGCAGTAAAGCCACCAATCCAAGAGGAGATTCTAGGTAATATTGCACAAGCAAAATCCTACCAGCTTTTTGTGTGACAAACTGACTAATGAGCATGCAGGTTGATACAGCAACACTGCCCACCATTCAACAGCCAATGCTGAGCCATCCGTAAACTCAAGACTCTACACTAAGCATATTGTAACAGTAAATTCCCCCAGTACATGGAAGCAGGTACAATCAGTTATCTGCAGTGGTTCACCATTGAGAATGTAGGCACAGTAGAACTTCTAAGGTAGTTTGTAACTTTGAAAGATATCAAAAAACACAAATTATGTATGAGCAGTTACCTGTAGTGGTTCACTGTGTGGGTTGTGGATATTTATCAGTGGTGAAAAGCTGCTGTTTACTGGTATTCGGGCCCCAATGAAAGGCCTCAGTCTGTAGGGGTTAGGAATGCCCACACCAAATACCTTCAAAAGAGAAGCCGAGCAGTTTTAAATAACAGTTACATTTTTCAGTTCTACCACAACTTAAATCAAAGACATCCTCCTGTAGACCTGAATGTTGTATTGAATAGATTTCATACAGGGAGTGACCAGGGTAATATTTCACAGGAAGGTCTTGCACATTTTACCGTCTTCCTGACTCTGATTTCACAATAAAATTATCAATATATTAGGACGGATTTCAAAATGTACTGTGCATATTTGTTCATAATTCCACACGTACCTGGTATGTAAACACCCCATGATCTGACGTATTAATAAATAATGTATTTTCTACATTTCCTACTACTCGCGCTAGAAACACCACATCAAATGACGTGTTTCCCCCAGGAGGAATTACCTGTTGGAGAAAACAGGAGAGGAAATGAGAAAAGGCATCTTTTATACTCTCAAAGAGTTGCACACAACTGAAGCCTCTAGGAATTCAGAGCGACTTCCTCAATGTTCAAAAATGAAACAGGGCTACAGGTAAGGCCCACGTCATATCCCTCCAAACCTGGGACACCAGCGCTCAGGAAGAGCATAGGCATGGAGCAACATGTAACTGGTGCTCATCCATAGCAGTGATAACCTTAAGGGGTTATGATTCACTTCAATTAAATAAGCAGATATTTCCCTAGTGAATCACTGCCAAAACGGTATGTCGGAAAGCAATGGGGAAACCTCTGACTTCATAACATAAGGGTCAAAGGTATTTATTTGTGCTTGTGTGTTTGAAATAACAGGTATTATTCAAATAAATCAAGATCAAGGAAATAAAATACAAACCTATCCGCAACAATTTTTTGTTGGGATAATTTGGCAATGTCAGGTCCAAAAAAGGCACATTACAATAAACTATATATAAATTGACTTAGGAAGATAAACCATATAAAATATGTAAAAGAAATCAGTTAACTTTGTCAATTTTCCATGCATACTCAACACTGTAATTTTACAATTACTTTCAGCAATAATCTTTAATATCGGTCTCACTGTATGAGTCAGACAAGTGGCACATTGACATTTAGCCATATGCGTCTAATAGCTTGTATGAATTAAGCTCGAACAAAGCTTCAAACAGCTCAAACAGCCATGACCCACACACTGACAGACAAAGAAGGTTTCTTATTGTTCTGTTAAATGTTTTTTTTTTCCTCTTTCCTGAAGCTTAAGTGAGAAGCAGGTCACTGCTGTTTGCTATATAATGCTCCAAAACACCTCACTTTTAACAACATTTAGATAACACAGATGTTATCAGTTCAAAATTGCAACCTTAACACAATATAGTTTATTCTTAACGTTCAGTAACAAATGTAATCAAGAGTTCAATCTCATATTCAGAAATTAAATGACCTCAACTACCAAAACTTTGCAGTTAAGAGTTATGCTTGTTCCTTTGCTTGAGTGCACTCTATTTTAGCTGGAGAGGCTTGAGGTGATAGAACGTGTAGTACAGTAAAAACTTACCCCGTTTTGAAAAAAGGATGCATGAAAATGAGCAGTTGTTGCTGATATTGATATTAAAATGATCTTTTCTTCTGAACTGGGATTGTGTAAGTAAACTTTTTCCATTTTGGGCATTCCCACGGGCCTGCAAATGAGAGGGTCAAAGGTTAAGAATGTCCTAAATGAGAAGTTTCCCTTATGGATACATGCAAATAAAACCAGAAGTAAAGAAGTCTGTACTGAAGAGTTTCTAAAGCAGAGAAATACATGAGTAATTCAAAAAGTATTGCTACAAAATCATATAAACCTTTATTAAACAAAAATATCAAAATGTGAAGCTATTGTTTCTTGACATATCCTCCATCTAGAAAAGTCTGAGGAGGCAAGATCAGGGCTGAAGGGTGGATGGGATAAGGTTTCCCAATGAAATTCTCATAGGAGAGCCCTTGCTACCCTCAAAGATTGAGTAGGTGCATTTTCATGATGGAAAAACATTCCTTGGTGCAACTTTCCTGGCCTTTTTCCTCACCAATGCAGTTTTAAATTTTCCAATGATTTGGGAAGATTGCCTCTTGAGTTTTAGCCTCAAAACATTTTTTTTCCATGGCACAAAAAGTATCCTCTTTTTGAAGGCACCCTGAGGAGACTTAGACAAGTGTATTCATGAGAGAACTTGTCTGCAGCCATCCACTGATCTCAGAGACATGTTTAAACATGTTTTGTTTGGAATACACCTGTGCATGTAAGAACTGGGACCCAAGTAGCAATACGTTTTGACTTACCCTCATACAGAGAAAACAGTCATATTGATTCATGGCAAGATGCATGAAATTCATTTCTCCACAAACCAGCACAGATAAACAGCCCTCTGGTAAATGAGGTTAACATCTATTGGGAAGTCAAGGCCAAACAGCAAGTGCAAAAGATTAGAATTGCAACATCGTGGTATCTCTTACCAATAAAAACATGATCCTGGCAACAGTGGAGAATTGAAATTGTGGCATTTTATACTTATATAATTTGTAAAACTGAAGAAGCTAATCCTGAAGTAGAAGTCTACTCAATCAATCCTTTTTTCTGGTTTCAAACCAGGACACAGTCCATGGCACAACACAACATACAGTTTAAAACACTGGTCACTCCAATTTGTCAGCTGGCCAGTAGTTTTTTTTGGTGCAGTGTTCACCAAGGGGAACCCACATTGCCCTTACAAAATGGCAGTAGAACATGTAATTGCTGTCAAGGGTGTAGTTTTAAGAGAGTCTCTTTCACACTTCTATTCCATCAAGTACTTCACCATGCTTCTCACTGACGTTCAAAGCTAGATGCAACATCCCATCAGATGTTACTTTTTTGGTATAAAATGGCATCACTCAAAGGAATGCACTAGGGTTTAAACTACCCTCAACCCACACCTCTCTCTCACCACAACTCCACAGGCCTCCATTGTAGGGAAGTCTGAGCCTATGCAACAGTTTATCATTTGGCTAATGATTACAAAATGCTGTATTTTGTGATTACATTGTGTACTGTATCAGTTTGCAGGACCTGTTTTAACATTTGTGTTTGCACTCATGTGTCAATGTCACAATGTGACTTGCCCCCAGGACATGGCCATTTGCTAAGTGAACTATAAAGGGAAAGAAGTAATAATGGTAATTTAACAAAAACAGGATTTCAGAACACATTTATTATTAGGTTCAGCATATGGCTTAAAATAGTTCCACTTTCTGTTTGGTATCAGTTCATACACCCACCTACATGATAAGAGGGTCAGTTTATATCAGCAGTATATTGCATCCGTTCTGTGGTAAATGACAATGTTCTCCAGGTGGCTTGCTTTGGTAGATTTTTTTTAAAAGATGACTGTTCATGCCCATTTAGATTAGACAACTACCTAAAGAGCAAAGCAGATACTAGCTGACTCATTTGGTTCACCGAACTATAATTAATGAGGGTAAATACTGAATTTGTTGAACAGCACATATAGTACACATAAAGATCATACTTACAATGGTAGCATTGAATTTAGCAGAAATAATACAAATCTAAATAAAAATCAATATTTGTATAACACAGATTGAGGTAATGTGTTGGGAAAGAGATATAAAGTCTTGCAAAGCCAATTGTGCAGGCTAGTTAGTCATTTTGTGATACATGTCTAACAATTAGTAAGATATAAACATGTTTTTCAAAAGGCCATTACATCACTCAGCAACCCCAGGCACTGAAAACAAGACCCCCGTCTCTCCTGTGATCAGCTGATTCCTCAATGCTTTTAGGGAAAAACTTCAGCAACATACCAAAGCAAGATCAGCCAGAGATCTACACACTCCGCTCATTAACCAATCTCTCCTGGAAAGCGCAGGGGAGAGGCTAGCTGCTGTGGCAGCTTCATGGGCTCACTGTGGCAGTTTTGGAGATTAGTAATACAGATGGTACATGTGAGTTTGCCAACTGTGACACTGGAGTACCCCGAGTTCCCTCCTATTCTGCCAGGGCAAAACCTTCCTCACCAGGTCCTACTTGTTTGTTTGACTTTGAGTGACCCTCCTGTATGACACTCCTGTGCACAGCTAAATAGACATGGTGACTCAGGCTAAAGGTGGATGAGACTGCACAGAGATGTCTTTCATTCAGTTTGCTAATTTTGCACCATTAGGAGTGTCAGGGCAGGGCACACGGGCAGCTATCAGGAACGATGAGGCTGCTTTGTGCCCAATACATGAGCTCAAGGTTGAAATATATATCCAAGAATGCATCTGCATTTCTGGAAGTTCCACATTCTTCCATATGAGCCTTGGCCATTTTCATTACACAGTTTTGGTTATCAAGAGCCACAGCTTTTTTTTTAGCATTGAGGTTGTGATAGCTTTCAGAGAAAATCAAGGACATGTTGCAGGAAATCATCTTTGATTACAGCCACTTAAAAGTTACTACTGTATCATAATGCTTCGGTCTTACAAAACTAAATTAAGCGTTATTTGTTTGTGTGCAGTTCTAGTTGACACCCAGCCAACAAAACTGTGATAAGGCCATATGGACAAACCCCTGTGATGGTTAAACATGCATTCCCCATATCCCCTCAGAGCTAACACATTGTTGTAGGCTCACGCGATAAAAGCCTCCTGTCATTTACATCTTGGGATAAATCAGAAGATTGCCTGAAGCTCTTTTGTTAAACAAATACACCCTCTCGATTAATGGCAAGTCATTTTCATTCTGCATACCATACAGCAAAGACATTACACTGCATTCTCAGAGGGTGTTACATTTTAATAATGTTTAAATGTCTGCAAAGACACACATAAAATTTACCTGAGCTTACCTCAGCTCACATTAGGCCCTGTAATCTCACTCTACATTAAGTGCAGGTACATGTGACAAAGCATGAGCAAAACAACAGTGGCATGATATAATGCTATAAGGTCTTAATGCTGTACTGGCTCCAGCTACAGTGCCACTGTAAAGATGAAGCCCATTCCACTTCTAGGCCTCTAGGCTATACAGTATTTACATTTCATTCTCCATTTCACTCCCATTTCATACATCCACAGATCCACAAGTTACAGTACAGTATTGACAAGAAGGCCAGGTTGCTTATCATCAAAGAAAACAGAATCTTGATGCCACACTGTAATTGCTTATACAGTATTTCTCTTACCAAGCCATGATCAACTATAGATACAGTTAACACTGGAACTAGAATTGTTAGGCTACGAGTCATTCCATTAATTTCATTTTTTGCAATTAAAATAGAGCTAAAGCAGTCATATCTGCACAGGAGTTTACTGACCTTGCCATTTGACAAACAACAAAACAACATCAGGAAAAATGCATGCGGAGGCACAGTAAAAAATGTGTTTAAAAAAATAATCAAAAACAAAAATGTATGCTTCATCTAAAAGCTACTCTGCCGTTACCCTCTAATCTGTATGCAGACCATGCAAACCATACCAGTGCAACAGAAGAGGACACTTAACCAAATAATATCAAAAGCAATTCTCCTGGCTAAATCACAGACTATTAAAGGCCATAAATACAATAAGAGAAGGTCGAGCTTGAATGCTCAGCAGAGACCTCAATTTCAAAGCACTCAGCATTTCTCTGCTGTTCCAAAAGGTGGAAAAATCAGCTGTGTTACAAAACTAGACTGGCTGGACACAGACATAACTCCAGCATGGCTTATGGACACTTATACCTTGATCATATACACTGCATGGTTAATGATGTGCACAAATATGTCCGTAGGCATACATGCCTGAAAAGGAATTGGCCTTAACAGTGATGTCAAAACAATATTTGAGAGCCAGCTTCATCAAGGATTCAAAGTTGGACTGATTCATATCAAAGAGTACACCGCAAACTACGTGTCCTGAGGAAATTCCTGTGTGACATGAGTATAATCCCATAATGGGGTAGGGGCATGAAGTTTTTGCTAATCAATTCTTATTGATATCCAGGCCACATTAGTGAGGGTGAACTGTTTCAAGTATGAATTGATTTAAAGGTATAAAAGGCAAGATTTCTGTATTAAAAGATTTATAGGCCATAATAACTCACTTCTTCACAATCACTGAAAAAGGTTCACAGACATGTAGACTAAGCCTCAGCCTGCGTTTATAGGGCTTTGATTTGGTTTTGAAAACACAGAAGTCAGGCTGCACTATTGACATATACTTTTTTGCTAGCCACATCCAATTCTGTACTGGGGGGGGGGGGATTACATTTGAGTTAGATTTATAAAAGAAACCAGTTTCAAAATGTCACCATCACTTATAACTTTAAACAACAGCAAACAAAAAGCACATTTATAGAAGCAATGCATGGAGATTTACGATGCTTACTCAGAATTTAAAGCTTTGCGCACACACCCAGTTACACTGGTGTTGCCATACACACACTAAACGCAAGAAACATTTATCTTCTCAACCACAGTTCAGGTTCCTCGAACAAAAAAAAAAAAAAAAGAATGTACCTCGTTACAAAATAGTTTTTTTCCCTTTAAAACACCTGAACCATCGGTTGAACTTGGCACTTCCTCCAGCCACTGCCCATGGCGTGAAGGCGATAGCTGAAAAAAGGTACTTACTGCTCGTGGAAGTCCAACATTGGTGGCTCGAACCGTATAGGCCGGCAGTTCGCCCGATGTAAGGATGCACTGCAAAAGAAAAGACATTCATGTAGCAGAAGGATAAGCGAGAGAGACAGCATTCTGTCCGTGCTGCTGTGCTTTCCCCAGACTCCTTCAATAACACTGTACATTACTGTGTGAGCGTGCTCTTCCGTGGGTGTGCGCTTAGACCACAGGCAAAGACACAAGGGGGAGGAACCCATCAGACCTGCCCAGCAACTACAGGTGTCTCATTGCTGTGTTTTTTTTTTTCCTGATTTCAGCAAATGATCTAAATAAGGCAAGTGTCTTTTGTGAGATGTGAAATCTTACGGGAGCAGATCAAAGAAATCTGGCAAAGAACAGCACCGTGCCAACATATATTTCTTCTGTTTTCACCTAATCTTCAGTACCTAATATTCATTCATATCTTGTTAGATTTATACTTCCTCAACAATAAAAAGGCTAAATCCATTAGCAAAATATCCCGGAAAAATACACATACAGTGCTAATCTACACTGAGTCTTATTGGACAACATCACAAAACAACATCACCCAAAACAGCAGATATAGTCCAGCCACCATTACCACCCAACAGCATGTTTCTCAGGTTACCTTTATGAGTAAAGACAGTTGATCTGAGCTTCACTTCACCTTCGCACATTTAATTCTCAGATGATGTGAGCAAATGCTGGGGGAGGGGGGTGTTTGTAATATCAAACTGCTATTATAAACTTTGTTGACAAAGAACCCACCGACATGGAGTACTATGTGGAACCATAGGTGGATTTCTGCCCCCGAGGGCCTGATAAGACAGTCCTCCTTTTCAACACAACACATCTACTGTTAAAACACCAGCTGGCCTGTCACTCCTGTGAAGGGTGCTGGAAAAACACACTCCCAATTTCAGTGAGCTTTCACCCTTCCGTGTAACAAATATTCTTTTCTGAATATGTTTTTCCATTTCATCATCTACTACTTCAGTGCATGTTTCCTCAGATTTACCTTTATACTTTTAGATTTCTCTTATGTTTTTTTTCTCTTACGAATATTTGCCCTATCACTCTCCCTGTGTTGACATGGCTGAAGCGTGAGGAAAGCTAAGGAAATCAAAGACGTCCTGGCTGAGAGCAGGTGCACTAGCTGTGTGACACTGAGCAATGCCAATAATCCCACATGCGGAATAGCGACTGTATCCCCATCACCAACTACACTGACATAGGGCCAACATGGGATCAGCACTCTGGGCGGAGGGAGAGGAGTTCAGTTTCTGAATTCTACGTATGCAAGCCATCACCACAGTCCTTCCTTCTGGTTTCCTTCACATTTACATTTTTGAATATTGATCAAATTTCACCCTCCCAACCACATGGTGCGTTCACACTGCAATAACATTGATCCAGAAGAGGATCTCTGTCAAAGGTCACTGCTACCAAAGCAGGAGGCCATACAGCCATGATGACGCCATAACACCGTCACAGAGGACGCAGGTAAACAAGTATTCATTTACCCAATATTCCTGGGACAGAGATCATGGATGAAGAGCAGTTCGGTCCGATTCCATAATGACACATGACCCACTTTTCCGGAAACAGTCAACCCTCATCAGAGACAGTAGGAGCTAATTAAAGAATTTTTGTCCAATGTGGCCTCTTAAAAATTGGTTCTACCTGACTTCAACATGAAGATTAAAAAAAACCCACGACAACAAATTACATGTGGTCATTGTCAGAAAGGTACTTTTAACCTCCAGTCAATTTTTCAATAAACAACAGCTAAATGCCAGTCCAGTGCCATTCACACTGCACAATGCAGGTTAAGCCACCTTCTACTTTTGTGTTACCTTTCTGTGTAGGTTCTCCTGGCTGACTGTTCATTATGCTAACAAAAGCCTTTTGAACAGTGCCACTCAGGGGAATTTGCTGAACTATGTCTAGGTAGCTGTGAAGGAGCAAAACTGAACAGTTAACTTGACAAACCACAAATAAATTATATGAAAATTATGTTTTGATTAATCTTTTTGCCAGTTTTAAAAAAGTTCTCATTGGCAGGTTTGTAGGTGGACACACTAAATGACTCTAACAAGCTGGCAAAAGGCTTTTCCTGCTATGTGAATACAGTCTGAGAGATGACAGGTGTTCCATTTTGTGGAGGTGCAAAGGGCAGGAGGAAGAGGGAGCAAAGTCCATTAATCACAGTGTACATGCAAATTCATTATCATCCACAATGAAACTATTTAGCATCCACTGATTTGCTCAACCCCTCCCATGCCCGTACATAAACACCAGGTAATGTATTTGAAGGCTCCACTTAAAACAGTGCTACAGTTTACAGAAACAGAAATTAAACCTTTTCCATTCAACTTAGTTTATCAGCCTATCAGCAAAAATCCCCTCTGTCTCCAAGGCTGCAATCAAAACCATTAGAAACACAAATTAAACTTATAACAATCTAACAAGAAAAGCAGGTTTAATCCACAAGTTAAACCTGCAGGATCACATTTGAGAAACATGGAAAAAGTAAGCCGTTATCAAATTGCGCATTCAAGAATTTAGGATTCAGTATGAACGAAACAAAGTACTTTCTCTGTTTCCTGAAAGCACTGTAGGGCAAGCGCTCCTGTCACACATATTCCAGCTGTGATGAGTCATTGAGAATGTTCATACAGTTTGTGTTGAAATCTCTCCTAAAAATTGAATTAAAATTCATTTTAAAAGTAAAAATGAAGTTTACAGAATTACCAATGATGGACAATTTGGGACATATTCCAAAATGACCAAGGCTTAAATTTAATTTACCTTCATTTTTCAAAATCAAGTGTCTGACAGCACCTTTTCCAAGTAAAGAGTCGAGGAGGTACTTCACAATTAATTTTGGAGTCTCAGCTGTTTCTCAGAACTACGATTGATGGCATGGTAAAGGTGCACTTACAACTTCTCCTTCCTACAACTCATCCTACATAAGTTCCCAACTGTAAAATGTGCTGTGAGGCGAAGCTTATAGGTCCATTAATAAATGAATCAAAGGGCACTGCCCAGATAAAGCCTGTTCAGCATCTGGCCCTGTGCACAACACATAGGAGTACAAGACTATCCAAAGCACAGGGTCAATGTACTGCTGGTAAAAGCTGCCAGCCAAGTGGGGGGGGAGGTGTACTGCATGTGCTCAGAGTCAGCTGTGTCAGACTGACCTCTGAATGGGTGAATAAATTGCCCCAGCTCCGAGAGACTGAGCAGATTGTGCTCTCCATAGAGTACGGTTACACATTCAAAACTGAAGTGGTACTCAGCAGAAGCAGGGATGGGCATAATACTCCAAATTTCGGTCCGTCCAGGTTTTGGTTAGCATACTGGGTGGATACCACATGTTGGTGATAAACTGCCCTACGTATGGTAAGGCCCAGAGCGGCTCAGACTGAGCCGAGCTGTTTCAGTGTCTGAGAATGGAGCCATTGTGTGTAGCTACACCAAGCTGCAATGATTTCTTCCATTTTCGTCATCCGAAATTCAACCATTATTTGCTCTATACTGACAGAAACCTCCTGAGCAAGACCAATCAATTGCTTTGGTGCTAGAGGTTAAAAAAAAAAAAAATTAAACCAAATTCAGTCTGCAGAATTTGAGCATCTGACAGTATGATTTAAGTTCTGGTTTGAGGACCACTAACTACTGTCCAAAGAATATGAAGACCCAGAGCTTTGAAAATCTTTATCTTAAATACACATTAACATTCAACACAACCTTTGCAGAACCTAGTTACTGCAGACCTCCTACTACTTCACAGCAAACAGAATGTTTTCAGCTGTTGATGTTTCTGGAACACTGAGGGCCAGTAGGCCCAGACAGATGGTCAGTCTTCAAGCGAGTGAGCGAGATGCACGAGGTGACAAGAGCTAAACTGTAAAGAGGAAGAGCGTGCAGGCGTCACTGCTAGCAGATTTAAATGGCACAAACCACTTCCTCAAAACCCAACACTGTTCGCTTTGGCCTAAAAAAGACAGCACCATCTTTCAGCAATTTAAATGAAAACAAGTGTGGCCATGGAAGTGTTGCCATGAGCTGGCTAACAGAGGAGGGCAAGCATACAAGCACATAAACACAAGGCTACTATGACTACTGTGACTACTGTGACTACAACTCAGACCACTTAAGACTGCCAACAGCACATGAGTACAAAATGTGCACATGGACAAGGAAGAGAAAAGCATCTGTCGACAAGACAGATCATTTAGTCAATTTGGCTTTTCTCTTCAAGTTAAACATTTCTCAATGTCACATTTTTGCTTAAAAAAAAAAAAAAAAAAAAAAGACTGGGAAGTTCATGAAAGACATGAAACCAGAACTCTCCAACTGGGCTGAATCTAATTCAGCTGAAGGAATCCACTAAATATCCTTTGGTTATCTCACCTAAACTGACCTGCAGAGAAGTATGTGCTGCTTAAACCTACTGAAACATAAAAGAACCGCAATAATGCAATTCCGAGCATAACTTTCATAAATTCATCGCAGACAACATCAATCTATTTGACAAGAAAAATGCCTGATGTTTTTTCATGACCTTTTCAAGGACAGTGAGTTATTTGACAACTTTCCAATATTTTCCATGACTTTATATGCTTCTGCTACAAATACAAATAACCTTCCAAAAAAAAAAAAAAAAACAACAATCAACCCAACTTACACGCTACAATGCAAACAGCATTGGCAGTGTTTGTCGCACATCTCCTTGAACAGGAAAAACACTGAAGCAGGCAAGTCATACTTGCATTCTTCTCCTTAGTAGACATCATATTTTATGGACAGGCAGACTAAGAAATGTAATAAAACATGAACCAAAGTTTTAAAACCTTTATCTTTATAAAACCATAGCCAGAGCAGAAGGTGAAAATATTCCATAGAAACAGGACTGATACAGTGGGGTGTCAGGTATAGCCTGATGATAGTGATTTAAAACATCCAGTCAGAACTTAATATGGAATTGTCTGTGCTTGGAAAATGCCCATCCATCTGAGGGCATGAGCCACCACTTCAAGAGAGTGTGTCCCTGCATTACACCCTATACAGTGGGGTGTCAGATACGGCCTGGATTTGACAGAAGCCATAATGTGTGCTCTTAACACAGGCAGGATAGAAATATAGCAGATCCAGCTCCTTCAGTGCTTCAAGTACAGCAGATTAGCCAAATAATGTTTTACTGACTTTACTACAAAAAACTGCCAAGCTGTAACAAAATATTAAAATAGATGAACTGCTGCAGTAGCTGCTTGGGTAAATCATGCTGTCCATGATATCAGAAAGTTATTTGTCTTGCATCTTCTCTAAAATAAAATTGCATCATCAGCAAGTTACCACTCAGTAAAAAGCAAAACAAGATGACAGTAAGCCCGGTTATCATGTAGGCTGGCAATTTATTTTCATTTTTGCTTTCAAATTAACTGGTGTGTCCATATATTACTATTGCATGCACATGCACACATACTCACACAAACCATAGATAGAAGGTACTGGGGTGTTACTGAGGTGAATGTGCTTGGATGTAATACTGCAGCAACTGAACAGAAGGTGGTAAGGGCAGTCCTGCACAGCAGGGTGTAAAGGCTTACAGGACAGTAAGGAGCTTGCACAGCCCTGTAGAGAATGCATCTACCCCACGTTAAAATATTCTCCCCAAGGACTGCTCTGTGACTATATTTACTTTCTGTGTTAAAAAACAAGAACTTCTAGGCCAATTTGAGTGAGCGCTTGCACATTATGAATTTCTTTTCTACAAAGTCACGCCATGGAGGGTGTAGTTTAAAGAATTAAATCCCTTGCTATCTGCAATGCTGTGCAATGACACTTCTCAACAGGCAACTATTATACAACCACATTTCCTGAGAACTTGAAACATCCCAAATTATTGCAACAACTGCATGCATTTAAAAAGGATGAAAAAAAACATTGTTCCTTTGTAAACATTCTCTCCTAGTCTTCTTAAATGATGTCACTTCTCTGGTATCTCTGCCTGCTGGGTGTGTCTGCACCACAGAGTGCAGCACAGAGGGCTAAACATGCAATACAGATTGACCAATCTCAGGAAGCCACTTCATGTGTGTTTATTGAGGTAGCAGCCAGACCTCCAACCTGGAGACACCTGATTGGATAAGAAAATGAAAGGGGTGGAGTAGATAAGGCTGCCAAACTGGCTTCAGGAATTCAAAGCAGCTTTAAAAAAATCCTCTAGTCACAATGACATGAAGACATGCTCCAGTGTTTTCATTTCAACACTGTCTTAAACATAAGATTTAGGACACAAATATAAGCTTTGCAAAGACATGGTGCCCGCATCTCAACCAGCTGTCAAGGTCACTGGGGCAGTTACTGTGTTCAGTAACAATCTGGGGGACTCTGTGTTTCTCCAAAATGGTCACCCCGCCGCTCGAGGCATCACTGCTCTCTGAAATTCCAAGTGTACAAACCAAACACAGCAACACATGGGAGCACTGCCCCTCCAGCCTCCAGTGCTCCCAACAAGCCATATGCAACCCCTCAGATCAGCCGTTATGGTGTTGGTGTTGAGGAAATCAACACAAGGCCTGGCACTCCTGTGACAACCTTTGCAAAGTAAAATATTTTGGGACAGCTGTAAATTTTTATCCACTTGTCTACATATTTGAATCTCCTTCACATACCAAGTCTCAACTTTCTTTACAAAACTTTTTCCTTCTTCAGTTTTTCCTTGTTTGGGGTATGGTGTCATGATTTTCCACCACTGTTAACTGTGACACATTAAATACTTTTGCCAATCTTGCGGCTAACACACCTGCATTTCAGGCACAAACAACCCTTTCAGATAAATGCGTTACATCTCATGCCGTTTTAGAAACTCACATATTAAAATCTTGACTCTGCTTTTACAGCAGAAACGTATTAAAAATTGATGACATTAATAAGAAATGTCGGCTCTGTTCAATTTATAGTTAGTTGCCTGGAAATACATCCCGCAAGAATCTCTCCAAACCAGGCTGAAAAATCCTCCAGAGAGTAACAAAGAAACCTAAAACATCACCAAGAGATCTTCAGGCCTCTCTCACATCAGCTGAAGTCAGTGTTCATGACCATACCATAAGAATGAAACTGGGCAAAAACTAGATTCATGGTTGAAGTTTGCCAAAAAGCACCGTTTTGGGGGGTTTCCGTGAAATGAGGTGCAACCCATTGAGCTGGTGGGTACAACTTCATAAAATGGCATTGATGTTGCATCTCTTTCATTACTAAATGCATAAAATGTTGAAAATGCTGTCATTTGTTCATTCTATTTATACATAAACACAAAAAAAATTCAAATTGCTGAAATAAGTGGAAACAAAATGTGGGTACATCTGCAATAATAACTAGTATTTGTCCAAATTAACTCAAAGTATGAACATAATTACTACTGCATGCAGCAATTTGTCATTGGTGTAAGGAGAAAATTTGATTTTATGGATATACAGTCTTACCTTTTTTGATGATATGAACCAAGTCCAATGTCGGACTCTGTCTGTGAAAAGAATAAAAGTAAAATCTGTAAAGGGATATGCATTTGCAAAAATAAGTATGACATTTCAAGCAAATGAACAAATCATCAGCACCTAAGTCGAAATTCACTGAGTTCACTTAAAACTGAACAAATCCGAGAGCATTGATATTATGCAGAGATGTGCTATTGATGACAGTTAAATTAACATATTTAGATTCCATTACTCTAAATTTTATACAACAATCTGAACAGTCAATGTCAATGCTTGCTGACACTGATGGTTATATTATATTTAAGTGCATTGTTATTATAAGCATTACTTCAGATTTAACTTCCAACAATTCAGGGTCATGTGCTTAGGGGAGAATGTACAAATGCATTCTTTTTGTAAACATGCAAACTAAAGCAGACCTAGGTCTGATTGGGGTCAGGTCAGGGAGCATGGGACCTTTTTCACTGATTGGTGGAGTGCCCTCAGCTGCTCCAGTGTGTAAACCAGTCAGCACAGGTGTGGGGCCCACATATAAACATTGCACTGGAGGGGGGTAGTGGGCGAGGAGGAGTCAGGGGTCAGGTTTCAAGCTGCTGCCCTGTCTGTGTGTGTGTGTGTGTGTGTGTCCAAGCTGTAGTGTGACACCTGAGAACACTGCCAAATGCTAACAACACCCCAGAGACCACCTGCTCCATGAGTTCATCAGTAGTGGGGTACTTCTGCAAAACTATGACACCCAGCAAAGGCGTATAGCACAGAAGCAGAAATTAACCTTGAAAAGGAAAGCAATGCAAATACCCCCCCTTTTTAAAACAAATGAATAAAAAGCTTTAGTACCTTTTACACAACAGCACTGAAATAAGATTCAAGGAACTCACTTGAAATACCAAGATGTTGTAAGTCATGCTGTCAGAGACTGAACATGAGAACAAACAGTGAATGCACAAACACTTACCTGCAAGAGACCCCCTTCGCCAAAATGTAGAACCTCTAAAATTGTGTCTGACTGAATGAATGCTGTAAATATAAAGGAAGATCTCATATTAGGGTTATTGTGCAGTACAGTAATGTCAACAGCAAAGATATGTCTGGGGCAATCTGGTCAATAACTGCCTTTCTGCAAGTATATCAGATTCAGACATTATTATCCTCTGCAACAAAGCAGAGCAGATATTCCCAGGAGATGCACAAAAAAACCCCATTTCAGGATCATCACTGCCTTAACAAATCTGATAACACTGGACACTTCTGAACACTGATAACACTGGACACTTCTGAACACTGATAACACTGGACACTTCTGAACACTGATAACACTGGGCACTTCTGAACACTGATAACACTTGAACTGTTTGCTATGAGCTTTGTCTCTTCGCTGAAAAATAATGCCATTTTCAACAAGGGGGTTCCACTTATCCTGAATGACCAGATGAAATTTGCTCAGACCAGTCCCTATCAGACACTGGGATGCACCCTGATGGTGTGGAGAGAAGCGGGTGGATGGATGGATCTCACGCTGGAATGTCTAGTGTGATGCAATGGAGTGTACAGTTCTATTTTATGGTCTGGTAATTATTTACTTACAGTGCTGTTTACTTGCTTCACACGTGAGCTTATGAGTGCACACGGCTAAACTACACCAGGGCAATTATAAACAGCTGAGGATATGAGCTTCTCCTCCTCACTTCACTCTTAGTTCTATTATTAGCTAGTGGTGTGGTTTAACACTGATGGCGTTTATAGTTTATACGGACTGTGTCAAACCTACCTTGGGAGCACCCCTTCTAAAGCAACATGGCCTAGAAACATATCAAAAGCAATAAACTGAATGTTTAACATAGGCTATATAAAGAGAGGGAACAGATCTCAAAAGTATGAAGCCATGAAAATTCCTCTTCACTTTATTCAGAGCTACTTGTGGATACACTGAGTTTGTATTTACCAATAAAAAGTTTGGCTAAATTAAAACTCCCCCCGCTCATTAGTCATTAGCACAAAACACAGAGTTCACACGACGGTACCCCGTACAGAGAGGAATGTCTGGTTTGCTGCGTGGGAGTCACTTTTGTCATCAAGGCATAGTGACAGGCTTGGAGGGGGATCAAACGTGACAGTGGCTGTAAAGTTTCTTTACATGACATTTGACACAGATGGTCCCTATTAAGCCTGAAGTCTTGAAGTACAAAGCAGAAGTCATTCACAGTTGCCAACATTTACAGCAACAGAGATTCTGGATGGGGCTAAAGCATTATTACTAACAATCCTTGGAACAGGAACTTTGGGTTGAAATCACAGAAAATATAGACTGCTGTGATGGACTTTAGCCTTCCATTGATGGGACAGTGGAGTTCTGAACACAAAAAAATTTCATCTTAGAACAGATTCAGTACATTCTCTGGAACAAGTTATGACACCCTATAGGGAAAAACTGTTAAATTAATTTTTTTCAGTACTGCTGGACCAAAAGAACAATTTGTTGCTGATACTGGATGTAGGCTAAGGTGTATTTATATTTGTGTACTACTTCCACATTGCCTAAGACAGGACTCAGGTCCTCAATCTCATGTCTCAATCCCATCCATGGCCTGGGACAGCACAGGCCACCATGAGAGAGGTCACAAGAGAGCATCCACCCTGCTCCCGTGACCTGAGCGGGAGGAAACAGCTGCTGCACAGGACAGGAGTGATGCCTGCTGTGACTAAGCTCTTCCTCCCAGTTGCCCAGTCATAGTGTCACAGTGACCCTGAGGAGCTTGCAGCATTACACACTTAACCCCTTCCCCCCTCGTCTGAATAACCTACTGAGGGGTACAAAAGTGTGAGACCACAAGTGGAAGAGCTTCTATTTTGAATTCTTTTACAATTTAATACAATTGTTTAATTAGAAATTATATTAAGAATTTGAGTGAAAGATTGTATCTTTGATAAATGTACATGAATTTCCAGAATTTCTTAGTTTTCAGTATGTCCCCCTTTTGTTTTAATGACAGGGTGAACTGGAGCTGGCATGGACTCCACAATTTTATGCAAAACCTGATGATACATGTTATCCCATGATCTTTAACTGCACTTTGAGTGCCCCAATAAATGTTCAGGGGGGTTTGATCTTTCCTACAAAGGGATTGACAATGACAGTGTCACACATTTGCATTAATTTGACCTAGACATTGTCCAGAATCTTCAATATTCCCTTTTCATTTTAGATGTAATAACTTTTCTTTGTTTTAAATGCGTAAAAATCCTAAAACTTTGATTATTTCCCAGTTTACATGAAAAAGGCTTGGGGGAAAAAAAAAAAAAAGTTCAATGTGGTCTCTGACCTTTGGACCCCACTGTACATCCACAATTTAGCCAAATAAAAAGGAGAGTGGGTAAAAACCTGCACACTGATTCAGTTCTTTGAAACACAGATCCTGCCCTGTGCAGTCACTCCCACGAAATAAGAACACCTTGTGCTCGATGGTGGAACAGATGGTTATGCAATATGGTAAGAATCTTTTCCCTCCCATGTCATTTACCCCTCTTGAGGCCATACCCACATTAATGCAAAACCTATAGGAAGCAAGAGGGATTGTGGGAAATTAAAAATCCCCCATTATTACCAATGTTTCTTTCCAGCATATATGGCAAAATAGACATTACAAGCTACAGCAACTGGAAAATGAGCAAATGCAAAAATGATAAACAAAAAGCCTGAGGCCAGTACCATTTTGGCCTCTGGGCTCATTACTGGTGTCAACTAAAGATGCATGAGAATTTTTAAAACATATCCTTCCCATGAATCACATATGCTGGGTGTTAAACACCATCTTTCTAAAAATGAACCTCTAACTGTATCCCAACTAGTAATGAAAGACAGTTTACCCATTTTGTTCAAATTTGACCATCATTGCCATCTCTTTTCCTCATCCATTGACTGCCACATCTTTGATCATCTTTGAAAATGTATGCTAAGCACAGGCCCACCACAACAGAGTCTGCAGGGACTGATCTGTTGAGTTAAGCCTGCCCTCCCTCCCTGAGAGACACCATAGGAAATTACAGTAACCCTGGCTGCCTAATGGGGAGGCTGGCCAGTCAATACTGGCACAATCAAGACTGTGCACTCCAGGTCATTGGGCAAATCAATCAAAATGAATGCTTTAGCTAGACATGCCACCAAATACATACACAGGCATACATAAGGCCACATAAAAACAGCATGTCACAGTCCAAACACACCAAAAGGGAGAAGCTGGTTTCTCCTTCCATGATGCAAGCCTCTGATAATGTATTCCTCATTCTCCAGAGAATCAGGCTGTAGCTCACAATATTATTCCAGCCAGAGAGATGTTAAGCTACAGGTTGCAGGGGACCATGCAGGGCAGACAGGATGTGGATAGCTGTTGCACTGTCATGAGGCCAGTCTCCACCCCTGCCACAGGGCAGACCTGAAGTACACTGATATTGCATCATTCCTGTATATTGCAACCCTTAGAGTTTCACAGCTCATGTGAATGCAATAAAACAAAAATCACCTGACTAAACCCTAGACACACACTTGCCGGGAAGAGAGTTTTAAAATATTTCTACTCATTTGGTGTTTTCTAGAAGAGTGAAGGCGTTTCTTTTATTCACTTTTAGTTTTTGCATTTTTGAGTAAGGCTTTGTCACTTCAGTTTTAATGCTGAAGCAAAGGTGTTAAGGGTCTTTGACATTTCCAATTTTCAGGCAACAGCAGCCACGGGACCCAGTTAGCCACCTGAAAAATTATATGCGAAACATTCTCTTTTAAGTTCATATCACAAAAACGTAGGGCAATGTATTTGTTTAAAAAATGCAACTCACATACCACAACTGATGAAGACCTGCCCATGCAGGAGGGCATTACAAAAAAAAAAAATCACCACCAGTCCGTCCAGGTAAGACCGTGAGATATCCCAGCTTTCAAATCAGACAAGGTCAACCTCGCTTTTCCTGTTAGATGGATTTCTGTTGCAACCCATTCATGTAAAAGGGTCACTGAGATCTGCTGATAAGCAACTGTGTCTCTTTAGTGGGGGAGGGAGGGGAAGAGAGGTGGGTAGGGTCCCATATGGGCTGTTTTAAAGAGGCTCACATCCAATTTTAAATATGCCTCCAATAAATTTGTGTAAGGATCAATGGATTCCAACCAGAAATTTGCCTAAATTAAAAAATAATCATCAGTTTTACTAAGGTAACATTGCCTAAAGAGGATCTTACAGTACACATCTGTACATATTTTGTAGAATGTGACATCGACAGCAGAGCAGAGCTTGAAGCAACTGCCACAGAAAATTAACCCAAGATGACTCAGGTTGGCTGGATAAAACCACTTTCCATTTTCACCAACTACAAAGTGCCAACTTGCTCATCTCAAGCTTGCAGCACTCTGATTTTTCACATCATTAAAGGGTGATTTGATTGTTTTTGCCAGACACCAATCAAAGGCTAAAGTCAGACCTGGAGCAGCACAATATGGAAAGTTGTTTACCTTCCAGGCTGTGTAGGGACATTTAACAACTCTCATAAGTTGCATGGTACATTTGTGTTGGGTCTCTAATGGTTTCACTGTGGTATCTTTGTCCTTGTTTCTTCTTGGCACCACACAGCAATCAAGAAACCTCGTCAGTCCAATTACACCTGCTGGAAATGGGCCAGGCAGGCAGATGTACTTACCAAGCAATTCAAGTGTGCATGGAGAGATCAAAATGAGAGAAACTGGCAGCCTGGAACCTTGCCAAAGACATGCCCACAACAAGACTACACCTCATGCAGCTGCAGCTTGTCACATTTACTCCACTATCTTGTGAAGAGGGGGAGGATTCTTAGCTGGCATGTGAAACATGTGTCAGTCATATAAAATAAATGAATACAGAGCACTTCAATACAGGAGGCCTGTTCCAGCACTGACTATGATCCCATTCGATTAAGTGCTGTGGATTTACGTGACAAGCTGGCAAAGTGACACTCTAAAGCCTAGGCACAACTGTTAGTTCTTTCCTTCCCTCTTTGGGTATAGCCTAATCTCTGGGCATTCAGGGGGTATCTGCTATAAGGTTTCATCACAAATCACCACCTGTGCTCTGTGGCTGCCTTCAGCAATCACACTGCTGCTGTAAATCTGTTCCTAGGCAACAAAAGTCTCACAGAAATCTGGAATTTAACACTGACGGTCAGTCAGGTCATTTTATCCTGCCCATACTCTAGCATACTAAAATAAGTGAGGTGTCTTGCCAACAGCTTCCCTCCACTCAGGCGATCAGCAGAAAGAACAGCAGAATACATACATAATATTTAATAAGAGGACATGATAAAAGAGTAAGAGAGGGCACCATCGAAGGAGCTGTTGCATTATACAGGCATGCCATGGCTTCGTCAGTATGATGGGATGAATATAACATACAAGATTTACACATGTAACTGCAATCCACTAAAATAATTTCAAGTCATTCCCTATATCTACTTTTTGTGTGTCATTTTAAGCCAATCTACATTATTTTATCCTTCCACATACAGCTACCTTGGCAGGTGAACTAGACTTCCACTGACACACCTATGTGTGTGCCATTTTAATACAGCCAGATTTGTACGTTTTTCAGTATTGCGTCTCAAATATTTCCTAAGCACTACTGACCCTGGGATATTTCTTTGCCCAACTGCACCCACCAAATGTTTTCTCAGTACAGTATGACAGCATAATAATTCCTTATGTATGAGCCAATGTTATTCCTTTAATGAATGCTTATTGGACATGACTTTCACATATTTCAAATTACTTACTTTCAAGCAATCACTATAAAATATATGAGAAGACCATGTGCATGAGGTGTTCTGAAAGCAAATATATGCAAACCTAAGTGGAATGACTGTGTGCTACTGGCTACTATGGTCCAAGCTGGGAGTATGGTTCCATAGCACAACAGGGCATTTCACCCAGATATACCCACTACTTTATATGACAGAAACATAACATAATAAAACAGCACAGTATGTAGTAATTTTGCTGTAAAAGTATGTGTTATGAGAGTGTTTTCATTTAACCTGTCAGAGCATGGTTTTCATCTCAATTTAAAAAAAAAAAAAAAAAAAAACTGTTGTCCAGCTAACTGTCTCTCTCAGATGTTCAGATAGGCATCTAAGGGCAGTGACTCCACTCAGGCAAACTAAAACTGACAGCTACGGCCAACACCCAACCATGCTTCAAAGGAACAGGGCTCTTGTTTGCCATGTTTACATAGGCATCTTGTTAAATAAGTAAGTGATTGCTCTTGTATCAGATAGCTTGTAAAATGATCTGTGTTTTGAGGGATGCAGATGTCATGACGACAAAACGGGGAAAAATAGGCCTCCTCCCTCTGACTCATCTGAGCAGCAGGGCTAACTCTGCAATCATATAAAGGCCCGGACTACTGCCGTACTGTTGGCCCTGGTTAGCTCGCTGTGAGAACAAATCCTGGGTTTGCCTCAAGACTAGCTGTCCTTCAGCTGAGGCATGTCAGAGGAAATGCACCTTTGAACTTGCCAGTCTGCCAGAGTAATCCGAAGGATGATCCAGGCTGTGGCTGACTTTCAGGTCATGGAGATCAGGAGAAGCCACAAACACTCAGTCATTTCACTATGCAATAGGGCTACATTGCAAACTGCATTCATCACCACCTCAAAAGTGCATCTTTCTGCAGGGTGCAGGCTCCTGCAAGTGTTGAAAAAGTGAGGTATCACTAATGAGATTAAAATGACCACTGTCACTTCCTTGGTCTTTTGAGCACTTTATGTTCCAGCTCTTCTTGACAAAGCTAAATCCCAAACTTCATTATCATCAAGATGATGAGAGGGAAAATGTCCTCAGCTGATTTGAGAAATGGAGCTGGGTTCAATTAAAAACACAACTGTGTTGCATAGATTGAGGCAAACAGCTGGCCCCATTGAAACCAGACTAGCCAATACCCAAGCAGAACATTTTGCACTCAAGTATCCTTTGGATGGAGGAACAACAACAACCATTATTCCTGAAATCTTTCAAGATTCTGAAACATGATTAATTCACAATCCCATTTGAACAAATCTACTTTGAATGGAATATTGTTAATTACACATGTAAAATTTGTTTTAACATGAAATTTTCTTTTAAAAAAAGAGTTATTAATACATACACAAATTTAATGAAACACTGATTCCTGAATTATAACAGTATTTATGGGACGACAACATCGTCATAATATGATGTTTTACATGATACTGAATTATTTTTATCATTGATCCAAATGTAAAGTACATGTCAAGATCTCTATAACAGTGGCATGTTGAGTTTATAGCCAAAAGCTCAGACTAGGACCTACTACCCTTGAACAATACTCCAAAATGCACATGAAATGTATGTGATATCACCAACATACCACACTGCCTGCAATAAGACTGAAGATGCACTGACAGAAAACATGCCAAAAGACATCTGTCCTCATAGTTTTCATGGGTGACTTAAATCATGAAGCTGTGCCTCCCAGTTGCCATATAGACACAATTATCTGAGATTTTACACTTGCACTAGCCAAATGTTTTCCCATAATATCTAACTGTGAAAACCCTTCTTTGGCCATACGGTTGTCCTAACCTTCAGAGGAAGTCTACATTACTGGATAGGACGAAAGGAATCATTCTTTACCCACTGTGCGCGGTGATCGTATTGATCTGTTTAAACGGTCTCGGTGACCAAGCTTACTTTTCACCGTGGGATTCCCAATATTTGATGGTGATAAAATGTGTTTCTGCGTTTCGTCGAGATGTCAGTCATGTTAATTTAATACATTAGGTAAAATTTTCGATTAGCAAAATATTCAAATCTATGTGATATAAGTTATGCACGAATCTACTTCCGTAAAACAGTGCATTAGGGAAAATTAACCTATTTTACTATAGATCCATACGTCAGAAATGTAGCGACTCAGGAGGGCAGTGGTTACTTACAATGCTTAGATCTGAAAATTTTTGAAGTGACAAGAACGATAGCTGCCCTATCCTGAGCGCTATGGTGAAGCAAATCTGTGAGCTATGCACTCCAAACTTTAAATGCTGAGCTGACAAGAGCCATTAAGGTTCATCTATCCGGCTAAACTCATTAGCCAACCAACTTAGCTAATGTTAGCGCTATCAAAACTGAAAACGTGTCACTCACTCCATCCTGCCTGCTTTTGCTTAACATTACTGCAACAAGGCTAGCTAGCTATCAACCCTGTACCTACCTAACTGCCAGCGTGTTAACTAATAAACTTTACCTGCTCACATTATCAAACCAATTAATGCAGGCGATACCTACCTACACTGGGAAATGACAGAACCGAATAAACACATGTACAAGTTAACATGTTCCGTCTCTTCACCAAAAACTTCTGTAAATGAATTTAGGTGCATACCAACAAACCAGCAAAACTTCAGTATGTTGCGAATAACTTACAAATCTTGCCAAGTTAGCCAAACTACCCATTTGAACAGAGAAAATGTGAAGGCTATGCTTAATCGCTTACCTAAATCATTTATAATTTCATTCGTTCTTGAAAATAAAATAGCTGGATGACTGTAAAAAAATACCTATTCGAAGATTTGTGTCATGAATTATGGTCAAGGTTATTAAAACGCTGACAACCGTGCTGACAGCAATCTAGAGTCATCGAGTTTAAATTCTGATTAAAAATCTATATCGCTGCATAGAGAGATATTTCAAACACTGACATCGGCGAGCATTCTAGGCCCAAGTGAGGCCTGGGTCTAAATTGAAAGCCTCAACCAGGAAAAATGAGCTTACATGGGAACGCAGCTCACTAGCTAGCAAGCAGTAGCAAATGTATTTTTAGTTTGCTAACGTTAGCTAGCCTAAAGAGTAAGCGTCGACCACCATTCACTAAAAAATGTCTGGCTAGGACATGCAGTTAATTAAATCATATGTCCAGTGAGCAACGTTAACAAACAATGCGTGAACACTTTTCAACTTCATTCACTTCAATTGTACCTATATCTATATTAAATAGCAAGCTAGCTATCCAGCTCGCGACGCTTGCAATGAGATGTACTGTCCTGTCCTATTGCTAGCTAACCTACCCAGACATCGAAGGACAATTATTCGTTAATTTTGTTCACCAGGTAATATTACTTATTTTCGCAAGTGGTGATCAAGCTATAATAATTTCTTCAACTCAACAATGTATTTGTCTGAATCACTTTTTCATTCAGCTAACGTAAGCTAGAACCGTGGTTTAGCACAAAACTACTGCCAGACTTGCTAGCTAGCATGTTGTCTTTAGCAGTGAAAAACACAAGCGATATTAGCTCCTGAGTAGTCCCTAGCTTGCTAGCCAAAACTCAGCCACCAGTTCATTGCTTGCTGGTCAGTAGTGCACGTTAGATATGTTCAATAAGGAAACAAAAACTTACCTTGTTTGTTGGCCTGCGCTACTTGACAGAATGCAATAAATAATAAACGTAAGACTCCCAGGCATGTTGCTTTTGTTTCCATTGATAAGTGAGAGAAAGTATGAGTTCTTCCCCTTCTCGCCATGCTGCTGTGTCAGTATAATAATGAAGGTGTAGGGGCTTGCATGCTGATATAAACACTGCCGCATTCAGAGACGGAGACGCCACGTGGACAAGAATGGTACTGTCTTTTATCATTTAAAACCTTTTCTCGCATGGGTGTAAGATTGACGCAAATGGTTCTGAGACAGTTAACCATGGAATAAAATAATAAGATACAGAGATTCATTATAATACAGCATTGGTGGCGTTGATTAAGCAATGCATTAAACAATACAGCTTCTTAAAAGTTTTCAATGACAATGTTAAAAGTTCTTTGTACTGTGCACATAGCTATTGTCCTCTTGTAAATTTTGGACATTTATGCTTTCTGTTCACTACCAAGGAAAAGACAACTGACATATATCCACATATATCCTCACAAGCAGTAGCCATTTGCCACAAGTGAAAGGTTGATTGATTTGCATCATAAAACAGCCTTTAATACTGTGGCCTATTTTTTCTGTGGGCCCGATTGTGTCAGCTGAATGAAACCTTTGTATCTTGTTACCTCAATAAGTAATAATCATTGTAGTTTCAGTATGAAACACAAATGGACAGAATATATAAACCAATGAATTTAAATGGTGATGTAGCATAGTTGTTTTAATGTCTATCGAAGGGAACACAGCTGAACGGAAGAACCACTGTTATGGAATATGGTATGAATCATTATATGCTTTTTAAATTTAAACAACAGAACAGAAATACAAGTGAATTTTATATGCTATTTCTTGTAAATCAGTGGCTCTTTGATTTTCCAAGCTCACAAACCACCGATCGAGCCAATACATTTTTAATAGCATCCTATATCCTGTTAAATTTTTTATTACATATGTTAATGTGTATTTAATATATAAAATAAAGAATGTGAGTTTATTTATTTGTGTATGTCAAATTATGCATCATTACAGAAAATGTTTTTATACATTTCATGTTTTCATATAATTACAGTATAGTCCACAACATGTTAAAACACTTACATTTCAATACATAGTGTAGGGTAGCAGTGACTGGATTAGAATCATTCATCAACTGATAGACATCACAAAATGGATTTCTGTCCTCACTGTGCCAGTTCTATCACTAGCAGCACTGCAGGGCAGTGTATTTGGTCCATAGTGTTTCTCAGGGTTTCAGTATAAAAGAGTTATTTCTACATAAGTCTTTCTACTGGGCAGCAGAGTGAAGAGAAGCAGCATCTGGCAACACACATCTGAGGAGCTGTGCATTACACACCTTCATCACACATAGGCCTACTAACATTTAAAATGTTTTTTTTTTTTTTTCACATATACACTCCTTATGCTCTCTGCCTATGCTTACTCATGTCTGTCTGTGTGAATGCTTGTGTAGCATGACAGTGTCAGGTGACTGCTCACCTCAGCTCAGCTCCTGGAATTCCACATGGAGTGTGCTGATATGAGAATGAACTCCCTTCACAGATATAGAATTACTGGATTGGATGTCCCATTGACAGATTGAGTCACATGTCATATTGTAATTCTATAGTTAAACACGAGCATTTCCAAAAACAATAGCTTGTTCCAGAGGGTGTATTTCTGTTGTTTTTCCTCATGCCAGAAAACTTTGCTCTTCCTTAAAATTCTATTGCAAATACTTAAGCCATTTAATATAACTGAATCAAGAGAGAAATGAAATGATTGGTTGAACCTTGGTCTTTCACTGAAACTTAGGTTTCCTAAATGTGAATTTTGTTGTTGCAGAACTGACAGATAGTTACAATCTTCTGATGAGTTGATTCAGTAAATGCAGCCATAAGGGTCTTGCACATGTCATAAGTCCTAGTACCCGGTATGGGAATAAAGTGATTGAAAAAATAACAAGATAAAGAAGACAGTATATTTACAAGATTTATTCAAATACACATTGTCTTGGACATCAAACAATGAAATGGGATGTTAAAGTATATCTTCAAGATAAAACACAGGGACTATATTGCTTTTCCTTCTGAGTGGAAATACTCTTTGAGCACAGAGACTTCCCATTACCTGCTTTTGCCTTTCAAGATAGTGGTACTGTTTATGTAAGGGTGAATGCAGTGGCTGGTTATATTGTACATTATTATGCAAATCATACTACTGTGTGTCATAATCTCCAGTATGGTTTGTCAGAGTCATCCACATGCAAATTTGAATAATAACAATGTTATTATTGCTCCCCAATGGTGGACGAACTCTCTGTCTTACTATGGACTACAAAGTCATTACAGTCCTTCTGACATGGTCTGAAAACCCATCTCTTCAGACAATATCTGGCCTAAACATCCTACCCTCAATCAGAACTTATTGTACATCTATTTTGTGTTATGTATAATTATGCGTTTACATTATTGAACTATTATGCATCATTATAATGCAAATGTATTAGTATTTAGATTTATATTCATGTATTATGTTTATTTGTTGATTGTATAATACTAATTTTATAATTTTATATTTGTATATATTTTACTTGGCTATGTACCATTCTTCCTGGCTATGCTATTATGACTTAAATATAATTATTAGATGTACTGTAGCATTATTGATAGACGCACTTTTAGATTTGTCAATGACTGTATCTATTCCTTGTTCGTCACTTTGGATAAAAGTATCTGCCAAATGAATAAATGTAAACGTTACAATTTCCAGAAAGATTTCATAATCAAAAAATAAATACATTTTTACTGCATAAACTGATTTTGATTGTGAATTGTTGCTTTTTAAATTTGTAACATGGTACACCATCATTTTTTGCTATGCTAGTTACATATCCCTAAATTATAAAATGAAACCATTATTTCAGCAATAACAATTAGCATACAAACTCCATGCCAGTACTTCTCTTTGGCTGCTGTGTGTAAATATTTGTGTTTTTTGTCTGCTTGCTTAATGAAATGCAAGAATGGCGGAAATAACAGAAGAGCGCATGATAAACTTATTGAAATCAAGCCAGACAACAACTATCAATGACTACAGAACAGCTTTCCAGATCTAATAAAATTAAATACAGCCTGATTATTCTTGAACATACTACAGTTGTGAGCTACATGTTTTAGTATTTCAGAGTGTGTGGTACTTGTATGAAGAGCTACATGTTTAGGGTAATGCACATTATTTCATTGTTATTCATTATTTCAACTATTTAATTATTACAGCATGTAATAATTAAATAATTGTAAACCCACCCTTGATCTTTTTCAAAATGGAATTAACCCTTTCATTTATTTAGCTTTTCTGCAGCATTGCTCAGCTTTTCAGTGCTTCTGCAGAAGATTCCGTGGTGAGACAAAATCTTCATTCACAGGCACTGAGGTAGCTGTGTCCTTGGGAAATCTACTCAGAAACATGATATGTACACTGATCAGAGTGCGGTCAGTCTGTCCATCGCATTACTGGAAATTTATACACAGTGCTCAAAGCACCCACCAGCTTCAAAACAGTTCATGGCTCCATCAGCCTGACTTTACTATGATGCTTGGCACCTTGTACACAGCCAACACAGGTCATATTTTCCCATGACATACAAAAGGTGGATCATTCACAGTTCATGTAATTGCTATGATATGTTCATAAAAACTAAATATTTAAGGACATTTAGACTTCAGGTCTCCCATCTGAATCCTGTGCAACAAGAAAGGTCAGCAGGAAAAGTAATTGGTGGATAACATGTACAACACTCATAATGGTGTATTCAAAGGCAAAAGAGAAGGTGTCAGGTTAGGCCTTCAGTGGATTCTTCCTTCCTCACAGCCCAGCTTACTGTACTCTTCAGACTGAGGGCATTGCTGACACCCATAGGGGACCACTGGGCCTGAAAAGACTTCCCATCCACAGAATACTGTGTAGCAGTGTGTGAATTAAAGCTGATGCCATTTTAATTAGGTTGTTCTAAAGAGGGATTGTAATTAGAAATTAAAGGAAAACATTGTTGGGTTTGGGGCTTATAGATTTGTCATGTTGAAGGATGCAATACATAAACATGCAATACGAGGCATAAGGAGATTACCTTTGTGTTTATAAAACATATACAGCTAAGCCATGGGTATGGAAATGAGCCTTTCACAATGAGTGGGCAGGACTGTAGGTCTCTCCATATTTCCTTGATCATGCATTTGTGTGAATATCTTTTTGACTGCTTGAACTAGACTGAATGCACGAGAAGCCAGCAATAGAGGTTTGAAATATTTATACTAAGCAACTGGAATAGGTTGGTCACCCAGTCAAGCCTCAAGCAGCGCTGACTCACTGTTTTCCTATTGTCATTGCAGATGTGTTTTGAAGAAGGAAGCATTCCAGTGTAAAGCATGCATCAGTGGTTACACTTTGATTTCCATTGCTGTCAACTTACCACAAGAGCTCAAGCCTATTCATAACCATAATCTGCTACTCAATTTTTTAAAGTTGTAACATCATCTCATAAGACATTTCCCATCAATGTTTGGAGAGTCATCTTTCCTTTTCACACTCATCGTAATATTCATTACGTTGACACTGTTGGCCTTGAACAACAGAGGAGTTTCCCATTGTTGAGACTGTAAAAGATACATGGGCATGAGGCATTAATGTTTCCTATCTGTCTCTCAGCCCACTGTTTTCTTCCCTTATCCCATCCCTCAGGAGGCTTGGGTTTTCCACTGTGTTCTCAGGGACAAGCCAAACCCAGTCAGAAGGGAAAGTACACATTCTCTGTTTACCCCTGCTCCAGTACCAAAGTTTCAGGCACTGTTTACATTGTTTATACCACAGGATGTCTGAGTGATTGGTAGTTTTATGATATTTTCTGGCATGTCTTGGTCTTTTGTATTTGTATAAATATTTTTTTTATAAAGACATATTAGATTTCTTAAACAGCCATTTTGCTGGAGCATAGATAGAATTTGACCTGATATTTGTCTGAGCTATTTTTAACCCTGAATAAGATTCCTTGGGTATGCTTCCAGATGATTTCATTTAGCAGTTTTTACATACCACGTCAAGGATAAAAGACAACTCAAGAATATATAATTCATTTAAGCATGTGCAGTGAAGTTTTTTAAAATATTATAGTATTCAAAAATGTTTTGGTCTTATTGCTCTCAGATCTGTGATATTCATTACTGTTCATAGCGTGCATACTTTTCAATGTGTCTGATTACAATGGCAAAGCTGGTTTCTGTTGTCTCTGCATCCAGACAGCTTTATATTTATGAGGCTGACATAGGATACCTTGATAAATAAAGGACCATTTAAAAACTATATTTGTTTTAAGATCATAAATAACTGATATTTTAGATATGTAGTACCCAAGCAAGGGGCTTTCAAGTATTTGTCTGAACTGTTACTTGCCCTCATCTGTCTGATTCTCACAGGAGTTCTACTAATTCTCATACTGCCATGAATGCAGTACACCATAGAAACAATGGCAGTAAATCACTGCACATGAGTATCATATTTACAGTGTCACAGATATTTGGGGGTAAACAGACCTGAGACAAGTTCAGCAATGCTCTTGTCTTAAGACACCAGCCAGATCACAGGAATGCTACTGCTCTTGTTTAACCATGGTGTCTGTGAATATTGAATAACTTCATGGCAGATGATACAGCTCAGTTAAAGATGTTATATTACCACAATCTGTAAAGGGTGAAGTGGGTCATCCGCTTGGGCGATATCATCAACCTGTGAAGATTGCATTGGAACAGATCCAGTCTCCTGAGGAATCCAGCCCTGAACCCCAGCTGAGCCCTTCCACTCAACTTTTATGCTGTTCTGAATACCTTCCAGAAAATTCTAAGTGAATATTTGCCTCTTCCAACCTGTAACTAATCATGAAACTTTCAGAACTTTCTTCAAGTGTTCAAAAATGGATATAAACTGTGAAGTAACATTTTAATTACGTTCAGTTTTCCTAAACATGAAGGGGTTGTCACTTGAACATGAAAAACAGGTGCACATAAACACCATATAAAATACCATTTTGTTAAAAGGGAAATTAATTCAGGAAATGTATAATTTATGTGTATGCTGGTCATTTGAGGGTAATGATGCTTTACAAGCTATTGCAGGCTTTAACTAGAAGTCACCTAATCTCTCAAAAATATGGGTGTATTAGGCTTTACTGGGTTGGCAATCTTTCTTTTCTGAATAAAAATCAGAAGTCATAAAAAATATCTCATGGGCCAAGAATAATAGTTGGTCTAAACCAATTTGTTGCAGGCTGTGCCATTTTAAAATGCCATTCCAATGTATCATTGTATTCCCTCTAAGAAGTGGTTGAAGCTGGAATGTAAATTTGATACAATTTGTTCTTTATGACTGATCGAGTAGAATGTTTTTTCATTTTTGTTCCTTCATTTTTGTACTCCTGCAACCCACCAGGCACAGGGTCCCTGGCATGGAAAGGCTCTAAAGTGCTGATATTTACATATTCATACCTTAATTACAATAAAATATGTTTAATCTGACCCACACATTTCAAGTAATGTTAAAATAATGTGTGCTCCATCCTATATAATGTCCCAGAAGAACAGTGCATGTCTATGAGGGCTGGAATCAAATCTGTGCTTCTACTCTTCATACTTCATGCTATCATAAATGGGCTATGTGCTGAGGCTGGAGTCAGCACATATCTAGTATAAAGATTCTGTGTCAGACTAGAGTTTGTGGTTTGGTATATTTGTAACATTTACTTTTTCTACAAATAAAAACAGTACATTCTTTTCATTAATTTACCACTATGATTGAAAGAATGTACTGTTGTCCTTGCAACAATTCCTTTTTGGACTCCTCAGGTAGCATTTTGAGAGTTTATTTTTGTCTTAACCCCTCTGTTGAAAAATACTCTTGGCAGGGAAGGAAATAGTTCAACAGGCCCATTTGAGCCAAACTTAAGAGAAGTCTTCAGTCTGGCTGTACTTGCTAGCACTCTGTTCCCCAGAGCCCTTAAGCTGTTTTTCAACCATGGAAACTGTGTACTGGTGTCTATACTCACTCTTCTCATGCTCTTGGTCACTGTAAAATATTCAGTATTGCTGCAGCTCAAACACCTTTCACTGAAACACAGTGCATCATAGGCTTAAGGTTGCAAACAGGGCTGGACTATAGTAGGAGTCCCTCCACCTTTTCTGTCTCTGCCATTACCATTCTCTGAGTCATCTGAGGCAGGGAACCAGCATGAACTTTAGTACTGTTTAAAATGAGTTCTTCTTTACAAAATGATACAATTTAAATTGTAGGTAGTAATTTCTGTCGCAATCACCACCAATATATGCATGTTATTATAAATTATCTAATTAATGAGTTGACACCAATACCTTGGGGAAGATGGAACAGGACTTTGTGGCGCCGGGAGAGGTGGAGGGAGGAGTGAGCGCCTCAGCTCCTCCCACTGTACTGCTGTCAGTCTCCTGGTTCCCTCCCTCAGCCTGAAGAGGAACTGGAGCTGAAACAGCAGAGGCCTCACAAACAGGCAGGCTCACCTGAGAGTGATTCCTAATCAACTCAGCTGTGAGCACTTGCCTCCAATTAGGCCCTTTATTTAAGCACAGCCTGAGAGGCCGGAAGGGTGGCTGAAACTTTGGACTTTTTTTTGTGTTTGGGATGGCTGTGCTGCGTTTGTGTTTTGACCTTATTTTGTGTTAAGACCTTTCTTTTGTAGTTTTCCTTTTCCCCTAGGAGGGGTAAATAAACGGCCTTTGGCCCTTTTTGGTTCAACCTTTCTTGTGTTTTCCTTCCCTCACCACTCGGCACAGTGGCCACACCTGCCACTGTGTCACATTGGTGGAGAATGTGGGCAACAGGCCCCAGTGCGTGAGTGGAAGGCAGTTTTTGTTTGGGTTTTTCCCTTCCCCAGTTTTGGTTTTGGGGTTTTCCTTTTTCCCCCTTCCAACAACGGAAAAAAAAATAATAATAATAATAAATAAAAAGCACAATGCCATCCCGAGGAAGGAAGAAAGTGAAGAGGAAGAGCCTGGTCGAGCCCCAGAGACTGCAAACCCCATCTCCTGGCCACCCTGGGACCTTTTTAGGGTGACCTGGGAGGATGTGGAGGCCTGTCCCCCAGACCTCCTTGGGGATTTGCTCGGTCTCATGGCTGGGAGTGGGCGATGCCCCTTGGGCCCACTGATTAACAATGGGGGCCCTTTGAAGTGGAGGCCCGGTCTGGCCCAGGGAGGGGCATAGCCCTTCACCAGGCCCCGAGGTGGATCCTGGGAAAGGCGGCTGTGGTCCTTTCCATGGTGTGACTGGTGTGGGGGTGCCCACCATTGGTCGGGTGTGTCCTGGAGCCGGGGCAGGGTTCTGTTGCTGCGCCCATTCGGAGGACCATCACTGGTGTGACTGCCTGACCCGGAGGACATGGAGGAACACAATTTCCTCCTCTGCCTGACTGAGGAGGAGAGGAGGGCACTTGCCCTTCCAGGAGTACCCCCTGACCCAGGCCGTCCAGCCACCACTGATCCCTGCCCAGTCACCCCAGCTGCCGAGAGACTGTCTCAGCCGCCCGCCAACCCAGCGAGCCTGCCTGGGAGTGGGGCCTGCTCTCCGCCGCCTGCTGACCCGGCGGGCCTGCTGGAGTGCAGGGCCTGCTCTCCTCCGCCTGCTGACCCGGCGGGCATGCTGGAGTGCCGGGGCCTGCTCTCCGCCGCCTGCTGACCCGGCGGGCCTGCTTGAGGGCGGGGCTTGCTCACCGTCGCCTGCTGACCCAGCAGGCCTCCCAGAAAAGCCTGCCCTGCTCTTCGCTGCCCGCTGCTGACCCTGTGGGCCCGCTCGAGAGCTGGGCCTGCTCTCCACCGCCCTCCCGCCCAGCAGGCCTGCTCCAGGGTGCGGCCAGCTCGACGCCGCCTGCTGATCCGGCAGGCCTTCCCGAGCACGCGGCCAGCTCGCGCCGCCTGCTGACCGGCAGGCCTTCCCGAGCCCGCGGCCTGCTCGGCGGCGCCTGCTGACCCGGCAGGCCTTCCCGAGCCAGCGGCCAGCTCGCGCCGCCTGCTGACCCGGCAGGCCATCCCGAGCCGCGGCCTACTCGGGGCGCCTGCTGACCCGGCAGGCCATCCCGAGCCGCTGACCTGCTCGGACGGCGCCTGCTGACCCGGCAGGCCATCCCGAGCCCGCGGCCTGCTCGACGGCGCCTGCTGACCCGGCAGGCCATCCCGAGCCCGCGGCCTGCTCGGCGGCGCCTGCTGACCCGGCAGGCCATCCCGAGCCACGCGGCCTGCTCGACGGCGCCTGCTGACCCCAGGCAGGCGGCCTTCGTGAGCGCCTGCTGACCCGGCAGGCCATCCCCTGGCCCGAGCCATCCCGAGCCGCGGCCTGCTCGCGGCGCCTGCTGACCCGGCAGGCCATCCCCCGCGGCCCGCGGCCTGACCCTCGACGGCGCCTGCTGACCCGGCAGGCCATCCCGAGCCCGCGGCCTGCTCGACGGCGCCTGCTGACCCGGCAGGCCATCCCGAGCCCGCGGCCTGCTCTGACAGGCGCCTGCTGACCCGGCAGGCCTTCCGAGCCGCGGCCTGCTGGGACGGCGCCTGCTGACCCGGCAGGCCTTCGAGCACGCGGCCTGCTCGGCGCCGCCTGCTGACCCGGCAGGCCTTCCCAGCACCTTTGACCTGCTCGGCGCGCCTGCTGACCCGGCAGGCCTTCCCGAGCCAGCGGCCTGCTCGCGCGCCTGCTGACCCGGCAGGCCTTCCCGAGCCCGCGGCCTGCTCGCGCCGCCTGCTGACCCGGCAGGCCTTCCAGAAAGCCTGGCCTGCCCTTCGCCGCCCGCTGATCCAGTGGGTCTGGCCTGCTGTTCGCCGCCTGCTGACCTTGTGGGACTGCTCCAGAGCCTGGCCTGCGCTCCGCCTGCTGACCCAGCAGGCCTTCCCAGCCGGGCCTGCTCTCCGCCGCCCTCCAGCCCAGCGGACCTGCTTGAGTGCGGGGCCAGCTCTTCGCCGCCCGCTGACCCAGTGGGCCTGCCCTTCTCTCTGCCGCCTGCTGACACAGTGGGCCTGCTTGAGATCCCAGCCCGCTCTCCACCGCCCGCCAACCCAGTCGGCCTGCCAGAGAGCTCGGACTGCTCTCCGCCGCCCGCTGGCCCAGTGAGCCTTCCTGAGAGCCGGGCTTGCTCTCAGTCTGCCGACCCAGCAGGCCTTCCAGGGAGCCTGGCCGGCTCTCCTCTGCCCGTTGACCCAATGGGCCTACTAGAGGGCCCTGCCTGCTCTCCACCGCCCGCCAAACCAGCGGGCCTGCCCTGCTCTTTACTGCCCAATGACCCCACAAGCCTTCCTGAGGCCTTAGCCAGACCTCTGCCTGCTGTCCCAGAGGGTCCAACCTGCCCTCCGATGCCCGGAAACCATGCCAGGCTGGGGCTCTGGGCCTCCCCTGGGGGCCTGCTAGGCTTGATGGACTGCCTGGTCTTTGACCCTGGGGTGGGGCCTGATGGGCCCGAAATGCTCTCTCTCGCTAATGTCTTTTCGCCTCCTCCTATGGTCTGAAGCTAGGGGGAATGTGGCGCCGGGGAGGTGGAGGAGGAGTGAGCGCCTCAGCTCCTCCCACTGTACTGCTGTCAGTCTCCTGGTTCCCTCCCTCAGCCTGAAGAGGAACTGGAGCTGAAACAGCAGAGGCCTCACAAACAGGCAGGCTCACCTGAGAGTGATTCCTAATCAACTCAGCTGTGAGCACTTGCCTCAATTAGGCCCTTTATTTAAGCACAGCCTGAGAGGCCGGAAGGGTGGCTGAAACTTTGGACTTTTTTTGTGTTTGGGATGGCTGTGCTGCGTTTGTGTTTTGACCTTATTTTGTGTTAAGACCTTTCTTTTGTAGTTTTCCTTTTCCCCTAGGAGGGGTAAATAAACGACTGGCCCTTTTTGGTTCAACCTTTCTTGTGTTTTCCTTCCCTCACCACTCGGCACAGTGGCCACCTGCCACTGTGTCACATTGGTGGAGGGTAGGCAACAGGCCCCAGTGCGTGAGTGGAAGGCAGTTTTTGTTTGGGTTTTCCCCTTCCCCAGTTTTGGTTTTGGGGTTTTCCTTTTTCCCCCTTCCAACAACGGAAAAAAAAAAATAATAATAATAATAAATAAAAAGCACAATGCCATCCCGAGGAAGGAAAGAAGTGAAGAGAGGAAGAGCCTGAAATTCGAGCCCCAGAGACTGCAAACCCCCATCTCCTGGCCACCCTGGGACCTTTTTAGGGTGACCTGGGAGGATGTGAGAGCCTGTCCCCCAGACCTCCTTGGGGATTTGCTCAGGTCTCCCATGACCTGGGAAGAGAGGCGATGCCTTAGGCCCACTGATTAACAATGGGGGCCCTTTGAAGTGGAGGCCCAGTCTGGCCCAGGAGGGGCATAGCCCTTCACCAGGCCCCGAGGTGGATCTGGGAAAGGAGAGCTGTGGTCCTTTCCATGCGTGTGTGACTGGTGTGGGGGTGCCTACCATTGGTCGGTGTGTCCTGGGCCGGGGCGGGTTCTGTTGCTGCGCCCATTCGGAGGACCATCACTGGTGTGACTGCCTGACCCGGAGGACATGGAGGAACACAATTTCCTCCCCTCTGCCTGACTGAGGAGGAGAGGAGGGCACTTGCATCCCTTCAGGAGTACCCCCTGACAGGCCGTCCAGCCACCACTGATCCTGCCCAGTCCCCCCCAGCTGCCGAGACTGTCTCAGCCGCCCCGCCCAGCTTGCGAGCCTGCCTGGGAGTGGGGCCTGCTCTCCGCCGCCTGCTGACCCGGCGGGCCACTGCGGTGGAGCCTGCTCTCCTCCGCCTGCTGACCGAGCGGGCATGCTGGAGTCACCCGGGAGCCTGCTCTCCGCCGCCTGCTGGCCAGCGGCCTGCTTGAGGGAGGCGGGGCTTGCTCACAATCGCCTGCTGACCCCAGCAGAGCCTCCCAGAAAAACCTGCCCTGCTCTTCGCTGCTCGCTGTGACCCTGTGGGCCGCTCGAGCTGAGGGGGGGGCTGCTCTCGCCACGCCCAAGGCAGGCGGCGCTGCTCAGGGTGCGGCCAGCTCGCGCCGCCTGCTGATCCGGCAGGCCTTCCCAGGCTGCGCGCCCGGCCAGCTCGGCGCCGCCTGCTGACCCGAGCGAGCCTTCCCGAGCCGCGGCCTGCTCGCGGCGCCTGCTGACCAGCAGGCCTTCCCGAGCCAGCTGACCAGCTCGCGCCGCCTGCTGACCCGGCCAGGCCATCCGAGCCAGCGGCCTACTCGAGCGCGCCTGCGGCCCGGCCAGGCCATCCCGAGCCAGCGGCCTGCTCGGCGGCGCCTGCTGACCCGGCAGGCCATCCGAGCCGAGCCGCCTTTCGGCGGGCGCCTGCTACCAGCAGGCCATCGAGCGCGGCCTGCTGTGGCTGCTCTGCTGACCCGGCAGGCCTTCCCGGGCTGCGGCCTGCTCGGCGGCGCCTGCTGGCCGGCCCAGGCCTTCCCGGGCCAGCGGCCTGCTCGGCCGGCGCCTGCTGACCCGGCAGAGCCATCCCGAAACCCTTTGCCTGCTTTCGTGGCGCCTGCCCCCTGACCCGGCAGGCCATCCCGAGCTGCCCGACCTCACTTTCTGACCAGCGCCTGCTGACCCGGCAGGCCTTCCGGGCCAGCGGCCTGCTCCAACGGCGCCTGCTGACCCGGCAGGCCTTCAGGCATGCGGCAGCCTGCTCGGCGCCGCCTGCTGACCCGGCAGGCCTTCCCGAGTACCTTTGACCTGCTTTCGGCGCGCGCTGACCCGGCGGGCCAGCCCCAGCCAGCGGCCTGCTTTCGGCGCGCCTGCTGACCCGGCAGGCCTTCCCGAGGGCCAGCGGCCTGCTGCGAGCGCCTGCCTGACCGGCAGGCGCCCCAACCTGGCCTGCCCTTGCGCCGCTGATCCAGTGGGTCTGGCCTGCTGTTCGCCGCCTGCTGACCTTGTGGGACTGCTCCAGAGGCTGGCTGCGCTCACGCCTGCCTGACCCAGCAGGCCTTCCGGCCGGGCCTGCTCTCCGCCGCCCTCCAGCCAGCGGACCTGCTTGAGTGCGGGGCCAGCTCTTCCGCCATCCCGCTGACCCAGTGGGCCTGCCCTTCTCTCTGCCGCCTGCTGACACAGTGGGCCTGCTTGAGATCAGCCCGCTCTCCACCGCCCGCCAACCCAGTCGGCCTGCCCAGAGGCTCGGACTGCTCTCCGCCGCCCTTGGCCCAGTGAGCCGCCTGAGCCGGGCTTGCTCTCAGTCTGACCAGCCCAGGCCTCCAGGGGAGCCTGGCTCTCACTCTGCCCGTTGACCCAATGGGCCCTGCTAGAAGACCCTGCCTGCTCTCCACCGCCCGCCAAATGTGGGCTGCCTCTTCTTTACTGCCCAGCTGACCCACAAGCCTTCCTGAGGCCTTAGCCAGACTCCTCTGCCTGCTGTCCCAGAGGGTCAACCTGCCCTCCATTGCCCCGGAAACCATGCCAGGCTGGGGCTCTGGGCCTCCCTGGGGGCCTGCTAGGCTTGATGGGCTGCCTGGTCTTTGACCCTGGGGTGGGGCCTGATGGAGCCGAAATGCTCTCTCTCGGCTAATGTCTTTTCGCCCCCTCCCTCCCTATGGTCTGAAGGAAGCTAGGGGGAATGTGGCGCCGGGAGGGCTCGGAGGAAGGAGTGGCGCCTCCCAGCTCCTCCACTGTACTGCTGTCAGTCTCTGGTTCCCTCCCTCAGCCTGAAGAGGAACTGGAGCTGAAACAGCAGAGGCTCACAAACAGGCAGGCTCACCTGAGAGTGATTCCTAATCAACTCAGCTGTGAGCACTTGCCTCCAATTAGGCCCTTTATTTAAGCACAGCCTGGAGAGGCCGGAAGGTGGCTGAAACTTTGGACTTTTTGTGTTTGGGATGGCTGTGCTGCGTTTGTGTTTTGACCTTATTTTGTGTTAAGGCTTCTTTCTTTTGTAGCTTTTCCTTTTCCCCTAGGAGGGAGGCCAAATGTCATAGCCTTTGGCCCTTGCAGTTCCAACCTTTCTTGTCTTTCCTTCCCTCACCACTCGGCACAGTGGCCACACCTGCCACTGTGTCACATTGGTGGAGGGTAGGCAACAGGCCCCAGTGCGTGAGTGGAAGGCAGTTTTTGTTTGGGTTTTCCCCTTCCCCAGTTTTGGTTTTGGGGTTTTCCTTTTTCCCCCTTCCAACAACGGAAAAAAAAAAATAATAATAATAATAAATAAAAAGCACAATGCCATCCCGAGGAAGGAAAGAAGTGAAGAGAGGAAGAGCCTGAAATTCGAGCCCCAGAGACTGCAAACCCCCATCTCCTGGCCACCCTGGGACCTTTTTAGGGTGACCTGGGAGGATGTGAGAGCCTGTCCCCCAGACCTCCTTGGGGATTTGCTCAGGTCTCCCATGACCTGGGAAGAGAGGCGATGCCTTAGGCCCACTGATTAACAATGGGGGCCCTTTGAAGTGGAGGCCCAGTCTGGCCCAGGAGGGGCATAGCCCTTCACCAGGCCCCGAGGTGGATCCTAGGAGAAGGCGGCTGTAGTCCTTTCCATGGTGTGACTGGTGTAGAGTGCCCCTGCATTGGTCGGTGTGTCTGAGCCGGGGGGCGAGGTTCTGTTGCTGCGCCCATTCGGGCCATCACTGGTGACTGCCCTGACCCGGAGGACAGTGGAGGGAACACAATTTCCTCCTCTGCCTGACTGAGGAGGAGAGGAGGCACTAGCGCCCTTCAGGCCTGTTGAACCGTCCAGCCACCACTGGTCTGCCCAGTCACCCCAGCTGCCCGAGACTGTCTCAGCCGCGCCGCCAACCCAGCGAGCCTGCCTGGGGTGAGGCCTGCTCTCCGCCGCCTGCTGACCCGGCCCGGGCCTGCTGGAGTGCAGGGCCTGCTCTCCTCCGCGCCTGCTGACCCGAGGCGGGCATGCTGGGTCACGAGGCCTGCTCTCCGCCGCCTGCTGACCCGGCCTGCTTCGGCGGGCACTCCACCGTCGCCTGCTGACCCAGCCGGGCCTCCCAGAAAGAAAAGCCTGCCCTGCTCTTCGCTGCCGCTGCTGACCCTGTGGGCTCGCCTGGGAGGCTGGGCCCTGCTCTCCGCCCTCCGCCCAGCAGGCCTGCTCCAGGGTGCGGCCAGCTCGGCGCCGCCTGCTGATCCGGCAGGCCTTCGAGGCTGTAACGGCCAGCTCGCGCCGCCCTGCTGATGACAGGCCTTCCCGAGCCAGCGGCCTTTCGGCCGGTAGCCACATCTCACCTGGCCGGCAGGCCTTCCCGGGCCAACTGACAGCTCGGCTGCACGCCTGCTGACCCGGCAGGCCATCCCGAGGCCCGCGGCCTGCTCGGCAGCCTGCTGACCCGGCCCAGGCCATCCCGAGCCCGCAGCCTGCTCGACGGCGCCTGCTGACCCGGCAGGCCATCCCGAGCCAGCGGCCTGCTTTCGGCGCCTGCTGACGGCAGGCCATCCCAGGCCAGCGGCCTGCTCGGCCAGCGCCTGCTGACCCAGCCCAGGCCTTCCCGAACTGCGGCCTGCTTTCGGCTCGTGCGCCTGCTGACCCAGCCAGGCCTTCCCGGGCTCCAGCGGCCTGCTTTCAGGCGCCTGCTGACTGACAGGCTGTCCGAACCCGCGGCCTGCTCGGCGGCGCCTGCTGACCGGCAGGCCATCCCGAGCCGCGGCCTGCTCGCGGCGCCTGCTGACCGGCAGGCCTTCCCGAGCCAGCGGCCTGCTCGACGGCGCCTGCTGACCCGGCCAGGCCTTCGGGCACGCGGCCTGCTCGCGCCCGCCGCCCTGCTGACCCGGCAGGCCTTCCCGAGCACGCGGCCTGCCGGCGCCGCCTGCTGACCCGGCGGAAGGCCTTCGAGCCAGCGTTGGCCTGCTCGGCGCGCCTGCTGACCCGGCCCAGGCCTTCGAGCCAGCGGCCCCTGCTCGGCGCCGCCCGCCTGCTGACCGGCCAGGCCTTCAGAAAAGCCTGGCCTGCCCTTCGCCGCCCGCTGATCCAGTGGGTCTGGCCTGCTATTCGCCGCCTGCTGACCTTGTGGGACTGCTCCAGAGCCTGGCCTGCGCTCCGCCTGCTGACCCAGCAGGCCTTCAGCCGGGCCTGCTCTCCGCCCCTCCAGCAGCGGACCTGCTTGAGTGCGGGAGGCCAGCTCTTAAGCCGCCCGCTGACCCAGTGGGCCTGCCCTTCTCTGCCGCCTGCTGACACAGTGGGCCTGCTTGAGATCCCAGCCCGCTCTCCGCCGCCAACCCAGTCGGCCTGCCAGAGCTCGGACTGCTCTCCGCCGCCCGCTGGCCAGTGAGCCTTCTGAGAGCCGGGCTTGCTCTCCAATCTGCGACCCAGCAGGCCTTCCAGGGAGCCTGGCCGGCTCTCCTCTGCCCGTTGACCCAATGGGCCTGCTAGAGGAGCCCTGCCATGCTCTCACCGCCCGCCAAACCCAGCGGGCCTGCCCTGCTCTTTACTGCCCAAATGACCCACAAACCTTCCTGAGGCCTTAGCCCGACCTCTGCCTGCTGTCCCAGAGGGTCCAACCTGCCCTCCGATGCCCGGAAACCATGCCAGGCTGGGGGGCTCTGGGCCTCCTGGGGCCTGCTAGGCTTGATGGACTGCCCTGGTCCTTGACCCTGGGGGTGGGGCCTGATGGAGCCCCCGAAATGCTCTCTCTCGGGCGCTAATGTCTTTCGCCTCCTCCTATGGTCTGAAGCTAGGGGGAAATGTGGCGCCGGGGGAGGTGGAGGGAGGAGTGAGCGCCTCAGCTCCTCCCACTGTACTGCTGTCAGTCTCCTGGTTCCTCCCTCAGCCTGAAGAGGAACTGGAGCTGAAACAGCAGAGGCCTCACAAACAGGCAGGCTCACCTGAGAGTGATTCCTAATCAACTCCAGCTGTGAGCACTTGCCTCAATTAGGCCCTTTATTTAAGCACAGCCTGAGAGGCCGGAAGGGTGGCTGAAACTTTGGACTTTTTTTGTGTTTGGGATGGCTGTGCGTTTTTGTTTTGACCTTATTTTGTGTTAAGACCTTTCTGCACTTGAAAACATAGTTGTTAGCCACATTGACCATAAGGTGACTGGGGTAGGGATGAGTGCCTGCAAAATGCTGGAGTGTTGTCAGACTCTTGAGTCCACGCAAGGCTAGTGACTGGTGTGGAGTCAAAGGGCAGCAAGTCATAGGATCACAGACAACACGTATGGCATCTAGCATGTACTGTGACAGAGACAGGGGCTCGTATAAATCAGTATTCATTTGGGGAAATGTGATTTGTGTTTGACGTCAAAGACTAGGTGCTGAGTATTTAACAAACCATCATATCAAAGCCAGGCACCCACTTAGAACACATCCTATGAAACCTAAAGTGGTCCTCTAAAATAAAAGCAAAAACCTTGTGAATTAACCAAGGAAGCCCATTTATTCTGCATAAATGTAATTAAAATTAATTCATTAAAAAGTCGGACATCAAATGTTACCTGAAAATTAATCCCTCATACTTGTTTATAAGAAAATCCAGGGTGTCCTGGACAGAGAAGCTGTGTAGCAGTGTGGTATAGTGGCTGGGCTTGATACTCAAAGGCTGTATATTTAATTCTCAGGAAAAACACTTCTCTTGTCACCCAGGGCCAGGTACCCAACCCAGTATGCTTCAGTAGATATCCAGCTGGAAAGCGTACAAAATAGAAGCCAATTTACATAAGTTGCCCTGGAAAAAAGGACATATGCTGAACAAAGGAAATAAAAGAACAAAAGACTTCTTCAGAGAAGGACAACATGATTAGTCTTGGGGTTTTTTCCTTTTTGAGAAAAAAGCACTGCATTGTAAAGACTTTTTTATTCCAATCATTAGAAGGGATTTTAAAGTGTTTTACAAGCCAAGCTGTTGAACAAATACTTCTTTACATGGCTCTATAATCAGCTCATTTGAATATAGAAAAACAGTGCTGGGTTTGTGATGAAATTACATTGGAGAAAGCCTTCAGCGTTGATCGGAAGCATTCATCTCCCCATGTGAGTGATGACAGAAGGAGATAATGGAGACACAGTGAATCTCATGATGTTTTTGATAAGTTTTTTTCTAAAATTGGATTAAAGTCTTGGAAAGAACGGGCCTATTCTCAGAAGAGGGACAGGAGAACACATTTTTGTACCCTAATATGGATCAGAACACATACACACTAAACATTATAAAGCCAACAGGTTGATTTAATAGCATGAGTCAAAATCTGCCATTAAAAATTGTTCTTAAAATATCTTTTCATCTTGTTGAGAATTTCATATTTCTGAATGAAAAAGTCATAATCATATTTGATATTTGGTTATATTAAAGTAATGAAAAAAACATTTTTTCAATGGAATGTAGTGCTGGAAATTGTCTAATCATTTAGCTGAACTTTCTCATGAAAAAATCCTCTCTCACACCTTCATCTCTTCTCAGCCTCCTGTGTGGCTTGTGTGACAGTCTGACTTCAGTCTTTCAGGACTATTTAAGCTCCAATCCATCTTTTATGCACTAATCCCAAATAAGAGCCAACTTCTTTATTAATATGAATATGGACACTAACCATCTCTACAGTGAACTGTCCAAAGAAGCCATGAGAAACAGTGCTGAGAAAGTCAGCAGGCCGGGGGCCCCCTGCTGCGCTAGCGTGCTGTATGGTCATATCTGCTGATTAAAACTCTCCCCCATAAAATTATTTTTCTTTCATATTTGATCAAGGTCATCCAAATTTATACCTAAGAGGGATGTACTTCATTATAATTTTGAACTGGAACACAAGACCAGTTATTTGCTTAATGGGGTGTAAAATGGCACTTGATTCATGCACTGCTTGCAAACAAGGGGAGAGTGATTTCAGCCCAAATTGTCAGCCATTGAGAATAAGAAATTGGTCAAGTTAATGTCTAATGACAGGCCTGATTTAACTTAAAAAAAAAACAACAACAGAAACAGAGCAGGCGAAGAGAGAGAAATAGAAGGTGCGGAGGTGGCACTGGAGTGGCATGACAAAGGCATGTGAATACATTTTGGTTCTATGCCTCTGAATATTTCCCATCAAAGAAGAACTGCATTTGTGTGGCTGTTACACTGTATCTTCAATGCTGTGAGAGAAACCACAGCGCCCCCTGCCTGCAGAGTGAAGTGCAGCTTTGAATTTGCAGGTGAGGCATCCTGCCTGATCACAACAGACTATTTATAAAATTTCAGTTCCAATGGTCCCACGTTATGCTGATATTTCCATCAGTGTAAATCAGCAATGTGTAAATATATATTCTAATATAATAATACTGTTAAATTCTTTAATATTAAACTGATGTTGATCATTTGTATTGTGGTGTATTATTGTATTCATAGGTTTGTTGTCTCATTGCTATTTTAGGTCTTTCATAAAAGTTGGAATGCTAGGGAACATGTGGTATGTCTATGAATACATCATATTATGTTTTATGCATATATTTTTACATTCATATTTAATATTCTATTTTATACATTTCATTATACTGTGTTGCTCACTAAAGAATATATAATTTGCTGACATTATACTGCATTTACATTGGGGAGTTTGACCTATTGCATCTCATAAATACACAATTTTGAATGTTTTCCTTTTTAAGTTCCAATATTATGCTTTGCACATATATTACAGTCAATATCAGTCAAAGTCAGATAGGTTAAATGGTTATTTATGCACCCTCAAAGAATGTTAACAAGCAATGTTTGTTTATGCTATAAACCAAGGAGACAAAGGACAGTTGGCCTACTAGGTGAATGTGGAAATTATGGGTGGTTGTATAAGTGCTACAAAGGGTTTGGTCTGTAATAAGAACTTATTTTGAGACTCAGAATGTGTACTAATCAAGGCAGTCTGTGAAGTACATAATGATTCATGTGATGTCTATGCTTTTAAAAGTGAAATTACATGGAGCCCAGGGGATAATTACTTTCAAGTGGAATTCTCCTAAATGTTTGATGCATTATAATAAGGTGAAGAGCTGCAATTTGCAAGCAATTGTGATTTTGTGCTGATGCAATAAAAACAATCTTCTGAGCTTCTATTTTTGACCAAGGTCTTTTGTTGACTTCAGTGAATAACAGTCAAAAACACCAAAAATTAGAAAGGAAGAATAACTGGTAAAATGCCAATCTCAAAACATAGCAGTAATGAACAATTAAGACAAAATCAAACCAGTTAAAATGATTGCGCAGTTCTTGAATTTGTAATCCACGGAATGCCAAATTGATGTGGAGCTTTTTTTTTTTTTTTTACAACTGTAAAAAAGCTCTGTAGCTCCCTGACTTAGCCATAGTATTGCTTGTAGCAACCTTATCTTAATTATTGTTGATATTATTAATTGTTTCTAGTATGGTTTCTTCAACAGGGTCATCCATAGGGTTTAGTCCATGCTAACCCTACTGGCACTTGAGACTTTTACCCCCTCTAGCACTTTAACACCTTTGTCCTGTCACTCTGGATAAGAGTGTCTGCTAAATGCCTATAATGTAAAGTAATGTTGGGTTAGCCTTTGCCTATTGGCCTTGCCCTCTGCCCTGCTTGTGCTGTGGATGCTTAGACATGACTTCAGCCTGCTTGCTCAAAACAAATATTTGTTTTTGCCTGAGGTAGACTACTTTGGATGCCATGGCCCCTATAGGACTAATTTCATATTCACACCATACACAACACAATCTACACAAAAGTAACTGATGGTGAGATGTTAAACAATCCTCTGTCAATGACTTCTTCTGTCTTTGATACACAGTTCCTGATGATACTACAGTGTATGGTAGTGGGGCAGCTTGTTTTTTTTTTAATATTTTTCCTAAAAGGGACCTGTTTTTAAAAGGTTACAGATTCTTATATGTATTTCTTTTCTTTATTTTTAATAAAATCCAGACTTGATTTTGTATACATTGTTCAATGAATAAAGACACATTAATATTAAATACATTTTGTGGTCATTTTTGACATTATTAACATTAATTATGTTAATATTAATTATTTATGTTTGATTTGAGTTTTTCATTGACCATGTCTAAAAAAAGACATCACTCAAAAACCAGTTTTTTTTTTATTTGAACTGAAGGCCAGCTGGAGCATAACATGTGACGGTATATATTACTGTAAATAACATTGGCAGCTAAAATATATCAAATTAGCTCAACAGTATTATTTTATTTGTTCATAATCTGTTCATTCTGTGTATTTAATCTCTATATCCAAACGTTGCAGTCACTCTCTCTAATAAATCATTGTCAAAGAAGAATTTCATAAACACGAAATCTTCATGAAAACTGTAGCCAAAACAATTCTGTTCTGTACTGATATCAAAGAATTGTCCTTCAGAAGTGATGGGTAGACTGTGCACCAAGGAGTGACCCTTGAGTATCTTGGCAAGGTTCAGACTACTTGTGTTCATTAAAGCTCCTATAGCTGCACTCCCTGGGAGAATGTAATAGTATCTCTGGCATACTGGACAATTTCCATAACTGCTATTTCATTGTCTAGTCATATAATCTTCTCCTGCAGCTGACTACCCAATATTTTGCATTACACTCCATCCTTACATCCTTCATTTATCATATAAATATTATATATAAATATTAATTTAGAGCCAAGTTGACTCTCCAGCTTTACAGATGGGCAAATAACTGTGAGGTTGAAAAGTGTTGCCATAGAGCAATGGGAAGGTGAGAACAGCACAATACATAATCAAATGAAATATAAGAGTCAGAGAGCGACATGTATCCTACTGGTGTCAATGTTCTTTAGAAGCACCTGGGGTTTCTCACTTAAAAACCTATTGTTTTTTTCTCCATATAATCATTGTTTGTAATGCTGCCGCCTTTGTTCAGTAACTGTTTTTCATAGGGAGAGTGTTTGGTTGGATGCACTCACTACAATATGACCCTTATAAGGGCAATTTCCTTTGGCTCTTGGTTTTATTTTGTCACTGCATAACTGTGGGTGTCACAGCCATGTTAAAATGCACATGCAACACATCCTCCTGACCATGTTCTCACACCTGACTCACTGATTAGGACGTTATTCTACAAATAAATATGAAGATTAGAACATCTCTCCATGTGAACCTAAGGCTGTAAAGAATTTCTTTGTCAGGAGGAAAGCAATCCCACGATGTGAGTGGAACTATTGGAATTCATGGATTTCTCTGGGAATTGCTGTAAACAAAGTTCCTGTCTCCTCTTAATCCAGGGGATGACAATTACAAGATGCTACCAGTAGAGGGTAATGTAACGCCTGCAACAGACAAGAGGATGTTAGAATCGTACATCAATGAGAAATATACTGGCCACACATTTCTCTGAGTTATGCTAACATCACAGTCAGAGTCATTCCTGGAGAGAGGATGTTTATTCAACCCATTAATGAATAGCCACTTGAATTCTTTTGTTTAAATCTATTACTTCCTATATACAGGCTGTACATAAAAGTTCAGAAATGAGTAATTCACCACAGACACTGGTAAGCAATGAGCCCCACTTCATGGAACAAATTACATGTTAAAAACGGCTGTGATACACACTTGTGACTAACTGTACTTTAAGCAAATATTTTTGGATTTATTGAAACAGAGAATATATTCCTTATTCACAGTCATAATACTATTACAGCTTATTTCTAGTTTAGCTCACCAGCTGGGATGAGTGAAATGTCATAGCTTGATTTAAAACAGGCTTGTAAACATACAATGATTAACTTTTTAAAATCATTGATCTATTATTTTTTATGATGTCAGTTACATTAAGTTAAATATTATTGATTATGAGTTTTCTTATCTGCTGTAATAAGCACTCTCTGAAGCATTCACTACCCCTGCTTGACATCCTGTGAGGCAGAGGCTTCCATGGCCTATGCTTGGCCTAAGCACTAAATAAGATTGTTGGATTGGGAGGTAGGGGCACATCGATTTAATTAAAAATGAATCTACAAGTAGCTTTGGGTTTGCATCATATTCAGTATATTCTTATATACTGTCATCTATTCATATATCACTGACAAACTCTCTGTGATTGTGACTTGCAAGATGGTTGAGCTCAGTATCTTTATAAAACAATGTCATACTGTGTGCCTGATGTACATTAGTTAACCTTCCCTTGCAGCCTTATCCATGTTTTTTTTAAGCACTATGCTCATATTTTAATATCCATTCGCCAACAGTATTATTTTGCATGTATGTTTTGTGCAAAGCCTTGCAATGCTACCTGCAGCTCAACCCATTTCACGGCTTGACCAGTTCAGCTATCCCTGGCCAAGCTGAGGAAGTACCTCTAGGAAGTAACTCATCAACCTGTATCAACATCAGTAAGTCAATAGCAGCAGCGTCAAAACAGGATCTGAGCTGACAAATGCTCCTCATCTCTTGTTATTGGTTTAGTCAAACCTACCCCCTGCTCTGACCAGGGATTGAGAGTTCATGTGTCTATGTGTACAAATGGGTCTTGGTGTGCATGTTTATGTATGTGTGCATATGTATGCATGTGTGTGCACTATGCACTATGCATTACGCACATGCATGTATTTGATCGAGTAAGTGTTTGGTCTGTTACATAGTATGGCATCACCTGTGCTCATCAACATGCTGGTCTGACGCCAGCAGACCTACAATAGCAGGGCCTACAATCCTATGAAAGCTCAGGCCTCTGGGATTCCCAGTCTCACAGACAGGTCAGTGCTCACCTGCACATGCTCCCTGGCTGAGCATCTGAGAAAATTTAGGTCAAGAGAAGGAAATGGATCAACTCAAATCATTTTTACCTGTTAATTATATTTTATTAATTGGTTTTCAATAAATGACAGGGCAGGCTAGCATAATATTACTATATAATCAAACTTCTTCCCTGCAGCTGTTGTGAAGAGCTTGGCCTGAAAAATTTGACATTATTGTTCTGGCCTGAACAGCTATATGGACATTATGGTTTCAATAATTCTTGTTTGGTACTGTTTTTTTTTTGGGTTATTCGTTTTTCAGTTTTGCCTTTTTCAGTAGCTGCTGGTGTTCCACCATCTGAGCAGCAAAGCAGACAGCGTGGTCCTAAGTGAAAAGGTCTCTGCACTGCCTCAAAGTTTCAACTGAGCGGAGCGAGAGCTACAAGGTCGAATTAAAGAGACTGCCTCACTGAGAGACTGAAGCCAAGCAGGCTCACTCAGCTAACTGTACAGCTTAATTCATAATGCACCACTCACAACTTTCAATCAACCTGTTTTCCACTAACAGCAAAAGTCCACAAAATCATTTTCATTAATTCATGTTTTGAAAGTATGACTCTAGAAGGTGTTTTTAAGAAGTATATAATGAAGTGAATAACCAATGAAAATTGATAGCACACCAGAATATGTGGCAAACCAACCAGTTCTTTATAAATAAAGTTGCAGACAGACATTTGTTATATTACTGCTTGTTCTATGCAAACTGGGTCAGGCTGTCATGACTCCCTCTCTTTGACAGTAAAGACCGCACTTAACACTGCAGTGTGCTGAGGGGTTGCTGTATTGCAGTCACCAAATTGCAGATGGAGAATCAGCATGCTGTGCAAGAGGTTAATGATGTGTGTCAGAGAACCTGCTGGATGGAGAGGGAAGCTCATACACACACACACACACACACACACACTCACACAAAGCCACACGCGCATGCACACTCATACGTACATACACTCACACACATACACACACTCACACACACACACAAACAGAGCCACACGCGCATGCACACACACACTTGAGACACACCGCAATCAGACCATGATTGAAAAAAAGACACTCTTAGCAGCACAATTTTAGTACACAGTGTATTGAGTATCAGTGAGCTCGTTACGCAGCTGAAGCACTTACGAGCAGAAGTTGGATTGACAGACCTTCAGTTAATGACTCCCAGCTCCAAAGAGTTTGCTCAGCTAGCACCTCAAGCTTATCATACACCACAACACCAGAAAACATTTCATGAGTAGAACATTAATAGGAACACTATAGGTCTCATATACCAGTGTAGATGAAATATTTACTTATGGGCTTACACTAGGAAAGTGCAACAAATGAGCTGTACGGCTCCTTGTGTGAATATGGGTGGCACACTCATGACATAAGGTGCACAATGAATGATTCCAAACAGGATAGAAAGTGGAACAAACTGTTTTAATAAGTTCACTTATAAAATAAAACTGAATACGCAGGATGCACGCTGTACCAAACACAAAAGCCATGGGCAGGGACTGAAGTGGTTCAGTATAGAGACATTAGCGTCACCACCTACCAGCAGGTTGTGTGAGTCATAGCAACTCCATCACAGCACTGGGAGGAGAGACCACTTTGTACAGATCATAGAGACTACAGTACAAGGGTGCTGGATGCTCTCTAAGGTCAGAGAGTTATTTCTGCTTCAGACACCAGTAGATTTTATTCTTCTTTTGAGTGCCTCTGCACTCCCTGATTATTTTCTGTAAAAAAAGAAAAACCTTTTACTTTTTAACCTGAATTGAGCAATGATATCAATGTACCTTATTGTATTCATTGTCCATGCAGGTATCTATTCTGAAATGGATAGAAAAATCTGAGTTGACATTGGGACTTAAATGAGTTGTTTTGGTGTCTAGTTCAAAGGGTTCTTGTGATTGCATTGCCCTGTGGGGTGTCATGGTGACTCACTGCAGACTAGAAGCCTAAAACCGGTTGCATTTCAGTCCTAAAAATAATACCAAGCAGCAGAACTAATTCTGTGGACTGGAGTGTGTGTGTGTGTGTGTGTGTGTGTGTGTGTGTGTGTGTGTGTGTGTGTGTGTGTGTGTGTGTGTGTGTGTGTGTGTGTGTGTGTGTGTGTGTGTGTGTGTGTGTGTGTGTGTGTGTGTGTGTGCATTTATGTATTTGGCAGGCTTCTCTTCTCAGAAATCCCATACCTGTCACCTTCCCCATGTTCTTCTTTGGTTGACCATAGTTTGCCAGGAGAGTTAAATACAGATTTCCTAGCATGCTTTATATTTTCTATTGGTTAATATAAGACGTGTTCCTTGTGCAGCAATTAGACTGCTTACAGTCTAATGTAATTCTGTACTTGGATACGAGCTGTATTTTAGCTGGTAAGCCAGCTTAGGACACTTCATCACCCTGCTTTGTGCTTACACACAAATCTTTGGCAAATGCATTGTAAGTCTAAGATGGGGCAAGACATGGTCTAATATTGGATGGAGTTTATCAAACGGATTCTCACATTTATCTGCACCTCTCCTTATAGGCTGATAGGGATATTGGAATTAAAACAGTAGCAATTCAAAGCATCCTTTGATCATATCTGAGTTTCAGTTTTATTTGAATAAAGATACAATGTAATGTCTTGATTCTTCCCCTTCTTGTTTGATGAACACAAGGACTCTTCAATCATGTTCAATCAAGACCTTGTGCAGTCATCAACCATAATTGCAGCATTTGTTCTCCATTACTGCTTGCCTGTACACTTGCCTCCCAGTCGACACTTACTGGTCTTCCTTTAGCAAGGGATTCTTTTGATCATAATCACATTGTTTTTATCAAACAATGCTGAATGGAGAAAAATAGAATAAAGAACAAATTGCCTCATTTTTTCATCTGTGCAAGGCACTGGTTGAGATGAGCCTCCTTTTCTTCACTTCCTGCCTCCTTTGAAGTCTCATTACCATTATCATCATATCATCGTCCAGCTGCAATTTCCATCTGTTCCAGGGCCACACCATTCAGAACAATTCATCCTCAACTTGCGTTCCATGAACGTGAAGTTTCTGTACTGTGCATTTAAGTGTGTGTGCATGTGTGTGTGTGATAGAAAGGACACGTGTTTGTGCTTGAATTGTATCCATATCAGTGTTCAAAATCTGTCCTGGCACAAAACCCGCTGTCCTGGTATGACACGAGAGAGGGACACAAACTTCTCCTTGACAAGCTCCATATACCCATCATGCACAGGGTGTCTCAGCCCACTCCTCCAGGCAGTTACCCCTGGATTCTGATACATATTTGGCCCTGGAACGACAGTACAGATGTTTGCCATTCTCACCAACCCCATAATCACTAGGCTGGTTCTGTGTGGGTTTCAGGTTAGTGATTCAATCCCCCGGGGGGCACTCATAGTAAAGTGCAAAATGCTTAATGAGAATTGCTTGTATAAAATCTATGCCATGTTAAGACAAGTGAACCATGAATGGTTATTGATTGACATGTGTTGACCAAATAGCTAGGAATATGACTGTAAATTACAGGTATGATTCATTTAAATTAAGCTGTGTTCAGGCAGTATGTATTGGCTGCAGTCTGTTCAGTCACAGAAGCCACAGTGCTATCTGTCAGTCCAATGATGAACTCTACATTTCAGACCTGAGTCATGAATGTGCCTGTAACACAGTTGATGAATAAGTAACCATTACATTGCCCAGGGGTGTACATTACAATTATTATGGTCGCCAATGCCTGACCTTTTCTGGTTGATCAAGCACCCGTGAGCTGCCTGTGCTAGGGGCAGAGGTAGTGCTCCTACATCTGTTGGATGTCTTTCTTTTGGAGGACATGTGTTCATTTGGATGCACTCCAGAGGATTGATGTATTACAGCTATTAAGAAGAAATGAGGACTGTGAGACAAAAACCACTGAATCAATATATTCTATTTAGGCTGTTTTTCATAAGAGGATTGTTATCAGAAGAGTCATTGTTTGACTAGACAAAAAACTGTCCAACAATCTGACCTGGCCCTGGTCCTCACAGACAATGACAGAACCTCAGCTGAAATCCATCAATGCTCAGATGTGTCCCCTGTGTGTCAACATGAGAGCCAGAGGAGTATCCTGTCTATTACATGGGATACATAAGCAGAAACACATTAATGAAGTGGCCCAAGCTTCATAATACTCTGTATTGTTGTATGAACAATTATACAGGGGTGCATTGTTCTCAGCTAATGAATTCCTCTTTATTCTCCCCCAGCTCCACAGATCCATTTCATTTTCTCAAGCCTCTTTGGTCATTCCACTCTCATTTGCATGACAACCTCCATGATATTCATTTTAACACCTGGGACTATGTGCATTCAGTATACTTGTTCTGAGTTTCACTTAATGCAACTTACAGCCCAAAAGGGTATTTTCACGTGCAGTGGTTGGCTATGAAACAGGGTTATTGCTTTTAGTTGAAATTAAAACAAGAATCTTTGCCATATCCTTGTGAGGCATACTGCAAAAGGACAATGAGGTACTCTCTTATACGTTTGAATGAGGAATATTAATCGAGGCACTGTGTTTTTATATAAAATAATCATATATAAACATCCATTCATATCCTGTCAGTGAATTTTGAAGACATGTGGGGGTGTGAGTAAGTAGAAAAAAAATCAAGGAGTTCACAATAAAAAGTCCCCAATAGGATGGGCCTCTGCTAAGAAACTTTTTATAGCAAGTAGGTGGGTTAGTTTGGACGTCTCCCCTGATCACCTATGCATCCAACCTGGATGCTAAGCGACTTTTGTGGGTGAAATCACGTTTGAGTCCACAGAGGAAGTGTGCAATGAATGGGGCTCTGGGATTTGTGGCTGTTCCCTCTGAACCTCCTTTTTGCTAAGATCCTTGGCCCGACTCCATCACCATCTTGCTAAAGTGGACTCCCAGGCCCGAGAGGGAGAGACAGAAGAGAGAGAGAGAGAGAGAGAGAGAGAGAGAGAGAGAGAGAGAGAGAGACTGGCGGGTAACTGAATTGGATATATATATTATACCCAGATACCTGATGGCAATGGGAATTCATGTCTAAAATAAACAGTGAGACACCTAGGGAGTAAAATATGGGCACTAAATATACACTTAAGGTTTTCACAGCATTGTGTTGCTTACGAATGGCCTCTAACAAATCCATAGTCATAGTCAATTATAAAAACCAGTCTTCTTCGAGATGTTTCTATTCTGGCAGTCACCAGGTTAAAACAAGACACTGCCAAACATACTTTGTTAAAAAAAAACAAGTATCAGTTTCTGCCAAATTCAAGAGGTTAAAGTTCTCTCATTAAAAACAAGCTAGACTGAGCATTCTACAAAAGCAGCATTAATGTTTTGCTTCTTGTATAGCTTGTGAATATGTACCAATACCTTTTTATTGTTACAGATATGCTACCTCATAGCTGTTATTACAACACATTTTTGCTAAAATCAATAATTATTATTTCTTTTTCAATTTTGAAGTCAACATGCCATACCAGGAAATACACTACCCTCTTTCCAGTAAGCTGCATCATTGTTCTTTATGATACATCCAATTATAGCGAAATCATCTGAAAATTTTGTCAAGTGACAAAATATTTCACTATGTCTACAATCAACTATTACTTGGATGAATATAAAATTATCTCTAAAAGACCTCACACTTGTGCTTGACAAATCAGGGTCTAAAAGTCCAAGGTTCACCTCTGTTTATCTCAATTAATATCAATTACTACTCAGTTAATAAGTAGGACAGAGAGAATTTACATGTCAATAACATTCTTGCAGTTGAAGAGCTATTAAAAAACAAAAAGTTCTGGGACATACCCTGGTAATTCCTAGGTAAGACACACACAGCATGGTAATTGCCTATCGCCTGCTGCTGCTTGTGTTAAGGAGCTTTTAATTGATCCCAGTGCACCTAGACTTGGCAAGGCAATGAGTAGGGATGTGCCAAGGAGCAGGAATGGGACATATCTAGATACAAATGTTCAAAACACTGCATGGGAAAAAGGCCATATTGAAACCCAGAGATAATGAGTTTGTCTTGCACAGGGTCACTTTAAGTGTAAGTTATATTACTTCACTATTCCCTCACTATGCTGGTGCAAAATATTTTCTGAAGCACAAAGTGAGGGTCAGGTGGGGGCTTAAGAACTAACAGATAATGCTGATTTCAGTATGGTTCAGTATTAATTTCACAAAACATGGTTAAGACAACAGCAGGACAGTTAGGGTCAAGGGTCACCCTTCTGAGTGCAGTGGCCTGATGGAGAGGTGGGAGAAGTGATGCTTAACTGAGAGTGGAATTCTGGGAAAGATAGGAGTGTTTCTCCTGCACTGGCACCAAAACAAATCCCACCTCTCCTTCCTTTCCTCTCCTGCGAGCCGCAGCTGCCATGACTCTCTCATTTAGCATCCAAATGACTTCAAAAGATTAACAGCAATCGCATTGCAGCTGCTTATTCCTCAGATAAAAAAGCAATGCATTCTGGGCCTAAGTACTGAAGTCCATGAAGCACAAGTGTTTCAGAGAAAAATCACATGTCTTTATTGTTTAAATGGGGGATCAGGACTTTACTGGGGTACTACCCATGAATCCTCCAATATTTTTCATTAAATGCTGACTAAGATTAGTAATTGTAACATCAATAAAGAGATATTGAAATGGAACTACATTTCAACACTGTACAAATTTAAACGTTGTACAAATATGTTATATTTATCATCAGTTCTGACTAATTTCTGGTAAGTAAATTCAAATGATTATAATCCTTCACAGCATTTCTCATAACTTTCGGTAGCCAACATTAATATGAAGTATCCTTTTAAAAAGTTTTTAAATTTGAACTTAGAATTTGTTCCTTTATTTGTACTGCATCTAACATCTACCTCCAAATGAATTATTTCCTCACTAGAAACACTTCTCACAATAGCCAGGCTTGTAGAAGATTCCTCAACGTCTGTTTCCTTGTATTGCTGGGATCAAATTAGCCCAGTCTCCCAATACAGTAATCTCAGGACTGTTTTAGCTTATTTTATTTATAACCTGTTGATCACAGTTGCCCTCTTGCAGCACAAACAGTGTCTTGCCCTGTCAGTATCTTCTGCGAATGGACAGTCTCCATGACCTTTGAATTAAACCCTGCAGCAGGTGCATGCACTTAACCCACGGCATAAGAGGCAGCATTAGGCGGCTCAGATAAGGGCTGAGACTTAATCAGAGATTAGCGGAGCTCTGAAAGACCGTGCAAAGGATTTTCCAGGTCCCTTTAGGTTGGCAGAGGTTACTGTGATGAAGCACGGAGAGGTGAAACCATCTGGAATGTGTTTTGGATCCATATGGTGTTTTCACAGGCCCCTACCCAAAAGTTCAAAGTGCTTACTCACCACAGAGTTTCATATGCAAGGCTGGGCAGTGTTACTTATGATTAACACACAACACAGGTTTACAAATGATGTCATCATTAAAACACTGGAGGTGATTTCATACTTTTTTTGAGAAAAAGTAGAGAGCTTTTCACACTGAAAGAATACATGACTTATTACAGCTGACAGGTTGCTTTTGTTGTTTGGTAAACATTTTCCAAATGTTCTCTTACTGGAGGGCAGGATCAACAGAGCAAATGAACACCTGTTTAAAGACAGAAAAGCTGGTCATGGTGATGAAACTGTAACACAAAGCAGTGCCTTACTGCTGTTGTGGTCCATTCACTAACACTAATGGAAGATAAGACCTTGTAATCAGTCCTACTGCTTGGGCAAGATGTGCCTTTATGTTTAGATGGACCACGTTGCATTAACATCAGGCTAAAACAGACCTGTCTTGTTGTTGCCAGCTTTATTTTTACATGTCTTATGGCCGTAAGAACCCCAGTGGTCAAACACTCAACTGTTTAACCTCTGTAAATAGCCTGTGACCCTCCAAACTCATCCTCTGTACTGTCTACTACATACAGATTCAATTAAGGCCTAATCCCTGGTGCTCTTCAGGTACAGACTAGCCGGGTTAGTCATTCTGAACACAATACAGGGAATAAACAGGGATTGCACTGAAAAGGTGTCCAAAGAAAGTATAAGATAATTCCAAGAATGTTTAAACATCTTAGTATATTTTGCATTAAATTCAGTCATTATCACATACATTATATCTGCATGGTCTATGCAACCTTTGATCACAAATGCTTCGTCTTTTCTGGGAATAATAATGATGTAAAACAAATTCACCAATCATTCTTTTTTTAATTCTTAAAACAGCAGAAAGAAAAAGCTACTACCACAGTGATGATTGCATAGATCCACCAAACTAGATATGTTTAGTATCAGTGCAAGCTTTCCATCTATTCTGGCAGTAAAATTTATTTTCTTGGTAGGTTTCATAATTGCCCAATTTAAAATTATATGTTAATAATATGATCATTTAAGATACCGATATTCTTTTACAAGAACACCCACAATGCCCATTTAGCTAGCACAACCAGTTTGCAGGTAAGAGTTGTATCTTTGTGGGTGCCAGGGGCCACTGGTCAGGGGCCGCTCAGAGCTGCCATCAGGACATGCTGGCCCTCCTGCAGCTGGGCTTCACTTCAGGGCAGAGGAAGCAGAGATCTCAGGATGCTGGTCATAAGAACATCAGGCCCCTCTCCGTCACTGTGTCAGCCTAGCTGCACACCCGCTTTATCCTGCCGCCTGCTTCTACCTGATCTGGAGTTCAGACACTGCTGTCAACCATATCAGAGACAGCATCCTACTGCTATATGTTCCCTCTAAAAAGAATCCTTTTTGTAACCACATATCGTGTCCTGTAAGCACTGTACTATCAATCAACAGCTTGCCCATCTCTTCAGTTTAATTTGATCCCATTATCATTGATGTATTATCTCCACAACCTAAGTATAAGGATCCATAGAGCTGTTCCCTGAAAATGTATCTGTTCACTTTAAATCTATCACTAAGCATGGGTGTCTGATTTGAGCTTGCGACATACACTTGTGTTTTACAAAAAATATATATTAATAGGTTTCCAAAAATAACCCCCAGAGTAAGGGGCTCAGCAGACTCACACATTTTTAGATAAATCCAACCAAATATTTTATCTAAGTTTTATTTTCTAATGTAACCACCTGTGTTGATGATATATTTGTGACGTGTTATCGTAGATACGTGGTTGGTGACAAAGAGGGTCATTTGACAGGGAGTTTGCTTCAGTCCTCTGCCTCTCTGCCTTCTCCAACACCAGCACTCCCCTCTCCCAAACGGCATCCTCCCTCTCAGTGCCACATCTTCTTTCTCCCCTTGCCCCAGTGAGCCACCTTCACTGAGGCCAGTGTGGAGAGTTCATTCTGATCTTATCTTAGCCAAATCATAAACTCTTAACCCACACTTGTATTCTAGGTAAGTAACTGTAGGATAAGTAACTAGATTAAGTAACTGTAGTAAGTAACTGTGAAATAGAACTGGCTTTTCAAAATGTGTCTAGCACTAACTAGTTCAGTTCAATTAAAAAATGTGAGAAAATGTGTTTTAATGTAATGTAATCTTTTTACTTAGAATATCTGGAATGTTTCATGTGTTATGACATTTAGCTGTGTTTGTCTAAGGTGGAAAAGGTCACAGTGTTTTAATTACAGACAAGCTGTAGACAAGGAGATGCACTGAGATCAATCCGTTCAATAATGGGCTTAGTATTGAACTTCTGAAAAGCCTGCAGAACAGCAGAAAGTGGTAGCAGAACCCAAACCACTGGTATTGAAGAACCACTGGAATGAGTAGATTTTTGGAAAGAATACTTCTCTGGCGCTCAGAAGCATGTCTAAAGGGGATAAGTGGTTGCATGTTGTGCTCTGGGTTAGGCAAGGTCATTCTTAACACATTTGTCCTAAAGGTGAGGTATAAGATACAGTTGACTATTTTGTATAGGAACGTTATGGGAGAATGAGGATTCATGAACTCCATAATTGGTGGAGCTACACTGAGCTGCCAAACAATGACTTATCTGAACCAATCAAAAAATTGTGTTCCTCAAAGTAAAACCATGTCAGGTCCAAATAAGTGTATCACAGATGGCTTATGGTAGTATTGACCATTTATCTATCTAAAAGGCTTGGCACTCATTTTAATGTCAAATGTGATATATTTGTAAGATAATCATTCAAAAATAATATTTGATTGTGAATGTTTCAAGGTACAGTCACCTCTCAGTATTTAGGACTTTAAGTATATCTGATATTGAGGAGAAAAGGCCACCATACTAATAACAACCATTTATTCATTTCTGACCATCTAAGTAACATATCTTTTTTGCTGTAGTGAATGTGCAGTCGCACCTGGGCAGTTGAATCCCTATTACAGGAGTCCCTTTTTCCATCAGCAGCTGAAGTGTCTGTCGTATTCACAAGGCTTCTAATACATATTCAGATGTGGTTCTCACACTTGCCACAGAAAAGGCTAATGTGTCATTGAGCTGAGTGACTCTGAGCATTTAGTACCTCATCAATAGTAATTTCATATAGTTGTCATATTTTTAATTAAGCCTGGCTACACTTTAATTTCAATGCCTCTCATTTCACATGGGTTTAAAAAATGTCGTTGGGTTTATTTTAGTAATCACTGTCATAACGAATTCGATCATTTCATGATTTAATCGTCTGATTCCATCCAATTACAATGCAATCATTTGAACTGTGGTAAACGCAATAATGTTGCTGTGCTAAAAGCAATAATGTAATTATCTTCAAAAAATGTTTCCATATGTCATACATGTGGTTAAAATATAACGTGTATTTAAAAAATTAAAATTGTTACTGTTTGTTACATTTTTTATTTTCGTTGTCATGGGGATTACCAAATGAGGTGACTATGCCGTAGAGAGAAAATTGTTGCATGTTCTGTGCTTGCTTTGGCTAAGTTCACACTGATGAATATTAATCGGAGGAGGCGCGTGACGCGTTAGAGTTTACTGTCTGAGCGAAGGTGAGAAGGGAGAGAGAGTGTGTGTGCCTGCTTGTGGTCTGTGACATCTGTCAACTCGGAGCTGTCTGTCTTGCTCGTGCTGAAACAAGCAAATTGGCGTTTGCATATTTACTCAAAGTCCGTGTATTGCCGTCCAAGTAACACTGTGAGAACAACCATGGGAGGAATATTGTGTGGAAACTGAGAGGAAATAGCATAACGGGCGAAAAAAAAACGCGGGATTACATTTATATTTCAAAAATGGGATTACTTAACATAAAATTGAGAGGGATTATTTTCCGAATCAATTTTCTCTGAAGAGTCTAAACGAAAACGTTTTTCTCTCCGAGGTCAACATTCACCACCGAACCAACCAACGAATTCGGGTACAGTATACAACTTTTTTTTTCGGTAATGATGTGCCTGTTGCTGAAGACAGGGTACTGGAAGGATTTGATATTAATTGTAAACTGTAAATAACCGAAACGGTTTATTAAAAGGTACGGTATGCATTTTAAGGATGTACATGGATTTATAAAAGGTTTTTTTTTGTTACAATACGACATTTGATACGTAAAAACTGTTTAAGAGAAACGATCAAAATAAAAGTTTCCATAAAATGGTCATCAGAAAACACGAAGGCGTGGCAGCTCAACTACGAAAACTTGTTTACATATATATATTTAAACAAATAAATATAACAAATACATATATATGCAGCAAACAGAGATAACCATTTCGAGGTCGATCGACTAAACATGTTAAATTATACAATACTTGAATCTAAAACAGAATTTAAAGTTATTTTCTTTATTGATACATAATGTATATTTCAGCAGCACAACTGGAATTCTGTTCACTAATTGACAGCCTCGCCCTCTTACCCAATTTAGAAAACCCCTCTACATCCATTTGGTCTTCTGACGTGAACACTGCTTCATCATAGGAGGAAAGCTTTGCGCTCCCACTTTCGCTGAATGTAGTAGCCTATCAACGGCAGGGCACCATTCTTTTTGTCTTTTGTCAGATCGTCTTGGCTACCACAGTCATATTTACGTCCAATAGCGAGCCAATCCACCAATGCATTTTACTGAATGTGTCTCAAATTAAATTCAATGGCTCTTCTACATAAATTGTTGGGTGAATGGGTCCCATTGTCTATGTTTACACATGAAGCATGTGTGAAAAAAGTGAGGATAGATTTTGCCTTAATGCTAATACAGTGAAAATAAAATTAGTAACACTTGTCATAGCATTAAAAGAAATATCAAGATTTTTTTTAAATGAACAAGATTAATTAAAATTATTGTTAAATAAGTCCAAAGAAAATTCAATTTCAGCAATAATTCCACCTCTCAATACAGAGTATGAACAAATTACATTTATCTGAAAATGCATTCATTTCAGTTAATATAAAGAATGTAATTTCACAGTAATTTATACACCAGTGAATACCCTTTTGCACTTGCTACGAAGTGCGCATCAACCAGATTAATCGTATTACACTAATCTCTTTTTGGTCCACAGTAGTAAGAAACTCTTAATGGAAGAGAAATTATAAAGCCTTCAGAAATGTTCCTGTAAATAAAATTAAGAAAAAATGAAAGTCTATTCAAATCATAAAATAGTAACACAGATAGGAAACCCCAGAATGTTCAGTGCTCTTGTCAGTTGTCCAGTTCAAAACATTTAACAATTTTTCATTAAATAAAATGTAATTGTACAAAAACATAAAACCTATAGAGTTTCATACAAAAGTAATTTCTTGATGTATTATGTTGGGCACTGACCTCTAGGCATTCCAACCAAGACAGAAATAAATGGCTGCGTTTTTTAAAAGCCAGGTGATCTCTCAGAGAGATGGGTGGCTGATCCTGTCTGTTGCTGGAGCTCAGGCTATATTTTTAGACATGCCTCTCAGACGGTTTCTCTGTCTGTTTGGAAATTGGTTTTCTAAACCACATCAAGGCTCTGTAATCTCTTCATATCATGGTGTAGCCCATTGGTGAGGTTTTCTGTGATTCACATTTGATGGGTTGATTAGAAGAATTCTAAAAGCAGAATCTGGGAGAGGTGGATTATCAGACTGCATGTCTTCTTATCACAGCACTGCATGCAAGCTGAAGCTGTATTAACAACATCCCCCATGCACCACCTGTCCTTTTCCTACCTCTTGAGGAACCAAGGGAACACAGGGATGACCAGATTCCCCCTATTCGGCGGCTGAGTCTGACCCACATTATGCCCTCTAAGACATGGAATGATGTTTTTCTTTATCCCCTTGGGCGCACTTGAATGTAAAAATGAAAATGCTATTGTGTTATATTGCGTAGTCTCCCTCAAATATTTTCACAGATGTCTTGGGAAAGCAGAATGTGTCAATAGAAAAGGTAAATTACTTTGAATTGTTAGTGTTTGATAAAAGGTAAAGCACCTTGGTATAAGTGGGCCAGCATTGGGAACAGTGATGAAAACCCTGTGCATTCACACACTTCTCCCCTTAGCCTGTAGCTGCAGCTGCTCAGCCTCCGGATGTGACTGGCCACTGGACTGAGGATGGCCAAGATCTGCACCGAGCAGTCCTACTCTGCCCAGCACCGACTGTCTGTCCGCCCCTCTGAGGACGACCTGGAGCGGGTGGAGAATGGTGCCAGCAGGTCTGACGGACACGCCCAACTGATGCCAGCACTTGCATGTCACACCGACTTTGTCTTGATTTAGCCCCCTAATTCTGCTATGAAAAATATTTCAGAAAAATGCTGTTATGTCCAGTAGCTTATATATTGTCTTTTCAGCATTTATACTTGCAGTTTCTGGCATTTGGAAGACTTAAAAAGCCCCTTCAGTCATGCCATTGAGACACTTGGTCCTTTTTTCACCAAGACTGAAGATGAACTGAATCACAATAAATATCATATTTAAGAGACCTGTCTTTGCATTCCAGAAACATGGACCAAATGAGCCCCTCCAGGGAATGATAAATCTCTGCCAAGTGCAGTATTTAACAACAATATTAGCTCCTTCTCTGGTGGCAATCAATGAGGAATGATGTCCAGCAGTAAGAATGAGTCTAAGTTCTGTGATTTTCTACATGCCATTACACCAAGTGCCAACCTCCTGTCAGCCCACTCAAAAACCGCATTCAGTGCCCCGAAGAGATCTCGGGGAGCTTGTTGTGTTGCTTTTGAAAATCCTCCAAATTCTACCATTCTTTATGCCACTCTTTTGGTGAGAAGGGTGGTTAAATCTACACTGGGGCATGCACACATTTGTTACATTGTTACATGATTAATGTATGGCTTATGACTGATTTAATTTCAGTTTTTAAAGTTCCTCTGGAAGTTGAAATTTTATGAAACATAACACTGGAATTTTTGGAGTAAAGCTACACTATGGCTAAAGTTTTTGCAGTGAACTGAAAGTTCCTCAGAAACCCCTTTGTAATGTCCAGTGAGACAGGTTGTGTTTGCATTCTGTCAGTCTGTGAAATGCTTTCCTCTGTTGAACTGGTGTTGTGCCATGTTGCATTAGGCTCAGGCATTTTGCTTTTAACAGAGTAAAATAGTCTCCTTTATGTGTGTGAGATGTTTTCTGTGAGATGTGACGGGCCTGTGAGAGCTAAAGTGCAGTATCTTTAGCGGAGAGAAGCAGAACATAGCTCATAACTGCAGCTTGGCCTCCCTGTCAGCAATATAATAGACACTATAAACTCAATAAGACAAGATTACATTGGTATGGTGAGAACATGTTCAAGAGCAACAGGGACCTTGTTTTTAGAGGATAAGTAATACATGTTAAGCTATAACTTTGATGCACCAAAAACCATTGAACAGAATCCTCGGGTTGAAGGAGAATGCGGCAGAAATCCACATGGGAGGACAACTCTGTCCATGATCTCAAATACATTCTTATTCATGTAGTAGTAAATACTTAAGATGGTTGAGCGTAATATGATGAATTTGAACTGGTGAATATGAACCAGAGAATATGCTATTATCTCCTTGGGATAGAAGGACAAATGTGAACACAAGAGATATATTTACTGAGGGGTGACCTGGAAGATAAAATTAGAAGACACCAAACCAATAATAAGTAGAAACTGTGTTTGTAGACAGTATGGGAAACATTTCTTACCCTGAATCTGCACTCTCTAACTGTTGAATATTGGATAACAGATCAACAACTATTGTCATGGCTATGGCTAGTAATGAAACACATACAATATCCAACTGATATTATTGACAGATTGCACAGCTGTCAGTTCACTTAGGGAACATGTAGACAAAACTTCAAAAGAGATTAAAATGCTTTTGAGACATTTGCATTTTTATTACTTAGCAGTATGTGAAAAGCACAGCTTTCATGGATCCAGATTAGTTTTATGTCATCAGCAGAGGCCCAACACTGGCTCTCTGATAATGTTTTCATCACAGTCAGGGAACTACATCAAGAGCTACTTTGGCGCACCATGTTGCGTTCCAAAATCATGGAAAATCTTTGCCAATGGCTGAATTTATTATCAAAAATCCAAATCCTGTTTGTGTAAAATAACCAGGTGTGCTATTGAATAGAACTAAGCTCAATAAAAAATATCATTGTCACCAATGTAATGAATCCATTATGCTGTAAAAGAATGCTAATTAACTATTTCCGCACATCAAGTGTTTGTGTATGGCACAGTGCACTGACACCAGATTAGTCACACACAAACTGTTAATCTCCCTCATTCTGCTTCTAGGGCCCATTCTCTGTGTGACGACACTTCCTCCGAGCTCCAGGGGGCTGTCTCCATGACCACCAGCAGACTGCCCGAGTCCCGGAGGAGTTCCTTCACTGGGGCTGGAGCCATGGCCAGGTGATCAGCACCCTCAGTCAAACCCCACAGGACTGATCTCTCAGACACACCCCACAGGACTGATCTCTCAGACACACCCCACAGGACTGATCTCTCAGACACACCCCACAGGACTGATCTCTCAGTCACACCCCACAGGACTGATCTCTAAGACACACCCCACAGGACTGATCTCTCAGACACACCCCACAGGACTGATCTCTCAGACACACCCCACATCTGACTCAGTACAATCACTGACACACTCACACATTTCACCTCAACAGTTACAATGGAAATGTATCCATTATCTAGACATGGTGCAGCAGACTGGGTCCCTCAAATCTCAGGTGCTCTGTTGTCCTGAAACACTGTATACACTTTCAAATACCATGACTTGTTTTCTGTCATGCATGTTAATTTTATTTGTATGTGTTTTTTCATTATTAACTGGATGCTTTGTGCAGTTCATTAGCCAGTACTGTATTAATCAACTCTGGCCTCTCTTTCTAAGAGCTTTGCCTGTCTCTTTCCACAGGCTGTCCCACTTCATTCTCATGCTGAGGAACTGGGCATCTCACAGGCTGCACCATGAGGTGGAGAGGCCTGACTCCTTCCTGGAGCGTTTCCGGGGCCCGGAGCTCAAGGAGGCCTCCAGTCGGGACAGCAATGCCCAGTCCTCCCTGGGACACCCTGATCGGCTGCGAAGGAGAAAGTAAGTTACCTACAGCAGCCAAAGGGGCCTGTGTGTCCCATTCAGAGCCTGCACTGAACAGCAGGCGCCCTGAACAGAGATCGATCGACAGGACACCCTCTCAATCTTAATCAGTCCATTACTGCTCAGTTACATTGCTGACATATTCAAAGACAACTTTGACAAAAAAGCAAATGTGAATCCTAGGCCTTGAAATAATAAAGTATTTAGTTCTAAAAGTACATACAATAATACATAATAATCTTGACACAAAATGATGAACTGACTAAGTTTATTACAGAAATTAAGTTAACAGGTTTGTTTAAACTTTCCTCCAAGTCATGTCAGCCATTGGCCGCTGGCTACTCTCAATGTCAACAACTGCAACAACACGGATGAGTAAGTGACCAATGGTAGCTATAAAGTAGTTACCCATACAGACTCCCGTACCTCTCTTAGAATGTGCTATTTCTTCCTTGAGTGTTCCACTATATTTCCCACTATGGGTAAATACTGGGTAAAAGGTGTGTAAACAGCTATTGATTTTGTGAGAGTCAAAGGAGTTCAAAAGAGAAAAAGCTCAGGAAAATTTGAAAAGAAATAAATATCACACATTCCTGCATTATTGATGATTGATATCAAATTCCACATTGTAGTCTATTTACAATGTTACAAGGTAGCATTGTACTTTCACAAAATCAAAAGGGAAAAAAAAATATTGAACGATTTAGCTATTAGGCTTCAGTTCCTCAAAATGCTGTCTATAGCAGCCAATAATATCTAAACAAAAAATCTGAAAATGATACATATTAATACATTCAGATACTGAATGCAATTTAACAAAATGAAGTTTAGCAGAATTACTCTCATATTTGTTTTGTAAATTACCCTGTACTGATCTCCCCATATAAAACAGATAGTTAATCCATGCAATTCTGATAGTTGTTTAAACATACTAAAACTAATGAAAATATTGGTTAGGCATAAAAAGCCTTCAAAGCCAAATAACTGAGGCATAGCAGCTAAACCAGGTTGTGTGTGTTTCCTAAAAGAATGAAATTCTTTTTTTGCAAGGGAATTAATGCCATGTATCAGCAGAGCACTTCAACAGTCACTGAGACAGTTGTCAAACTACCCTGCCCCCTAGTGGCCATCTGTAAACCTACATTGTCATATTGAGGCCTGCAAATGTATGTCTGACTGTAACAGAGAAACACACATCAAAGGAAACATTCAGTTAGAAAGTGATGAATACATATAATTGAGAGGAACTGGTTGTTTGTTAAGGTTTTACTATTTGCAGAATGGATCAGAATCCATTACTCATTAATCCTTCCTATCTCCCACTTGAGAATCACAGTAGTCATCCTCGTAGTCCCTTCATAAATGTGACATAAACACATAGTTCCTTCCCTCAGGAAAAACCCTAGACTACCTGAAAGTCTTGTAGGCCTAGTTTAATTATTCTCCTGATGAACAATATGAAAACAACATTATTTTTAGCAAAAAAGAGGACAAGAAAGAGGAAATAAAAGACAAGAAAGATGAGAAAAAAGAAGAAAAAAAGGAAGGGGACAAGAAGGAGGATGAAAAAAAGGATGAGAAGAAAGATGAGAAAAAGGATGAAAAGAAAGATGACAAGAAAGATGACAAAAAAGATGACAAAAAAAAAGATGACAAGAAGGATGACAAAAAGAAAGAGGAGCCGCCGTAAGTACTGTCACAAGCAGAGGTAGACTAGTGCCAGTGTCCACAGCATGGACTAATTTCTCAGAATCGAACAACTTGACACACTCAATATCATAAGCACATATTAATGCTTTTATTTAATGAATACCAAACACTGACAGAGACTGGAAAAAGAGAGCAATACCTGAGTGATACTGAGAACTGGTATAATTAGTACTTATTTTTCAGAAAAGAAGTCTGGATCATGGATCCAGCGACAGACCTGTACTACAGATGGCTTACAGTGATTGCCATACCTACCTTCTACAACCTGATGATGCTCGTGACCAGGTCTGTATGCATGTACAACCATGTTGACTTTGAACCCACTACTTTAAATTGCATCTTAATTTCCATTAAACTCTTTAAACTGCAACTTAAAGAAGCGTTTGTATAAGTGAAAGTGTGTGTAAGAGTGAAATGTACAGGCAGCATCCACTACTTTTGGGAGTTTGTGTAAGTGAAATAAAACCTAGAAAACTTTTTTCAAACTTTGTATATTAAGCCTTTACAAGCCACATAATTCATAGATTTTTTAAAAAGTTAAAAGACCTTCCCCGGAATGCAGTTTCAAATATTCAACTTCTACATGTAAATAATTTAATCAAAGTTTGTATTAGCTAAAGAGAGTGAATAATGATTGTTTTCAAAGAAGTAAAACTGATCAATTCCTAGGGCCTGCTTTAATGAGCTTCAGGACAGCTTCACTATGCTGTGGGTGGTCCTGGACTATTCCTCAGATGTCATCTACTACGTTGACAGCTTTGTAAGATCACGAACAGGTGAGGCACTGGCTATTGATAGATGGACCAATCAGCAAATGCTTATTTCAAGTGATGAAACAAAAGTCATCATGTCAAAGTCTTTTTTTTTTTTTAGAAGATTTACTTTTTAGTGGTGATGTGTCAAATGTCTTACACTACACCATCACATTAATTTACTGCCTAGGGGTCCATAAAAATTACATCTTGATCGGGAACAGTTAACATGCTGTAATTTAATGCAAGGCCATGATATTTATTTTTAGTTGTGTTCAGGTAAGTAACAGTTCAGTCAATGAGCTTTTTCCCTACTTGAGGTCCTTGTTCCATGTCCAATTTTGGACATTTACCCAGATGTTTTGGAGCCACAACTGGCAGTTATCTAAATCTAGTATTTAAGGAGATGTAAGTTATCAAGGTGGTTGTGTAGTTATAAGACAAGAGTTATGATGTTTTAAGTTGAAAAGCACCATGTATTTGAGGCTATCAGTTAAAAATGATACACTGGCAATTTATAGTTAGATATTTATTTGTGAAAAATATTCCTTTTTAGAAGGTGAATGTGAGACCACATAAGAACTTGAAAAGTAAGTAATGCATGATTTTAACATGAAGGCATGTTTTTTAATAGGATTCTTGGAGCAGGGACTGCTTGTAAAAGACCCAAAGAAATTAAGAGAAAACTACAGGAAAACACAGCAGTTCAAATTTGATATGTTTTCCATGTTGCCAACTGATATTATTATGTTAAAAGTGGGGTTCAACAACCCTGAGCTGAGGTTTAATCGTCTCTTCAAGACCGCACGCCTCTTTGAGTTTTTTGACCGCACTGAGACCAGAACCAACTATCCCAACATATTCCGAATCAGCAACCTTGTCCTTTATATCCTCATTATCATCCACTGGAATGCCTGCATCTTTTTTGCCATTTCCAAGACCATTGGCTTTGGCTCGGACACCTGGGTGTACCCCAACATTAGCCACCCAGAATATGGTCGCCTATCCCGCAAGTATATCTACTGCCTGTACTGGTCCACACTCACCCTCACCACCATTGGAGAGACACCACCACCGGTCAGGGATATTGAGTACCTATTTGTTGTCTGTGACTTCCTTATTGGAGTGCTGATTTTCGCTACCATTGTCGGTAACGTCGGTGCAATGATCTCCAACATGAACGCATCCCGTGCCGAGTTCCAGGCCAAGATCGACTCTATCAAGCAGTACATGCAATTCCGTAAGGTCACAAAGGATCTGGAAGCCAGGGTCATCAAATGGTTTGACTACCTATGGACAAATAAGAAGACCTGCGATGAGAAAGAAGTATTGAAGAACCTGCCGGACAAGCTGAAGGCTGAGATAGCCATCAATGTACATCTTGACACACTGAAAAAGGTGCGAATCTTCCAGGATTGCGAGGCTGGGCTCCTGATTGAGTTGGTGCTCAAGCTGCAGCCTCAGGTCTTCAGCCCTGGCGACTACATCTGCAAGAAGGGTGACATTGGACGAGAGATGTACATCATCAAAGAGGGGAAGCTAGCAGTGGTTGCGGATGATGGGGTCACACAATTTGTGGTGCTAAGCGATGGTGCTTACTTTGGAGAGATCAGCATCCTGGGAATCAAGGGTAGTAAGGCTGGCAACAGGAGAACAGCCAACATCAGAAGTGTAGGCTACTCCGACCTCTTCGCCCTATCCAAGGATGATCTAATGGAGGCCCTCACTGAGTATCCTGAGGCTAAGAAGGCCCTGGAGGAGAAGGGGAAGGCCATCCTGATGAAGGACAACCTCATCGATGAGGCTGTGGCCAATGCTGGAGCCGACCCCAAAGACCTAGAGGAGAAGATCACACGGCTGGAGTCCAATCTGGAGGTCATGCAGACCAAGTTTGCCAGGCTGATGGCAGAGTACACAGCCAGCCAGTGCAAAATCAAGCAGAGGATCACCAACATGGAGTCCAGGGTCAAAACCCTCAGGGTTGAGGATCTTTCAGAGGTTGTTGAGGAGAAAAAGGACAAATAGCTCACATGTTCAGTGTTACTAATGGAAATTTTTTACAGAGACTGACATGTTCAAAAAAGCATTGATTGTTCTTGTAAGGTGTGAAACATAATTGTACAATGTAGTTAGATACTTTTTAAAACTGTTTGTATGCACAACAATTTTTAAATTATTCATCAGTTGACAGTGTCAAAGCTTTCATCTCTAAATATGCAGTACTCATGAGGTAAGGTGTATTAAATTCTATCAACTGTGCATCACAATGTCAAACCTATCATTCAAGCAGATTAGGCTTGGAGATACTACTTTTTGTGTCCAGTACGACTACTCTTTTTACAAGGGTATTTGCAAGTCTCTGTCATACAGAAAGCCATTCCAGTGAGTTTCATTCATGAATCTTCAATTCCCAGTTCTGGTCAGAGTCTTCTATTGAGAATGTGGCCTATTGTAAAAATTCATTGAAAGTAAATGGTTACATCTGTAAACGTGAAAGTGTAAATATATACAGCATTCAGTTCAATTCAGTCTTACTTTATAAACAATTTAATGCTTACTCATGCTTTTTGAAGAGGAGAGAAATAGAGACCCTATTAGGGTAAACATATCTGCTATGAGAAAACCTGTCCACATAATATATGGGTTAAAGTTAGTGGATGCTGCCTGTACATTTAACAGTAAATATCACAAAACCATATCTGGTCCCCATTAGAGGTCAAGCAAGAAAAGATCTACGTCTTTTTTTTTACTAATAAAACCCTTCGCACACAGCTGCTCTGGATCATTGATACCAAGCTTTATAATAGCAATGCAGTTGGATTCAACATAGATTGAGGGCACAATAGTATTTTATCATTGGTCCTCTTGGAGACAGACATAACCATTCCTGCTATATTGAATGGTAGTTAATGAATCAGTCTGAATTATATACAGATGCTAAGTGAATACACATTTTCATCATAGCCAAGGTGGATTACTTGAAAACTGGTCTAACAGTAACTATATCAGCATTTATTTAAATGTGTGCAATGTAATTTAATTTATGCAACTTTTTAGCATGCTAAAAGCTTTCTGAAAAAAATAAATATGAATTAGAAAATTCTTGTCTGTTCTTTCCATTATGGTTTCCTCACATGGTATGTGTACTAACAAATCTATTTTGTCTCTAGAGACATTCCTCATTTCTTCAGGGAAACTTTGTGTACATCTCCCTGGTGTTACCGTATGGAGCGCACCATATAACCTGTAATGGCATTTATGAGCCACAAAGTAATGCTTCTTCTGGATGATTAGGCACACCTCTTGACATGTAATCATCTGTTAGCATTTAAAACCTGAATTTGCACCTGTAAAATGGACCAAATCCTTTCGATTACCATTCTCTGCCTTACACATTAATAAAATGCAGCTGGTGTCACTGGCTTTTCAGATATTAGCAGCATACGTCTTTCCTACAACCAGAGCTCAGCTACCATGGTATTTTTGTGACTGGTATGGTAAGCCATTCTCATGACAAAAGCAATCAAATCTGATAGGCTTTCCAGTCACCAAGCACTCCACTTACCTCCTTGACAACAAACAATGAGCCTTGGTGGTTACACTCATCTGACAACGGTAACCAGTCACTCAACAGAGCATAAACACTTCACTGGGGTATGCTTAAGTGTCCTGGTTGAGTTGAGACAAGGTATGTGTGTTCCACATAAAGAGTGAGAGGCCAGAGTAAAGATGGAAAGGAACAAGGACTCAGAAAAGTCTCAGAGAATAATCTCTTTCCATTGGAGGGAGGAAGCAATCCTCAGGAGACAGCTAAGCTCACTGGACTCCATGAAAAAGCAGGTGGAGGCGTCTTATTGCCTGGATCAAAGGATCCTCTTCAACCGCTTCCAGACAAAGTTGCGGAGGTCAGTGCTAGCCCAGGCACGGACATACTGTGACAAGGAGCTCATTCAAAGCCTGGGAGATAAGGACTTCTCCTTCAACACCACACTAACAGATGACACAGAGAGGGCCATCAGGCAGATAGTGGGGTTTGGGCAATGCCCCCCGTCAGGACAAGAGAAGCACCACTTACGGTCAGCCTGTGGGTGCTCCCGGCCTATCCTCAGCAGGAACAAAAAATGTGAATCCCTGCACTTGGTGGGGTCTGTCCCACAGAGAAGGATCCGATCGGAATCAAGTCGACCATTTAGAGGAGCGATTTTACGCCCAACACGACCTCTCACCTCATGTATTTTGCCATCTCTGAGCAGACTTGAGAGACCACGTCCTATAACTGCAACAGTGGGCTTCCAGGACACTAAACACCCCCCTGGGGAGCCTGTGGTGACAGTCAGGGAAGCCTCAGAGGAGGTAGCAGTCAAAGATGCCCAACCAACACCAAAAGAGAAAAGCAGCTCTGGGTTTGCCAACAAACACAGACAACATGCTGAAAAAAGAGGCTCTCAAGACAGCCCTGTTGCACACATTCCGACAGCGGAAGAGGTAAGAGAAGATGAAAGGGAGGACAAGCCCTCCACCAAAGGACATAAACTGGGCACAAAGGTGAGTCAGTTTGTGGAGAAGGTGCAGGAAATGAGACAGCAGCAGGGTTCCATGCTGAGTGACTATTACTCCGAGAGACTGAAGGAGAGTCTGAGCAGCAGGCAGAAGGAAAGTTGCAGGGTCACGGAGGAGGACCATAAAAAATGGTGCTTAGTGGGCAGTGAAGTAGCCAATAGGAGCATCACTATTCTCAGCCTGGACACAGACGTTTCTCAGGAGGAGATTCCTGCTGATCTGCTACTCTTGGAGAGTTACAGCGCTCTGCTCACCCGGGAGAACAGGGAGGAGAGAAACTGGATAGGCAACAACCCTTATGGTTCCAAAGGTCCTTCTTCCTCAGCCTGACTATCCACATCTATATTGCACTCATAACTTTAATCTCACTCTGCCAAAGAACAGAGTAGAAAACCTTTAAGTGCAACTTAGTTTGTGTGCAGGGACATTTCTTTTACCACATTAACACTTCAAACAGTATGAGAACTGGTAATTTTGTTCTGTCCCTAATTAATTATACAAAACAATTTACTTAAGTTATTCAATTTCTGAACACAGAGTCAATTTTATTTAACAAAGATTCTGTATGTTCTATTTACTCCCAAAACCTCAGCTGCAGACTTGGCTACATTCATACGCATGTACAATGAGTTTAAAAGCTAATTAACCACCATTTGGAATGTGTTGGATTTAACGTTTTCTTGAAAATTAGTCATTGTTATAGCATTTAATTTCATGTCTTGACTATTTTGGGCAGAGCTTTGTTCTACCATGCTTGATTATACTGTGTTTGATGTTACTTGCTTTTTTGGTTACTAGGTTCCACCACATAGCTAACAAGGAATAATTAATGACACTTCAAGGAATCCTTACATATACCAATAGTCTTGACCTGTGCTTTTCACAGTACATCTTGGGAAGTTGAATTTTCAGAAAGCAGATAATTCTTGACTATGAATTTTAAATTTGGGCTTACACCTTTTGTTAGAACATTTCCATCAACAAAATATACAGCTTTCACTGAAATGCAATCAGATTTGAGAACAAATGTGGCAAAATCATTACCCAGGAGACAAGGATTCATTCACTCTGTGACCATAAAGTGGCTTGGTTAAGACCTCATCTTATCCATCATATCAGCTACATCTGAAGAGGGTGTAGAGAAGATAGTGAGCAAAAAAAAAAGATGCTTCCTTATTGCTCCAATAAGCTTATAACACTCATAACATATTAATAAGCTGTGTGTCTGTATCGATAATGTCCCTTACTGTACTTGATCAGGATCCACTGCATATTAAGTGAAAGTTCCAAAACATGGACATTAGACATTTTGGCTAATGTAACCAAGATGCAAATTGTGCAATGGAAAAAGAGAGAATAACATCTTTCATTTTTTTAACAAAAACATTTAAGCCACTGCTGAATTTCATTAATCCAGATCTGAACCACCATCCATGCGGCATTTCTGATGCAAACAGCCACAAGAGACCTCAAAATCACAGCTTAGTCTTCCCATGGGACATGAAAAATGCAGTCACTTTTATTTAGCATCATGATGACAAACCATGCTTTACCTTTTCATTTTTAATACCCTTTTTTCCTATGAGAAAAACATTGTCCAAATAAACCTACAAACAATTATGCGTTTCCCTTCGGAGGTCAATTTCAATGTCACATTTTCTCTTAGCTGGGCACTGGAGTTGCAATATGTTTGTGTTGCAAACAACCATTGGTAATAAAACTATGGTTTTCATTTAAATTAAAACAGCACAATCAAAACACATACAAACAGAGAAAATGAATCAGGGGCCTTCCCACAGTGTGCCATAGTGTGGTGGAGGGGCTGTTTATTGAACAGGAGCCCATTGGCACACCTATAGAGTGGTATGATCCAATCTGTTTGACAATTTTCCTCACAGACAAGTTACAGTATCTCGGTCAGAGTAACTGTTGACTGAAAAAACTAGCCACTAAACCAGTAAAACAAACAGTTAGACAAAGTATTGTAGATGGCATTTCACCATTGGCTTTCAAAATATTCAATGTCTAGAGTTCTACAAAACAAAGACATTCCATATGAAACCTTCCAAAAAGCGAAAGTAAGCAACTGTAGGAGGACCAGTGTCGCCTTCTCATAATAAAAACAACTATGACTTAAGCTTTTTAAGGTTAATGAATTTCAAATTCCCTTCACACAAACCATCTTGAATGCAAAGCAGGATGCAGGACACCAGCCAAGCAACAAAATTACCCAAAATGGCATTTGATGGTTTCAATTGTGTGTCCAATTCCTTGAAAACAAAGTGAACACATGCTCTGACAACCTTAGTCCTTAACGTAAATTGGCACTTAAAGAAAAAAAAACCTCTAGTTCCTGTCTAAATTCTGTTTAAATGATCATTTCACATGTATGGCTAATAAGAGCATGAAAATAAATTAGGTTTGGGAAAGAGTAGTGAACCATAGGAAAAGTGTTTGATGTTCAATTTCAACAGCCCTTAGGAGGCAGATGTATACATTTTGGTACATGTAACAATGTACTGTCCCTGATTTGACTTTCTCACAGAATAACTCTAGATGCCTTTTAAGAAACCACTGCTGGTAAACAAGGAAGACTTCTGACTGATGTCTGCGGAAAAACATAATGTCACAGCAGCAGCCAGTGAATACATTTCACTAAAACTGAATGTTTTTAAGTGCACTTTCACACACAACACACAATAATATCTCCTCTTCAGGACTCTTTTCTACTCTTCTGACTCTGGCTTGCTTGAAAAAACATCTTTGTTGGTGGGGTGGGGAGACAGGGACAAGAAAATATATTCATTTGCAGAACAATCCACCCCTTTTGCAAATACTAACTATAACTAGGAAAATTACAAAAAGAAACTTTTGGTGGCCAGTTTGCAGACAGGTAAGGGTGAAGGATACGGGCTGAGGATGAGATGAGTGGTACTGTAGGCAGCATTCCGGTGCTTTCTCAGTGTTACAGGCCTCCCTCCCACTGCTGCTCAGTGGATAACAGCTCCATGAGAGTTCTACCGACCTACAAGAGCAGCAGTTTTAACCCTGTAGGGCCTGGGTTATCTATACTAGGGAGCTGCCTGGCTCCACAAACCCACTTACTGGGTCATTTGAGTGACAAAGTAATACAGCTGGAGACAACAAGGTAATTTTTTTTCCTTCTATTTCTTTTTCTTACAAATAGCAATGTTTTCTTTCAATATTACATGTCCATTTTCTGTGTTGATCTTAAATATTCCCAACCCTCCCTCTCCCACAAAAAAATGATGTTGAAGTACACTCTGGGCAGACATCAAAAAAATTTTAACCCCCAAAATAAATAGTAACGAAAAAAAAATAATTTCTGTACAGACAAAGTGGGGCAATATGTAACAAAGTCACATGAGAAGGGTCTGAAAAAAATTGTTTGATCGTATGTGGTTTCTCTTCCGTTTCCATCTCTTCTGAGCTGGAGCGGAAAGGCAGGCACAGGCATTGGACTATTGGAGCACTCTACCATTTAGCTATTTCCTTTCCATTTTTTTTTTTTTTTGCTTAATTTTCTTGACTTTTCTTTTCTTGTTGATTTCATCTCCCTCCCAAAACGTGATTTGCGGTGTGCCATCTGCGCTCTGGGGCAGTGTCTCACAGCATGCCAAAGCCTTTGGCGTAGGTGATCGCCTTCAGCAGTCTCTCCCGCAGCTTCTCCTTGTTTGAGTACTCAGGCAGCAGGAGGACATTAAAACAGGTGTGTGACGTAGGCAACCTGGCCAGGGGCATAGAGGATGGTACTGTTTCAGCTGACAAAACTCCTCGCTCTAAACACTCACAATAAACACTACACACTTGGTCATGAACCTTTTGAAGTTTCAACCAGGTCATTATCTGTTTATTATTTGTCTATTTGTTTAAAAGCATTTACCCTGATTTTTCCAGGTGTCTGAAATCCTCTCTCTCAAATACTTGTAAAATGGTGCATTTATTTAACCTAGCTATTATAAGTATTATGTTACAAGATGCCCTTAGCAGACAGCCTGATGAATAACGACCTATAATATCTACACCCTGTGTGTTATACAGTCATTTTATGCAGCTGGTTAATTTATATAATCAGATAATAATCAGATCCAGCAGGTCCAGAAACCAGTGCAGTAACTCTACCACAAGTTTTTCTGCTCATGGTCTTTTCAAAGCAAAGGAACCTTTGAAGTACTTCATTTATTAGTGAGAGGCACAAGTCTTGTCCTGCGTCTCACCTGTCCGTGTCAGGACCATTCTTAGCGATGATCATTTTAAGTTTGCCCAGCCCTCCAACAGGGGCACGGTCTGTGCCTGTGGTGAACTGCAGGAACAGCCTCTTCTGCTCCTCCCCAAAAGAGTGCACTGTTTCCCAGAAGTCCCTGATGATGCCAGAATGCAGATGTTACCACCATCATCATCATCGCCACTATCATCATCATCACTACCATCACCATTATCATCATCATCATCATCATCATCATCACCACCACCATCATCACCACCATCACCATCATCATCAGAACCACCATTATCCTTTTCTTTGCTCAAACATTTCAAAAGTTCACTTGAAGTAAAACTGATTCATTCATTTAGTTCCACTAATTGACAAAATGACACATGCATATTTCATTGTATTAGTAGCTTGCATTCAAGGAAAGAAGTGAAGATTATTTCTGTAAGTCAGTGTTGTTGCAATTGTAAATTATCTCTTGCAAAACTTCTGATATTACCCACTAAACAGTATGTTTGTTTAGTCAGCTTTCATCCTAAACCCTGTGGTGCATGAAATTCTCAACATCACTCTGCACAGGAAAGTAACTACAAGGGAGTTAATGAAACGGGCCTCTGAAAACTGGGACCAACAGCACAATTAATAGGAGAAAAAGTAGAGCCAACACTTGCATTCCAAAATAAAAATGGACAAGCAGGATATTGACAAGTAACTCAGTTCACTACTATCTACAGAATAGATTAAACATCACTATATCATTCTTTCATCTTAAAGATCAGGACCATCTACTTTGCAAAGCACATTATGACTGTTGGAAATTAGTCCTTACTTGATGATACTGGAGTCTTTGCTGTAGCCCCCATCATATTCTGTTGTTTCTTCAAGTGCTTGAAAATCTAGATTCTGCATGTAGAGGACATGGTCAAGTATGTAAAATAAGAGGTTCACACATGAAAATGCTAGAAAAAAGGGAGAAAAAATTCAGCTTGCTTGGATGTCTTACCCTGCTTCCACAGATAAGAAGCTCAATTTCCTCTGGCCGAAATAAATACTTTAAAGGCGACTCATTTGTGACCATGTGAAAGCCTCTTCTGAAGGCCTTAAACTGCTTTTCTACACTTTTGTTGAGCATATACTCAGCATACTGAGCAACAAATTCCTGCATGACAGACAGAAAAAAATTAGGATTTAACACTTAGTGCCACATCCATTTCCATTTATACAAAAAATAGTCATCCTCTCCCTTGTGGTGTGTCCCAACTTAACCGAAGAGTTAAAAAAAAAAAATTCTGAATAGCTGCCAACGATGCTACAAGAAATGTTTCTTTCTCACACTTTGCTGACCTTAGCAGTTTATTTGCATATTAGTGGAGTTTCCTTCCATTAAGAGAATCATATTCTCAAAAACGCTTGAAACAGTTAACCCTTTGTAGTTGTAAGGACGGTTAAAAAAAAATATACACCATATTGTATACTGCATTGCATTCCTAGCGGCTGCAGAATACAAGTGATGACTCACCTTTCTGTTCTCGTTGGTGACGGGTATTTTGTCTCCATTCTCCCTTAAGTCATACATGAGGGGGTTTCCAAACAGGTCAGTTTGGGAGATCTGAAAGGTGATCATCATGTCCTCCTCCACATTGCCCTCGTACTCCAGAGTCTCTTTTAGACTTTGGTAGAGGACCTGTGGGACACCCAGGAAGGAATGCACTGTAGTCATCAAACAAATGCAGTACATTTACAGAGATTTTAAACCCTCTTTCTTATTATTCTCTAAATTTGGAATCCCCAAGCATATCTTAAAGGTTTGTACCATTGTTGCAACATCCTGTTAATTCTAGAGGATATTAACTAGGACACAAAATATTGGTAGACAGCCACTGCTACTTTCAACTCCTCTCTGCACCAGCTGAGCTCCCAGTTCCTCAGTATCACATAAACTGGTATTACAGACTGATAGGTGTTGTGTTAGTCTCTGTGTTACTGCCTGGATCTGCCAGTGTGGCAACTAAAAACAGACAAAAATAAGATGCTGTGCCCGCTGAGAGCTGAAAACACATGTGCCAAACACATGACAAAAATCTAGCAACGGGCTACATTTAGTGAACAATTATATTTTAAGTTACAAAATAATCCTTTTTACTGTTTGCAGAAATGAAGAACACTGAATATTTACTGGATGAGAATCTGCAAGGTCACGGAAAGTTCCTTTCTTGCCCATCAGCTTCCTGTAGACAACCATAGGGAAATGGATGTCCAGGATGCAGTTGTTGTAAATGGCAAGGCCCAACACAATGCCAATTAAAGTGAACTGGCCTTCCGTCTCAAATGACGATGGGTTAAACCAAAACAGCTTTGTGGTTTCATCATATGTGAACATTCCTGCAGGAAAAGGTGACAATCATAAACCCAAAGAGCACAGCAAATTCAACCTAACAAAGGACATTCTCTGAAGATTATCATATGCATCGATACCAGGTTTTCATTTTGATACCAATTCAGAGACAGATGCTGATACCAAGTACAGACATCTGAGCATTTGCCAACATGGACTTGCGTTTTCCCCCTCAAAACATTAGAAGTACTTCAAATTGCATTAAAACACCTAAACACATGTAACACTAAGGATGTGTAATGGTTCTTACCAATGTCAGGATTGAAGATCTCTTCCACTACAAGTTGGAAGAACTCTTTGGAAACGCCCCCTTCATCAACACCTTGTTCTCCCTCAAACTCCACATAGAGCTGTTTCTTCAAGTCTGCAGGATTCTCCATGGCAATCATCTCCAGCTGCACAAGAGCAACCCGAAAATCAGACAGTATTGTGTACTGAACTGAAACTGATCCTGCAATGGATCCTGGACAGGCCTTGATGAAAACCAAACCATTCTTGACCAGAAATTATAGCAAGGGTTCAAACCTATTAATAATTTCAAAGGCTACTTTGGGTGAGGATACCTTAAAACTCCAGAACCAGGACCGGAGAGCATAATAATATCATAATGTTGGCATTACCCATGTTGAGGTATTCAGTACAAGGCCCTATGGGGCAGTTGAACAGTTGCAACAAAAAATGGTCACGAGAATGTTGTCTTCAAAGATTAAATAATTCTTCCACAAGCTTGTACAGAAAATAAGGCAGTGCAGCAGTATTAAGATGTGACTCCACAGTGATGAGTCAATAAAGTTAAAGGCACAATGTCTTTCCAAAGTAATTCCATTTTTCAATCAGAGTATTTATGATAACTTGAATTCAGTTCTTACTGTACTGCTTTTCCCAGTTGAAGCAAGTAAAAGACTCGGTACTAGGATCAGTGTTGCGATTCAGTGCATTCTATTTGAAATATGTATTATACTGAGAAATTGGATAAACTGATGTTAAATGAAATTGCTGACTATGCAAGTCAAGGATCAGTGTGTGTCCTTAAACCATCTTCAGGTTAATGGCACACCTTGCATGACTTACCCTAACGAGGGCATCATCGATGATGTGGTCCCTGCGCACTTTGAGCCGCAGGTAGGGGTTGAGCTGCTGTCCCTGGACCAGGCTGTAGAGGACAGTGATGCGCCTCTCGCTGTACATTCGAATGCGGTTGTCATAGTAGAGTCCTAGGTTCTTAGTAACTGCATTGAGGATGAAGGGGCAGGTCATGAAGGAGAACTTGTTTTCTGTCTCCACCTTGAAGAAGGTGTAGTCCTTGTCCATCTCCAGCACGTCGTTGAGTGGCTCATTCACAAACTCCTCAAAGGGGATGAGTGGACACCGGCAGTCAATGGTCTTGACGCCCAGCTCCGTCTCCAGCGGGTCCACACGGGGGCCCTTTTTGTTCCTCCGCTCCTCGCCCAGCAGCTCCTGTAGGGTCAGCTCGCTGGACTCCGGGACAGGCTCCTCATCCTCCTCCTCATTGTGCTCGATGTCCAGGTCCCCGCCCAGGACATTTGCATAGTAAACAATTTTCAAGCACTTAGTGGCTGCTGTCACGGCATCATCGTCGTTGACCAGGTTGCGACCGTTGAACTCGTTGCTGATCACCTTGTAGGTGATGAGCTGCTGGAAGGTCTCGGTCATGCGTCGGACCTGATCGGCGCTGTAGTGCGACCACATCCTGGCCAGCTTGGCCAGGGCTGGCAGAGGCAGCTTGCTCATGGCTTTGCAGAACAGAGGCAGGGCGATCTCGAGGTACTCAGGGCTGTGGAGGTTGCTGTTCTCCATGACTATTACAAACAGGTTCAGGTAGTTAGGGTCCCGAGAGTATACGTTGTGGTACGTTAGGTCGCACTCCACGTTGGGCGAAAGGTACACCAGCGCGTTGAGGAACGCGGCCTCCACTTTCTCATTAGCCAGCAGTTTGCTATAGACCCTCCGCACTGCCTCCACATCCACTGACACCTCATCAGGTCCCAGCTTTGTGACATTGTTGTCCCCTTGTGTGGAATCTTCTCCTGTCCTGGAGGAGGAGGCCTCTGAATCCTCCTCCATGGCTGTGGCAGAACAAGCTGCCTTCTCCTTTTCGTCCTCATCCTTGTCCTCATCCTTGGCTTGAAGAGACTTGAGCTCCTCCTTAGTGTGATGTTTGGACTTCCGGAAACTCTGGACCAAGCCCTCTGTACTGGAGAAGACGCGGCCAATCACCCGAATCAGAGGGGAGTAGTCCTCCTTCTCTCCACAGATGTCCAGAATCTCATACACCTTCTCCTCTGTCAGGTAATTCAAATCTGTAAAAACATTTGATTTGTTTTTTTAAGCACACACTAAACCCCAGAATCCCCCCCAAATACCCAAAACTAAACTCAGTACCATTAAAACAATGAGCAACAATCCTTCATACAGTAGTTTAGCAGACCTAGTATACTAAATGTATTCGGCTCAGTATTTCTCATACTGAGCCCAGCCCAGATCGGCTCATTTGGCTGCAGGTTCTTCCTTTACAGCACTCACAAGGGCAGGGATGGGTGAGCGTTTGTTTGTAGCAGTAAAACTGTGAGCATGACTAACACTTTCTGGTTCAGCAGGCAATATATGGACCTCCCTCTGCTCAAGCCAAAGTGCAATGTGCAAAGTGCAGCCAAGACAGTTTTTTTTTATTTTATTACAGTGCTGTTCAAAAATAGTTCAGACAGTCTCTGAAAAGGAGGAGACAGGTAAGGCGAACAGAGAGTGCATTTGGTTATGAATGCAGGACCGCTGCTCTGGGATCAGCCACAGGCATAATGATGTGGCTCATACTGAAAACCTAACCCTGCAGAATTAGCTGCCCACATCACAGCACCTACACATTCAGCAGCAATACTTCAACATTTCAAACACTATGGGATGACCTGTGAACCTCTCTCTTTTGGCTACATTGCTTGTAAGCTTTGCTGCAGCACTCAAGCATAAAAAGCTAAAAAACAAAATGCACTGTTTTGTACTTGATTCAAAAAGCTAAAAATTTGTGTCAAAGAATTTGATCTACTACACAAGCTCAAATCCATGAATCAAAAGTATCAATTGAATGCTTGACTACTGTAGTCTTTTACACCTCATTTAGTCTGTCTGTGAACATACTGAGCACAATGTGGAAAGGGGACGATAATGAGTCATTGACAAAAATCCTAATTCAGTTTTAGCAACGCAGCACTCTTGCCTTAGCAGGAAGTTACTAGGCAACAAACATAAAATCTGAATATAAGACTCAAGGGGCAGACAGCAGTGAAACATACGGGCATGAGCAGGACTTGGTTCAGAGGGCCCACCTTTAAAGTCATCCCTGGCAGGGTTCAGGTCTTTGCGGTTCATCTTCCTGTCACTGCAGGCAGAGTTGTGGTGCGGTCCTTTGGCACTGTTCTCTAGATAAGCAGAACTGGTTCCTTTCTTGGAAGGGTGGGGATCACAGAGTTTTGCGTTAATCTTATACAACTCAAGGGCCTTGACGGCGGCCGCATTATTATCCATACGACGGAAACCGGGACAGGAAGCACAGAACTCATTCGTGCAGGCCTCATTTCCACAGCCCTCAGTTAACTGGTGGTAGTAGCGTTCTATTAGATGCTTTGCAGCGGCTCGCTTCCTGTACCAAACATTCAGACAGGAGGCACAAGGATTAGTACAGCTCTTCAGGCAGGTAGCTCTTGTCACACAACAATAACAAGAACTGTATTTCTCACACAATGAATGCCACTTCATTGCTCCGTAACCTCGCTTTGTAGGGGTAAATGTTTAAAAAAAAAAAAAAAAAAAAAAAAAAAAAAGGGCATATATAATATTTAATTGTACATGAAATCAGAATGTATTTCTATAAGATAAACATACACAAAGATTGACGATAAGATTGTACAACAATTTTCTCACATTATGGTTATATTTCCTTGGAAGTTAGTTTTTAAACTACATTTATTTTTTTCAAAATGTTAAACTTCAAAAATCAATGAATTCCCCAAATCATATACTAATGTTAAAGATAGGCAGGTCTAGGTAGACCGTTTTTCTTACACACTGTAACCACTGGGCAAAGCGGGATGACAGGATGAAAAATTGGTAGTTTTGGTAGACAGTTCCATCAGATCCATTCTTTTGTAATAACATCTGATAATATCAATTAAACAATTACATTACATAACTATATTAACAACAATCAAACAAAAACAGAGCCCAGAAAAATGTTTACAATTAATATACATCAAAAATAACTCAACAGATCAACAAAGCAACTCCAATCTTCCTTCTTTTTCAGGGAAAGCAATGCAAAGAGAAGGACCACCAAAAAGGGTGGTATAGCTGAATTCAACTTGAATTCAGCTATGTTGAAAAACATCACTTCCGAAATAAACAACCAGTAAAAGATGGAGAATAATTACACTATGTACAATGAAATACAAATGAACAGCTAGTTTGTCGATTTTTTGTTTTTGATTAGGATTTTAAATATAAAGACACATTAGTGAACAAAGCAATGAAGTTCTTATATTTAAGACTGCCTTTCATAGTAATTATCAAAAGAAGCAAGCAAAATGTTAGTGAAGCATGAAGATAACAGGTTTAGTTCAAGCTGAAATGCTTGCATGCTTAAAGTTAATACTGTAATCACTGGATTTGTCTATTAGGCTTGTTTGTCAAGTCATGCTGTAATTACAGTCTCATTTAAATGAAAGCTAGTTCTTTGGGTATTTTTATAGGATGGAATATATAAATGCATCTCTTACTAAAAAGATGACATTTTATACCTTTAAGACTGTTATGAAACAGTTCTTGTTTCATGTTGAAACTGCTATGGTCTTAGACTAGATCTGGGTTGCAAAACATATTTTTTATGCAAAAGAGATTAATACATTAGTTAACATAAGTTAAAGTAAATTAATAATTATCTGTATTATCATCATACACTCTGTCTCCCAAAACATCCTGCCCTGCAAGTGTTGTGTAGTACTGTGTAGTAGTAGAGTATGGTGTAGTATTGAAACACCATAGCATTAAATCATAATGTGGTACAGTAGCATGTAGTAGTATGGTGCAGCATAGCAGAGCATAGCATAGTATAGTACAGTACTCAATTCAAAAGTGAATTCAGTAAGACTTTCAGTACCCCTCTCACTGTCCTCTAACCTTCATGGAGTGATATGCATCTCTTGCCTATGTGGCCTTAGGGAGTTCTCATAGGCCACAGAGAGCATAGAAATTAATACATTTTAGAGCATGATGTTGCACCCGCATGGGGAAAGAAGAACACAATGTTTTTAACTCATTAGGCAAGGTGTAAGTACACTTGACACTGCTAAAAGACTGAAGTGCAGCATCAGTCTGAGTTAGTCAACAGGGCACTGAAGGTTTTGAGTAGGGGGAAATAAAAGAGGATTCTGAGACAGCAGGGAAAAGTTTCAGCTCCCCAAAGTCTCCAGCTGAAAGTACCAATCAACCAGGACTGATGGAAGGGTGAGCCTGATCCCACCATCACCCAGGACTGATGGAAGGGTGAGCCTGATCCCACCATCACCCAGGACTGATGGAAGGGTGAGCCTGATCCCACCATCACCCAGGACTGATGAAAGGGTGAGCCTGATCCCACCTTCACCCAGGACTGATGGAAGGGTGAGCCTGATCCCACCATCACCCAGGACTGATGAAAGGGTGAGCCTGATCCCACCTTCACCCAGGACTGATGGAAGGGTGAGCCTGATCCCACCTTCACCCAGGACTGATGGAAGGGTGAGCCTGATCCCACCTTCACCCAGGACTGATGGAAGGGTGAGCCTGATCCCACCATCACCCAGGACTGATGGAAGGGTGAGCCTGATCCCACCATCACCCAGGACTGATGGAAGGGTGAGCCTGATCCCACCTTCACCCAGGACTGATGAAAGGGTGAGCCTGATCCCACCATCACCCAGGACTGATGGAAGGGTGAGCCTGATCCCACCTTCACCCAGGACTGATGAAAGGGTGAGCCTGATCCCACCTTCACCCAGGACTGATGGAAGGGTGAGCCTGATCCCACCTTCACCCAGGACTGATGGAAGGGTGAGCCTGATCCTGCTCACTCTGGGTAGGAATCAATAACCCAGCTATTGATTTGACCCAGATGCACCAGCAGCAATAACACCCTGCAGTGCCAGTAAGAGTGCAGCTTTATCGAGTGCTAATGCATACAGTGGGTATCATGCTTCTGTGAATTTGCTGCACAGCGATGGGTGGTTTCACATCTGGTGTGCTAGAGATACAAAGAAGCAGTTCTCCTTCTGACAGGATGAGAAGCAGACTTACTCTAAACCCCTGGTGTGCTTGGGGGTGGTGAATAGCCTCTGATACAACTACTTTCAAAATGGAAGTGGACGATATGGCTCTGACCAGCTGAGGGACTTAAAAAAAAAAAAAAAAAAAAAAAAAAAAAAAAAACTTGTACAGTCAAAGACGGTATGTGCGACTGGGCCTTCTAGCCTGTACATTACAGTGTAGGTCATGTCAATGGCACACATAAGGGTAAAAAAAAAAAGTCTTTAAAAACAAACAACAGGGCACCATGAATAATACATTTCTATTAAGGAAAAACAAAACCCATCTGGAATCCCAGGCACACTCTCAGTTTCAAGTCAATGTTTAAAAAACACCTGTGAAGTCAATTCACTGTGTTGTTAAAAGCTCTACATTTTTTAATTTCCTTATTCTAAAAAAGGGGTCTGGACATATTTTTTAAGGAATTCCAAATAACACTGCATTTACTTTTATTTCCAAAAAACTGTCACTGTATCTGCTAAAATAGTTATATAAATTTGGACAGCAACAGCAGATCCACCAAGGTGCTGTGTGGGAAATAAAAAAGTGTAAAAATACATTCAAGTGTAATAATTGATGACAGAGATTAAAATATTTTCACCAGCAATCATTCTAATTCAACACCTCTCAGCAAGGACTGCAGCAAAAAACAGCAAAAGAACCAGACATAATAATGATTATATTAATACCACATTACAGTGTTCATCTCTACTGCTGAAAACCAGGAGGTTTTCAAAACAAAAATTGTGAACATAAAAGAATACTAAACCAAAACTATCCCAAAATCAGCTGTATGCAGATTTCAGTTTTACTGTATCGCTAAGATAAAATGAAGTAAAATGTATGCAACCTTCAAATAAAACAGAGCACAAAACACTTGGACTCTCATGTGCTAGGAAATGAAGTGATGTTTTCACTAAGGGAAATAATGAATTGCTGACAAGGACAGACCATCCAGTTCATTCATAGTTGTCATTTCTCTTACAGTCCAGTGTGTCCACAGCAGTGTCAAACCTTGTAATGAATACTGCAATAGGCTCTAGGTCCACAACTAGTCATGGTAAGACATGATATTTATATAACTTTATGAAAAAAATAGTTAATCATATCAATACGGAATATGAAATCCTACCTAGAGATATGTAGAGTGTTTTAAGACCAGAGGTGTATTTTACAAAGCATGATCAAGGAGTTAGCCGACTAACTTTACTGGGCATTTTCAAAAAATAATGGTTTCACTTACTTGGATTTCACCCATTTAAGAATAATTTAATACACAGGTGGCTTACTCCTTACTCCAGGTTCAGGAAATATATCCAACACTACTCTAGCAAGGTAGGCTGAGTTTGCATGGATAAGAGTGGCCTATTCTCATCGTCAAACATTCTTATGGTCCTCCTGTTGAGCAGACACAACTTCTACAATTTAGCTTATTATTGACCACTGAAAATTTGTAAAACCTCAATCAACTCCCCCAAGTCTCATCTTGGTAGGACAAATGAAATTAAATGTCTATGTCTAAACTACAGATTACAGTTCAGACAGACTAGTTGATATATAAATAAGCTAAGTTTATTATTTTCTCTGATTTATCACCAGGTATTCAGCTTCAGAAAAATGTTTATTATCACCTTTATGGCACCAAACAGCTCCTATAATGTATGCATGTATAATTCAACAAATTACATTTGATGGAAAAAAAATGACTGAATCACATGCACAGTCCAAACTATGCCTTAAGAATTATTTTACACACTTCATGTGGCAAATTTTGAGATAAACTAAAAAAGAAAAGTAGATTATTTATGTGAAATCCACATTTCTTTAAAAAAGAGAAAAGACATGTTTTTGGGTAAACAAACATAACTGTTAGTTCGTCAATTGCATGACAAACAGAAGACATAACTGGCAAAGTACACAGATGTTATGATGGCAAAACTGCAGTCATGTGATGTCATGGCAAACACAGGGGCCAATGGCATTCACTTACATTCGGCTTGCTTCAGGGTTTTCTGTGTCTGACTCCTCTAGTGATCTGTAAAGCAACGGACAACACATTCTGATACTGATGACTGAGCGGCCCATGAAGTATTACTGTGATTTTGGATTTGATGCATTAAAATCCACGAGGTAAGGGTAGGCAGATGTTCACATCCCTCTTCCACAAAGCTGACAAAGTGATAACCCTTTTAAAAGTTTAATTAAATTAACAATTAGGCATACATATGTACTCCATGCAAGTTATTTGTAAACTAAACACTTGTTAGTAATATGTTGGAATGTATCCTTAAGTTGCTTGTTACATTGGCATATTAGATCTTCATTTTGCATAGTTTGTATGTAATTTTTGTTTTGTCCTTTACCTTGCAGTTAACACCAAAAGAATGAAAGGTTGATTCTCATAACTAACATTCTAGCAGATAACCAACATTTCTTTCTATGCTAGACATGTTAGTTATAAGCATCTTATTGCTGCACTTCAGCTACCAATGAAAATAACAGTTTTTCCTGAAGTACTAAATGTGTTTCTGCTTGATTTGTGCATCTAATTATGTGAGGTAACAGTCACTACAAGTTTTCCATGAATCTACATGGAACACTTATTCTTAAATCATACACAGAAATACCTTAGGCTGTGCCATATGCTTAGAATATAAGAATGTCTTATATAAGAATGTCTTATACATACATAGTATTTAATACAACTATGCACTCAAAAATGTACGGTGCAAACAAGCCACTGCTGATTTCTGTAAGCAGTTTCCTATTGAACCACAGTAAAGCTGCAACAGAGCTGTGGATCAAGGCTAACACAAAACAGAAAAATCTGTCCCAAAAAAAATCTGCCAAAAATATATTCTCAACAGAAGCGAAGAATGAAGACTTCATTAACCTCACAGAGAAGACATGAGTGTTTGTTAAATCCTTCTCCAGACATCTACCACAATGAAAGCAGAAGGAAGCAGCTGGACAGCTTAAACAGAGATGGTTGGTGACTATGATCAGTGTTTTAAATTTCTGTGGGACTACAGCACTGAGCAGAGGGCAGCACAGTATGGCTCAGAAAACCCTGCTGAGTTCGGAGGTAGTGACACATGGTACGACTCCCCCATTTCAAAACCCTTGCAGTATGTCATTCCTGACTACCCCGATTCTGCAGCAGCCCAGTAGTATAATGTGTCAGGTTTACCCATAATGCAGCGTTTTGTCATTTCCAACACTTGCAATGCAGTCGGCACAAAGTTTTATGATACTTTCACAGTTTAACATTTACATGCTAGTCTGTCATTTTCTATTTTATCAATAAGTTGGAAAAAAAGTGTGAAAAATCTGGCAGGATTCAAGTGATTAAAGGATTTTCATAAGGTGTCATAGATACACAAGGTAGTTTATGTTCCTTATGTGAAAATCAGGAACTAAGGATCACATTGCTCCTACAAGATATACTTTTGCTTTCAGACTGATGCAATCAGCATACTGAGTATTGATTTTTTTTTTCTCCACTGGCCTGCTTGAACACAAAAACGAATGGAGGAAATTCAGACTGTGTCTAGTTATGTGTCATACCAGAAGGCCATGTTACAACCTGGAGCTGCTGCTGGAAACAGCCAGTACTAAATGCTGGAACCAGTGTAATAGTGTGTAATTTAATGATGTTCTACATTTTTTTATGGATTAAGGCACAACTTTCCAGACATGCTTTTATCGGAATTTGGAACAGTAACTGGTCAGTAATGCATAGTGTAGATAAGAGGTGTGGTTCTCAGGACAGATGCTACCTTAAAGGAATTTTTAGCCCACATATTGTTCACATATGATCTATAATTGCTTGTTAAGGCACTGCAGACTACATCCTGCTAAGAGTTCATGCTACAGTCTTTTTAAACTCACCAATGGTATTATGAATTTTGAGGGTTAGTTAACTATATCTAGTTTATTTCTTCTGTGGCAGTGTGTATTCTCTAGTTAAGTGTAGAATTACTATGGTAATTGGTATATGAACTAACACAATCCATAACACATGCACATGCATTATATCCGTTGAGTTACCGATGTGTACTAGCTAACATTATAATGCATTATTAACAAGTAATGTTACTATTCTAGTAACATGTGCACATAGTTCACAAGTGGCTACATGCATGTTACATTTAGCTAAGTGCCATATAATCAACGAACCTTGTTTTCATTTGTCATTACTTAACGATATTATGGGCGGGAAACCCCACTTCAAATCCAAGTAAACAAATCCCACTGTCGTCACTCTCTGGTAGCAAGTAGCTGACCTGCAAAGTCAGACCTGGGAAAACGGTAAAGTTGACTACTACGCAGATTAAGCTAGCTGCCTAGATACGTGTTGTGACTGACAGGCCAAGGTAATGACAGTGCAAGTTAACTATTTCTGTGCACAATGAGATACTGCAGTAGATGGACATTACCCGTAACTGGTTTTAAGTTTTGGGTTTATATAGCTCTAACACCATATCAAATAAATAGTAAGCAAATACGGCAACGAAGCGATGTTGCTAAAACATCAGATTTAACACATAAATGACACTTTCTGGGCTAATGATAGCTACTTTGCTAACTAATAGCGTTAGCAAGCTGCTGCACAACTGTCAACTGAACCAGGGAAGCAATATACCATTAGCTACATAAACGATATCGCACTCATTCAAATGAGATTATTTAATAACAATCAGCAACAGTGCACCCCCAAAATATGAGAACAATTTTATTCCTAGAAAATCTCACTTGCAAGCTAACTGTTTGCAACCGGTACAATCCCTGCTTCTGTGACTCGCCTGTTTCCCAGCAATCCCCGACGCTCTCCCAAACCATTAACCGACCTGTCTATCCTTCCTGAAGGGGTTGATTCGGCCTGTGGTGGCGCACACTCACAGCCCCGCTTCTCGTCGGAATTCATACGAGACTTCTCCCTCTGTTGTGCGTGAGCGTGCGTATGCCTGAGTGTGCAAATCCGTCTGAACACGATTTCCTCAACACTGGTTACCGCTGCAGGTGTGCTCCTGGTTGCTATCCAGTAAATACGGGGAGTTGATGTTTCATTTCAGGCCTATTCCACACTGTGTTTTCCATAAAATAATCTCTGCCATCTTGGTTTCAGAGGGTTGCTGTTCACAAGGGGACCTATCCCAGCATGCAGCATTCCTGTGACTGCTTGGTTCATAAAAGACCTCTTCCTACATAATAGTCAGAGAAATTAGCAGGATTGTGGAACATTGAAGGACAGCTCTCATGCTAACATCCTTAAGACGTTCAGTCATGACAGAGCAAAAAATGAAGCTATACTCAAAGGTTGCTTCCTCTACCTAAGCTAGCTGGTTGGCTGCCAATATGACAATTGCATTGCTTTTTGAACAGGTTCACCAAGCTGACTAGCCATGTTTATGGATTTTGATACCTGCAGCCATGTAATCTAGATTTAATAATCTGTTGCAAACGAATTTAGGGGTAAAAACTAATATGTAGATTCAGCATGGACCATTTCACGGCGACAACTCACCCCCCGCGAGTCTTGCGCTAAGATAGCCTGGCAATCTGCCAGTGTTTCAAAAAAGGTAAAAGGATGGTTGGTGAAAGGGAATATGGGAAGTGTCGTTTTTTTTGTTAGCTATATTTATTACAAGTCGCAATCAAACTACCAATGCACTTAAGAGAGCAAGAACTGCAATAGTGAAAACTGTTTTTTGTGATTTTACTGTATGAAAATCTCTTAAAACGAAAAGTTGAAAGACGTCTCATTGTTGGCAGGATAATTGTAATCCCTAAGTTATACCAAACCTGTTTGCATGGTTATTTTTGGTAGACTGTTAATTGCCATGTAGTTTATTAAATCAAGTTTAAAAAGTTGTGAAGGAAAAAAGTCCCCCAGACGCTAAAAACGTTTCTCTGCAGTGACAAGTGTTGCCAGTAGATGTCGGAGTTGAGATCCTGAACGAGTTAAGTCTACTCTGTTGCAGTCGCCACAGAAAACATCGGTCTCAATGAATTTTTCCATGTAAAGTTTATTTTACTTCTAATTGAGAATGCCATAGTGTAAATTGTAGCATAATGACATTAATACTGTACATCTGTAAATATATAAATGAAGTTACTATTTCATTTTCTTTAAGGAATAAAAACATAATCTAACAGGAAAACATAGTTGTACAGAAAAAACAATGGCAAGATGCATTCACTTTGCTTCACTGACATTTTAGACCTAAAGAGTTACTGTTATATTTAGATACATTAAGCCCTTTAACTACATTCCCATCCAAAGTGTTATTGCATGACCAAAAAGTCATAAAACAGCATGTCTTATTCCAATATTCATTTTGGCTTGTAGACTTCTTATACAGGGACATTTTAATCCAGTACATAATACATATTGTGGGAACAATATGACTGGAGTTTTCTTGAGGTACTTGAGTTCCTTACACAATAATCCCAATCGTAGTTTCACACCCTGGAGTCAAGACCAGAGGTCCAGAGTACAGATTGCTCACCACTAAAGCTCGGAAGGTGTCATAAAAGCTTAATTTGTCATTAACCACTTTGTTTTTGTTAACTTTGAGTCCTGAATCATGAAAATTGATGGAAAAAATGATTGAATTACTTCCTGATGAAAAGTATTGTTAATTTGTGAATAATGACATCTGTTTCGTCTCAGGTGTTCATGGTATGAAATGGTGGTTTGTACACTTGCATCACAAATCTCTTTGGGCCTTTTCTTGAGGAAATATCAAACCAAACACAATACATTTTCTATCTCTGTCTCATGGCTCCTTCAGACCCTCCATCCTGGGTCTCAGGCCTCAGGATGCATAGCAGGTGAATGTATTCCTGTAACAGCAGAGGTTTTTTATACATGCAAGCCTAATGAACTCAAGAATTTCATTTTAAGTTTCATTTTCATTTAAAATATGTTGAATCCTGGGTAAGGTACTTTGTATCACTGAAGTGTCTGGCCTTGTAGTTGTAATATGGAAATATAATGGTATTTTGTATTTTATTTTCTGGTCTCTCAGGAATTAGAGAAAAGCCACAGATAAAGGGGAAAGTACCAAAGATAAAAGTGGGAGGGTATCAGGACCTCAGCTAGGGTATAAGGTGCTCCAGAGATCATACAGTCCTGCCTGTCAAGTCCACTTTCATGTGTGAGAGACGCTATACACAGATATCCTTTTTTTAAATTTAATTGGACTGGATGTAGATGGTACAGCTAATGGATGGATATGTGTCAGTTTCCAAAATGTTCTAATAATTGAACAGCTGATATGATTCAAAATGACATTGGTGCAAACATCTCATTTAAGAACAACTCCAGTTATCAAAATGTCTTAGAAAAAATGTTTTCTAAAATGGTTTAGACTATATTACTACACCCTTCTGTTTCCAAGGGTCCTCAAATACATATACAGTAATCTTTTTTTGTATTTTATGATTTACATTGTTGCTGTTCAGGGTTGAAACATGCTCTGAGAGTGAAATGAATTCAGACCCCTGCAGTTGTGCTAAGTTAATCCTCCTAAACCCTGTAGTGTTTCAACATTTGGGGAAGACCTTGGCAGTCCATGAGATCATACTCCTCCAGTCCTCTGACTCTTAATGACAAACATTTCTGAATACGTCCTTACTGCTCAGGCAACTTCTATCTTTCCCTCTGCCCTCTTCCACAGTTATGAGTTGCAACAGCTGAAATATGTGGCAATTGAGTCATACGCTAGTAAATACAGTGATGGAATGCCCACTCTCACATATCATTCTCAAATTTCCATATTTCTTTAAATCTGTTTTCAGTCTACAAAGACAGAATTATCATAGCTTGTTGTGCAATTATTGTGGCCATAAATGAATTATGACTCGGGATAGTAACTGTAAAATGTCAGCTGATTTCCTGCAGATGAGAAGATTCTTGATGCTGGATTCTTTGAGAAAAGAATTCAGGAACACTACTGACTTCTACTCCAGCTATAACTTGATGGTTCATTGATAGGGGAGAGCACCCCAGACGATTTTCGACATCGGACTAATTCGGCTCTGACTAATCATGTGATTTACGTGAGGTCCTTCTGCACTTTCCTTGCGTTCGCATTTTCTCGCGATATTGTTACGGTTTTCAAGCGCCATATTGTAAATCTGCCTTATGTTGGCGCTGGGTTTGCTGCAGCAGAACTCCTAGTTCTGTATAAAGGTTGGATTAACACTAATCAACAATCACCCGCTTGGCAACGAGGCCACGGAAATTATCGAACCAGAGGGCTACTGTTGAACCCTAGAAATGACTGGTGGTGGGAGAGAGTGAATGGAAGGTAAGAAGTAAAACATCCATCTCTCTTTAGCCATTTTAAAGCTCATTTTAGGCTAACGTTACCGTAGCTTCGTCATCTCAATATATTTAGCTAATACTAGCTAGCTAGCTACCTACACAATCTGTCATGCCCAGGAAGGGGGAACATTGTTAGCGTTAGCGAGCTAACATTGGTCTTACTGTTTTGTTCTTCGGGTTTTATTTTGCGTCATGGTCTGATACTTGGTAGTTTGTTTGACACCAACGTCAAAAGCTTATTCGCTTGTTTCATTAGTTAGCTACACTAGAAAACATTAGGTAATTTGCTTCCCAAGTCAAAGATTCATGCTAATTCTGTTTGCCGTTTTTTTTTCATGCGTATCGCCACACACAACTCGCTCGCTATCCAGCAGCAAAGCTGTGCAACCGCAGTGTTGACACATTTCTGCCAGAGCTTTGAAGGCTCAGTTCTCACTGAGCGATGTCATGGATTGCTGCCTTGAACCTTGGTGATATAACTATTAGGATGATAGCTATTTTTTAATTGCTGTCCATTCAGTCTAATTATTTATTCACAGCAATGTAGCAGATGTCAGTTATGCTAGCTAGCTATTCCAACGTTACTTGCCAGCCCTTCTGAACCTGACTGAAGTAGCTACATGGTGATAACGTTAGATAGCTAGGTTATGAGTATCAACTGTGTAGCTTGGATTATAGTAGCTAGATAGATCATTAATTATCGCCAGTTTACGTTAGCTAAATTGCATGCATCCAGTCATACGTGAGCCATCTTAGCTCACAAGAAGAGATTTGGCCGAATAACTGTCGTGCTGATTAACAGTAGTACAGCTGTGTAGCTGACTAGCTAGTGTTGCATCGTTAATTCCATTAACTGACCATGTAACGTAGCTGGTCATAATCATCATCAGGGTTCTGAGGGGATATAACGCTGGCTAGTTATTGAGGTAGCGCAATCAAATAGCTAATGTTTGTTAGCCTTATTTGAATCAAGTAGCTAGTTAGCTTACGAGCTAGCACAATATTTAATACTGTTATCGTCATGTTATCTTGTATAGCGACTTTTAGTTACATTAGTGGTAGTATAATGATAGTTAACGGGATTGACCAGCTATCTTGCCAAGTCGTCTTGGATTTCAAGTCGTTGCTTAGTGAAGGCTGATGATCACATATACACAAGACTGGTGTAAACTTTGTTGACGGAAGCGCCATAACAACGGTTAGCCAGCTAGCATTCGTGTAAACCAAAGACATGATATCTGCTTTTATTCGTCAGTTCTTAAATTAGGTTGTAAGTCCTGTTTGACAGCATCTTTCTTTTTTTAGCAAACGGTAGATCTTTTAGCAGCTGACGCATTTGTTATTTTCAGCTGGCGTTTTCTCAGTTTGATACATAGGCCTGGCGAGCCTTCCTGCTATCTTCGTACGTAACAAGCTAACGTTAGCTAGCTTAGTTCATGCGGTCAGGTGTTGTCTTTCTTTGTCTTCTTGGTTGCACTGTACTGTACCTAATATTACAGCAGTGCAGCTTTTTGTGAATTACTAGGAAACTCAGGTATGCAGCTGAACAGAGCTGAAACAGCTGTGTCCGGGGGGTTCTTGAGCAAGTCGCTGACATAGGAGATAAATTTCTGCATCTATTGTTTTGTGGATAATGTGACATGGTGGCGACGATCCTAGTGCCATGGGTTTATGTAAATTGTGTGGTCCCCTGAAATGGTCATAGTGAGCTTTTACTGAAGTTGGTGAAGACAGGCCTGGTGGTGAAAGTCAAAGCCCCATTAGAATAGGCACAGATCCGATCATTTTTCAGAAACGCCCCAATACATATTGATGTTCATTGAGGGTCAATCCACTAAATACATGTCTAGTGGGAGGGGCATTGAAGCTGACCGACTGAGAAATACCTGAAAAATGTGTTTGTATCTGTGTTTGGGGTATATTAAAATGAACGGTTTGAGACACTGATATGAAAAGTGACTGTGATGTGGATTATCAAAATAAATGCCACTCACTTTGGAAATATAAAAAATCCCAAAAACATCCATGTTCAACATCAGATTCATAAATAATTAACCTACAGTTCTGCAGTCCTTGTGCTGCCACATTCCAGTGCCATTCATGATAAGTCTGGCAGCTTTATGTGAAAGGCACCAACCCTATCCTCTAAATTCCTGAGAGAGAGCCCTCGATTGTGAATTGTGGCAGATGCTAACTCTACCTTTCGAGTACTTGAGTATTGCCTTACTTTACTATTTGCAAGGAGAGCAAAGATTCAGCTGATACTCAGTATGCTGAATATCTTGGTTTTGGGCCTTTTTTTATTTGGAAAAAAACATGTGAACTAACAGGTAATGACCTATTGGCCATTGAATGCCTATTGAGGGATAATCAGGAATAAAATACTCACCCACAGTTGTAAATGACACCCAGAGTCCTATATATGAACCTCAGTGTGAGAAATCCAAGTGCAAATACACTTCAGAGATTGAGTAATTCTGAAGGGTTTCTTTTAAAAGGGAAAAATGGAATCTGTAGGTTTTTTAAAATAAAAGATGCTCAAATCGAAATCAAGTGTCATGTATCACAAATTGAACCAAGCTCCCCACGCAATTAATTGTTTAATCCGCATAAATAAATGGTTATTGCCTTTTCCCCACTGTATCCCCTGTATGATACCGTACATATGTGTACTGTAAGAAGAGTATGCCTTTCTTTAGTTTAAATTGACTCAAGATGTTTTTTTCTGTCCATACAGGTGCATTTTTAATAGACATACCCTCCCTCCACCAATGCAGAGACCATAAAATGGCATGTCAGCTTGTACATCTTTAGAATACTGTAATGCAAGGTGTAGTATAGAGTACGGCAGGGAGTGTGTGTAACCCAAAGCCAAGGTGTTTGTTACTGTTTTGATTTGAGATTATATTTCATCATGTCTAAATGGGTTTTTTAAATGCCAATACTTCACTCATATTATTCACATTTACCATAATATGTAATAAGGATGATTAAGCAGTCCCAACAATCTGTAGTTCTGTTGCTTAACAGCAAAGTTGTATTGGAAATTTGCGTTGCCTATACATTAGACAATATAATGAAGTAAAAGTTTGTACAGAAAGGTCACCATTTAAGCGTTAGTTTGTCTTTATTGCTAAACTACCAAGAGTATGAAAAGGAAAGTTTCCAAAGTTCTCAAATTTCTCAACCTCTTGCAACCATTTACACAAGTTATGTCCTGTGACCTAAAAATCATGAAAAGACTTAAGTAACTGAATGAAAACTATAGTTTTGAAGTTAAAGATCAAGTGCTGATACAGAAGATAGAACCTGTTATGCCTCCTAAGCACAGTGTGTCTCAATACTAGTGTCATGAAGTGCATCTAAGGTGCAGTTACTTGCCTATAAGTGGAGATGATGAGGGGTTGGCATGAGAGAAAGTTGGGATAGAGAACATCAGTTTAGAGATCCCAAAGAGCTGGAGCTGGAGCTGTGCTGGAGAGACCATGTTGGGGTTTAAGTAGGTCAACACAAGGGCCTGGAACAGTAGAAGAGTAAAACCCAAGAGTCATGATATTATAGGAAGGAAATCCTGTCTCTAGATTTTATCTCAGGGCCAAGATAGCATTTTTCATGAGATGATAGCACATCCTAACCCTGATGTGGTTACCGTATATAATCACCCATCTTCTCCTAACTTATAAACACAGGAGCATCGACTTTCTTAACAAATTATTGTGTAGAATTATAACCTTACTGAATACATCACCAAAGCTGAATCTTGCAGCAATTTATAAATGAGACTTAGTTAACAAGTAATTGCAAGGAAACATAAATAATGTATATCTGCAAGTCTTCAGTATTATTTTTGACAGTGGTACTTTAAACACTATTGTAAAATGTACTATTTGAGCCACTTTGAAATGAGAAAGACTAAACAGTATCCTGAGCTCACTGAAAAAAGAAAAGGTGTGCATTCTCACTTATCAGATCTGTTGAATTAGATCAGCATAACACTGGAAAAATCAAAATCCATGAGTGTACATCATCCTGGCCTGAAACATGCTTAACCCACCATTAAGTTTGCAAACAAGTAAAGAGAAAGCAGTTTTCAGAGGTAGTTGTAAGTTGTTCGGTTGATTTGTGGTGGGTATCCTGGTAGGGGGGATATGACTGCTTTCTTTGTAGATCCAGATTTTGCACTTTATCCTCCCCACACCTTTTTTGGAAATATAGTCTTGAGTATGCATAGGACACAATATCTTCATTTGGTCCAAGAACTCTCCCATGGTATTTGTGCTTATGCATAATAGACTGCATGGGTGATGCCATGTTGTCCGGAAATGTAACACTTATGCCTTACCCAATCAGGAAGGTGCTTGTGTCCCACCCCCAGAGTGAATTAATATAAATATACCTTGACAACTCCATAACACAGAACTGCATCATGAACCTTTATTATTTTTTGTAAGGACCGTGTGTTCCTCTTGCTGGCTGGGTGCTTAATCTTTCCTGTCTTCTGTTAAAAACATTGGATCTGTCTCTTTCTTCATCAGTGCAGAGACATTATTTTATTCCAAGATTTTTTATTGACCAACACAGAGCCCAGACTCTAAGCCATACTGAAGCCCTCCGTCTTTATAAATGCTGTATGGCTGCATTCCAAGGATGACTCCATGGCCCAGGCCGTTGTTGTCGCTCCTGTTGTTGTATGCCTTACCAGCATGTGCCATTACATGACGTGAAGCCATGGAGCATGTGGTGACATAGCCACTGTGTTTATGTCTGCTCCCCAGTTCCCGTAGGGACCTCTGAGGGATTCACATGTAAGAGGTGAGCTCACGAGTAGGAGGAGATGCAGGCAGTAGACTCTGCCCTTTTTGAATTGTGTTGATTTAGTGAGCAAGAGAATGCAGCATGTGGTTCTGGGTAGAGCGGTAGATTGTAGTGGAAGCGGATATGCAGTAAACATTAGTGGTGTGTACACATTTGGCAAGGGGCTGATATTGTAAAATGACATTGGTCCTGATTGTGGGTGCTCGTGCACATGGACATGCGTGTGTATTTGAATGCGTGTACTACTCAGTGTAGATTGATCCCATTGTTCAACAGAATAAAGCAGACCTATCTTCTGACAGAAGGATGCTTGTTAGGACACTTGTCCAGTGCTTTATAAAGTCATTTATTGTTGAAAGTGTGGGGGGATTCTGAACCAGGAGAGATAACCATGGTTCTCTGTGTGCCATTAAAAACAACACAAGCCTCTCTCACTGCCACATCTCTCTTTCTCTCCTCACTCTTTCCCTTTCTCTTTATGACTTTCTCCTCTCACTCAAGTAATTTCTGTCTTTCGCTAACTCATATTCTGAGGGCTTCCTTATTATCACTTGTATTCATGATTTGTAATATTTATACTGCTGCATTTTTTTTTGCACTTGAGAAGTCCTATCACAGAAGCCATCATTTCTCAGACACACAGCAGTTCATACCTTGGAAATGCTTTTCGGTCTACTTATTAAAGGTTAAAGTGTAATAAAGCATGAGTAACAAAGAGATGAAACATTTTCACAGTGCAGCCTTGCTCATACTTGGCGCAGGAATGTACACACGTATCTGGGTATGTGGTTAATTATTAACAGCTGAGTAACTGGTGAGGTCTGAGTAATGCATGAAAAATGTAAGCATTTTCAATCCTGTTTTCACAACTAACTACCAAACTTTTCCAAAGAGCATCACTCTGGAAGTTTTGATTTGTATCCAATGATATTTTCTGATATAAATTGAGAGACTGGTCACAACAGTCTGTCTCCAAGGCTGCTAGTTGTTCTCAAAGCATCTAGTGGCATCATTGATGCAAACAGTTCTGCATTCTGACTTGTACCAGTTTCATGTGATGGACTGTGTTTTGTATGTCTTCAAATCCTTGCTGACTGTCGTTCATCCATGGGGTTTCCACTTGTTTTATGGGTTATCACAATATCTGTCACCTCCTTTACACCAAATTCTGGGTTTATCCCTGGATATTAAGCAGGGGTTTCACCCATGTTGTCACCATTTGCAGCAAAGCATAGACACAGGTAATTCCTGCATTGCTGCTGCTTGCACAGGACCCATGGTTGTGATTTTGATTCCGTATATGTCACATCTGAGAAGGGTTGTTGCCTTTTATGTAACTAAAAGCCCATGTTTACACTTGAGGTTCAAAAGAGGGCCATGGTTTTGCCAGTGAGGTAGGCTTATTGCTGCTGTGTTATTACAGAGTTTTTAATAAGACCAATCCACACAGCTAACCTCATTTGAGTTTTATCATGGTTCAGGATTTTATTAAATTGCTTAATTAAACAACAATGTTGAGAGAGGTTGTGCTATATTGTGACCATTCGAATGACTGTGCTGCAGTCAGAGATGCAAACAATTAAAATGACAGCATAATTTGATGATTTGAATATACTTCCACTCAGTATTATCATTATTGTATTTATTAGGCCTACATTGCTTAGCAGCTGGGATCTATTTTTGTGGAGACCAGTTGCAGCACAGCTTAACCCATTTACACTAGTGACAGACCAAGGTTTGTTCCAGGTCTTTAGGTCGGTGTACAGGGGGTATGTTGAATTTAGCAAATTAGTACACTTTGCACTTAATTCTTTAATGTTATGTTTGTGAATATGCTAAAATAAATCATGCAATGTCATACATTATCTTCCTTTGCTGCAGGAAAGGACAGTGCTGTGCTGTTCATTTTTATTTTTATGTGGTGTATTTGGTAGCGGAACATCTGCCTGCCTTCATCATACTGAAACAACACAAAACCCACAAAAGTATTGGAGTAGAGAAGAATGAAACTGTTTTGCAGAAGCTGCCTTGGAGAAGACGATTTTAGAATATTCAGACTGTATTGAGATGCATTTCCTGTGTGTGCACTGCAGGTTATTTCACTGTGCAGTGGATCTTGTCTCATAAGCTTACAAACTATACTTCAAATGAATCTCTCTTCAACAGTTTGCAGCATATAGTTTCATGAGCTTACAAAATGAAAGGAGTGCAGCAGGGAAAGGTTTCATGTTGAGCCTGAGATTGCGAGGCATCTCCCTTCCCCTTAACCCTTCTCCCTCTGTGTGTGTGTCCAGTGGAAGATGAGAGGAAGGCTGGAGGAGAGTTTGCGGTGGTGGGCCCAGTGATTCTCTCACCGCGGGGATGGCGCAGGGAGGCTCTCAGCTGGACTACCAGATCCTGCATGACCTGAAGCAGCGCTTCCCTGAGATCCCTGAGGGAGTCGTGTCTCAGTGCCTGCTGCAGGTACAGCCCCTCACCTGTGCACACACACACACTCACACGCATGCATTTTACACCAATAAGAATGCATACATGAACATCTGTGCATGCATCCATTTACATGTGCGCACACACGCATGCATATACACAGACAGCCATACAAACGGATACAAAGACAGAACCATAATTACATTGCACACATTATAAATGAAATGAGTCTTTATTCAGCTGATACTATGTCAACTTTCATCTTAATACTTCAGCCTTTTTTTTTTTTTTTGCATTGTGCTTTGATGCTGTCTCATTGTGTGTTGTCTGGTCCTCTGCTGCATTCTGTATTTTGTGGGCCACTGAGAGAGAATCTGATATTAATCACACCCAAAGCATATTGCAGTCAGAAATCCTGGAGTTCTTGGCTGTGGTGGTCATGAGTCTGGGCTGTAATGACTTTGATACTGTGTGAGAAATGGTCCCACCCCTTAAGCGGGGCACATGAAGGACTGTGGATCCTTGGCTGTTATCAGAGAGCAGTAACAGCTCATCCTGCTAATTTTCCCATGAATTGAGCTTCATTGAGACCTGCGTATCACCCCCACAGCATTGGCAGTGGGAGAAGGAGAAGTCTGCTGAAAGGGTAGCCACAGACATTTTGTGTCATATTGTCTGAGGAGTGGTAGGTTGTACCAGGACTGTTCAGCTGGCAGCCTGGGGGCCCAGATGCAGGCTGCCATAGATGCAATCTGAGCCCTTTGATCACTGAGAAGAAAAAAGAGCGTCTGTATCATTCAGATGGATCAAAAACAGTGACTATGTCCAGATCTGCATCAACACAGCTTACCTCACAGTGGAGAAAGGACAGTAAGGAACCACTACGCATTAGACAGGCATCTGCTTTGCTGCTTTCTACACACACATACAAATTACATTTCACTTGGTAGGTAGAATATGAATGGGCCATAAATGCCTTTTCTAGAAAGGTTTTAAAGCTCAGGGAGAAGTTGAAGATCCGTAGACAGCGAGGTAGAGTTTACCAATCGGATGATTTATTTGATTGATGATTACATTTTAGTTTACTTTGACTGAAGCACGTTTGGGTTACGTTTTATCTGTTCATGGTAAATGCAGATGCTCCCCTGCATTCACAGCTCTCTGTTCTCTCTGAGTACTCTGTCATAATGATGCCCTCAGCACACACTACACAGCTACTCAGGACAGGATTACAGGAGACAGTTTTAGGATTAAAGTGTGACAACCTCTCATTATGTGTTATTTCCTGTGTGTGATTTATTATTTGGAATGAATCACAACATATGTTTTTATGTATGTCCAACACAGATACACTGTGGTAAAGGCCATGTTATATGACGCTTTTTATTTCAGCATTTGTTATTGTCTTTTTAGCCTTAACCATTCTTCTAGTTTTCTGTCTTATTCATCACTCATGGATAATTATTTTTCTGTCAGTGAACTTGCAAATAATGTAGCATACAAATAATTACCTGTTTATAAGGATAAATGCAGCCAAAGCCAGCTATGTCAGTACAGTGATGTAGCCCCTGTGTTATGATAAATTATGAGTCTTTCTTAAATTAACTAGTTTTTACAAATATCACAAATTAAGAAGGTTTCTGAAAGACTTCCCAACCATGCAACCTATAATGCAGAAATGATGCTGATAGGTCGGGAAAAGTCATTGGTTATAAGCTACCTTTTATAGAGAAATATACATCCACTACACTTGTTGATCTGTCTCTGGTTTTCCAGCAATCTGTATACATGTTTTAATTTTTCATTGGGACCCATTGATAGTGACTGTTGGCTGCTGTTACATTCATGTTTAACTCTGTACTGTGAGACTCTCAGCTGTCATTCTGCTCCACCCCACCCTCAGAATAACAACAACCTAGATGTCTGCTGCCACCTGCTGGCCCAGGAGAGTAACCGGTACCTGTATGAAGAGTACCACAGTTCAGAGGAGGGGAGAATGACACGGAACCACATGCTTCACATCAACCTGGGCTACCCGCTTTCAGAAGGGAACAAGGCCAACGGGGTGGGGCGCACACTGGTGCACAGCTCCAGCGATGGACACCTTGAGCCCCAAAGGAGCGGGGCGGCCGCCAAGCAGCCCCAGATGGTCTTCCCTGAGCCACACTCCGCCCCAGCAGCCATGGCACCGTCTCCTGGGTACAACCCATTTTTCATAAACGAGCAAGGCCGGTCGGCTGGCACCCCTCCCCCTCCCCCACACCCCGCCCCCACCTACTCCCCGGTCCCGCGCTACACCATGAACCCCATCACTGTCACCCTGTCCCAGAACATTCCGCCCGCCCCCCAGGCTCTGCAGATCCCCGGCTGCGCCTATGGTAACAGCGGGAACACCCTGTACATTCGGCCCGGCCCCTCTCAGAGCCCCCAGCCCTCACCCTGGCCCTCACCCGTGCCTGTGTACCAGCCGTCCCCATACACCTCCCCCTACTCCTCCAAACCCATGCCCCAGACTGTGTACCACTCCCCTCCTCCTGCCCAGTTCCCCTCCCCCTACAGCTCGCCGCAGCACCAGATTCAGCAGACTTCCCACGTCCTCCTTCCCATCAGCCCTCCCACCTACCAGCACCAGCAGCAGCAGCAACAACAGCAGGCAGTGTCCTACTTGCCTTACCTGAAGAACCAGATGGAGATCCCCTTGGAGGGTCCCCAGAGGCCCCCAGCAGCCCCGCCGCGGCCCCGCAGCAGCTCCCCAGCTCCCAGCCAGCAGGGGGCGCAGCAGAGGGGACAGAGCTCTCTGTATATCTCCACCAGCCCCTCCCCTGGCTCGCCATCCCGGGGGATCACCCTGACGGGGCCCACGGGGACGTCCTTCCACCCTGGGATGTACATACACCAGGGCCCCACGCGGCCCCACCCGGCCTCCTCTCCCCAGCCGGGGAACTCCGCCTACACCTTCAAGATCAAGGTGTCGCCTGGCAGGGCACAGCGGCCGCCAGGGTCACCCACCGTGGAAGCGGAGTCGCTGCTCAACATGGTGGACCAGGGGGACCACCCCGGGGCCCCTGCCCCCATCCTGCCCATCTCCGTGCTGCCTGGCAACATCGCCAGCCAGATCAACCACATGCCACGGCGCTCCAGCTCTGGCTCCGATGACTACGCGTACACTCAGGGTGAGAGGGAGAGAGGGAGGGGTGGGCATGGAAATGTCACTCTCAGCACTGTAGAGCCCTGCTCAGAGTGGCACAGTGCAGACATGTTTATGACATGTACCTCTGCAGGCATTGATGTGTGTGTGACTGAATGTGTGTGCGCGATGCTGTGACAGTGTACCTGCCACTGACTGTTACTGGTTTTGTGGCTCTGTACAGCACTCCTGCTCCACCAGCGTGCAAGAATGGAGCGTCTGGTGAAAGAGCTTCTCCTGGAGAGACAGAAGCTGGAGCAGCTGAAGGGCGAAGTCAACGACATGGAGTATGACCTTCTGCAGAGACGCTTTCACAGGGTCAATAGCTCCAGCATCATCCCCCGGGTCAGACTGCTCACAAGCACAACATTCACACGTACAACATACACAAAGCACCCACAATGTCCACGCCTACAATATACACAAAGCACCCAGTGTCCACACCTACAATATACACAAACCACCCACAGTGTCCACGCCTACAATATACACAAAGCACCCACAGTGTCCACACCTACAATATACACAAACCACCCACAGTGTCCACACCTACAATATACACAAACCACCCACAGTGTCCACACCTACAATATACACAAACCACCCACAGTGTCCACACCTACAATATACACAAACCACCCACAGTGTCCACACCTACAATATACACAAACCACCCACAGTGTCCACACCTACAATATACACAAACCACCCACAGTGTCCACGCCTACAATATACACAAACCACCCACAGTGTCCACACCTACAATATACACAAACCACCCACAGTGTCCACGCCTACAATATACACAAACCACCCACAGTGTCCACGCCTACAATATACACAAAGCACCCACAGTGTCCACACCTACAATATACACAAACCACCCACAGTGTCCACGCCTACAATATACACAAACCACCCACAGTGTCCACACCTACAATATACACAAACCACCCACAGTGTCCACGCCTACAATATACACAAACCACCCACAGTGTCCACGCCTACAATATACACAAAGCACCCACAGTGTCCACACCTACAATATACACAAACCACCCACAGTGTCCACGCCTACAATATACACAAACCACCCACAGTGTCCACGCCTACAATATACACAAACCACCCACAGTGTCCATGCCTACAATATACACAAAGCACCCACAGTGTCCACACCTACAACAAACACTGAAGACACATATGCACTGTATAAACAAAACACACAGTGTGGCCACGCCTACAATATACCAAAATACACCACCAGACAAAATTAACAACACCTAACATTGAACAATAACATGTACATTCAAAGAACACACACTCCAAACGGTCTAATCAAATGTCACACAGTATAAATATGTAAATGTATGCATGTTAATGTTTGTGCCTGTGTTTGCAGCCTGATGACATGACTCGTCTGCGCAGTCTGAACCGACAGCTACAGATTGACATTGACTGCACCCTGAAGGAGACGGACCTGCTTCAGTCCAGAGGTACTACAGCACAGTCAACATACCCTGCACCACAGTCACACCTCTGCCGAGCCACATTCAACCAAACACCGTCTCCCATTCACCCATGCACCGACCCTTTAATCTCCAAACTGGGTCTGAATGACAAACCCAAGCACACCAGTGCTTCACTGCAAATGGCCAGTGCATCACTGCAAACTGAGATTGTTCCCTAAATAAAGCCAGTGGATCAAGTCACATACTAAAACTGATTCTAATGACTAGCAGACAAGAAGGTAGAACTAATCCAATGTGTTTTTTGAATTAGTTTATTGGTTATCTCTATGCATTAGCTAATTTCTGTATTTGTGTGTGCTGTTATATGTATTCTGTGCTTTGAGTTGTCATGATGTTGGCTGCTTGGTGTTTGATTATGTATTTAAGATTATTATTGTCCTTTCCAGGAAAGTTTGACCCTAAAGCTATGAATAACTTCTATGACAACATCCAGCCTGGACCCGTGGTCCCTCCGAAGCCTGTGAAAAAAGGTGGGTCAGCTATACTCCCTCATGTGGGAACACAGGTGTCAAGCAGGAACAAACCAATATTTTGATGATAAAAATGGACACATAGATGTATATCTGTGCCAGTTATTGCCTGTGAGTATATGTGTGGTCATACATGCCCCCCAAAATTTTAGGGAACCAAAAACAATTGGGACAGTTGGCTGCTCAAATGTTTCTGGGGCTGCTCTGTAACTACTGAAACCAAGTGAAAACCAGAACAGACCATGGGCCCACAGGATGAAAGTTAGAGATCCCAACAAGTACACAGTAGAGTGTATCCCAACAGCACTAATGCAGACTTTGTTCCTGTCTCACAGATGGAGGGGCAAGCTCCAAGCCCGCAGGGAGGCCTGCACCCCGGGATGAGGATTTTGAAGGAGTGCAGTGGAACTGTGACAGCTGTACTTTCCTCAACCATCCTGCACTGAACCGCTGTGAGCAGTGTGAGATGCCCCGCTACACCTGAGCCATGCCCGCCACACCTGAACCACGCCCCCAAATGAAGAAGACCCTAAGCCCTTTTGGAGCACTGTGTCCCTCTACTGTCCTACCCTCAACTATGGTTCTCTCTTGCACACTTCTGCTGATCTGTCCTTCCCAAAATTATGTACCCTAACCGCCCCACCCACCCCCAACCCTGTTTTTGGGAAATTATATGCACTCTCTGTCCTTTGCACAGATCCCTGCCTTTTTACCCCTTTCTCCCTCCTTCAGAGAGGAGCTGCTTGTGAATTCACTTATGGGAAAGGGACAATATAAGAAAAGTGGATAGGCAGGAATGCCAGGACTGGTGGCCCGCTGAGGTTTGGGTGTGGCTCAAATGAGAATAGGCTGTGTGAGTGGCTCATTGAAGCAGCAGTGTGACCATGGTTTAGAGAGAATGGGCATGGCTCTGGGATAGTGGATCAGTGAGAATGCAGTGTGGGCGTGGCTCAGATAATGAAGGGTGTGGCCCAAGCTGTGCAGGGAATCCTGATTCTTTAGTGCAGAAGCAGACTAGTGTTTACATGCCTGGTGTGCACCCACAAACAGGACAATGGACAATTTGAGGGAGGAATCAAGAGTCCTGATACATACTACACTGTACGCTGTTCCTTCTCTATATGAGTTTCTCTGGATCAAGAACACTAAGAGACTTGCATATAAATATATTCCTGATACTTCTCTGCATTATGCTCTGCTGTATTCAGAAGGTGTTGTTTTCCTGTGCGGAGGCTTCAGGTTTCTGTAGTTAATAAAGCATTTGCTCTGTGAAATTAACTGGGCTGCAAGGAGCTCGGTGTGTGAATATATGTATGAATATATCTGTTAAGAACATATATACTCGTGTCCAGACATGCCTATGAACAATTCAGAAGCACTGCATCTATCGTGAATTCAGGAACTTAATATCTGCTGTAGTTGGACAAACGTAATGTCTGATGTATTCTTCTTTTTGGCTGTGTTGGTGCCCTGAGACAAACGGGCTCACTCAAACTCATCCAATCCTACAGCACCCCAGCCCTACCCAACCCTGTACAACCCCATTATATGTTGGCAGGCAATGTCAGGATGGGTACTGTACAGCTCGAACAGACTACTATTGGGTAAGAGAGGAGAGATGATTTGTATGGATGATTATTTAAAGGGTTTCTTTGTGTGGGGGTAATAGAACTAACCCCATATGACCCCCAGATGAACACGCCCTGTAGGGCCCCACTCAGGCTGAGGCAATGGGGTCTGATGGTCTGTGTTGAGGTTGTAATCAGTAGTGTTGTGTAAATGAAGATGTGTGTGATTTTTATTTTAAATATTGGAGATTTTTATTAATTTGTTCTGATAGCTTTTTTTGGTCAGCATTGTCCTTTGGGAACACTGTGGGAGCCTGATGGGGTGAGAGGAAGTACTGTTTCTTTTTCCCCCATGGCGGGATTTGTCAACAGAGTTAATCTAATGTCTGTGGAGTGTTCCCCTTTGCCTCCACTTGAACAGGAGCAAAACATGGGACTGTTCCTGCTTTAACACAGCTATGTGAGAATATCATTGCCAGGGGGTCAAAGTTTCTGTCATGGGAACCAACAGCCATCCCCTCCACCATGAACCTCCCACCACACCCCTTTCAAAATCCTGTGAGATTGTGGTTTGCAGCCTGGTTTAGCATGTACATAATGTAATATATACATCTAAATAAACATACCAGAAGTCTCTCAGTGCTATTTCTTTTAATGATGGAATTGTGTCTCTGAAGGTTAAGACATGATGTGTTTCCCTTGAAAAATGCTTGATTAGCAGTGGGGGATGCAATCTGCAATGCCACTTGATCTGTATTGCAAAAAATGGCAGGTTTGGTACAGCCTGCAGTCATGAATGCAAGAACAGAAACAATGCAACAAACGCACATTAACATAACTGCGTGCTTTATTGATATACACAGTAAAGCTATTTATAATACAGTAGTAAGGCATATATTTGGTGGCATTTGATATGTTTTGAAGGAAAATATGTAACATGAGCTTTTAAAATAAAAACAAATGGTATAACATTGGGGTTAGAAATGAATGTCGTATCGGATTTAAAAACATCTTGGAACATGCTGTCAATGTGAGAGGTGTCAGTTTGATTTACTCTAAATACTTTCATCTGAGTATACAGTAAAATTAATGGTTATATTTAGTACTTTGTGATTAAATAGATAATGTTTCCCCATTTGAAGCAACAATTAAGCAATGACTTCAAAAGAACAAATGCATCTCACAGAAAAGAGTGCAGTGTATTAAAGAAAGCAGTCAGTGTACTCAGATCCCTTATTTGTGAAGTTAACGAAAAAAAAAAATTAAAAATATTTCAAAATACATAGTTTGAACAAGAGCAATAGATGGATCGATACAGTAAGTTGGAACTGAGACATTCAATACTTAATTCCGTTGAGATGCTTTAGATGGTCAATTTCACTGAAATCTTGCTCAGGTAAATGTAGAACATCATTGGACAGAGTACCGAAAAAACTGAGGTAGAACTTGCATGACTGGAAGAATGGCTGGGGATCCGTGTACAGGAACACACTCCTCTTCCACACGTCCATCACTCAGTGTGCTTGGAAAAGACTAAACTCCTCTAAAATTATCTCTTCTGTGACGGAAAAAACAAACACTGCTCTGCTTTCAAGCACAATATTCAGTACACGTTATCACCTTCAATCTCACCTTCAACAGATTTCAGACACTGAAAGAAACAAGTCTCCCTTTCTCATCCTTTAAAAACAACACAATACACAATTGATTCTTGATTATAAAATCTTCCAAAATGTTTTCCAAAGACACTACTTTGTAAAGTACCAAAACACAACAGGGAAAAATATCTGGTCAGTTCTAGTGATGGTGAAAATATGCTCCTGGGGCTATCTGCTATCTGCCCCAGCTAATCCAAGACAAAACCATCATGTGAAACCAGCAGGAGCTGATTCACGGTCAGAGGAAAATTATGCTGTTCATAGAGAAGTGGAGCATGCTGGGAAAATCAGGAGACAGTGAAGTTAAAGAAAGACCGATGACTTGGGTGGATAATTTGGTAACGATATTGGTTGGGGGGGGGGGGTTTCTCTAAAGCAAGAACAACAACACTGTTAAGGTGAACATTTCTCACACACACACAGAGCTATAAAGTTGCACAACAAATGCATTGCCTTTAAAAGTTTTTTTGTGTTTTTCATAAATAAATGTATGTCATATAAAGCATCCTTTACTTTACAATCTTTTTAATTGTTACAAACTTTTTTTGAACGATTCAATGCGCTCCATACAAAGAAACGGCAAATCATTTCACACATATTTCTGAAGTGTTTTGTACAATTGCATAGAAGTGTAAAAACCTGCCTTTGTTAATAAAACAGTTTTAGACTTAAGAAACTACTGAATTCTACAAGTTTGTAACCATGATCTTTGACAAAAATAGATGTATTTTTCTCTTTGTAAAGGTGTCCAGTCCAGTTGTTTTCACTATAAAAGCATGCTGGGGAGGGGAGTGGGGGAGCCGTATTACTCTGCCCCAGGCTCGTCCGTCATCACACTGACCAGAGACTCCACGGCACGGCCCAGGTCATCTGCCATGTGGAAGAGGCTGCCCACACCGAGGCCTGGGGAAGAGAAACAACACATGTACAACTGCTAAACACACACACACACAGGCTTTTCATTTATAGTTTTAAAACATAACTACTGCCTACTGCTGCTGCCCTTCACAGGCCACGTAACCCTAAAGGATGGGGGGGGGTAGAGGAAGAGAGGGACAACCAGACAGAACAGCTATTTTTTAACAAAGGGAACTTACAATAACTATAGCCGAGGGAATATAGCCATGAATTTAAGAGTTTTTTTTTTTTACCTCTTTACAAGAAAGAACTGTGGCATCTTAGGTCGGTCTCACAACATCTCAAACAAAGGGAAACTGAACACTAAAGCCTTCTATCATAACAAAATGAACAAGCTAGGCCTGACTCACATTAGACATACGAAAGCAACACACTGTCGAAAGGATTGCTTGGAATACTAAAGACAGCGAAATGTCACTCAAAGAATAAGATGAAAAAGTGATTTCAGTGCATATTTGTGATGTGCTGCTGCAGGAGAAAATAAAAGCATATCCTCAGCACAACAGGTTTATACATCCACAGTTAGAAATGTCCCATTACTGTGGAAGCAAGCCTGGGCACAGTGAGGCATACTGATAACTAGTAAACTACATATTTAGCTACACAAGTAAGTATCGATAATTCTAGATAGTCAAACAACCCAATCACCCACTATGTTAAAATGTAAACCCCATTAAATAAAATGTAGCTCATTGCCTAACAAGCAAGCAGTCTTAAGCAGTGTACATTTTGACCTCTTTTGGTGTTATTTACAGGATGCCTTCACTAGCTGGCCAGTTCAGCAAGTGGATGAAACTGGCACTTGCACTAAATTCTGTACATAAATAGTTTGTGGTCCGATTGCTCTGGCCCAAGTCAAGCCTGCCTTGCCTGACTGAGGGGCTAGATCACCTCCACTAAGCACTGACTAAGGGGAAAGCGCTTTGCTCCAGTTTCAGCAGTAACGGAAGAAGAAAAGAAACTAAAAAGGGAGATGACAGGGAGGAGTGAGGAGAGAGGAAGGAGGAGTGAGAGGAGCGAGGACAGGAGAAAGAGGAGTAAGAGGAGGGAGGAGCAAGGAGAGAGGAGAGAGAGGAGTGAGGAGAGAGGGAGGAGAGAGGAGCAAGGAGAGAGGAGGGAGAGGAGGGAGGAGAGAGGCGTGAGAGGAGAGAGGAGTGAGAGAAGCGAGGAGCCAAGAGTGAGGAGAGAGGAGCGAGAGGAGGGAGGAGTGAGAGGGACAGACCAAAGGACAGAAGGAAAGAGATGACTATGAAAGCATGGCAGTGAGCAGTACCACTAACCTCTCACTGGTTTCCCCGTCGTCCTCCTTCAATACAGAGAACCAAGAGAAGGGTGCAGAGGGGAGGAGAGAAAGAAAGAGAGAAGGTGGAATGAGGGAGTGAAAGAAAGAAAAATATAGAGCACTCATTCAGTGAGAGGGCATATTATTCTTCTTTGCAAACCCAAATGTATGTGAATGTATGAGGGATGAGTTCCATTGGACCTGTTCAGTACGGGCAGCTTGACTCAAATTATATTCCACTGATCAAAAACGGATCATTTGATGAAAAAAAAAATTACATATACATACTATGTTATTTGACCCTTGAGGCTGAGTAAAAATATTGTAGCTCATGCTGTCTACTTGGCTTCTGTTTATTGGAGTATTGCACACGATTAAAATTAAAATCCAAAAAACACATCATCTGAAACTAACAGCAAAGCACAACTAGCCAATATATTTCTCCACAAGGGAGAGTGGAATCACTTGCTTCCTGTTTCGGAACATTTCAGCTTCCCAGTTCAGCAAAATATTTAACTTTATTTGCTCAGATATTTTTTTTTATTTAACAATATCTTTCAGATTTCGTTTTGTTTATTTTGAAAGAAAACATACCGGTACATAATGTCTGATTCATAGTTTCCACACTGATTGCACACTCAACATTTGCATGCACTTTGAGAGTTGAGTAATAATGTGTTTTCATTTAAGGACTAACCACAGGCAAGCGTTTGTATTCCTGATTACACTCAATACACAGGTAATGGTCTGTTGGACATTCCTTGTTAGACTGCATGTTTTGCAAAATAAGTAAAATTCTTATTTATTGCTGGAATTATGTTTTTTTGCCGTGTGGAAATGAATAACATCAAAAGTACGGTATGTAACAAACCATGGGACTGCTAGACTGTTTTACTCACAGTAAGTATTTACAGGTGGTGTGCAGAATAATGGAAAAAATTAACAATGTATGAATATCATGCAGATAAAAATGAATTTGGCCACCCGTCACCTCCACAACAGCTTGTCCTTCTTGGAATACAGTCATACAAGTTCTGAACTGCATGTAGTGGTATATTGGCACTTTGTACAACAAGAAAACCTCCTGCTCTCTGCAGGAGGAAGGAGGTGGAAATCTACTTCACACTCTGTGCCACTTATAAAGGCTCAATGATGTTTAGACCAGGTGATTGTCGAGACCATTGAATGGGTGTTTTGACAATGTTCCCCTTGCCACACTGAATAATACTGCAGTATTTGTGATGTGATGCACTGACAATTTGGGGACAGACAATTAATACTTGTGATTTTGTTACTTCAATGTTGAAGTCCCTTTACATGTTGTGTTTCCACTATTTTATCTACCCCTTTATATATACAGAATATGTGTGTGTGTGTGTGTGTGTGTGTGTGTGTGTGTGTGTGTGTGTGTGTGTGTGTGTGTGTGTGTGTGTGTGTGTGTGTGTGTGTGTGTGTGAGTGTGTGTGTGTGTATGTTTGCACTGACTGTATGTTACAGATTCTCACCCTGGCTGTGGGGGAAGGAGTTGTTGAGCTGTTCCATCACCTCTTCTAGTCCAGTGCTTGTGTCCTGGGCAGGACTAGACAGCTCATCCTCACCTGACAGGGAGTCAGACAGATGGGATAATGAAAGGGGAACATTGAGAGGACATCATCACCAAACTATGAAATTCCTTCTTAGCATCAGCAAAGGACTGAAGTAAAATCTAAAAATATGAAGGATATTCTCAATGCATTAAAAAACCACTGAAGTAGCACCGAAACTGAATCAAAATGCTACATAGCCCAACAGATATCCTCATATCTAAGGTAGAACAACATGAAGGAAACAAAACTATACAACTAGAAAAAAGCATTAGTTGTTAGTTGAGTGGGACTGATATCTAGCTAGTTATGTTGTGCTTTCATAAGCACAGTCTGATATCAACTATTTGCTCCCTACTTTTTGCTGGGTAGGCAGCAAAAACCTTGTTAGAAAATTTAGCCCTTTAGCTAGTGATTCATTTGAGTAGAAAAACAGTACTAGCTAGTAACCTAACCATTTAGCTGCTCAGGAGAGCAATGAGCCAAATAATTTTCTGGTTGCACAACTTGACAGGGTCACACATTCACATGCAAATCAAACACACAATGAAACTGGAATGTCACCAAGAGAGTAACACAGAATGTGTAACAATCTTGCAGCCCAAAATATTTCCAGGTAAAATCCATAAACTTGTTTAAGAAGAATGCATTTCCTTTATGAGTGAGGCAATTACCAGGTGTAAACACACACAGACACGCATACAGCACTGGATTGTTTGGTACAGTTATCTTGTGACCCTGGAAACTAAAATCCGGTCAATATTTCCCACCGACCCCTGGAAACCTCTCACTTAGTTTCTATTTGTACAGGACTTTGTAACCCCTGTGTCAGCTGGGCCTTCACAATACATACATTGTGAGGTGTAGACAGTGTCAACATGTCTTCTGACATGACCCTCTCAGATCTTCTTGAATTTTGGCACAAACCCCGTCAAGAGTTCTACACTGACCAAAACAAAGAGCTAAAACCGTAAACTCAAGTCTCACAAGTATCGGTTCAAGGACGTTTGACATTCTAAATTAACATTTTATAAGGACTCACAAAGAAATGAGCTTTCCAATTTTAATCTTCCCAACGTTAAATGTTTCACTTAATGGAGAAGTTTTCAGTAAAAAAAAGTAAAACAGTTTGTTTGCAGCACAGCAGTTCCTGTTGCCAGGATTAGGCAATACTTCAGTTACATGCATTAACATTTTTACATGTTTTTCATACTAATATGGGTTTTTCACCCCTTTTCTATGGTCAAACTTTGTACCACCTGAAAACCTATAGCTCCACCATTTTATTTTCAAATTGATATAAACGGGAAACCACATACAAAAATTCCATAACTGAGTTTCAGAAGCAACACAAAAGATCAAATAGTTATTGAAAGAGATTAGACAGCTGGTACCCAGTCGGCTGGTGTCTTGGTCACAGAAAAAGACAATTGTTTAATGTGTTAAGGGGCACACAGTGTTGAAAACGGAAAACCAGGAAAAACAGGTTAGAGGAGCAGGAGTCACAAGACAAAGGGCACTGATGGGGCCTCAAAAATGACTTTAACACGTAGATATACACTGAACCATTCCACACTTCCATTACCCAGTCTCTACAAAAACTGTATGTTGTGAGCTTCAGAAAGTTGATATTTACGATAGGGCTGGCACTCAAAAAACACTTGTATCTTACCTCTCAAAGCAATGGAGGTTTTCCTTAATGAAGAATCAGCATATACCCCAGTAAAAGCTATGTACTTGTATAAATATAATTTATATAAATATAAAAACAAGTAATGTAAAATTGAAACTGTTCTGAAGGCAAAAGACAGCCCAGCTGAAGATTGTTCAATGTTTCCATTACTTCTATTATGCCCTGTATAAAACACATCCATAAAAATGTTCATTTCAAATCCATGTCACTGAAACAGTGCCCATCCCTGTCTGTGGGACTCACCCATAGTCTCAGTAGTCTGACTAGCTGCAACGCGCAGGAGGGGGAGGCTGGTGTCAGAGCGCTGGGAGGAGGTAGAGGGGGACGACAGAGCTGTGCCATTCACCTTGGAGTCTGTCTGTGGCTGGAACAGAGACAGGCATCATCTCACCCAAGTACGCATCACTCTAATCATCCTAAACCTGTATCCTCTGTGCTTTTCAAAATCTAAATTTAACTCACAGCTGAGTACAGGAGTCATTATTCCTTCCTGTCAGAATTGGTTTCATCAATAACTGTATGGGTCTGCCTGTGTATGTTTCAAACCAATACTGGAAACCGTGTGTGCTTCAGTTGAATGCGTGTGCCTCTCCAATTCTTACTGTGTGTCTGTTTGTAACCTGTGTACAGTCAATCTGTGTGTTTGTGCGTGCAGCCTGTCTGTGCTGTGGCGAGCTGTGAGCATGTCTGACCTGCTCCAGCAGCTGTCTCAGGCGGTGGAGCTGGGACTCCAGCTGCTTGTTGTGGTCCTCCAGGATCTGCATGCGCGCCTCCAGCCGGCCCTTGTGCTGGCGCAGCAGCTTGGCCTCGGCGATCAGCTCAGCATCCCGGGGGCTCTGCGGCGACACGGGCAGCATTTCTGGGGGCGACGGCAGGGGGGACAGGCCCTTGCGGTCATGAGCCTGCTTCAGTCGGTCGTACTCTGCCTGAAGATTCCTGAGGACAGAAAGCCCTGCTTCAGACTCCTGCATCACACTGCAGTGGCACTGCAGAGTGTGTGCCTATCAGTGTGGGTTTGTACCTGTTTTCCTCCTCCAGATCATTGAGCACCCTTTCTAGTTCTCCCCTCTCCTCACTCTCCAAGGAGATGAGAATCTGGGCAGGGCTCCGGGGCTGACTAAGAGGAGACTCCTGGTTCAGACTCTGGCAGTAGTGTTGGATTAGCAGGTGTTCATCATCACTGCAGCACAAGGAACATATCAACCAAACAACACAGCCACAATGAACCAGTCAACCAATCAACAACATGACGTTCAGCTTGTAATGTTCAACCATTGAAAACTAGGCCCATCCACTGAATATGACCATGAACTGACGCTTACAACACACGCTTCAGGTAATGTGAGTGATGGAGAAAGATTAGTAGAACTCACATGCTCTCATTTGGTGAGATGCTGTCATTCAGATAAGACCCATTTCGGTTTTCCATTTCAGCTAGTCTGTGGACAACAGTACAGGAGAATGATCACACACACACACGCATGCATGCACATGTTATACCATGAAATAAGCTGTGTTATAAACACAATGGCTACAGATCTATCACCCTTAGTCAATCATAATCGGGGTTAATGCTAACAGTAGTCTAACTATACTTTTCACCAGTAGGGGATCTGTATCAGTACTGTTACCATGTATTCACCATCAGTGGGGATTAGTACATGTATTATCAGTGTATTCACTATTATTGGGGGATTATTTCCAGTATTCTGAAGTATTCACCATCAATGGAGAATTAGCAACATTTACTACATGAATATTTGAATACATGTGCAGTAGATCCTCCACTTTCACACATCTCCCATTCACAATTTCAACGATATGTGATTGGTTCATGTGATACTACATTACTGCAATTTTGCCTTAAAAATGAATCATTTATCATCACTGCTTTGGTTACTTATTTTTAGGTAGGTCCATGGTTATCTTAGCCACATTGTACTTACGCTTATGGTCTAGAGTATGTACACTATATTGCTGTATATTAGAAATGATTTTATGTTGCAGAGTCTTCCATTGTTGTTCTTTAAATGCTTTCTATTGATTGTGCTCCTTTCTTTTAAGAATTAGTGAAGTGCACTAAGGGTCTGAAGGCAGTACTTGTGTCAAGATTCCTGGGGGAGTAGGAATGTGTGCTGGGGGATCTGGGATTTTATCTGGGACTGATTCACTTGAAGCCAGGAATGGAACCCTCATAAACGTGAAGGATCTACTGTATGACATGTCTATTCGTGCGTATGTTGTGCGTATTATTGATGGTTTGTTTGCCTTTTTTCACCATCAGCAGGGGACTAGTGACTGTCGTCTCTATGGCACACAGTGGGAAATGACAGACTCTGTATGAATCCATTCCGTTAAGGCCATATAAGACAGACCACAACTGACCTAATCTGTTCACCACAGACCATAAAGGATGAGCAGGGATCCTTTTACTCCTGTTATTAAGATCCTCTTTCTCCCTTTCAGCTCTGAATTCCATGGTGAAATGGTGAAGTACCTACTTCCCTTCCACACAAACATGCATGAGGCATTTATAGCTGACTGAGTCACTGTTTGCCATCAATGTTTGCAGCCCACAAGCAACAGAAATGCATGACTTAGGAGTGGATGTATTTCCATTGCTACCCTAATGCTCCCATTACATCTTATCTGTTAACTTAATCTTCCATTTGTGAGTAGCTATGGTACAAGTGCTAGCAAGAACAACACCTGACTTGGGGGTGGATGTGGCTCTCCATCTTATATGAGCTCAGCTGGAGAGTAGGTGTGGCCCAGTCATTGGCATTAATCCCCACCTGGATGTGCATATAGCCCACCTTTTCACATACAGCTTAAGTGGTGAACGGCTCACCTGCTGGCATAATGCTCGATTCGAGAGTGGGTGTCATCATGGGACAGCTGGGGGGACGATGCAGGCCTGCAGGCAAGAAAAAGACAAGACAATGGACCAGTTGAGTACTTCATATATACTCTACACATTCCACCTTCTGTCCGTGTCTCTCAGTCATCAGGGTACCACAATGAGCTTTCAAAGCACTTGCGCTCCTCACAAAACAAACTGCTTTATTCCTTCTCCAGAGGTACAAGTCACTGGTCTGAAGAAATTTCCTACAGCTCACCTGTCAGCATGAACAGCATGAAGTAAGATGCATATGCAAAATCGTAACATTTATTATGTTTCTATTATTTGTACCAAATGTTCTTATATTAATCTTTACATAAAAATGAAAAATAAATCCATCCATGTACACTTCACCAGGTTGCTGCACATACTCATTTACATGTAGATGCCAGTATTTCTTCCATTGTCAGAAATCTCATCTTAATTTATTCAGTTAATGCAGTAATTTTTTGGGTCATGCCAGCCTCATTATGACTGACCCTCATTATGTCTCCCTTTATCTAATAAATCACTGCTTGATCACAACCAATTACCACATTATCTGTTCAACTAGTGCAGCTATGGGGGCATGTACCAGATTGCAACTGAATTAGAGGCTACAAAACCCAGTCACTGAAAACACAAAAACCAACATTCAAGAGAAAAAAAGTATAGATAACAACCCATCATCTGCTGTAATCTGTGTGCATACTGCACGTCTACTCACTGTGCTGTAGATTTTGCTCTCAATCATCATATTTGGTGACAATAAAAACTTATTAGTGGCTTTAAGTTCTTCAGATATCAGCAGGGCTCTATGGACAGATAAGGTACAGTTGGCCGTCTGTCAGCAGCAAGTGGACTAGATATGCTATATTTAGTTACATTTAGTTACTGTGTGCCACTGCCTGAGCAAGCAGGCCATATACAGAATGAAGAATGATTGTGCATATATTCTTCTTGTTATTTACTTTATTTACACACTGAATAATGAATGGGCACCTTTATAGCTCATATATAAAAAGTAGGTACTCCGTTTGAAGCATGCCGAGCCACAAGCCATAAGGTAGTGTTGCCGTCATTTAAAATGATGACTGAGGGCACATTGTATGCAGCAGGAGTGGGCTGTAGTTACTGAGCCCTCACACTGTGGCTAATCATTTACCCATAACACAACTGGTTTTAAAGGTGGGAGAATGAGGCTTTCCATAAGAGAGAACTGAATTACTCAGCTGCAAAAGCAGTACATGTACCCTACAGTGGGTGGCAGCAGAGAGTCATCAGAGGAAACAGAACCGAGACAGACAAGACAGGTGAGACTAGATTAACAAAAATAATGGCAGACTAGCAGGTAGACAAATTTTCTAGGGACCAAATATGAAGGTTGGGAAAATGGTACAGAGTGAAATTTATGTACTTACTCTATGGGACAAAAAAATCTTTTGAATATCACTTGTTCATCAAACAGTCACACAAGCATTAAATTTATATCCTGATGACTGTGTACATACAACTCATATTCAAGCACACACTCATACTTTCCTTAAAAATGTCTAAATGACAGAGGCAGAGAGAGAGTCAGTGAGAGAGAGAAAGAGAAAAGGGGCGTAAGAGGAGAAAAGGCAAAAATATGTCTATTTCTACCAATTGGGGCAACACTTAATCACATGGCGTTTCATCTGTTATTCTGATCTGACAAAGTGGTAAACGTTGCAACCATTTGTAAATTCAGCTCTAATTAGCTGAATGGCTGTTAAACTTGCAAAATGGGAAACAGAATGGAATGAAATCGAAATTAATTTCTAGGATGAATTTTTTTTTTCTAGTTTAGAATTTGTGAAGTAATAAGCGAGGACACATCCATCTCATTCACTGGCTTAGGAGACCGATTATAATATTACAGTAATACGATCAGATGTTTTATGTAGACTGAGACAAAAAGGAAATTAAGAGTGCAGTGCAGAGGTGGAGGAGCATGAAGCAGGTGAATTAGACTGAGCAACAAAAAGGTAGATATGTGCATTTGTAAGCCGTTCATATGAACGGTTTGTGAGTGTGTGCGTGCACGAGTGTCTGTGTGAGAGAGTTTGTGCATGAGTGACTGATTGCATTTGTGTGTGTGTGTATATGAGTGAGTATATGTTTATGTATATATGCATGAGTGTGAACGTGAATATATGTATGTGTGTGTGTGTGTATGTGTACTTGAGAGTATGTGTGTATGTATATATGTATGTGTGTGTGTGTATTTGAGAGTATGTGTGTATGTATATATGTATGTGAGTGTGTGTGAGTGCGTGTGTGTGTGATGCAGTGCCTTGATCAGCTGCTCGGAGTACTCACGCATAATCTACAGGCCAGAAGTTGATCAGTGTAACAGGACTGCAAGACAAAAAACGTGAGATGAAGACAGGGGCAGCAGGGAGACACTCTTTTAAAGGAGCAAAACCACAGAGCATGATGGGAATTAAACATACAGCAGGGGCTGCTGGAGAGCACCAACAGACATCCTCTCAAGTCCACACACACGTTCGCGCACGCACACGCACACACACAGCACTCCCTGATGCTCCAGACTGGCTACATCTCAGACTACTGTATGACATATGATGCAAATCATAGAATTAGTGAGAATAATTAAGATGACTGGATGTTAGCTCATGTCTCCAGGAGAACAGAGGAGAAGCGGCGTGAGGAAGGGGACAGAAGATGAGAGACACTCGCTCACGTCTCCATGTTGTCTCCCTCCAGAACGCTTTGCACAGGGAGGTAGCCCATCCGCGGGTGCTTGGCAAAGTAGCGCTTTGTCCTGAATTTGTTTTTCAGCACCTTGGCAAAGTCCCGCACGTCCTCCCCTGAAGTCGTCTAAAAGACACAGTCCCAACAATGAGGCACTTGTCCCAAACGAGGTCAAACTACACACACACACACACACACACCATTCTCCCTCTCTCCCTGTCTCTCTCTCACACACACTCACACAGACAATATCTCACATGCGCACAGTACAATAGGGTCAAACAGCTGACGCCTATCTACTAGTAACTGAACCAGTGAGACCTACCGGAGTGCAGTACTCCACCATTGGATACTGCATTTTGTGTCCCTTGGCAACGCGTCCAGAGAAGAAACAGCTTTGGCAGATGTCATAATTAAAGTGCTTTAAGCTTCTGTATCTGTGTAACACAAGCAAAGAGGAATGTGATTGATTGACCATATATGCTCGAAAAAGGTAACAATAATAATGGTAAAAAAAATCTGCTTTGGTGATGCCAATGACGAGGTCAGATACAGGGTGGGGTTGAGTATTGAAAGAGGATGCTGCGTTTGGGGTTACGCTGGAGAAGGATGTGGCCCTGTACCTCAGAGAGATGATGGAGCTGAGCAGGTCAGAGCTGGGCAGGGCTCTGTTCCTGAGGAGGATGATGAGATTGTGGTGGGGCAGGTTGGGGCTGTGTACCTATAAAAGACTTTGAGCTCCAATCCAGAAAAGGATGATTTTTGGGGGATTTTGGGAAGGAGGGACTCTATTGAGAGATGCACTGATCCAATACTCTGGATCAGTATCCTAAGAATAGTTTGGGGTTAGGGGTGATGTGAGACAAAGTTGTGAGTATGACTATGATGCTGGGTTTGGGGTTGAGGCAGAGCAGAGCTGGGCAGGGCTTCCTACCTGAAGCCGATAATGGGGCACTCCTTGCAGATGTTACACTTGGCCTGGTGCTTGGCGGTTTCAGCTGCTGCCACACGGTGCAGAACTGGGAGCCACACCATGGACTGAGGCTCAAGGCGCATCCAATCCAGAAACACAGCAGCCTCCAGCTCTGGCTTATTATTGGCCTGTTGCCAGAGAAGAAAATTGACCCAGCCAATCAGTGAGCAGTATAAACACCTGATACAGCTGTTCAGAGTAACTGAAAAACTAGGCAGTAAATCAGCATTCAGTCTATGAATTAAAGTCTATGAACCCTCAGGATTTTTCTCTGAAATTAACAAATCATGCATCTGAGGTACAAATCAGAAGTAAACTACATATTCAAATACCCAATTTTACCAGGCTTTTTTTCTAAAAGATTGTTAACTAATATGAAGACAGCAGATTGCCATTTCATAGCTTTTCTCAATATCCCATGATGGATGTATGTTAATACATGTTTTTGTGCTACAGATCATGATTATAGTACTCAATGTATGTTGACATGTAAATGAAGTGCTCAGTAGACTATGCACAAATAAATTTAGGAAAACTCAGAGGTCAGGACAGTTTTGGAGACACTCAAACATTCTTCAGCATTTTCACTAGGTTATTATGAAATGGCACACACAGAACATTAAACACTGATCTTTAAATATAGGTACTGCAAGTAATCAAACTGGCATATAAAGCAGACTTTAGAAGAAAATGTACCATGTCCAGTCTAATTCAGTAACCAGTCACTTGTTCACATATTACCCTGCAGGCCATTTACTTCCATAATTTTAGAAAACTTCAAAAAGAATATTTCAGTGCACATTACTCTCAATTTTTACTCCAGTGTGCAAGTGGTCTATGCTGTGATATCATGTACATGAAACCAAATACATCCATGATCCTAATACTGCAGCTCTGTGACTTGATGGAAAAGGAAATGGCCTTATGACCAGCGAATAGCTGGTTCCCAGACCAAGGACAGCTGTAGCACCCTTGAGCAAGTACTTAACCTACCCTGCCCCACTAAATGAAAAGTCAATATTAGTCTACAGAAATATATAATATGGATATGTCACCTCAAACAAGGGCATCTGCCAGGAGCATAAATAAAACAATACATACATCTAGTACACACACAAACACACACACAGCTCCATACACAAACACCCTGACTGAAACACAGTGTGCCCTTAAAAAAATTAGCTCAGTCCCCTATACAGCACACAGACTCCCTCCTTCACACTTTCTCTCAGGACAGAAATACAAAATATCTCTCTGCTGCACACCATATGCTGAGGGTATACACAGTGTCCTCTGAGTCTTCGTTGCTTCCTGTCCAATGATGGAGCAGATTTGCTGTTGCATTTCTCTCTGCTTACTGCAGGCATAAAGCCACACAGCCAAGAGTCAGTACCATGTGGTGTTTGGTGCCAAAAAAATGTGCACCACTCCATCAACAAGTAGCCTATCTGAAAATATGGCACTAAAAATTTTGCTAAGCAATGCTATAGAACTAGGTCAAATCCTAAGTTTTAAATCATATATACATAACAAAACAAAAGCAAAAAGGGAGATTCTTGTTGTAACCCTGAGAGAACTTTTTCCAAACCAAAATTTAGCTATACTGGGTATATACATGTAGCTATGATGATAGAAATGCTATTACATCAGGTGTCATGGGGCAGAACAGTCCATGAGACCTGGCATGGGCAGAAGGAGAGGGGCGTTTACCCACCCCATATCACTGCGGTCTGACATGTGCAGCTGGTATGTGATGTCTCATTAAAATTCATGGACTTCCAACTGGAATACACGTTGAAACATGAAACTGTCCCACAAAGCCACACAGCTTCACATGATCACCAACGCACACACACTCACATACACAATCACACACATACACACTCACATTCACACACACTCACACACACAATCACACACAATCACACACATACACACTCACATTCACACACACTCACACACACAATCACACACAATCACACACATACACACTCATATTTACATGATGCACCCCTCCCCACTGGTGCTCTGGGATGGAGGAGAAAGGGAGGGTAGAAAATTCCCAGGACGAACTTTGCCAAGAAATGAGATTGATGGATTAATGAGAAATTCCTTTCTGTAGCCCAAAATAAAGAGCTGATCCAACTAAGGCTTTCTTTCCCAGATTCCCAAACCTTTTCAAACCGTCCCCGTTTCCCTCTACCCTACAAGCGTACCCCCTCTTTTCATCTCCAACCTCACTGTGCATTCTCTACCCAACACTCTCCCTCTAGTCTTCTTCATGTATTTTTGGTGGTGTATTGTATGCAAGGGTGTGTTTGGTCTGCTGTGTATACCTAGTGGTGAGGTGTCTGTGGTATATCAGAGGGTGCATGATTTGGGTGGATGGGGGTGACTTACAAACTGGAAGCAGCTGCGGACACTGGGCTCGATATTACTCCCCCCAAACGATGCCACCTCGCCCAGCTGTCGGGGGATCTGAATAGACTCGTGCAGCAGGAGCCCAAGGCGCCTCTGGTCACACGAGCCTGTTGGGCCGGCCACTTCTCTGAACAGAACTGAGAGAGAGTACTCATCAGTCAATCACATGCAACACAGGGAGGCATCCTGGTCCTCAAGCTCCAGTAGTAGGTTACTGGTTTTGCTCCAACTGAGCTATTGATTAGTGTATGAGCAATTACTAAGTGCCTGAACCTGAATATTCAGTCTGAACGATTACACTCATCCACCGGCTCCAGCACATAGTCACCAGTCTTCATTATACCTGACAATGAATATGATTTTGTAATTAAAAGGTCAGAGAAGAGCAAAAACCAGAAATGCCAGCAGCTCTCCAGGACCACGGTTGCCTTCCCCTGTCCACAACATATAAACAAACATGCACACACACACGTGCGCAGAGTCAATGCTACATAGGCTTTATGTAAAAACACTTAGTGTATACTACGTGTGCATCACAAACACAATCACAAACACAAAATTGTTCCAAAACTTACATCTGTATTTGTCCTCAAGGTGTGCTTTACAGAGTGAAATAATGCCAGTTTTGAAGGACAGAGTGCGGATTTTTCCTGTTCGGCCACTGTGGAAACACAAACCATGTCCTGACATGAGAAAAAAAAAATCACAGAGGTGGCAAACTCATGCACATAAGTAAAAGGTGCACAAACACACATACACACACACACACACACACACACACACACACACACACACACACACACACACACACACACACACACACACACACACACACACACACACACACACACAGAAAGAACTGAGGGCTGAGGGATGTGTGTAGCGGTAACATACGTGTCATAAACGTTGAGCAGCCAGTTGAGACACATGTCCACACACAGCGGGACATTGACCAGGCTGCTGTGCTGCTGCTCCAGGCGGTCATAGATACTGGTCAGGCAGTTAATGACCTGCATGATGTCCATCACTTGCTCGTTCTGCTTCAAGTTGTGCTGGTCAAAGGCTTCGTAGGCCGCCGACATGCCCAGGAGGTCCACTGCACACACAGAGAGATAGCCACACCTCCACATTTACGTCCGCACTAACACAACTACATTACTGTGATTAATGGGTTCACACTGCTGCTCATTTACCAGCATTTAGCAGGGCCATGATTACTTCACCTTACACAATATAATACACAAGGCCAGCACAATAGCAATCATACACAGGGGTCATCACCATATCTGCTACGGAGGACGTTTTTTTGCTTTAATCAAAATGAGACTTTCCCTATGGACACATGAAAATGGAAGCAATTAGGTAATCAAAAATAGGAAAACTGGTGCCTTGCAAAAGCAGGTCTGAGAAAAAAGCATCCTCTGGGTCTAACTGTACTTTCACAACACATCATATGAACAAAAGGAGCATCATTCCATTGATCCAGACTTTCAGCGCTGTGCCGCTTTTTCAGCATTTATGATGACAGTGGAGACACTGCGAAGCCACTGATGATTTTGGGTCAATTTTGTCTGCTCTTGTCTTTGAACGTGTCACCAGCAGTGACAGGAAGCTTGACATTTATTAGCAGGGCCAAACACAATTTCTTGGAATTAGTTTTTTTTAAAAATAATGATATAACATAACCTTTGTTTTATTGAAACATCTATTTGACAAAAACTAAAGTGCCACTGTGTGAAAGCTGCATGTATTTTATGTACCTATAGACACATCTTAAATGTGGACAAACTGTACAACAATAAATATTTTCAAATGTTCACATTCAAAACATTTTTCGACAGCCCCATCGTAGACAATTTGGTGACCACAGATCATATGCCTACTGTGTGCTTCCTTACAAGAACAAGGTGTACTACCTGATAAACTTGCAAGGTGGCAAATGTAGATCCAGCTTTTATAAGATTCACCAATATATACTACATAGATTTTAATATGCAATTCATTTGTTACGCTATTTGACACATTTTTCTTTCACTAATCTATAAATGTGGGCCTGAGGACAACACTCCTCACTCAGTTCAGGGGTCTGCAAATACATGTCCTATGAGTACATAACTAGCTGCTGCTTCAGTCTTTACTATCTGTTCAGATGGCAAATCGCTATCTTTAAGTAAGTGATGGGGTAAGAGGGGGTGTAAACAGGTTGTGGGAGGAGCCAGGGGGATGTGATTTGGAGGTATGGGAGGAGATGGGGTTGTGGTAAAGGGGTGGGAGGGGAGAAAGAGCTGTGGTTAGGAGGTAAGAGAGGAGACATGGGGTGTGGTAAAGGGGTGTCAGGAGAAGCTGGTACTCACAGCAGAGGGCCTTCTGCAGCCTGCGGAGCTTCATTGCTGTCCTGTAGGCGGAGAACCGCACGTTGTTCAGGTCAGCTGCAGGAAAAGAGAAAAAAGGTTACCATAGCAACCACAGCCTATTCCACACACACACACACACGCGCGCGCACACATGCACACACATGCGCGCTCATAGCCAGACACACATAGCGGATACATGTTCTGGGAGAGTGGGGGGACAGGGAGGACTGATTCTGACAGGGTCAAGGGGTGTTGGGGGTGGGAGTGAGCAGGAGCCTCTTACCCAGAGACTGGTAGAGCTCTGCCATTTTGGGATGGTCCCAGCAGGTGGTCTGTGTCTGGTGACTGAGGAAGCAAAAAAAGAAGGAAAAAAAAATCAGTGCACACTTATATACGCAGGCAAATAGACAAACCTGCTCAAGGCTGTGTGGTATATACTGTATCTATCTATCAGGCTATCCCTCAGCAGGCCCTGATCAGGCTCTGTCCCCACACCCAACACTGCTCCTCTCAGCCCAGAGCTAAGAGATTACAGGCATCCTCTTCTCTTTCTGTGTTCAGGATCTGGTGATGATGGATCCAGTGTCAATAACCCCAAATCATCAACCCTGTGTCCATTTATTTAAGGCAGTTTCCCCAATAACCGTACAGTGGGGGTGGGGTGGGGGTGGGAAAGTAGACTAAATAAACATATCTCTATATTAAAAATGCACAGGTCTCCATGTTTTGTTTAATATCTTACATTTGTATGACATCAAAGAGAGCGGGTGATTCAGACATCAAATATCAGATTAAATCAAAACATTTGCATGAAAAATACTCTGTGTTGCATCACTCCAGTATGTGACTGGTATGTGGAGACACCCAACGACACCAATGAGAGCAACACGACTAAACAAATCTGCTAAAATATGGGCAACAGCAAATAGGATTGGTATAGGTTTGCACACATGAAACACAAGTATACCACCATTTTAAATTCCAGACCAGAGCACATCACAATATGCTCAACATCATTAAAACACATTGTACTTTAAAACTGTAGCATACTGGGTATAAACATACACACCAACATTTCAGCTACAACCTCAAGGCTGAGGTGTGACAGAATCTGCTAAACGCTCCCCTGCTGGTCAGTGCCATATCCTACAGGTGATTTCATGATGACACCTCCAACCACAAACACACCAATACTGTTCATTCATTTATTCCGATTCACTATAGTTGTTGCTTTTGCAATCATTCTTATTCCTACAGTTCACACCACAAACATCACAAAACGTTGCTCAACACTGACATGAGGAGAGGAAAAATGCTTTGCTCTTAATAGAAATAGGATAAACAGAGGCCTGGTGAAAACTATTATAGGCCTATTGAAATAATGTGAAAACTTATTAACTTACTGCAAATCTTACTCCAAATTACTTATATATTTACTAGTCTACTTCATTTCAACCATTCTATTATTTATCTTGAGACAACATAGGATGCATTTATTTAACACATTTTGACAGGTTTCATGAGCTTTGTTCTTTTGCTTCTCTGTTGCATTTTTTTCAGGCATTCTGTCATGTGATGTGCTTTTAAGTAAATCTTCACACGTTCTATTCCAAAAAGTGGCCAGCACTGGGCTGTAGGGAGGGACATGAGGGTCAGTGTGCAAGCTCCTTACTACACCCTCCCTTGTGGGCTGTGTCGAATCGAAATGCAACTTCCCTGCTGCGCTCTGCTGTATCAGGTTAATGAATAAAACAAGAGGCGATTCTGGGAGACAGGAGCGGATTCTAATGGATCATTTGATGGGAGCTCTGTGCAGCGTCTGCACAGAGCTTATCAGACATCACAGCAGAGCGCAGACTGAGTTCTCTCAGCAAGACATAACATTAGCAACACAGATTTTTATCGTGCACTGCACAGCCAACAGAGATACCGGGTGGAGGGGGGGGAGGAAAAAAAAAAATCAAAACCAGAACAGGGGAGTGGGTATGACACATGAGAACCTGCACCATCGCTCAATCTGCTGACAAAAATTTAGCCAGGCACTCATGTCTACTGTTTTGGTGAAAGGTGAGCAAAACCTCACACTGAGGAGGTGAAAATGGAAAACAGCACCGATCCATGTTGACGTACAAAGTCCTTCAAATGACTCATAAATCAGTGAAAGCTGAGTTTAAAAATCCTGATTTTGATGAGATCATGTTTTTCTCCATGCTGCATAGAAGTGTGGAAGAGGGAAAAGTAACACAGATGTCCCACTATGAAAGATATAATTTCTTTGTTTCCTGTATGTTTTTTGGTAGGGGCAGTTGGCAAACTGACCAAAATGCTTACTGTGCTTTAGTGCAGCAATGCAATAATATGAAAGTCTTTTACGTGTCAATGGCACCATATTTTAATTACCTCACAGTCAGAGGAGATGAAAGCTCATTTGCAATTACATAATTAATGTGCAGAGTATTCCTGTCGTGGCTCTAAAATTTTACCCATAACAGTAACACTGACTGCTGTGAAAACTTTGGGAGTTATCTACAATTTCTGCTTACAATTAACACAAACATTGGATCCAAGCTGTCCCACCAAAAAACATTGCTCTCCTATTTGATTAGAGACATGAATCATTCCATTGCAGAATGCTTCATATTGTCATGACTCATACTGTTGCAAATTCAGCAACTCTTTGCTTCTGCCACAGACAACTACCTTTAAAGCAAGCGTCAGCATGCAGCCAGCATTTTGTTTGTATTAGGTCTATTGGTTACAACTTGTGATCTTGTTATAAGAGCAATTCATTTGTCTTGTCTGTCAAAATGACAGATGAACTAAATGGCAAAAATCATTCCAATGACATGATCAAGGAAGTCGCTCAAAAGTGGTTAAAACGTTCATTCTAGGGGTATGTTATAACTATGGAAGGTGTACTACCGTGAACTTGGGATGGGCTTTTGGTGGCTGCCTCATAAGGCTGTAAAAGGGGAAGTACGTATTAAACACTGATTGATATTATGCATATAAAACATCATTTTTAAAACACACAAATCAGTTTTTTCACACAAATCAATTGACTACTGTATTCATATTGCACTGCCACTGACAACAGTGGCAGCAGACAACCTTTCTGCTAGAGTAGATTCCAAATTTTCCCTCTTGCACTGACGAACACTGGCTGAAACCATACTTTTTCCCCCAGAGAACTCTATATTTGATCAAACTATGTGAAAACAGTTACACTTTGGCCTCAGAACCTGGGTCTGATCTGGTTGCATATGGGACATGAGTTGGCTCAGAGAACTAGGTATGACATCCTGCCAGTGTCAGTCAATAACCAAGCAGCTGGAAAGATAGATTATTACAGTATTAGAGTGAGTCTGCCCATATTCTATGAGGTATAGGTATAGGTATAAGCTAGCTATAGGGTAAGGAAAAGTTCAAGGCCTAAAATGTATGAAATCTGCGTACCTAAATCACTCTAATAAACTGCAACACTGTGAAAGGATAATAGTTTTTAAATGTTTAAACTGATGGTTTGGATACATTTAAATTACAACTTTAACAGATGACTAATGTGTGTGTAAACAGAAATTACCTCAAACAAGCACAAAAATGTGCCAACATGAGCTAATATTAAAGGTCTATGAAAACTTTGCATACCCAACTTATTTTATCAAATATGCAAATTTGAATGGATTTACTTTTCTGATGAAATTACATCCATAAGCATATCTGAACCAGGGACTATGATGTAAAGTTAGTGCTTAGGTCTTTACCATGGTTGATCTTGTGTTGATCGTTGCATTGCAAGAATCACACTCAGGAATGAGTGTGCTGAAAATTTTTTTATCTTCAGTCTACATTGAAAAATTTCCTTATTAAATGTTATAACAGTGCCAACAGTTTGAACTTTTTCTTAGTATTTTCTCAAGGATATGTGACTGCCAAATTTTCATTCAGTGTGAAGACCACGCTATCTACACACCAAATTTGCAACCATTAAACACTTCAGATTTAACCATTTGCATTTTATGCACTAACTACTGCAAACTGTGTGGCTTGTGTCAGCCATATAATTTTTGTCAACATGACTTTAAACTCTTTTCTCTAAAAGACTGGAGGGTCATGTGCAAGGGCTTTGGCCACAAATTTAGTTATCAAATTCCATCTGAAGTAACAGTCACGCTGTGCGCCACACAGGTACTGGTAGGTACGTAATGTCCTGCGGCCCAGAAATTCATACTTTCTATCGGCTGTGTGCCCACAGCCTTCTACAGGCCTGAGTCATTTCCCTACTGAAGAAACAGACTGGACAAATCTGTTGTCCAGAATCATCATTTTATTTTTTCTGCTCCCTTTTCTCTTCAAAACCTTGAAACGTGCTGTATGTAACTGACTCTCACCTTTTCTTGTAGAATAACCTGCTCAACCCCCTCCAGTCTGGATTCTGGCCCAGTAACTCCACAGAGACTGCTCTCCTCTCTATCAGTGAAACACTTAATCCAAGCAGAGTGTCTTCCCTCCCCTTTGTTCTAATCTCACTGAAACTCTGCAAATTTTCACACAGCAGAACACATGCTCCTCCAGTCCACCCTGACTAGACAGAGGTTTGGTGGCTCTACACTAAAATGGTCAAACCTGACCCTGACTGTTCTGCAAGGTTTACTGTGATGGTGGTTTGTACTGACCTCATGGTCTTCCTTTAATTTACTTCTGCAAGGTTATTTTGTTTTCTCCCAGAGCAACCTGATACTGGTTTTCACATTTCTAGCTAAGTAGAACGGCCATATGTCTAGCTAACTTAGAGGTAGATGAGCACAATAATGCTACAATTGTTGTGTTAGATGGAAAGCATTTTTTAAGTCTGCAAATGTGACAGAATTGGCTACCATCATTTTTAACTAGATACTAACATTCATTGACCTCTCCAAACATGTTCTTTTTGCTTATGAAATCCAGATATAGTTTGAAAATTGTCATGAATGGATTAACATCACCCTCACAACAGTTCTAACAACCTTAAGAGCAACATGTTTGCTAACTACCTAGGCTGGTACATTTACTGTGGCTCCCGTCCAAATCTATTCATAAATCATAAAACATAGTTAAGAATCATGAATGATAACACATTCATTTATGTATATGTTTATGTAGCTGACCCAAAAGGAAATCTTCACTTCACAGTTGTGGGTTTTTAGTGGAGAGATCCACCCAGTTTACATCATGAAGTTAAAGCTTGGGCTTTGCCCATTCCATAGAGAATAAAAGCAAATTCCTTGAATCCATTTATAATATTCTTTCAAATACAAGTGCAATGTGCGGACAGAAACAACCTAAATATAAGAAAACATTTCACTTAAGTTCACGAAGTATTACAGTACCATTGGCTCTCATAAAACAGGTCACCCCACACCAAGATCACGAAGTGGACTTTTTTTTATCTACTCAAAAATTTTTTTTTTTTTTTTATCCCAGTTAAGATTTTTAGTTTGCTTCATTTCTTCAATGCAGTCCAATTCAGCTAATTATCAAACTATTATTGCAGATTTGCAGGTACAGAAGTCACCAGACAAGGTCCTGGCTCTGCTTTTGCAGTGGTGACGTCAGTAAATCAGTGTTGTGAGAGGAGCACGAAATCTGGCTAACTGAAAAAACTGACACCTAACTGGTTAAAAAAAGGAATGGCAGGATCACATTCTCTGCATTTTAATAAGGAGTAGAATTGTGGTATACCTTACACACAGAATGTGTAATAATGTGTCCATTATAAACTACAAAAATGATAAATTATTACTTTCTAAAGAAATAACGAATAATAATTTTTAAGATTTTTTTTTCATTAAAAATGTGGGTGCATCCATTCTCATTGGCCAGTAGGTCTTATCCAACACATTTTACATAATGCGAAGTAATGTCACATTAACCCAATGATTATTATTGTACTCTTACAAGGACTACTGTAGAATAAAACTTTCACATTTTTTAAATTTCTGAATGTGTTCTCCTGCTTATGGTTTCTACACCTGTGCATCTCTCTCTCATATAATTATGCATCTAAGGTGAAAGTTCTGAAGAAGATGAAGAGAAACTTTCTGTTCAAAACAGGTAAATTTTCAGCAGATCTTCCCGAATTTCTCAGTAGAAAAGGGACATTTGTACAGGGAGACATGTGTCACTGGGTGTACATGTGTGTTTGTATGGCTGTATGTGTGGGGGGTGACAGCTTTCACGCCTAGGTGTGGAGTTCTGCACCCTCTCTCAAAAACCTACAATCAAGTTAAAAGAAGGGAGGACTAAGTCACACACAATATTCTCACTCTCTCCCAAACTCACACACACACACACACACACACACACACACACACACACACACACACACACACACACACACACACACACACACACACACACACGTTGTTGCCTGGCAACATGAGCAATAAGTGATATGCTACTTTGATCAGTTTTCTTTCATGTGGTTCAGACAAGAATGGACACTGAAAAGCTAGACACTCAAATCAGTTAGCTAGCTGCTACAATCCTGTACTGTTGCTGTAACAGTGTTAAATAACTGAATATGTGGAGTAACATAATTTAAGGAAAGAACACTCTAATCGCAGTCAACACACTCTGTGTTCTTAAAGACCATATTGTCACTAGTAGTAGACCAAGCCAACAACTCAACAGATTGTGTGCTCTTTGGAACAAATTAGCATTTTGGTATCATTTGGTACAGACACAACTAACAGAATAATCCCCAAGGATCCTCCCACTAAGTCTAACTAAAAGGAACAAATGAATACTGGGCAACACAATCATTGATTCTTAAAATAAGTTCAAGATTATCATTTCAATTTTAATTGACAAACACCACATGTTATCTCTAGCCAAGCATTCTTATTCTGCTTTCTGTCCAACTTATTTTGTGCTATCTTGTATTACACAGATTTTCCCCTCCTTGGTTCAAAGGTCAAAATCCTGTTCTTTTTTCCTCCAAAAACCTCCTGTCAAAAACCACTCAATCCATGACTTGAGACAATCTAAGATCTTTGTGTGTTATGGTCAGACATGGTTAATTCCTTACTGTGGAAATATGAATAGTAATTCCCCTACCCCATTCTAGGAGCCCAGGCAGTAAGACCACGAGTGACCTCAAGACACTCTCACCTTACTGTCTGGGGACAGCACTTACTGTGACAGTAACTGCTGTCCCTGAGACGAGGTGTTTTAGAGAATGGTCAGATTCACTGTGGAAGACATTCTACACATTTGATGCATGCTTCCTCTAAGTGCAGTTTATGTTTGAATCACCATCTGCTTCTTAGGTCCACCTTCACAGAGATAATATGATGACAGAAAATATTTGTTAAATCCCTATAGTGGGCAGGTCCATCACTCTGAACTGCACTGCTTCCACACGGCTTATAGTGGAGCAATGGAACCCTGAAAGACAAGGTCCCTCCCACCTCTATATGCCTGTCATTGTTCCTCCACATACACTTTGAATTTCTGATTGGCTCAGGAATGCCTGCCTTCAGAATGTAGATTCTTGGGAGACGGTCCCAATAAAGTCCCTTCATTTTACATTCATTGATCATTCACTGACCAGTTTTCATCTGACCTTCCATAAACAGTCCCATGCAGTGTCATTGGATTTTGTGCTATTTCATTAGCAAGCAACACTGGAAAACCAATTCTAAGCACTCCAGCAAGACTGACCCTATTATATTCTTCTGTAGTATAATTATTCATAACATATATGGATGTATTTCTTGATATGATTTTAAAGGCTCTAACTGACTGAAAAAATATAGAATGGGCAGACTCGAGGACTGTGTGTTTATTAACAGGCCTGTATCTCACGAAAAATGAAATATTTCAGATTTTTTTTCAAACTGTTTATTTTCCACTATGAGCCAAATATGTATATGGCATATCAACATTGTGTGTGTGTCTGTGCATTTCAGGATCTGCTCACTCGTTCTCCTACCCTTGTCCTGCAGAAACCTTGGTTGATTAAGGCATTAATAAATGCAACCCTTTAAAACAACAGTAAAAACCTATCTACATTTCTGTAATGCAATTTCACAGGTCTCTGGCATCAAAGAAACAGTGTATGGTGAAAAACAGTCTTGTGAAGGATACATTTTTTTCTGTTTATGTAGAGAAAATTCTACAGTGCATTATCAAATGCCTTTCATTTACTGCTTAACAATTCAACTGAGGGTAGTATCTGATCACACTAGGAAATTCCCTGTTACCCCACACGTCTCTGCAGAACGTTGAATAACATATAGTCTAAAAATCAAAGATTATCTGATTGACTACAACATTGTGAAAGGGGATTCAAATCATTAAAATCAAGCTGATATGACCCTCATTTACAATACAGAGCTCCCCTCATGACAAAACACAGAAACATTCTCACACATAATACATACTCAAAAACACACAAGGTCCCTCATCCATATCCACATACAAAAAAGCTCACACACACAAATCTAGACATACATAAAAAACTCATACACACCTGCAGGCTGTCTCATGTATAAATCTTTCAATCTGTCCATCCATCCATCCACACACAACGCACACGCATGCACGCACACACACACATACACACACTATCAACCTGCATATACACCGATTCAATTTGAAATGTTTAAATGTATGTGAATTCTGGTTCCACCCACCTTGGTTACACCAGATTTATGGGAATTATGTTACCCTCACTGGTAACATAGAATAAGGTAATGCAATATTAAGTAGCACAACATGACTGAGCACACTACACAAAAATCTTCAATTTCCAAGGGGAATCTGTGCTGAGATATATATCCTGAGAAACAGACAGGCCCATAACATCTAGCTTTATACTGACTGGTGCACACTATCTGGTCTTAGGAGCTCTGGTGCTGTGTCAACCTACATATACCAAGGGCACCATGAATTCCATCACACATACACAGATAGATGCCAAGATCTCATCACCAAATCACTAGCTACCTCCGTGGGCATGAGCACAAAACAGTTGCATCCTTACAGATTCAAAGCACTGTTCATCAACCTTTTTCATTAGCTAATGTTCAATTCCCAGCTGCAACACTATACTGCACTACAACGTTTACACATGCATAATGGCACTTCGGGGCGCAATATCAAACGTGTTCAGACACATTCAGTCGCTAGGAAATAGAGGTGAAGAGAGACACTCGGAGGGACTATTTTAGTGGAGGTGCAGTCTTCTGCAATAAAACAAACAACTGCGGCCCGCCTCGAACGCATTCCGTTCCTTCAATGTCTGGCTAACACACAAGCTACCTGCTTGGATATGTGCTGGAAGCAACAATAGTAACGTTACCTAGCTTGCCTTCCAGTTATCAATGTACACCGTCGATTTAGTCAACAATATTTCAAGCGCAATTTGAAAATGAACACTCAACCCCAGCGCGAATGCGACAGAAATGCAATGCATCCTTAGAATAAAAGCAAAATAGATATTTTGCAGATTTTGATTAACCATGATAAACCAATGACTAGCTACCAAGCTAATATGCATACTAGCTTAGATTCGCGATTTCACTGTCTAACGTTCGACTACTATCCCGTGAAATTCAAGATTTATAGGATGAATGAAATGTACCCAATATGAGAGCCAGCCAAATCTGTGTATCACGGATGCTTCTGTGAAAGACAGCAAGCTAGGACACTGAGGCAGAGCACAGCTAGCTTGTAATGGTGCAAACGTAAACGTTACAAATGGCATAAAATACAAACTATTAATGTGGTAACCTATTGTATTTTAATGTTATTTTTGTCCCGAATAGACGCGGGACGGCAATAAGGAAGTATAAATCTAAATAAATGAATGCACTGTAACCTGTACGAAAAATTCCCATCATCGCGTTGGCACACATTTTCAATCGGACATTGCTAACTACAAATCACAATGGTAGCCGTAAATGACAGTGTGCCAGTCCTCCGAAGTGAATCGTGGCGGTAGAGTCCGGACACCTGCTGTGGTTAGCCAACATTGGAACATCTGCTACCGCTGGCGCTGCTTCTGTGTCACTGCTACAGCTCATTCAGACCGTCCCCTGTCCTCGGTTTATCAGACTCGCCGCTACATTTCCGCGGCTTCATTGCACCAATGCATCAGATAAAAACGTCGACTTACTTTCTAAGCTGCTCTCTCATCGTTGCGGTCTAGTGGTAAATCCAAGACTCTTATTTTTAAACAATGGATTCCGAGCCAAACGGCAAACCTACAGCAGTGCCGTGGCAAACCTACTGAAGAAGAAGCCGTCCGAACTGTGTACTTTCCAGCAGCGCTCAGCGGCTAGTCAGACGAGGCGGAGCTATAGCGCCTGCTCCCTTCCCCCAATCTATTCACCCAGAGAACTTCAGTTCAGCTGAAAAAGAGAGAAGACTCTGGGGAAGAGTTCTGTACCGGGATTTAAGGTGGAGCAGTGTCAGTTCAAAATTCATTACCTTCTCGGAGAGCTTTTTGGATAGGAGACATTTTTACTTTTATAATTGTATCACATCGCTCCATATTCACAATTACTCTATAACTCGCTTCCATACTAATATTGAATCTTATTAAAAACTATTTTTACTTACTTTAACTTATTCACTATTCTTAAATCACCTGAACTATTAAGCCACTATCACATCATTATAATCAATTGCATATCGTTGCTGGCGGTGTTCTTATTCATCAACATTAATTTAGGAGCAAAGTAAGAACCAAATATGTAGCGCTAATTGACATCCCCAACCAGCAGAACACGTTTTAATAATAAAAAAAATCAATATTGGGACATTTTCAGGGAAAGTGATGATTGTCAATTGTGCCTACACTTTCCAGTGTGCGAGAGTGACGTAATGTTCGCTCGCAAAATCTCGGGGTTAGGTTGTGAAAGACGCGTTTGAGAGAGGGACAGAGAGGGAGGTAGAGAGAGAAAGCTGGATAAGGAAGCTGAAGTCGGAGAGAAAGAGAGAGACTTGATTTGAATCAAAGATGAGATGCGACACTGCTGGACGGTCGGCCGAGTGCAGTACTACACTGCCTCTGGTAATCTATGTTCGCCGTGAGTCTAAAATGCAAGTTTCACTGTAGTTTTTCCACATATATTTTAATTTCAAACGGTAAGATTTAACAGATTGCAATGTTGAACAGAAAATGTGATAGTATTGTCATTCTAAGAACAAACATAAAAAATGGGAGATTGTCTTGGAAAGACCCGAATACAAAATGGGCGTGGTTCTTATGTGTCACTAGATATGACCCATTGAAATACCGCAGGATTGTATTTCCCTTTATTTAATGCACAGCTAAAATAAACTGCTTCCTGACTAAAATCACAATGAACAATGGATCAAGCTGCTTCGTCAATGGTGGAATAATTTAAGTGAGATAGCCTGTAGCAATTGCATTAGCCTGCCATTTTTGGTGGTGCCACACATATTTACTGCAATTTCAGTTTTCAGGAGAACTCACTACCTGGCTAATTTGTTACAAGCTATTAAGATTAGCATGCAACTAATCAGTCCATCAGTAAACGATGAGGAAAACAGAACAACCTATATGCACAAACTCATTTCATCTGGGTTTACAATTTCCAGTAATCCTTTAATTTCAGACACCATTCTTTTACCAAGTTTTGGCAAAATTACCCACTCAGCTGAATTCTCCATTCTTATACATAACTAAATGCTAAAAGTGATGTTTCTCTATCATAACAGCCAGCTGTCCAACAAGGTATACATGCAGCTCTCAAATCCAAAATGTATAAGCTGTCCTACGTGAGTGTGGTAACAGTCTATTTATACTGATCCCAGAGTAGGCACTGTAGCATGCTCCCAAGTCTCCAAAATACCAAAACCACTAGCAACCTAGCTATCTTGCAAGCAGCTCAATTTGTTTTGGTAAGAGGCAATTTAATATTGCACAGACATGGCGTTGCAGGGATTTCAGCCTTTTCCTCTGGCCAGTGTTTCTACAAACCCTGCTTAACTGTTCTTGGAAAAAAAACTCAGAGCAATGCAACTTGGTTGCTAAAGTGATATGCTAGATGGCTAGCTGTAATTATTCACATAGCATGTTACAGATATTTCCAAATCTGGCATTTCAGAGATGAAATGACTGACCTGTGTTAGCAACTAGCAAATTAATATGAGGCAGAAATCAGATTAATCATATACCTGCATGCAGTGCAATGTAAATGTGTATCTTCAGTGCAAATTATTTATAAAAAAGAAAGGCTTCTGATATTAGAAAATGGATTTATGAAAGCGTCCTTTCACATATCTTATTCTGTGGGAGATAATACAGAGATAGCAAGTGCAAGTTTAAAACGTATTAAGTAAACTATGTAAATTGTCAGTGTTCCGCTGGCTACCTTAATAATTGGCTTCCTTGTGGTGATTTTAATGGCAGGTTATTTAACTAGGTACAGCTCCCAATATCTCAATATCTTTATATAAATTATTTTGGTATTCTAATTTTTGGAAAATAATTCTATCACTGTAATTGCCCTCATTACAAATTTGCTAACAATATATGAGATGTGCTATGTCATTCTTCAAAGTCCTAAAAACTTGTAAGAGATAGTGCACTTATTATGTGGGTTGTTGAACTGGCACAGAATAGCAATTCTGTGGTTTTCCAAAAACAACCTTTTCTGAAAACCAAAAATATTCTTCTAAATCTTGTTTAAATGTCATACTGGACATTTCGAAGCTACTTATTTTCTTAATTCATTATACATTACATATGATATGTTAATCTAGAAATTAATCATTTAAAATGTTTCAGCAGACAGTTTTAAATTATTATTGTGACCACTCTCTTTAAGGCTTCCAATTACAAACTGCACACATTTTTAAACAGAATTACTTATGGAAATCACCAGTGAAATAGATTATGGCATACTTCTACAACCTGTAAAATGACTACATAAATGTGAGGTGTTTTCACCTTTGTTTACTAAGGCCTTTGTAGATAGTTGTGAAGTTAGTATAGTCAGTAACTATCAGGGCAGTCAGTATACTCCGTCTGTAAGTGACCTGTTAGAGGCCAGTGTGTTAAGAGTTTTCAGTGCTGCCCTATTTTAAGTGCAATATGCACACCCTGCACTCTCACTCACTCTGGGAGGGTCCGGGTCATCTCCTCAGGTCCTGTTTTCTCTTTTCTGCACATAGAGAGGGAAACCTGTCACTAAACACACACACACACACTCACACACTCTTTAACTCTCAAGCTCTCCCTCCATCTCTCTCTCTCATGCATGCATTTACCACTGCGCCACATTCGCTAACTGTAACACACATTAATCACTGTATGAACCAACAGTCTGAAACATACAGCACATTCCAAGTCCTTTGGTTATTTCAGAGCAACACAAGTTAATGGCAACCATTAATGGTGAAAATATTTTCTCCCTAAACACGATGCACTCCCAGAGATCCAGACTAACAATCAAAACTAGCAAACCATGCACAGCAACAGAACCACACATAAGCTTATAGAACCTTAAAAATGCCACCAAAACTCTAGCAGGGCTATAGGACCACTGACAAGCCTAAAGACCCCCCAGCAGGGCTTCAGGACCTTCAGCTGATGTTGTGCATTGCCTCTCACACTTATGCCAATCTTCTAGCTCCACTAGAACTGTTTAGCTCAATCTGTAGATTTTTACCTGTTTCATTCGTATTGCAAATTAATACTGGTTTACCCAGACTATGCCACCAATATACTGACATGATACAGAGTTTGTCTGTACCTGGTGACATCTGTGCACTATATAAGCTTTGGTCTTTCAACTCAACAAGGAGGTACTTTACTCTGATGAACTTTCCTGGGTTGATGCTACGCAAGTGGTACAGAAGCAGAGTTAGTGCTATGTACACACATGGTGAATTAGTAGTGTTAGCTTGTGTTTGATGTGATGAAATCATTTTAGACACAAATGATAATAAGATAAAAGGGTAGGGTTGAGGTAATGTTCTCACTGCAACACCAGGGTTAGTGTTATGGTAAGAATGATAAACTTACTTTATGTAGTAGGGCACATTGTTGGGTGAGATGGAGCGTTCAAATGGACGCTGAACAGAGGCTGTATGCAGAGAACAAACAGAGAGACAGAGAAATTGAGAGATTAACAACAGATTAACAAGAGATTATCAACAGCTAGAAAAATAAAATTGCAAGCATAAAGCCCTATGTTTTCGGGCAGGGAGAAGCAGATGATTAGTCTTGCAGTCGAAGTCACTGCCTCTGGGACAAAAGGTAGACAGTTTCCCTGTTTACCTTAGCTTTTTTGTTTGTTTGTCCTTTAATAGTGTGCTTTATCCACTAATAATAATTGACTGTTGTGTTATTGTTTATATTCTAAACTAATTGCTTTAGCAATGCTGTATTTTTTCTTTACTAATTCTACTACTTTGTCCTTTCCCTTCCACCCTGCATCTGATAACTCTCCCTCTCTTTCCCACTTCCCCTGCCTTTGTTTAAATGACTTAATTGGATATGGAATATGCATATTAATAAAAACACAAGACTTACAATAAAATAGTAAGCAAAATAATACAATAAATGGTTAATAAATATATTTGCAATAACAGTAAACTTTTCAGTAAATTAAATGGTATTGAGATATAAATTCAAAACAAATATCAAAATGTACAACTTGCAAGCTCTCTCCCTCTTCCTCGTCTCGTAGTCTTTATCTTGTCAACACAAGTAAATGCAGTATTGAAGCATAACTAAGTTTGTATTAAATATATCCATATAAATAAAAACATTGTTATCTGAATCCCTCCAACGTCACTGTGTACTGCACTCAGTCTCCTAGGGAGTGTCAGGTGGCTTAACTAGGGACCTACTTCCAGCATGACAGACAAATTTTCTGCATCTGTCATGTTTGTAAAATGGAGAGTGAATAAGTTATCTTTAAAAAATATATCCCTTATTTGTGAAATTTTCAACTGTAGTGGTAGAGGAGAAAGTGAATCAGTCCCCCCCTCTCCTTCTCCCCCTCCCCTCTCTCCTCCCCTCTGTGATGGGATTATGTTTCCACCAGTGTGGAGAACCCAGTGGATCTGCACAGGAGCTAGACTGAGGGAATGAAATGCATTCAGGAACAGAGATAAGTGTACACCTTTCAGAGTACACCTCCCTGTCCCACGGAACAGTCTCTCTCCTCTCAGTTTATCTATCTCTCACACACACATAAATACATACCATAATATCCACTTTACCCATTTCAAGTCTAAAGTCCTTTTACCATCATGAGAACTGTTGAGACTATACTGATTAGGAAGGTTAAAGACTTTGGGTTATATCGTGTAAGACAGGTGGTACAGAGAGTAAGTCGAGGTGGGAATTCAGAGGTACTGAATTCAAGGGAGTGGTAAGGGGGCCTAAGGCTTGTTGGTTTGTGATACAGACTAGAGATGAAATGCTGAGCGAAATGTTTCTGGTGTGAGGTGGAATGGTGTCGGAGCAGGCAGGAATGGGATGACATGTTATCATGCTCAGACTCTATGGGTAGATTCAGGTCTGTTATAAGAGGGGGTAAAAGCAAGAGAACAGAGGCTTAAAAGTTGGCTTACGGAGAAGGAAGTGCTGAGATTGTGGACCAAAGTCCCTGTGGGCCTCATTCAACTGTCTAAAATGTTCTTCAATGGAAACCTGGAAAAAAGCAAGAGAGAGAAGGAAACAGTGAGAAAGGGAAACAGAGGGACAAACAATTGAACTATTTTTCTAACACTAATTACAAAGTAGAACTTCTTTTGAAAGACTGGAAAATGGATGAGGGAGGAGAGAAATGAACGAGACTGTGTATTTTTGTGACCATGTATAGGTGAATATAAAATACGCACATCTGAGATCAGGTATGGGCTTTGTGCAACACACTGGAACAGAAACACAGCCTCTGATGAAAGGACATTGAGCAAATTACCTGCAGGCCATTCCCACAACTAATCAGCGCAACTATGAAAGAGTATAAGGGGGAGAGGGATGATGATGGAGGGAGAGGAGGGCTGATGGAGAAAGAGAGCGAGTCAGGGAGGGAGAAGGATAATGATGGAATGAGTTGAGCAGACAGGGAGGGACCGAAGGCTTTGATGGGGGGAGAGGAGGAGTCCAGGAAGGGGAGGGATTCTGATTAGGGCCCAACAGATATATCAGGGCACTGACATTTTGTACTGTTCACCTGTCAATGAAGACAACATGGAATTAATAAAGTTTATTGTTCAAGTGTAAAACTCATGTCTTCATTGCTGCACCTTTTCATTACATTTTTCACTATAAGTCAAATTTGAGGGATCTATGTTTTAAAATGACCATTTTTAATGTTAAAGGAGGAAGTGATGTAGGGAAAAGGGTCATGAGGGCAGAGGAAGTAGAGTGATAGAAGGATCAGATGAGGATGGAGGGGTAGGGGGCTAGGAGAGAATGACAGAAAGGTCAGTGTAGGATGTTTCTGGATGGCCCTTGGATGACCAGCACATGTTTGGTTATGGTGCGGTTCTGGTTGGATGGTGCCTGTTGAATGGGCGGGACCTACAGCTTGGAAGGTGGTGCTGAATTATGTTTAGTTTAAAAATTACCTTAGATATATCTCCCACCTCCTTCATTCTCCCTGAGATTCTGCAGGTTTCCATGGAAACCTGATTAGGATTATGGAGACAAGACAGCTCATTTTGAGGGCGGTTCAACAGCTGGATGCTGCAATTATTGTACATTCACTCAACACCACCCAACCTCTTTTTATTTTACTCATAATGCTTAAAAAGACAGTACTGAGGCCACGGAGGAGAAGTGTTCAGTAACTACACCGCTTCATAAAATCAGAAATGCATTCTGGGAATGAGGTTGCAACATAGCTTTTTCTTTTTAAATTATTCTCTGCCTCCTTGTTTTTTTCTTTTGTATTCAGTCTCTGCATGTGTGCATTTACTTTCTGTTAATAAATTTCCATGCTTTGATTTTTACATTGGTTTTCTGTATTTCCTGGTTTAGTAGCATAACTGTGTGTTGCAGTCCACATTGCTGCCCCATAGGTTATTGTAATGTCTGGGCACTAACAATTACCCCCCACCACCAAGTGCTTCAGTTTAACATGCAATTGATGACCGAGGATAACTGCCCCCCTGACCATAGGCTAAATGTATCCATTATCATATAAATGTAAAAGCTAGTCCTAGATTAGCACAACCTCTCCTTCTGGACATTTCATGAATATGGACCCAGAACTCCCAATTTCTCTCTCACTCATGCTCGCACAGACGCTCCCTCTCAGATAAATATTGCTCAGATTGAAACACAGTAAAACCTTATTGTTTGAGTCTGTGTGGTACAAAATCACAAAAACAAACATAGTAAGTCTGCTATGGCCCATAACTGCACTCCAAGGGCAGCACCTAGTAACTAACAGGGGCATGTACAGTTGACATCACACATAAACTGATGGAGATCACAGCTGACATCACACTTACTGAGCACAGGACCACTGACCTCACACGCTTTCTGTCTAAAGCACCCGCCCACACGTCTCACTGTGGAGGGCAGCAAGTCTGGGCACGCATTCGCTCACAGGTCCTCAGCTTCTCTCCCCCTTGGGGTGATGGATTAAAAGAGCTGCTCACATGACTATGCAGATCATGTGACAACCGATCACATGACTCTGCAGGACCTGTGGTCCTGTGATCTCCAACTTATCACGGTACATTCTCTAGCAAGCAGCTGACTCAGATTAAATGCACATTGAACAGGTCAGACTGCTCACATGCCACATGGGCAGACAACACACACGCATCAGCGTGACTGGTTCTGAGATGAGCGCTCACTCCACTGAGGAGGAGATTAGGCATTTCATCCAGCGATCAACAGCCGCAATACATAAAAATCCATACTTGTCTAAAATTGACAAACCCACTGTCCTCCTTAATAATACCATGACACACATGATACACACTGAAGGACATGATCATCATGTCCTTCAATGATGACATCACGTATTACCTGCCATAGCATGGAATATTAGAATATTGTGTTAATTACAACAACCTGCATGGGGACAGTTTCACTCCCTCACCTTAAATGTTCATTTTTTAAATGTAACTGACTTTAAATGAATGATGTTGCAATACAAAACAAATGCAATAGAGCTGGAGTCCCAGATGGCTCATTTTGTATAGGCACTTGTAACAAGTGCAAGCTCTGTGGACTCACAGGTTCAAGCCTTGGCTATGCTGTTAATCAGCTATGACAGTTTGTCCACAATGGGAGGAAAAAAACTTGGCCTTGTCCTGCCAGAGGACATAGTGGGTTTAATTTGGCCTGAGTTCCTCGGGTTACCATGCCATTAGTTCCTCCCAACAATGTGCCAGATATCTACAGGCTACCAGTGTGAGTAAGAGGTGCATCTCCTCCAACTGACACTACCTGTCCTTCATGGCCTATAGAGAATAGATCAGTTACTGGTGTGCAGGTGAGTGCATAGCAGGAGTTAAGTCACTTCAACCTCAGTGCTTTGAGAGCAGATGCAGGAGGCATAGCAGTGACTTGATAGATACAATGAATAAGACTAATACAACACTGACGATATGATAAATAAATAAGCTGTAAATACATTGAAGAAATTTTGCTATTATCTGCTTGTAAACCACAGATTGTAAAACAACTGGGACAAATAAAGCAACTAAAAATTGTGTAAGAAAAACAATGACATCAACCAGTCAGAAGTGTGGAAATACTAGTTCTCTATCATCTTGAATTCTTAACACAGATGACACCCAGACATACCATCACCCAGTTCTGATATAGCTCCCTCTGGTGGCAGGTTTACTCCTGCTAAAATGGCACAGTAAATCACTCAAAAACATTGTTTAAATGTTGGTGGACATCTGTAAGCATCAATGTGGAACATACTGTATTCTAAAGAATCAACTCTTGGGGCCATTTTCCCATACAGGGATTAAGCCAAGTCCCAGACTAAAAGAAGATTTCACTGAAGATCTCCATTGAAGGAGGTTTTTAGTCTAGGACTAGGATTAATCCTTGTCTTGGAAACAAGTCAGTACATGTGAGTACATATGAGTATCTCTGATTGTTAATGCAATGTACATCTGCATATCGATGATAATGTGCATTTGTCAATATCACTATTCAGCTGTTACTTGAATTTGCAAAATGTAAAAGATGGTGAAAATGTTGGGAGCAATGTTTTGTTTCACAAAACGTGGTATCGACCAATAAAGTATTATGAAACAACTAAAAAAATGTACAAGTATATTATTTTCAATATAAAAACTTGTCTTGAACAAAATTTGAAGAAAAAGAATTGCTGAGTTAAATGAGTACAAAAACATCATTAAATGACTTGCTGGAATAGTGCCGTAGAGCTGGTGTTTCTACAACAGTTCAATCTCACAAAACACTCAGCAGGACCATCAAAGAGCTGGACGAGCATGCTGGGTGGCTGACTGCAGAGCCAGGACCAGTCTCCAGAGCTTATATGGCCCATCCTCATTTACCAGCACTGACCTCCTAATCACCACGCACAGTGTGTTTATGTAGAGAGCAGTACACTATTTGTGATTCATTGTAATTATTACTCATTTTTAAATAGCTTATACATACAATGTACCTGAGCTTAAGTGTTTCCAGCATTTCCTCCATTTGCCTGATCTGACTCACAAATTCTGACAGCTGAGAGGCTCACTGCCGTTCAATAATCTATTTCTTTAATTGTGTGTATCAAGTAAAAGCCAGGGAATAATCAGAGTATAAATACATGAATGAAAAGAATACATCGTCTTTCCACATGCCAAAAGGTCATACTGTATGTGAAATGATTTTCATTTTTTCCTCCTAAACAGAACATATGCAGTCTTTGCCTTTATCATCAATGCATTTCAAATGTTTTTTTTTCCAAATAATACAGAGCAGTACAATAATATACTATAACACTACAATAAAACATAGTGATATACTGCTCAATTATCCTGTTCCCTGATGCAACGTACTCAGCATTACATCTCATTTTACAGTGTGAAATGTCCCTACAGCAGCTCAGCAGAGGTGCAGCTGCCAGAGCACACATCTGTGTCATTATGGAGTGTGATTACACTGCACTGCTACACATCTTTCCACAGACCCAGTCTATCTCACACTTTCTCATCGGTTTGTATCTGTCAATATCAATATTTATCTGACTGCCAGCATCAGTACCCATCTGCTTGTATAAGCATACACCTGAAAATGATGAAATTAAAAAAAATGTAATAGTATTATTCATAACAGCATTGTATGGTAACACCTCTATGTGTGGTATTGCTTTGGCAACACTTCAAGTATCTTTTCATGTTAATAAAGTCTGTAAAATTATATTGAATTGAATGAAGTGCTGTAAACTGTTGGTGTGTTTTTTTTTTTGGTCACAGCATAGGTCTGTCAGGATTGGTGTATTTCAGTTATCCTCAACAGTGTGCTTCAGCTGGTGTTAGTGTGTACTGGTATTCTCAGAGATGTACCTGTAGAAGCTTCCACCGTGTGTTAAGGTCGTCCAGTCTGTTGAGGTTCATCGGTGACAGCTGGATGTCCATGGGACCAAAGGTGGAGGCAAGGTCATTCACCTGAGTTACATCGTCCTTAATAGGAGCTATCTCTGTGCGAAAAGCCTGCAAAAACACGGGAAGGCAGGGATTTTCCTCTCACACATATACCACCATGGAATATCAAATCCTTCAGTAACTGGGGTCAATACATGTACATGGATGCTGCCACAGAGTAGATGTATTCAGGGTACCTTCTGTGCTTCTGATATTTTGCAGTTGAGAAACACCATGACAGCACAGCACATTTCTGAATATTGACTAGAGTTATACAAAAGGTACTGACTGAGACTGCACTCTTGAGCAATGTATCTTATCTAAGTTGCTATAGGAAGTATGCAACTGTATTCATGGATAGTGTGTAAAATGTGAACTGGATAAGAGTGTCTGCTCGATACCTAAAATGTAAAGTAAGTTAGAGTGGCTTGCTGGCTGCCTCCAGTGTGGGTGTGGACGCTCACTTTTATTTTATCGATGTGATCCTGCAGGGAGTCGATGAGCAGGTCTCCCACAGGCTCCCAAGACTCCTTGACCCTTTCGGCCTGCTGCAGCTTGAGGTCCAGCTGGTCCTCAGCCTCCTGCAGCTCCAGCAGCCGCTCCAGCGCCCGGTCCAGCTGCTGCTGCCAGTCACCCGTCCGCAGCCGGAGCCCCTCCCACCCTGAGCGTACATCATCCGCCTCCTTCCGTAGGACGCGCCCCATGTTCTGAGCACGCTCCTCAGGGCTGATCTCTGATGCAGGAACACACGTACCCCAGCATAAGCACAGTACCCCAAAAGACCCCAGCTGGCAGAGGAGCACAGTCTTAACACTACAACAAAGCCACTGTCACTGAATGACAAAACACTCAAAATACACTATAAGAGGATTGCAGACCATAAACACCCAACACAAAGGACAAGAGGTAACCACACATTAACATCCAAAGCACAGGCCACACATTTTGAATTGTATGATTTAGTGATAGCTAAAGATGTACACCAAATGATGTACTGGTATAGTGGGTGGTAATGCCCTCTGTTGACAAAATATTAGGAGATGGAATTCAGCGCAGGCTTCCTCACTAATGTGGGCCCATCTGTGTGTGGAGGATGGAATGTCACAGCTGACAGAGCATGTTCAATTTCTGCAAAGCTAAAAAGGCTGCCAGCTAAGAGTGCAGGGACACATATTCCCCAACACCAGGCAGGAACTGTATACAAACTAAATCAAAGGATTTACGTCCTTACCAGCTTCCCAAGTGTGCTTAGAGCAGTAGCCTGTACAGACTGCATAAACTGTTAGTCCCTTCATCACTCAATGAACATGTGTACAGGAAGTATAAGCTTCCTCACACTAGGAATATGCAAGTATGAATATGAAACTTCTAAACTGAAAATTATAGAAAAGTTCCAGGATATATTAGTCATTAAAGAACACATTTAATTTGTGAGGATGAGAGCTGAGAGAGAGGCTTTTATGTAAGCACCTGAAATTTTACACTGGTGGATTTATTCTGTTTTCTAAGCTTGTTGACAAGGCTCATGCTTATGTAGTTCATTTTAAAAAGCGTGTGATCTTGCCAGCCCTATATATACCGTGGGATGATGAACTCCATTCATAACCCAGGCTCATAGCAAAACTAGCCATTAATAGCAGCTAGCTATATTTAAAATTATAATTTGGGCTGTCTTCATTTAGCCAAATTCATTTTATTACATGCCTTGCTAATCCGAGAACAACATTTAATGCAATTTTTCACAAGACCCAAATTAATTTGAGGTTTCAAATACCTCTGAATAAATTCCCACCCAACTGGGTGTTGACCCTCTGTGGAGGAACACATAGTATAAACTTGCTACAAACACACATACTGCCAGAATTCATATGGAAAGCATTCTACACATCACAGGAGACACACACCTCATAAGCACACAATGAAAAACATAAATGTCAGACCATGCAAACACACAAACACACACACACACAAACACACTAAAACACCATAGGAGGAGCTCACAGGTTGAAGACCATACCCAAACTATAGAAAGAGGCACACCACATGAGTGCGCATATAGATACAAACTGATCGACGTAACAGTTTCACATAGTGGAACAAACACACAGCCTACACTCCCTACAGAAACTACAGCAGAAAAAAGGCATAATAAATAGTATAATCACTCCAAATACCAACCAGAGAAGAAACACACAGAATAAACAGGCCATACCAAAAGCCAACGACATACGAGTGTAAATTCTGTAAATTAATTAAGACATTACAATGCTGTTGAAACTATTTTCCATCCAAAGTCTGTCTAGATCTTGTAATGTCTTCATGATGCCAAAGGTTAAGTTCAGAACCTACCCAGACAACAGACCAGTGATGCACACGCCCAGCATGCAATGCTGCACATACTGTCACAGACTGAAGAAATCCCACACACTCCAGGCAGAACACAAGTCTATTCACACATACAGACCAACACTGAAGGCTTTAAACTGACTGATATGAGTGGAAGCATTTTGTCAGTTTTGCGTTGCCCTTCCACATAGATAGTACTGTCCTCCTTTCCATTTCCTACATAGGAGCAGCTCAATCGGCTGTCCGCATGCAAGACCTAATCCCGCTGCACTCAAATGCTTCTCTGTTTCGCAGAGATGTACAAACAAGTCCACATGACACAGTTACAGCTCATTAAGTGTTCTTGCTATGAGAGCTAATCATGTTATTGACTGTTCATCAGAGAAGAAAATCCCAAACTACACTGAAATGCATTTATTCTGCCTCAGATGCACTGCTGCCCCTGCGTAATTTCTGTGTGTGTGTGTGTGTGTGTGTGTGTGTTTGTTTTTGTGTCTGGAATTGTGTGTCTGATTATATGGTGTTTTGGGTAGCAGCCCACCTACCTCCTTGCTCCGGCTCTGATCTCCCTGCTCCTTCAGTGGGCTGCTCTGCCAGGAACACCCTCACTGCATCCAGTGCACTGGTCACTGTGGGCTCTTTGGCCCTAATATCCCTCCTGAAAACCTGTAATATACCATCAGAAAAAGGTCACCATATGATCATTCATTAAACATATGCACATATGCACTATCCCTTGCAAAAGTAAAAATATGTATTTTATTGGAATGTACAAACAAATAAATGAAGATTCATTTATTCGTATTAAAGAATCTGTTAATATTTTGGAATAATTGTATTTATTGTATTTGCTTATAGAGGTAGTATATTTGGAATGATATATATATATATATATATATATATATATATACACACACACACTCTGATAATATTGTTCCCCTTCCTTTGCTCCCAAGTTATTCACATTAATTTATTTCAGGTATCAGTTTGCATATAAATCTAGTAAGAGAGCATACTTCTAGCTGAGTTAAAGTAACAGTTCACAGTTAACCTTATTCAGACACAATATTTGTGGGCACTTTGATTGGATTGCCTTTCAAGTCTCTACTGTGAGACTATAGTTGTATATTCTGTAATTTGTTAATATTGCAATAATGTTTGTATTTTTATCTTCACTGATGCAGACTGTGCTGTGTGATAAACAAATACAGCAAACGCATAAAGACTTTTATCTTCTTTATTTAATTTTGGCTGGCAGTATGAAATAAAGGATATATAAAAAGACCTCTAAAGTTTGTGTGCTATTGTCTATATTTAACACCTATGAGTATTTTTCACTAGGCTGGTGCCAGCAAATCCCTTTTCAATGTATAAAGACAAGTTACTCATACAAACTGTATATATCATAATCTTTCAAGCAAATGTTAGAGACTGAACTTGCAAAGATACACAAGAAACACATTTACCCATATGTCTTACAGAAAGTGCGTATACATATTTCAAAGTCAATGCTACTCAATTTTTCCTGTATATGTTCTGTTAATTTTGCCCTGTGTCTCTTAATGTACAATAATTCAAGGAACGTTCTGGAACTTTGAAACTTTTCTTTGGAACAGGCTCAAATTTGAACAATAAAATGAATAAGGTATGACATCTCAAGTGTTCAGACTGTAGATCCCACTGACTTTCATATCTTGATATGACTCAGAACTTCACCAGGCTTGTGCAGGAAAAGTTCTCTCAAAGATATATCATGAACCAGCTCCCTCCAACACAGTCCGTCAGAGGGAGAAACTACAGACCTTAGCACTCATTTATACTCCCTTTCAACAAGGGAATAGTTAACCGTTACACCAACGATCTAAAAGTGACAGATTCCAGACTTGGAAGGCCACCATGTTTGTGTTTCAGCACTTAAGTGCTTAATTTAAGTATCTGATTGACTTAACAGTCTACACGTCTTTGTTTCCAAAGTCTAAATTGGCTGCAGATTGAGAGGAAACCACAAAAACACACAGAGACTTCAGCTCTTCAAGACTGAAAAGCTGCTTTGCGCCCTCCCCCCCATCCTGTAGCGTTATTCACACAGAATACTGACAAAGTTATTCAATAAGAATACTGGCAGAAAAAAATTACAAAAAAAGCAAATTACAAAAAAAACTACATTCCCCACCACCCCCTCTTCACACGCTCACCCTGTGTGTGTCAAGTTGCTGCTGTACAGTGGGGACATCACCCCCAACAGGCTTCTGCTGTTCCAGCTCCTCACTCTTCAGCTGCAGCCAGTTGATCAGTTCCTGCAGGGACATGTGCAGACGCTTCCACTGCTGTGTGCTGGCGTCCAGGTGAGACCTGTAGAGAAAAACAGCCATTAAAGGCTCCACTGTGTCTGTCACACCTGTGCTCTTCTCACCTGTGCACTTGAATGCATATCACACATGTACTACTGTCACTAGGACTACACATGTAGTAATACATGACAATTTCAATCAATAAATAAGTAATAAAAATCTTCACCACTGATGAGTGTTGAAAACTGTTGAAGGGTTATTAAAGGCCATTTCCAGTGTGTGTGTGTGTGTGTGTCTGTGGTTTGTTATTATTATTATCAGGTGGTGTGAAACGAGAGCCCACCTGATGCTCAGGGATTTGTTGCGCAGCTCGTTCCAGCGCTGCCCCATGTTGTCCAGACGCCTCTGCAGCAGCGCGGCATCCTCAGAGCCCTCCAGTGAGGTGAGGATGCGCTGGCCATTCTCATCGAGCGTGTGGAAGGCCTCAGTGTGGGCCTGGATCTCTGCCTGGAGCTCCTGAACACACAGCAACATGGTCAGTCCCCAGAGACAGCATGACAAATATCTCTACTGCTGAGTTTAACAGGCAATGCAACCTTAGCATCTCAAAAATACAGTGTCTCCACAGCATAAAGCAGTGGTGTCACACTTGCCATGGAGGGCTGCACTGTCTGCTGGATTTTGGATGTTTCACCACTTAAGTTTGACATTAGCTGATGCTAAAGAATTAGCCGCTGAATGAAAGGAAACCTCAATAAATAGCAGCTCTATAGGATGTGAATTTAACACTCCTGACATATAAAATCTAAAAACGTAAAATGACACCCAGCTAACAACACCTCCAAAACTTCATCCCTAAAAGATCCCAAAGCCAAAGCTCTAACTGAAACATAACCCAAAGTGCTTACAGTTGGCTATCAGGGGCATTATGTTTGAATCTACGCAGGCAATTTTATGATGTATCCCAATGATTTTTAACATAGTGATTACTAACATTCAATGCTCCAGAAGCCTTTAATGTAATATAAAAATGTGCAATGATAATACAGAAGAATCAGACAGGATGTGGTATACCTCATAAAATACATCATTGCAAATATAGATAATACATGGTAAATAATGTATACCATAATACAAGATATTCAACATCATACCAGCCCTGAATTATAGTAATTAGTAAATACAATTATGAAGTACTACTGTAGATATAGTGTCTCACAATCTGAAGAGAAAATGAGCTTCTTTACAGTAAATCAGTATTAACAGGGACTGTATGAGATTGAGTGTGTAACAGAGCTTAGATACTCAATGGTTTTAAAACTTTGAGAATAATCTTACTTAAAACACTGAACAAATATTTCCCAACCACATTATCAAAATGTGATGATCTACGGCAGTAAAGGTACATTACATTTGCTGCATATGTTGTAACTTAACATAACAGAATAGTATTATTACTTTCATACCAGATTCGACAGACATGCACACACACACTGATACACACACACACAAAAACACACTTAGGTGAACTCTGACCTTAACATGGTATGTTTTCCTGCGTAACATGTCCTGTCCCAAGTGCGATTCACAGCCAGGATTCTGGAAACATGGCTAGTCTACTCCAAGTCTCCACTTAGTCTCTGCCCCCTGTATGTGTGCCCGTGTGTATGCTCGCCTGTGTGTGTATGTGTATGTCTGCGACAGATATAATGAACCACACAAGGCCTGCTGGTGGAAACACACAGACGCTGTGTTGTTTTCTGTAAGCGTGGGCACTACTGGAGAGAGACACAGAGGGGCAGCAATGGCCCCTCAGAGAACAGTCCCCTGTCTTCACTCCACACAATGCCGTGGGGGCTCCCCTCTCTGTCCCCTCTCCAGGATCAAACCCCTGTTCTGTGCTGTTGCCAAGCACACATTCTTTCCATTCCAGCCAGGGCGGCCCAAGTGAAGTCCTCTGTTGAGCAGGGGACAACGAGGCAAGTAACTACCCCCCACTATACTGGCACAGCAATCTTCCCCATGCTAATACAGCTCTTTGAGTCTGCCTCTGTAACTTTAAACTGGATGGAGAGATGTGATGTGATAGCTGCTCTCTGGCTGAAAAGTGGGAGGGGATACATATTCTGCTAGATGCAAGAAAGCAATGTGCTGGGAGGTTTCAGAGAGATATTTAAAGAGGGAAGCTGTATGTATGCACCATGCAGGCGGGCCCCACTGATCCCTTATGCCTCCCTGTTCTACCACCATGTCACCTGCCACTGCGCCATCAGCTGGTGACCAATGGCCGGGTCGTCTAACAGCCCCTCCTTGTGGGTGGCATCCTGCAGCACGTTGGCCGTGGTTTCTGCCTCTGTCAGCCAATTCAGGAACTTCTCCAGGTCCAGATAGAACTGCTGCAGGAGACGGAGTGCAGCCTCCAGGGCCGCCTCCCGGTCGCCGACCCTGCAGAGCCACCACCCAGAGACCAGGGGTCATATGCGTCATTCAGAGGATTCAGGAGTCATGAACCCTAAGCCAAGGTCTCGAGGTGCTATACTGCAGGTGGAGAGGTCAGGGCTCATGCACAACAAATCAAGGGATCAGGGGTTATACACACAAAATGGAGGAGGAGGGGATTATAGCCACTAAGTGGAGTGGTCAGGGTTCAAAATTATCCCAGAGAGGTCAAGAGTTACATTCACTACGTTATGACTGGGGTCATATATATCAAAGAAGGTCCATAGGTCATTTACACAAGAAAGGGGCCTTGTAGAGCTATGTCATTGTCATCTTAATTTAAAACATTCTTATGACGGAGAATCAAAAAGGGCATTAAAAATTGAGCAAGTGTTTTATGACGTTACTGAGAGGGTGAGAGTGAGTTGCACTGCTGTTTCAGGAGCCATTATCTCCAGTCAGAGGTAATGATCTGCCTGAATATTGGTTCCAGAAGAAAGAAGCTTTCTGTCTGTGGGTTCTGAGAGAGCAACGTGTTCTGCCTGCAAAATTTAAGAGTAAACAACGTTCTTAAACGTGGGGCAATGTGTTAAAGGATAAGTAGACTACTAGTGTAGTTTATTAAATATGTTATCCCTTGATCTTAATCCCAGATCCAGCCCACATTCCTCTTGTGGGTTACATCTGAAGAGATAAGTCGGCTAATTAAGGTTGGTGTGAGTCTCGTAAGGTGAACTTGTTGATGGTGGGTGGTTGATGCGTGTAGGTTTGCTGAGGTGAGCTGGTTGATAATATTTGTTTGGTCAGTTGTGTTGGGCTGGTGTAAGTATTCACACAGGTGTACTCACCTCTTGTTGATGTTAGCCCAGGTGATGTTCATGTTGTCTGTTAACAGGTTGACTCTGCTGGTGTCATCTGCAGCGTAGTTTTTCAGCAACTCACGTGCCAGGTCATTGCTCACATCCACAGACACCTGCCACTGCTGCAGCTCCTTCACAAAGTGCTATAGGGTCCATAAAAATCCCACATTGGGCAACTGCTCAGTCAGGATCGATCTTACATAAGAGCACTGATCTAGGATCAGAGTTGCAATGAATATACATAATTAGTATATGGGGATAACTGGTCCTAGGTCAGAGCCCCTACTCTGTGACACTTAATGAATATTGACCCTGAACTCCCTCTGTGCTTCTTCCCCACTCTCTTTCACTCTCCATATGTTTTTGTGTCTTACCTTCAGGTCAGCGTTCTGTTTCTTGAGTGCATCCACTGTATATGATATCTCCCTCCAGGATTCCAGCTTGTCATTGGCTCGCTGTAGCAGAGGGTCCACCTCCTTTTTTGCATCCAGCCAATGGCCTGAGTCCTTCAGCATCCGCTGCAGCTCAGAACACCTGTCCGTCAGCCGGCCATGCACATCCTCCCACTGTGCCTGCAGTTTGTCAACTGCACAGCCAGAGGCAGAGAGGGGTACAGCATCACACAGAGAGAACAAGGTATAAAGAAAGATGAACACATGCAAACCAACAGCCAGAAGGGTTAGTCACTATACACAGTCATAGACAGAGGCACAGGAAAACAGAGTGCCAAACGCAGGGAAAGCAGGGAAACACTGATGCAGCCAGAAACAGGCAACAGCAACCTCAGATGAAGAATTAAGCTGCAAAAAAATCAACTCTTTACATTAGCACTTTTGATTACAATGGATTTTTTAAACAAAGAGAAAGCTGTTAGTGCAAATTTAGAATGCCATTCCCTGTTCTACAATTAGTCAAAATGACATGCATTGAATCCTTTCCCATCTCAGATATAAAGGTAGAAACCCATGTAATGTTTCAGACCTAATGAATATATGTAATTATACATTTATATATGATGAATACATTATCTTACATCTAAAATGATATCAACACATACAGTATCAACTTTAGACTTGAACATGACTCAGACTAGCACTGCCTCATAAAACATCTGATTCTAACCTGCTCAATCATTCCATCCCTAACTTGTTCTATAATCCTCACCCATAATCACATTCAAACCTGCTCCAACACACCAGGAGTCAGGAGAAACAGATGTGGTTCAGTTGTTCCTGACTCTGGATGTATGGGTGCATTTTTGGAGTGCTAAGAAACATTAGAGAGTGCTTAGCAAGCCTAAAATATATTAAATATATAGCCTGTATGCCACTTTTCACATAATATGAAGGTTGGTTGCTTCCAACATTTCTTCGAGAAGAGGTAATGGGAATATATAACCCCTGTTCATATAACAAAAGTGTCAGTAAGCAAAGGGTTCCGTTATCTAAAAGAAGAGGGTCTGAACCATATTCCCTCGAACAAAACTGCATATTTTATGGGAGCAACTGAGAGACAGAAATTTGAAAAGTCTCAAATAATATCAGAAAAGCATGATAGCAACTTGTAGATGTTGGCTTAGTCAATAAAAGAGAAAGGCAGCCATTATTAAATGATGAAACCATTTTCCAGGAAGACAGAAAGAAGCTAATATTTATCAAAGCTTTTCGGCTGAATCAGACTTTATTTTTTATTTCTTATTAAAAAGCTGAAGTCCTCAGATTAGAGTCAAATAAGATTTAGTACCAAATATAAGAAGACAGGATTACGAAACTGAGTATGTCAACTGTAAAAATACTGAAAGAGTATGTATTCATTGATTGAGCTTTTATAAAAAAGATGAGTGACAACGACTGAATATGATGTTTCATAATGGCATGTTTGACTTTACTAACAAGTGTTAGTACAACAGCTGAATGTTTTTTAAAAAAATTTTGTGCAATAATTTCATTTAACATGAAAGCTGGACAAAGTTTTAGGTTTGCATATATAAATAATATGAAGGTTAAATTAATCCAAATACTTGTTTATTTAAATTTTATATATAACATTTAATTCAATCACTGTATCAATGTGTCTTTTGGCTAGCTTTATACACACTTTAAAGACTTAGAAGGTTAAAAACAGATTGGTTGTATTGCAACTGTTCACACTTTTGGTTGCCCTTGGTCCAGGCACGGTTTGGTTCCTGATGTCAGCCCTATGCCATCTAACACACACTCCAACCTGCTTTCAATTCTGCGCACAATCCAACATCACATTCCAACCTGCTTTCATTTCAATCCACAACCCAACATCACATTCCAACCTGCTTTCATTTCAATCCACAACCCAACATCACATTCCAACCTGCTTTCATTTCAATCCACAACCCAACATCACATTCCAACCTGCTTTCATTTCAATCCACAATCCAACATCACATTCCAACCTGCTTTCATTTCAATCCACAACCCAACATCACATTCCAACCTGCTTTCATTTCAATCCACAACCCAACATCACATTCCAACCTGCTTCTGGTGCATGACACCGCCCAAAATAGTATCCAAATGAAGCACACCCAAAGCTCATCCTAATGGAACAAACTCTACCAAAAACAGAGTTCTCCAGATAAACAGCAGCACAGAAAATCACATCCCACTCTGGCCAAGTCACTTACTGCGGTCAGTGATGAAAGCTCGTGCCTCCTGATTGTTGGTTTTGTTTTTCAGGTTCTGTGCTGCAGTTATCTGAGCATCCAACTGGGGGCGCTTCTGCTCCAAGTCCTGTAGTGTAGCCTGAGTAATTGAGTATGAGGAAACATGTACAAATATTTAATGAAAACATAATATAATAACATGAAACCTTATTTTACTTCTGAACATAAGCTATCTGAACCTGGTTGATTTAGATCCCGTCTATCAAATGTATATGTGTTAGTCAAAACACGTCTGTCATAGCACCCCACACTACTCTACTACACCTTCCAAAATCACATCCTGGAATTTCAGAAGTTACAACAAATCCATGTATTTCTTATTTGAACAATACTCTTGAATTTGTGAATAAGGAAACACAAAGAAAGTCTGTCAATGATCAGAATGCCAATATGGTACTTTTTTTCAAGGCTACATTGCAGAGATAGCAGAAACCATTCCCATTCACCACAGAGAGCAATATGTACTCACCACTGCTGAAACGAATAGCAACTATTCTTCTATTTAACTCTGCTACTCAAAACCACTCAACAAGTATGTAAATCAGAACGTAAGCAATGTTTACAAAATAAATATTTTGTTCCAATCACACAATTATGTTTTTTGCATGGTCCCACGACTATGCAAATTATTAATATTCAACTGTTACATGCATAGTAAACACAAACATTTTTCATAATTTCTGCCAGAAGAGTACTTTCAGTTCAATTGTAAGACAGTACCAGAGAGAGAAGATGAAGCGGAAGAAAGAGTGGAGGCAAGAGAGATGAAGGAGACAGAGAGGGATCAAGAGGAGAGATAGAATAAATGAGTGAGCGAAAGAAAGACAGAGAGAGGAACTGAGTGAGAAAGAAAGACAGAGAGAGGAACTGAGTGAGACAGAGAGAAAGAAAGAGAGAGAGAGGAACTGAGTGAGACAGGGAGAAAGAAAAAGAGAGAGAGAAAGAAAGAGAGAGAGGAACTGAAAGAGAGAAAGATGGGGGAGGGGATGGTTTGCCAGAATGAATCTCAATGCTGCTGTCTCCTGGGATGAAAGAGAAGATTAATTACCTCTGTGATGGTATGCTTGTGAATGTCACTCACTGGTGATGAATTAAACATTTCCACCAACTTGACTATACAGAGAGGAAAGCCTTTTCCTAAAACTGTCAAATATTTTGTTTTTAAAAGCTTTTTATGGACTGACAATACAAAACATATTAATACCTTCTGTTTCACGATCATGTCATTGATCTCCTCCAAGTCTGCCACCGTGACTCTCTGGGTTTTCACCATACGATCAAGTAAGGTCAACCAATCGGTGAGCTCCACCCAGGCTTTGTTGAAGTGTGCCAGGGCAGGCATCTCCAGGAGCAGCGAGGAGGGCATATCACCCAGGGTGCCACTCTGGGTCAAGGTCACCCTCTCCCCTGCAGCACACGGAGGAGAGAGGATTCATGCAATTACAGCAGGCCGACACCTTAAACTCGCACCACACTCTCCACTTATTCTTCTCTTTTACAATAATGACAAGGCCAAGAGGCTCAGCAAATATCAGAATATACAAGCATGAACAGTTCAAAGAAAACATCAATACACACTAAGAATACCCAATGCAAAAGTAAATGGGCAGAGAGGGAGGTAATAGGAACATCAATGGTAATAGTTACGTGAATGGGTTAAAAATGATCCACTAGTCTCGAGGAGATGGGCAGCTCTACAGTCCTCAGCACATCGACACAGCTTCCATGCAGAGCACATCTTTTATACGCAGCGCAATTTCCACAATCATCTGATGCACAGATGCTTGTGTGCTAGCAGGCCCAGAGGAGTGGCACTGCGTGGGGTACTCACTGACAGTTTCAGGGGTCACCGTCCTGCTTTGCTTTTCCTTCACCTCTTTCAGGAGCTCCAGGATGGCTCTCCAGTCTACACTTAGCTCCTCAAACTTCCCCTGCAAAAAAGCCCACCGCATGAGGGTCAAAATAATATCCCCACATGTTGATACTAGGTAGATAGACAGACAGACTAACCAGGTCTTGAGTTTCAGCACAGGGCTGTGAGTATCACACCCATGTATTAGATCATACTATAGCTGTGTGAGAAAATCAAACAGATACAATAATGCTGCACACCATTATTTTTGCTCTGTCCTTACTTTAAAATAATTACAGAAAATGATCAAGGCAGTGCTTTGCACACATGTAAAGTTATTTTAATGTAAACTAAAATGAGGTTATTTCACCTTGAGGTGATAAGGCAATTCTAGAGCACGATCCTAACCCCATTTCAACAAAGTACAAAGCAATAATAAATTGACTAGCTCTGAAAGAACTTACAGTACATCAAATATGTAGAGATGTTTTTTGCTAAAATTGAATTATGTGAACCATCAACTATTTAAAAAACACCCTACAGCAAGCAAGCAGGCTATTTCTCTCCAGAGAAAAATGTGGCCAATAGCAAGTGAATGTGAGATCATGTGACCAGTGCTGTCAGTCACATGCACCATGGCACCAGGGGTAAAGCTGGGAAAGATAAGTTCCAGTCAAACTGGCTAAAGGTTTAGCCATGGCTACAATGGGATTAAGGTGAAACTAATTACTCAGTCAGCACTCAATGTGACTGTGAAGTTAGCTAATTGATGTTGCTTCTAGGTTAATTAGACACTTGAGTGGGGTTGCAATGCTGCTTTGAACAGGGAGCTCAAAGCAGAATAGACTGAAATATAAAATTCAGAAATTCTCTGAACAATCATGACTTGACAAATCTTATGAACATCGCAGAACATGGGCCTTCCACTGAGAACTTTGATCTGCCCTCCTTTGAGAGGAGGGCAAAAATGAAGGAGAAAAATAAAGGGAAGACCTTGAAGATGTTTGAGGTTTCTGATGTGTTTTTAGAGAGAAGTTTTCTATATTTAATGCAACATTGTTAGTTTGACTGTGGTAGTGTGGCCTACAATTCAAAAAAGGAAAGTTTCTTTTTTCAAGAACATGCACTACAAAATAGGGTAACTGATAAAGCATTTAACCTATGTAACTAATGCATTTTGATAATGTATTCATTTTAAAATAGGATGAAACAGTATATGATATAAACTCTGCACCTAGTTTATGAGACTGCAGTTTCATCCAGAATTCAGAAATCCTTTTAATTATTGGACCATAAGGAAATAACTCTTCCTTAAAAATGAAATGAAAGCTGTAACAACCAACAGACAACTTTTTTATTACTGGGGGAGAGGGGCATTTGTAACAATAAGGAATTGGAGGTTTAACGTCACAGGGAGGAGTCAGGTGGTGGGATGTTGGTTATATAGCAAAATGCAATGTAAGAGACTCACTTTCACAGGCTGGGTGGGGGGCCTGTCCTTGTACAACAGCTGCACCTTGGCAAAAACCCCCTCCACATCTGGGCGTTTGGCTTGGACAGCATCTTCTATCTCCTGAAATCATTCATGAACACATAAATATACCATACCATGCAACAAATGCCTATGAACAACACCACCACTATAAAAATACCACACATCTGCTCCAAACTACAATGCATGAAAGAACTGGATTTGGGTTTGGGGTACACAGAAGAGTGTGGCAACGGAGCTCAGGTGACAGTACAGAGGTGGGGCTCGGGACAGTGAGACCTGAGGGTTTTAGGGCAGTACCTTAGTGTCGCCTGTTTGCCTGCAGAGCTGAAGCTGTTCTTTGGTGCTGGAGGCCCACAGAGAGAGATGGGAGAGCTGATCCTGGAACTGAGTTAGGTCCTTCAGCAAATTCCAGATCTCCTGCTGCTTCTCTGGCAGGTCTCTGGAAACCTGTGGAGGAGTGAGACGATTCAAGAGGAAAATCCCAAATTATACCCAAAGGACTTCACACACTATGTCCATCCTACACATATATAACAAAAAACTCTCACACACACACACATATACAGTAAGCACCATACTACACATGTACATACAGTTACCAGACCCACAGTAGACAGCATTTGGCATCAGGCAGGAGCTGATTACCTGAGCCCAGCGGGTATTGATGAGTTGCAGGTCTGCCTGTAATGCTTCAGTCTGTTTGTAAGCAGGAAGTGATGCACTGGTCTTCCTCTCATTTAACTCTTTAAGAGTGTCCTTCCTGTGTGGCAGTTCCTGTACCCTCGCCTGCCAACAAGGAACAGCAGGCAATCACACGGGTCGGCGTCAAGGGGTTACAGGTGTAGAAAAGAGCAAAAAAGCAGAGAACTAAAAGTAGGACTGTAAACACTGCATATTTAAGAAACATGAACATTAGCAGTACAATACAATTTTGCTAGACCAAAATTCACAGAAAAGCAGTGAAGTCAATAAGAGAAGCAGGACTGGCAACCATGTGAAAGGGAAAAGGTGTGCCTCACAGTAGGAAAGGGCAATGTGTTTGGTAGCGTCATTTTTCAGAATTATTACCATGAGCCTGACTGGGTGTTTGATTGTGTCCCAGCCTATGTGTTTGGTCACTCTGGTTGTACAGAGCTGGGCAGCAGCAGGACAGAGGTATTGCAGAAGCGCTGAAATAGGGACAATGGTGAATTTGACTGACCTGAACTTTCTCCAATGTAGCTCTGAGCTGATCCTGGTCATCTGGCCGCAGAGGGATGGAGCTGACACTCTCGGCCTCCTCCAGCCAGGATAGGAACTCACTCAGGTCCTCCTGCAGCTCTACCACTGCGTGACGCGCCTCAGATGACCTGGGGGACAAAGGAACACGCTCAGTGTAGGGCCGAGGACACAAAGACTGACTCAGAACATCACTACAGACACACAGGACTGACACAATACATCATTACAGACACACAGGACTGACACAATACATCACTACAGACACACAGGACTGACACCATACATCAGTACAGACACACAGAGCTGACGTAATACATCACTACAGACACACAGGACTGACACAGTACATCACTACAGACACACAGGACTGACACAATACATCACTACAGACACACAGGAGTGACAAAATACATCAGCACAGACAGCCTCACTAAAACACTGCAGGGATGAGGTACACAGCACAGTGCATCAGACACACAATTCTCCAAAGGGGCAATATTTGCATATACAAAAACAAGTGCAAACCACTGTTACCATGTGCAAAAATACATCCAAGGTGATCAACTAATGAGGTACAAAGAGGACTGTATGTGTGTTGATGATGCACAGATTTTTAATTTTTGCTTGAATGAATATGCAAAATTGGGTGATCCCTACGACAGTTTAAAATAGTTTAGTTTAGCATTAGTAATGTAATGTGATGTGATAGTACTGTAAATCGACCCCCTAGTGTACAGACAAAGTGACAGTTGTGCTGTAGTACTGCAAACACAGGACTAACACGGTGCAGACACACCATCACAGTACAGTATTGTAGACACAAAGTACAGACACAGGTATCCACAGGTATGGTACCACAAACACAGCACAGACATACTGATAGTCTCAGTACAGTACCTCAGACACTTAGATTTCCTGGGGTGCAAAGAAAAAGTCATCCTCAGTGCAGTACTCACACACTATGTATAGGATACTTATGGACACTTACAGTACAGCAAACATTATGTATACATTATGTATACATTATACACAGACACACACATACAGTAAACAGTTTTTCAGACATACAGTGCTGTCAGATACCTTGTTATCAGAATACGGATGACATAGGGATGACACTTTTTTATTATACCACAGTAAAGCCAATAGGCCATGATGATGTGTTATGATTGGTCAAACCCCTTGGTAGGAATAACATTTGTGTGAAAATAGAGATTGAACCACTGACTAAACTTAACACTTTTCATTAGCAAAAATTACCTTTACTAGGAGTAAATCTGGCATTATGGCTTAGGGGCGTTCCATTGTGAAAAGAGATTTAATTTCCTACATCTTCAAGCTTAGAGTCTTTTAAAGGGGACTGAAATCACTCATAATTTATCATTTGTATAATGCTGCACAGTCCTGGTTTCAAGTAATTTCTTAAGAAAAGTGACCTGGGCAAACCATAGATAAGCCAAACTCTATCATAAATAAACTCAATCTCTTATAGAGCATCATCCAGTCAAGGATCAGCAGCAATAGTCCCTTCTCGCTGATGTAGTTATATGACTAATAATGAAAACTGAATTTGAATTAGCTCATAATTACTGACGAATATTAACAACTCTGGTTGAGATGAGTTGGGACTCTGGACTGGCCCTGGGTGCGTGGTTTGACTCCACTAGTTTACTGTTCAATTAGCCAATCAACAAATTTGGTTCCAGTCTAAGTTATTCTCTTCATTAATTGTTTCTTCACAAAAGCATCTTTATTATTAGCTAAATGTGTCTCTTATTATAATTAATCCTCATTAATTAGGAGCTCTTTGTTCTGTTCTTTGTGCCCTTAGGTTTTTGTTCATGAAGTTAACATGAGGTGCAGAAACACAACGCACCTCCTCTTCCTCTCAGCAATCCTGCGGCAGATGTCGTCCCAGCGTTTGTTGAGCGTGCTCAGTTGCTCCTTGATTGGGATGGCATCGTCTGGTCTGCTCTGCTGAATGATCTCCTCTCCCGCTGTGTTCAGGCCTGCCACAACACCCTCCTGCACAATAACACCATCCTGCAGCTCCTGCGGGATTAACACACTGCAGGTTAAAGGTCACATGCTTTACTTAACTCATTCTGATGCTATTATATACATATATTATTATATATCCTTGTGTTGCACCATGATTCAAATCAGAAAACTGCCAGATAAGGTATAATATCCGATGTGCCATGACATTCTTGCACACTACACCTTATCTGGCAATCAAGCTTGGCTGGAGTGGGCCAAAGATAAGTGAAAATTAAGTGTCATTTTTACATGTAATTAAAAACAACACCAGTATATACTTCATATTCACAGCAGATTCATAGCAAATCAAGTGCCCATTTATGGCTTGTACATTAGAGAGGAAGACATCAAGCACCATGATCAGAGGGTGAAAAAAGGAAGGGAAGGAAAATGGGACAATTCTCAGCTGTGAATCACTCCTTGCTTTTTGCTGTGCACACTTCTTCAACTGTAAGATAGGGAACCACATACTAACTGAAACAGCTTCAATGAGGTTTCCTTTTAAGGCCTGTTTGCAGTACCCCACCGAGGCGATAGAATCAAACTGGGAGGTTATTCAGTCTCCCTGCAGTTAACATGGAACCATGATCAGTGGGCAAAAAGGTAAAAAAATTCTGATATTTCCTTTCACCATATGTGTTATGGAGATATCCAGAAACTTAGCATATGTGATATAGCGAGGATAGAGCGAGCAAGAACAAGACATGTCTGAAAGTTAGATCTGTTAGATTAGAATGTTTCAATAATTTAAATATGTCAAGATTTCTCAGGTTATGATGCCTATTGATAAAATGGCAAATACACTTCTGAAATGACCAAGATACATCTGGATACTGATCAGTATCACACATTCCATCCTTCTGAAATAAAAAATCTCCTGAAGTACAGCTCTGCAGCATTCCCAGTGTGGGACCATGGTCTGCAGATGTGTCCTCCAATAACAGAGAGGTGACTGTGTTCCTGGAGAGTGGGTGGAAGGGAGCTAGCATGGCACCACTCTTCAGCTTTCTGAGAAAGTGCCATTTATGGGCGTGGAACAGAACAGGTGTTCTCTTCAAAGACAAGCTGCTCGAGACCCCAGGGAGCTCTTTCATCTGCCTGTCCATCAAATCCACCTGCATGGGACCTGACACTTTCTGACCACAGTCCTCGCTCCCGATCGCAGAATAACTAGCATCTGTGTGACACCTGCCTTCCCTGCACAGGTGTGAGCAGCAGCAGGACTGTAGCCCCTGTAAGTGGACCGGACAGCTGCCAGCTGACCGTCTTTGTGATGGGCACGACTGAATGCAGTTACTAAGAGTATGAAAGGGAGAGGTAAAAAAGTACTCAAGAGCACTGGCTGTATTATGTTTGTGTGTATGTGTGTGCTTGTGTGTGTATGTGTGAGTGTGTGTGTATGTGTTTGTACGTGTGCATATGTGTGTGCTTGTGTGTGCATGTGCTGGAGGATTGTGTGAGGGGGTAGGGAGGAGGGGTAAATAAGCATGGGAGATAGTCAGGATGGAAGTCTTTGATGTCCTTATTGCTAACAATGCAGTTGGGGATTTTGACAGTCAGGCACTGTGCTGTTATTAGATCAGGGGGAAATGGCTTTAATGTGGCAGAGAGGGAGGACAGATCAAGGACACAGAGAGGAGCAGCTACTGAGAGTAAAGCTGTGGAGCACATAGCTGCAGGGGGATAAAGAGCTATAGACACAGAGTTGCAGAGACGCAGGACTGCAGAGACACAGGGCTAAAGACGCAGAGGGCTATACACATAGGGTTACAGAAACATACCTTGACAGAGACACAGAACTGAAATGACACAGGGCTACAAAAACATGGGACTGTACAGACACAGGGCTACAGGTACAAGGGACTGCAGAGACACAGGGCTACAGGGACACAGGGCTGTAGAGACACAGGGTTGAAGAGATACAGGGCTACACAGGGACACAGGGCTGCAGAGAAACAGGGTTAAAGAGATACAGGGCTACACAGGGACACAGGGCTGCAGAGACACAGGGTTAAAGAGATACAGGGCTACACAGGGACACAGGGCTGCAGAGACACAGGGTTAAAGAGATACAGGGCTACACAGGGACACAGGGCTGCAGAGACACAGGGTTAAAGAGATACAGGGCTACACAGGGAGACAGAGACAGGGAACTGCAGAACACAGCTGTAGGGACACAGCTGCAGAGCACAAAGATAATGCCAGTAGATACATCACAATGACAATAAACTCCTAATTCTTTGTGAATCCTTCTTATTTATCAACGTGTTAGCATTGAAATGGGAAGGAAGTCAACTGACATGAACTCCATTTTGCATTAAATACAGGGCTAAACAGACACAAAGCTGCAGAGACACAGGGGTACAGAGAGAGCTGCAGGGAGACTGGGTTGCAGAGCTGCAGATAGATAGATAGATAGATAGATAGATAGATAGATAGATAGATAGATAGATAGATAGATAGATAGATAGATAGATAGATAGATAGATAGATAGATAGATAGATAGATAGATAGATAGATAGATAGATAGATAGATAGATAGATAGATAGATAGCTGAAAACACAGAGCTGCAGGGACACAGCTGCAGAGCACAGAGACTACGTCAGCAGATACATCACAATGGATGACACTAAACTCCTAATCCTTAGTGAATCCTACTTATTTGTCTAAGTGTTTGGATTCAACTGCAAAAGAAGTAAACTGAAATGAACTTCTTGTCACAACAGACCACTATTACCAGTTTGGACTGAGAGATGGGGAAAACATTGATCGATAAACAGTCAATCCTGAGTGATGAAATCATTTTAGTGTCACTGCATCTCCTATTCTGTTCTGATTAGGGTGGGGGTAATTAATGAATAAAAAAGCACATTACTGTAATTCCATCTGCAAAAAATGCCCTTCAACAGGCTGAGGAGAAACTGCTGCTAATCTGACACAGAGGGTGTGCTGGAACAGTGTTGCTATGGAGATAGAGACAGCCCTCCCTCAGGAGGAATTCTCTCTCACCATGCCCTGCTTGTGTGAAAACTACAGCCAGTAACGTGTGAAATGTAACCAGACTGGTAAAACTAGGCACTAAAGGGAGCAAGAGTGAACTACATCACCCATATTCCCCTATGCATCATACCTTCCACATAGGACAAGACAGGTATAGTTCACATTTGATGAAGGGTCTCTAAGTGCTTTCAATTTTAGCATTGCACATTCTAGACTTATGATAAAACATTTTTAGGTTGTGCATTGGTTAAAAGGTCTTCATTTCCTACCCTCACTTCCTAGAGATACAGTTAACCAATGTAGCTTCCATATTTATGTACATGCATACTCACCTGTATATAGCTTATATGTATCAGGTTAGATCATTGAATGCAGACTGTTCATTACTTAGGAAAATAGACAACCAAAGTCTAGCAAACAGAGGAGATGCATACATGATAATATTTTCCACACACAAAGGATGAAGTCCTGATTACTCATGCTCCATGTATCCACAAATCAACCCAATGAAGAAAGAGTGACCCAACAGAACTTCTGTTACATCACATGCATCACCTAGAGGGACCTAGAGATATTTCAGTCCAATTGAATATTAATTATTTGTTTTAGCCCAAACATTGTCATCTAGCTAAATCAGAAGCTGTGAAATTAACCAATTGGTGTTCTCACCAATTATATTCTTCACCTTTATAATGCATTTGATTGAAAGTTTTTCTTAATTTTGAAAGAATGAAAGTCTGTGTGTGTGTGTGTGTGTGTGTGTGTGTGTGTGTGTGTGTGTGTGTGTGTGTGTGTGTGTGTGTGTGTGTGTGTGTGTGTGTGTGTGTGTGTGATAGAGAGAGAGGGGAGAGTGAGAAAGAGAGAGCAACTTCAGATAGGATCAATGTCACAAATAACATAAAAACTGTTATTAATGTTGCTAATCTGGTCTGAAAAGAAGACCTAAAGGAAGATAAGCCCAAAACGGCAGACACCACAGGGGATAGAAGGAAAGAAGAAAGAGAGAAAAGGATAAGAGGGAAGAGAAAAATGCTAAGGAGACTGAAGAAGGTCTATCAGCAGCTTAGTGTCAGTATATGTTTATATGTTTCTGTATTGGGCAACATGGGGTGGTGTCAATTAGAAGCAGTCATAGGGAGACAGATGTCTAATTCAATTTGATTGCAGATGACTGCTCTGCAGATAGAAAATGGCTCCATCTGCTGGATGTAAAATACATTTCCAGGGCATCATCACTTGTCACGCCACAAACACATTCCCTTCAAGTGCGCAGGCAGTAAGAGAGGGTAAACTCATTTTGTAAAACCTTTTTTGTTGGATTGATGGCAAGAACCCTGGTAAGACAGAGATAAACAAACCCCAGATGAACTGGGAGAATAGCATGATAACGACCTTTCATACACACTTTGACCTTGAATGTCAGACGATAAATGTATTTTATCAAAGCCCAACCAGTAGCACTAGACATACACAAGAGCTTGGTGTTCTCTAAATTTCCCTTTTTGTTCCATTCCTCTGATAGTACAGCAGTTAATTTAGTTTTTGTTACATTTTGTCTCCATCTTCTGAATTACTTCCCTCTGACCTGCTCAGCCCAAGTGTGTTATGCATTTTTAACACTCATGTATAAATGCATTTCAAGGCAAAGAAAAAAACATGCAAAAAACTGAAAAGCTGTTTTGAGTTGAATGTACTAGAAAATGTCTGACTACAAACTACAGTAAACCTATGAGATCCTTTTTAAAAAGATCACATAGTTAAGGAGCTCATGGCTGGTGTTCCTAGAACAGCAATGGGCTCCTCTGGTCAGATACTCATACTAATGTTGACTGCCAGGGAGGTTTGAGCAGCAATACATAATTGGCCATAGTGTCACCCAGGGAGGGAGGTAACCTCCACTTCATTGCTCAGCAGTAACTACTGTTGTGCTGTGGTCCACCAGAAATCTGCCTGCACCAGCTGCCCAGTCCTTAGGCACCGTAACTGCGCAGCTCATTAGATTACAGGGTACATTACTGAGGAAAGGGGGGTGCAGCTGGCTGGACACATTTTGAAAGATGGACATTTTGGAGAATGTACTAGTGTGCAGCATCCACTACTAACATACTGTATGACACTGCAGCAGAAGGATGAGTCTGCCAGTATAATTTTATCTATTCCAAATGTGTGGAGGAAGAGAAAATTGGGAATTAAATGATGATAAATACATACCGGTCAATGCACTATTTCACAGAGTGCATATGAGAACATGGAAAAAATGATTAATGAAGCTTATGTTGAGTCATTACCTAATTAATTTCCCATCCCTCAGTGTTGAATTATTCAATCATACTAGTGCAGTCCTGTTATCGCAATACTCAGACAGGGTTTACAGTAGGAATAAAGTGCCTCAACCTTGAAGAGAGGGATCCATGACCCATGACCAAAAACAGGTAGATATTCACTCAGATCCAGTTAAGCTGTGAGGTTATTTCTATATATGGTGACACTGACTCCTGCAAATAATTCTATGAGTTTAACCAACCCTTCACTTATCTAACAGTGCTATGGAATGCATGCCAGTTGTAATGACTCATGGATATTGCTAACGATGTCCAGGATCCATGTGCAGAGTATGATCAAAGTGTTACCTTAAATGACAGAAATCTAATAAAGCAACATGCTCCACCACCCTCAGCAAGAGATTTATGGAACCTCCTGCATCCTTAGCTATTCCTGTAATGACAGTCATTTATGTGTGCTGAAAAGAGGGTCCATTCTGTGAACGGTCATGTGGTGTTTGACACATGTTTGCCAATTATCCCAGACCTACTCCTAATTTCCTCATCCTGGCCATGCAAGACCTGCCTGCAGCTGTTCAGAGGTTCTGCCATCCCATAAGATCTGAATGAATAGCTTCCAGGAGACAATCGGTACACACTAAAAACACAATTAACTGTGCCCACACAGATTACATGATGAGCTGTACCCATAAAGAATGCAAGCTCTGTGTTGTTTGGTAATCAGTAGAGCATTGTGGTACAGAGAAAGAAAATGAAATTCTCAACATGCATTTCAGATGTTTTCACAGGTGGCACACTACAATGTAGCCTTTACGATATGAAGAACTTCACATGTCAGTGATGAGAATAATTCATTTCCACAGAGTTTATGGAATTTAAAATCACACCTGTGACATTCACAAAGGTTTACCCCTTACTTTTTCAATAAAATCTTTATGAACAAATTTGGGAATTCATTAATACACTTAAAAGATCATTTATTTCAGGGTTCCCACTCCAATCACATTTACATTTCACTCTACTTTTCAGTGATGGTTTTAGGATAAATACCTGTAAGTATTTATTTGTGGGGCACAGTCTCAGGGCTATCTTGGACTATAGTGTTTTTACTTTTATATGAGTTTTTTTTTATTTGGGGAATGTTTTAACTTCCAAAGCTAGTGGGATATTTCAGTCTTTTCTAAGAATATTCCAAGACTTTCAAGGATGTATGTTTTAAAATATTTTCAAGAAACATCATACCCAGTTAATATGGTACTAAAGGAATAATGGACAGTCATACAGTGTTTTGTAAGCGTCAGAGATCACCCTTTTGTTTATTTAATTTCCGGTCAAACAGCCAATAACTGCAAGTTATTAGTTTTTAAGTGTCAGAAAAAATGCAGTGCATCTATATTTAACATGCCCTTATTACAGCTTTCATTCTTTTCAGGAGACTTGCTCTGAGTTTTCCAAAGAAACCTGCAGGAATGTTTTCCCATGCTTCTTGTAAACACCTCCAAAGTTCAGTCTTTGAAGTTGGTTTCATTTTCTGCATCTCATGATCCTAAACACACTCAATTATGTTGAGATCTGAGCTCTGGGGTGTTCAGCGCATTGTTCTGAGAACACCAGAAGCTTAAAAGTTCATCATGGTCCTCTAATTAGTGTGCTTGGGATCAAAAACATGTCACCAACTCGAGATGTTGTTATATCTCCAAATTTACACTGATCCTTCACCATGGTTGATTGATGTTTGTAGACATGGTTCTAAGTCTTTCTTTGCTTTGGCAGCACCCACATTGCCTTCTGTTTGTTCTTAAAATCTCTAATTCAGCCTCATAAATTCTTGCGTTCCAGTGCAATTTTTTTCTCTTTTGTCTTTTTTGTCCTTGTCTCGGCAGCATCTTTTTGACAGCTACGCATCCTTTCAGTATTGAGCTGTCTTCCCAGAGTGGAACAATCGACAGAAACACCTGTAGATTGTTTCAGATCTGAAGCAAGAGTCGGGCTTGATTTTTTCCTATCTCTAAAAGATGAAAGCTTTAAGAACCGTCTATCTGATGGTGATAGGCTCGGTGGTCTACCAGGCCTTGCACAGTTGCTAGGAGTCCCATTTTCTCTATATCTTCCAGTAAATATTTTGGAAACTCCTGATAGATTTAATATTATAGTTAGTGTTGGAGGCTTTTATTTAATGCTCTGCTAAATTTATGTTTCTTGCTTTATTGCGTGACACCAAATAATGAATAATCTGTACCGAACGGCTGTTTGACTGGAAAATGAACAAACTTATGAGTGGTCTTTGAATTTTGCACAGTACTGTATCATATAATAGTGGCACAGAACATAGAGACACAATATGATGATGTAAGCACTAACATAAAGGGAATATGGGAAGCAACTAAATGCATGTGGAAAGACTGGAAACTGCAAACCTAACTTTACTACTTGGTTGCACCTTATACATCATATAATAGCACTGTGGGACAATATGGGATTCCAAGTTATGGCATTGAAGTAGCCTCTCACCAAACTCATCGCTCATATTCATTTTTTAACCCTGAAGCACATTTTACAACAGGGTGGTTTATAACTCTCTGAGCTGTCATTTCATGTGCAATCTTAAGTTTCTTTTTTCTTTTAAAAACTTTCAAAGATTTATTGCAAATGGAAACCTTTTACCCAGCTTAGTCTTCCATAGTTCTGGGAAGTGTATAGGCCGCAAATTCACAACAATGCTCCACCTCTCTTCTCATTGACAGACCAATTATCAGAACAGTTTCACACAGTAACTACTGCAGACATTTATATAATCTTATTACATTTTCCCCACTATAATGGAAAAGCATATAAATACTAAATGAGGTGAGGCTGACTTGGCAAAACATCATAGATGTGACCATAACATTGTCATTAGATCTCAGAAGATCTGCTACATCCATTCTGCAGATTCTATCTGGATTATCAAGGCATGCCTCTTCCTCCAAATAAATAGTAATTTATATATTATTATTATTATTGTTATTATTATTAAGTACTAAAAACACTTCAGCATCCATTCCTGAACTGTCAGACAATTGTGTTTGGTACTTAGCTATCTTAAAAATGTAGGAAAAACATTTGAATGGTAAGAAGCAAATAGAAAATTAATGAGCATTAATTAAACAGTATTAATTACCAGATACAAAGCAGAATACATGCTTCAGAAGGGAAGAAGACTTCCACAAACACAAAAATGGGCTTCAAGAAAGTTAACCTTTTCAGAAAAAATCAAACAGTAATTTCTTAAAACTTTCTATACAGACAGAGAGTGGAGAGAGTGTGAAGTTTGGGACAGAAAGGTGGGGCCTAGTACCTTCAGACGTTCTCTTGCGTGGCCGGGGTCACGCTCCGCCTCCTCCAGTGTTTTCTCCGCATCGTTGAGCCACTGTGTCATCGTCTTCATGTCAGCGCTGTACCTGTTCCACTTCTCTTGGGACAAGTCAAAGCGCCTGGAGCAGAAATGAAGTGAAACCAGGACATGGCTGAATTTACATATCTTGCCGCTGCAAAGCCCACACATCTTATGGTGGCATCGGCTGAGGCAGACCTGTGGTCCACTTCCTCAGCACCTCAGCAGAGGAAGAACTGAGCTCTCCTTCCCTCTGCAAAGCCCCACTACCTCACCACTCGTTCTACCCTCCCTGATTTCTCCTGTCCTGATGATTCAGCTTCCGCACTTCTTTCTGCCGCCTGAAAAGGCTTTTACTGAGATAGGGGAAAATTGATTTTCTCTACTGCTCCCTAATACCTAGAGGGCCACATGATCACACTCCTGTTATGCACAAAATTGCACATATTCGTGAGATTATATTCACCACTCAAACAAAAGAAAAAGGGAACCAAAAAGGATTAAATTAAAGTTTTATGTCTCTGACAGACTGTGTGGTACCTCGGGTACTTCTAGGTTTGATCTGATTTGTTTTATCAATTCATTCCTAAAATTTGTTAAATGTTCTATGTATTCCTCATTTTTGATAATCTGTCTTTGTGACGGGTCCCTCATCCTGATTGGGTACGTACGCTCTCCGGTCATGGTACAGCTTGTTAACCTTCTCCCAGTTGGTGCTGAGAAGCAGCAAAGTCTCCTGGACATGTTGGATTTCTTGAGGAGTTGCAGCATGGAGAACATCTTGCTTTCTGGCTTGGACACTCTCTACCAGAGGCTGTAGTTTCTCCAGTTTCACTTTCACGTCCTGCAGCACAGAGCCACAGAGTCAGACATTTCACTCATCTCACTAACCTTGACTCCTTTACACACACATGTCCCACTGTCTCTCACACACAGGTGTATACATACATGCATACATATATACATACATACCTGTAGGCACTGCTCCTGCTTGGGCAGGTCATAGTACACTGCCCAGTACTCAGGGGAGTTGAGCAGGAACTCTGTCTCAGCGATGGAGTGCAGTAGATCGCGAACATCATTTAAGTATGCCTTGAGACAGAACAAAAGCAATTTTCAGCCAGAAAAACAACACATTGAGCTAACTATTGAAATCCCATCTAACCAACCTCTATGATCTCCACAACATCAGTTATCACTCTGTACTAATTGTCCTTCAGAGCTGCCAGCAATAATAACCACAAGCCCTGCCACAAGTTCAACCACAAGTTTGATCCTCACTGAATCCTGATCATAACCACAACTTTTAGCAATACTCCATATCATTGACCAAAGTACACAACTGTCCATAAACCCAATACTAATTAAAGCACTGACTCCAATCTTAACTACTAGACTGAATGCAGTTTATCAAGTTCAATGCACGCAAGCTGCAAAACACAGCTTTACATAAAAAGCTAAACTTTCAGAATTTTTCTGAGGCTTTCCCATTTATATTCCAGTAACATATTCCAATCGTAATATGCTGTGCAACATAAAAAATTAAACATGAACATTAGTGGAAATAAGAGGTGCATCTAAATCTCCTAATCACAATGTTAGTAAAGCCTATACTGCACTGTTTTTAGGTTTTAAGACTACATACCTTTATTGAGCGTAAAACTGGGGCTGCATATTCGCTATAGATTTTGTGTCACAGACCAAAGTAAAGACTGGAGCATTCAATGCACACACTTCTCTTAATAATTTATCATCTTGGTAACTTTTTTTAATGGAAAAATGTTTAACAAAGATTTTCTACATTTTGTCAGCACTATTTGTTAGTGTGACTTGGGTTCAGAGTTCCTTAGTTTGCAAGTCACATTTTTTTAAAGCCTTCTGGACCAGGAACAGCCTGGAATCAGTAAATACAGTATTTCAAACATAACTGCTGGAGCGATTTTACTGGGTACACTCAAAATTGATAGCAGTAGCTACCCTATGGTGATAGACAAAATGGAAAAAGACAAATTTAGTTAATGTGGTTTTCTGAACAACAAAAAGATGATTTAGTTCCAATCAATCAGCGTGCAATGTTCCAGTCAAACTTAATGGCCTCTTTATGGTTCTCTTTATTTAGGCCATCTTTTCAGCACTCATAACATTACTCCTCTTTTAATGGGACAGTTCATGAGTTCCTTTCAACACTCACTAAGATAAAAGGATGGGTCTCCAAAATATGAATTTTCCCTACTTTGTCATTCTGCTGCTGAACATCAGTTATCACATGGGCTGCTAATAGCAGACTGTGCTCTGCTTATTGATATCCCTTGTCTCCTCAGACCCTGATTTATTTTCCCAGTGGGCTGCTCCTCACATGACCCAGTGCAAACATCCTTTGGACCCATTTGGGTAAAAACAATTAGATTTCACAGCATGATTCCGCTGCATTTCTTGCATGACTAAATTGAAAACAGTCATTAGATGAACAACTGACCGATAAGAGGCCAGCTGGTCTCCCAACTTTAATCTGCACATTTTTCTCTACAACTTCAATTAAACTGGCAGACAGCTGGGGATGACCTCTTCATAATATATCACATGACCTGTGCAGGTATGAATCCCATGAACTTGGCTGCATGAACAACTTCAAAAACAAAGGATATGCTTTATGTAAAAGGTACTGTATGTTTTTAGCATGTAAATACTTGTAGGATAGTAGATAGTTGCTTCATAGGCCTTATATGGCTTCATTAGCTTACTAGCTACGGTCACATCTGTCTCACAGTTTTAATTTTAGTTAGTGTCATTTTTTTGTGAGTGCTTTGAACAGCATATCAGAAAATGACTTCATAACTACAGGATATTATTATTAAATGCAACCGCAATTCATCTAAATAATATTATTTACAAATACAGTCACCTCAATAATACTAGCACCCTTACCGAAGATGAGTTAATAGGCTGTGCAAAAATCCTTGAATGCGCAATATTCAAGGATTTCAGGTTTAAATGCTTTTTTCAAATGTTTCATATCTAGGATTAGGAACTGTAATCCTCTCATCATGAGCCTGGATCCACAGCACTGCCACCAAAATAATCATTTCATTATCTTTTTACCATTTCAAAACACAATCAGATGCTGCTATTTCATTATCAAATTTCACATGACTGTTACATTTCTGTATTTAATTGCCAAAAGAATGGGAAACTCTATGGCTTTATGTCTATGGTGGTCAAATCTTTCTGAAGGTAAGATTTGAGCTGATTCATCTCCAGGCATGGGTGCTTGAAGAGACTCCCTGGCATTCTGGAGAGAAAACTGTTAAGACACGGCTGCAAGACAGCTACTGTGGGTACCTTAATTTCCTGCTGTCTTACTGGTAGCTTGCTATAAGTGCCACATTCAAGAGGGACTGGGTGCCGAGGAGATGGCACAGAATTCTCTACATTTTATTTCCTGGAACCATGGCCAATTAAAGGGGTAGGGGGAGGGGCTTCATAAAAATGTATGAGCCAGCAGGAAACCAAGTACCGCAAAGCCCTCTGTGCAGAATCCAAGCTTTTTCACAACCTTGGTGCTTTCCATTTCAATAATCATGAACTTTCAAAGTTTTCAAGGATCTATTGCACAGAGGCCTTCATGGGTCTGTAAATAGGTATAATCTTCAGGTAATATGACTAACACCACATGCTGTTGGCAGAGGGTCAAAATAAAAAGACCAAACAAACAGATCAAATGACAAGAGCTCCAAGAATGATTGGGACGTTTGGGACAACTGACTGTAGTCGTTAGTTATCTCCATATTACTGGGGCTGGTCCAGTCATGAAAAATATGAGGTGACAAACCTAAGCCTATGTTTAACACAAATTCATAGCTTTTGTAATTGTCTGTATTGGAATATGCTTTTGTAAAAGCATACATTTAAATTCATACACTTTTGGATGTTTTCAATGGGATGAAGCATGTGCAAAATTATACTCAGAGGAAAGGTGTCAAATACTAAAAAAACCTTGTTGTTGCATTCTTCAGCAAGGTACTGAACCTCAAATGTTTTGGTCCATATCTTGCAGTATAAATAGATAAGATTTAGCAATACAAAGCAAGAAGAAGAAAAAACAACAACAATAATAAACCCCTTTTTCTTTTGTAAATGTTTTCTGACTGCTTATAGCCGTGAGATCCATAGACAGGCTACGATGAACTGTACAATGTCCGATCTACCTACTGGAAAAATATTAAATGCGCCAACACTGGTGTTACCTTCACATTGAAAACAGATATGTGAAAAGTAAATTTGACATGGGTTGACAATTAGATGTATTCATGACATCATAAATACAAACCATCATGGTATCGAAAACTGTCAGAAAACATGAAAAGGTGTGAACGTTATGGGTTTATATGATTCCATATTCCATCATTACATAATGTTGAACATGCATCTTGCTATTGAAAACAGAATTAAATCAATAAGTGTGGATGTAAGTGCTTCAGTTGGCAGCTTCCCTCCTGTTTCATTGAACAGTCATCAATTCAAATGTAAACCCGTGTAAAAAGGAGTCAAATTTCCTCCTAATTTAATATGCACCATGCTTTTTTAGTATTACTTTGTAAATGAACCACAAAAAATGGTTGGTCAAAACCTAATCCATCTTCCATAACAAAATATTTGTAATTTTATGCAGAACATCTGTTCTCCCATCCGATTTGATATTAACTGTGTTGAACAACTAACCACAGCTGTTCCCACTGCAGTCAGTCATGCCAATAATCCATCACTCCAATCATCCTCATAGTGCATCCCTCAAACATTGGGTGAGTAGCATGCTTCACACAAAACAATGGCAGTGGCGAATCAATGAGGCAACAGAAACCAACAAGTCCTCCTGCTCCTCAATTTCAGGTCAATGTGATTGATGACTTATTTATTTGATTGATGACTTATTTATTTGATTGGTCTCCTGAGCCCTTCAGGTCATGCCAGTGGTTAGTGGCACAGAATTAGTAGCAGCTCCTTTGAGGCAGGGGGTTGGGGGTTGGGGGGGGGACTCACACTTTGTATGGAACGTCGGAAAGGAGCGAATTTGCCATCAACCTCTTCCCAGCGTTTGTTGAGCTGGGCGAGGCGAGGCTCCACGAGCCGTGCAGCGCCCCCATCAGCCAACACCTGGGCTTGTACCCGTAACTCGCTCAGCTCCACACTCTTCTGCTCCAGCTCCGAACCAATCTCCTAGTGACCAAACCATTCACAATCACACAGAGGGAAACAATCCACACAGCCACACAGGGAGAGACCATTCCCAGTCACACAAGGGGACACACCCGCAGCCATACAGGGAGAAACCATTCCCAGTCACACAGGGGGACACAACCGCAGCCATACAGGGAGAAACCATTCCCAGTCACACAGAGGGACACACCCACAGCCATACAGGGAGAAACCATTCCCCGTCACACAAGGGGACACACCCACAGTCATACAGGAAGAAACCATTCCCCGTCACACAAGGGGACACACCCACAGCCATACAGGGAGAAACCATTCCCAGTCAAACAGGGGGACACACCCACAGCCATACAGGGAGAAACCATTCCCAGTCACACAGGGGGACACACCCATAGCCATACAGGGAGAAACCATTCCCAGTCACACAGAGGGACACACCCGTAGCCATACAGGGAGAAACCATTCCCAGTTACATAGGGGGAAACCATTCACACAGTCACCCAGGGAAAAACCATCCATAACAACATAGATGAAACCATTTCCAGTCACACAGGGAGAAACCATCAGGGGAAACCATGCCCACAGGCATGCCACAAGAAACCATCCACACAGTTACACAGGGAAAAACCACCCACACAGTCATACAGGGAGTGCACAGTCATACAGAGGAAATGAAGAGAGAGAAAGTTGCCATCAGGGGGCACAAGTTGCCCACTTTATTATCATCACTCGTGTGTTTACAGTGTTTACAGACTTTTCACTGGTGTCAGAGAGGAGGCTGCAGGGCAGCTTGTGTAAGGATTTCTGAGTGCATGGTGTGCATGTGTGTGTGTGTGTGTGTATGTGTGTGTGTGGGGTTTTCTGCCTGGTGTTGCATGGTCTGTGTGCATGTGTTGTATTGTGTCTGCATGTGTGAATGTGGGCGTTCATGTGTGTGTGATTGTCTCTGTCTGTGTGTTGTACTGTCTTTATTTGTGCGCATGTGAGCGGGTGTGTGTGTGCATGGTGTAGAACCATGGCCACAGCACTGGACCCCATTACAGGCTGAGAGCAGCTGCTCCTTGACAGAGGAAGGAAGAGATTTTATTTGGGAGCAGGAGGGGAAAGGAAGTCTGTACACACAGCAGAGGAGCGGTCAGGGAGCCCTGCGTGCCAGCCCTCCTCCCAGTTACTCAGCACAGAAAAGAAGCGGTGAAATGAGTGGTGACACAGAGGGGGAGGTCGCTGTGTGTGGACAGGTGTGTGTTTATGCACGGGGGGGGAATGTATTGTGGACAGGTAATTTTTGGAGAAGAGGGCACAGGTGTGACTGACAGGTGACACTCAAAAGGAGGGTCTCAACATGCACGACAGGCCTTCCATTTAGCGAAATGTCATTGTGATCATCTGTAACAAAGACACACATAGTCAAATTATACCCACTCCAGTTCTCTGCATAGACACACTTACTAGTGCTACTGACAAACCCTCCACTTGCCTTTCTGTTTTCTTACTGGTTGCATTTTTTGTGACAATATGTCTGCATATGTTCAGTGTGTGACAGTAAACAGTGTGTATCTGTGTGTGTTTATACATGCTTATGCAAGTATGTATGTGTATGCATTGGTGTGTGAGACAGTACATGCTGTATAACCATGCCCAATATATCCATAAATGGGTATGTGTGAATGTGTTAATTTACATTGTCTGGTTCTGAACATTGGATAAAGTGTGTGTGTGTGTGTGTGTGTGTGTGTGTGTATGTGTGTGACTGCAAGAGACTAAGTATGGACGATTGGTGTGTGATTCTGCGGATAGAGTGCGTGTGAGTGCGTTTAACATTGTGTTTGTGTGTATGTGTATGGAAGTATGTATTTGTGTTTGATGGCTAATTCTTTAAGTAGCCTCCCAGCTGGTCCTACCTTTACCCTCTGCTCCTGAGGGGGGTCAGGCAGCTCAGCCACGCTCCTCTCAATGTCATCCAGCCACTGCAGGAGGTCGTCTGACTTCCTCCGGTACTGGTACCACTGCGGAGCGATTGCCAGTGCTTTCCTCTTCCGCAGGGCCCGCAGGTCCTTCACACAGCAAGTCACGAGGGGTCAAGTGTGAGCTGAAGTCAGGCCCACAGTCCCATCCAGCAGCACTACACTACAAACACTATTCACCCTCTCATATCAGCAATAACAGCATGACCATGAAGTGTCGTTGGATTACATTTTTCCACCACTGCATTTTGACTTATGTCCTCCTCATAAATGATTAACAGCTGGTGGACTGAGGAAGTGCTTTGTACCACTTACAGTGGCCAACGTGAACATGTGGCATCTTAATGCAGAATTCCAATGTGTTTTCTTGCTGTTTGTAGGCATGCTCACAGTGTCATTTGCATCTACCATCAAAGCCTTGTGCTTGATGTGTTTGTGTGTACCTTCACAGTGTTGTACTTGCTGTTCAGCTGGTCGTGTTTTAATCGGATCTCCTCCCTTTTCCCCTCATCAGGCACTCTCTTCTGCAGGTTCTCCCCCTTCTCCAGAAGCTCCTTTACCGCCCCCTCATCAGTGTCCTATAAAGCAGAGAATCACGCTGAAGCACATGGAAACACCTAAATGAGCAGTCAGGCTCCAGGGGGCTGGAGAGACTGGGCCTCACAATTTTGCCCCTCAATATACTTATGTAATATATTCAATAATATGTGCATTTTTCTCAATGGGGCTCCATCCTCAAAATTTTGTCTCTGACAAATTAAAAATGCACAAGACATGTGAATATTGCCTGAATGTATATAGCATGTTCAGCCCAGAGCATCTGTTTTGTGATTATTTTAATTAACAAACCATGGCAGTTCATTTAGGCTTCGGACATAAGGTAATTTAATTTCCTGTCAAATTGATTGCTCAGGTTAAGTAATTAAATTGCAGTTATCATGAGAAACACATGGTTTAGCTCTTAAATACTTTATATTATTTATTTTCTTTACAGATCATCTTATCAACAGCACATTTTATGCCGTATCCCTTCCTTTGTCTGCATGTCAGTCCACTACAATACAGCAGCCTTTGAGGCTGGAGATTGCAGACTGTACCCAAGCACTAAGTAAGCTATTTACCTTTGAATATTGCCCAGCTTTTCAGATGGACCACAGACTACTGGCTACTGACCAAATCCCATCAATTTGGAGTGCCATGCCTCTCACAGAACACAGCGAAAGGTCACCTAATCACAGGAAATACCACCCCGCTGCTCAAACTCATTACTGGTACAAAGGTGGATCATTTGTTATGGCTCAATTCCAGCCTGCTTCACAGTTATTAGCCTGAGAGGCTCATGTTAGTTAGGAGTCTGGCACCCCTGTGCTGAGGGGTTGAGATAGTATATGAGAGGAGAGGGTGGCAGCAGGGTGTAGTGGCTGTGCAACTCACGCCATCCTGCTGGAAGTCCTCCTCTTTCAGGTTCTCCCCCTGCTGCACCTCCTCTTCCAGGAGCTCCAGCCAGATGCGAGCCTCACTGTGGTACTGCTCCACCTCCTTCGCTGAGGCAGCGGTCTGAAGATACAGGGCCAGCATCACACACAAACAATACTCTAAAGAAACATATTATGTTTTATCATACATATTTGTAACTGTGGGCCTTACTCACATACAGTAAAACACATGCAACATATAAACACAAACATTAGTCAGATCAGTCACACACAGCGATTACTTACATATTTGTTACACATATTCCGCACTGACACAATCTCATATTACACTAGTCAATCACACATACATGTCCATGAACATACATACACTATGACTCACATGCATTTGCTTACATAATACACTCAAAAACACCCACTATATGCTCAAATACTATACTACTCCCTCACATATACTCAAAAAACAAAAACATGCTTTACAATTGTGTAAAACATTATATAAACGCAAACATTTACAAGAGACGGTACAGTGAGATTTTCAAAGAGGAGTTCAAGTGTCAGAAAAATGTGGAGACACTGTGACTTTAATGATTATTAAATGACTATTAAAGCAAGGTTCACTAAAGCAGGGGTCCACAACCCTAGTCCTGTGCTAGACTTTGTTTTCCACCTTAAATCAATAACCTAGGTAGACACAGGAGACCAGGTGAGACTATAATTAACTCCTTCTACTAGTGTAGTTAAGAGCATAATTTAGGAGAGGAGCAGGGTTGGGCTTTTACAGTAGTGTGCTCAGAAAACACTTTACATGTATGTTTCTGAGACTGCTTTGAGGGCAGGTTTGTCATAGTGTGCATATAGTCTGTTTGGACACAGAAGCCCTTACTGCGCAGCCTGTGTGATCCTTAACCTCAGTACCTGTCCGGTTCTGATCCGCCGGGAGATTTCCTCAAAGCGCTGGTTGAGCTGCTCCACTTTGGGCTCCACCACAGCCCGACAGTGCTCCCCTCTGTTCTTTACCAGGTCAGCAGCCTGCACCTGGACCGCCTCCACCTTCGCACGCATGTCCTCCAGCTCTGCCCGCAGATCCTGCACAGATATCACAGCCAAACACCCCCAGGTAACACAGACTTACACTGGCAAATACCTCAGGTTACACAGGAAGATACATGTACACACTGCCAAACTTGGAACAACACCCAAAACCCATAGAATACACATGCTGGGAGACCCCCACACTCACACACCTTAAGTACTTGCTCACTGGAAGCCTGGGTGTCGGACTCGTCCAGCAGGATCTCTGCTCGGTACATCCAGGCAGTGATCTGAGCAATGTTCTGATCCAGTGACTCCATCTGCCGCTGGTAGTCCTGTGTGGGAGAAGCAGCTCATCTACCACATGCTCCACTCCCTCCACCCTGAGTCTATGGCAGTAACCTTCACTTCACGCCTTATCCCATCAGCCCCCAGCATCCTCCTTATGTTTATATATTAGATTTCATAAATATATCACATTCTACCCTTTGACCAAATTACAGAAAGTCAGGGCTGTACGGCAGCAGTTTACTGGAAGAGAAGAGCACAGCCTGACTGAGGGTACGAGGTAGGGTCTCACTGACCCTACAATGCAGTCATCCTGAGAGTATACAATTTCAATGACAGGGTAGAGCACATTTCAGCAAATGTACAGTCTCATAAGGAAATTCTACTGTATCTGGAGAGAGCTTGTTAACAAGGAGATTAAAGTCCATTAAAGTCCATTCGTTTTCCAGGGAGTGTACAGTCCCACATAGAGAGCAGACACATACTCAGTAAGGGCTGTAATGCAGTGTGCAGTGCAGACAAGCCGCATTGTAATGACTTACCAGCAGCAGGTTGAGCCACTCCTCGCTGCGGGACGTCACAGCGATCCAGTTACAGTTGAGCAGACTGACCTTGTCCTCCACCAGACTCTCCTGCCCTCGGAGCAAGGCCTTCAGTGCGTCGGCCAGCTCCACCACACTCCTCAGCTGTGGCTCGTGCTTCTCCGTCTCCTTCTGCGTGGCCTGGAGAGCGGGGACAGGTGTGTCATACAGGTGAGCCATGAGAGAGGGGTGGCTACAGTGTGTGAAATGGTGTGAAACCATGTGTATCTGTGCCCCACCTTGGCCCAGGCCACTTCCGCATCCAAGTCGTTGGGCATGCCCTCCACAGATGACCTTCGGGTCAACTCTGCGTCCGTCGCAGCCAACCACTCCGTCAGACTATTCACTTCCTTGCGCAATTTCCGTGACAACTTTAAACTCTTCTCCAACTGTTGCTTGCCTTCCGTCACCTTAAGACATACAGCTGACAGTTAGAGGGGCTCCTGGTCACATGAGGGGCCTGAGACCCTTTCCTCTGGATTAACTGATCATTCTTACAGCAGTAAAACCTTCCCTCCAATGCACAGAAATATAAATGAAAGGACATGCACTTTTTGCTATTTTCAAATGCAACAACAAAAAGCTTGCTCATATAGACCACAACATTCTGCTTTCCTGACTTTATTGCTCCCACAACAAACAATACTGAATGATGCTGCCACCCAGTGGAGCAGAGTGAGAGGGCAGGAAGCTGCATTAAGAGCTGGTCTCACTGCGGTGAATGCTCACCTCTCATACAACCAAAACAATCAATCTGCTGTTTGGGAAAATCACTCACGTAAAGCACCAACTTGAAAATGAGCAATGACAATCCGAGTGAGACTAAATCAGGAGCACAGAGTCTGAGCAGCAGTAAATAAGGAGGGTGGGAATGTAATACAAGTGATGGGTGAAAGAGGAGAGGAAAATAGACAGGGTGGTGTTCTGTCAGATAGGAGAGTGAAATCACGAAGAGGACAGCTGAGAAAAGGGAGAGCAAGCAAATTGTGGAAAATTGCAAACATTTTTCCTGGCCAGTAGCATACCTATCAAATAACATTTGATGGATAGAAATTACTAAACACCTATCATTTCAGAGACATTGATACTTTGTCAAAAAACTGTGTGAGAAAGTCCTCCTCCTTGCTGTGCTGTGAAATGTCTGGGAAATACCTGTCTGGTAATTCAATGTCACCCTGAGAGGATTTTCCTGCGGGATTTTCCTGCATGTGAATGGGACAGGACAGGATGACACTGACTGACCTGGGCTCCCAGCTCGTTGTACAGCAGTTTGAGAGCGGTCAGACGCTCGTCAAGCTCTTTGGGATTTTCTGTCTGCTGCCGCTGGACGATCTGGCGCCCGGTCTTTATCACTGTCTCCACTTCGCCCTTCACCTCACTCAGACTCTTATAGAACTTCTGCAGGGGAGGAAGCATTTAGCATGAGCGAAAACAACAACACTTTTACAAAACTACTCCACACAAACCTCAAAAACCTTAATGTACATCTATGCTACACAACACTTCAAAATGATGCTGCAGTACAGCACTGCACTGGAAAAATCATACTAATTACCTTTGTCATCATACTTATGTTCAAGTTCAGATATGGGATTTGAGAGGGAAGGTATTCTGGTTTAAAAATTCCTGTGCTGACATCATTCTGAAGCAGCACTACAGCTCATCTTCCCTCACACACCACAGAACACACAGTCTTGCATGCAAAGGTGTGGCTGTATCTAAATATCTAAATCCTAAGGATGAGGATGCACTCTGCTGTAGGTGGCAGGTGTAAATCCCAAAGATGTCCAGCTGTGAGCCATACCCACCATGCACTGGTCCAGCTGCGACTGCACCACATCCTGCTCCACGCTGCGGATTCCCAGCACCCCCAGCTGTGCTTTCACCTCATCCAGTACCCGCTGGCAGTCCTGCAGGCGCTGCTCAAAGTTGGCCGGCCTCTGGAAAATCCTGAACTTCGTAGACACCTCCTGGAGCTTTTTCTGTGCACGTGGAAACAAAGGGCAGTTTTCTAAGCAGTTATATACACTATATACAGTGCAACATACACTGCAATCTCCTCTAAAGCCACAATTCACACAATAAACATTCCCTCTTTCAATCTCTCTCTCAGTGCACACCTGATTATGTAATTTGTGAATCTGATGTATGTATGACATGTATGTGGTGAACTGTAGCTGTAGCTCACATGTATCTGACTCACTTGTATAAATCATTAGGGATGTAGAGCTGTATATTTCCCCATTGTTTGTGACGCCTGTATCGCACTTATATGATCTATCAGCACACTTGCATATTTCACCTATGATTGTGATGCATCTACCTTACATGTGGCGTACTGTAACTGTATGTTTAGTTTGTGTTCATATCTGTATCTCACCTGTGCGATACACTGTACCAGTGTGTAACCCGCTTATGTTCCTGCAGTGTTTATCTTACCTGTGTCATGTCGATCTGAGAGCGCACCCTCTCGGACGGGTCCCTCGCCTCATTCTTCTTCTTCATCTCATCCAGGGTCTGCTCATGGCTGGTCAGCTCTGCTTGGATTTTCTGTGAATCACATGAAAGCAGTGCTCCGTATTGTGCTCTGGCATGTGGAATGTTCCCCTGCAGCTCCGCTGCTCCTCCACAAGGCGGTGCTCTGCCCCAAGGAAGAGTTCCAGGCAGCTCCTCTGGAGCCAGCCATCCTCCCTCCCTGCCTCAGCACCTCAGTATCGCTAAAGCAACTTGAGAACACTCTGCCTTACACTGCAATCCACACATGCACCAGTGTTTCTCTCCTTTTAAACGGTAAGATACAGAAGATAACTGGAGACAGAGGTATTGCATGAACACTATGAGGATGAGAGGCCGTGTGTCATGTATTCTAATGAATCCACGGCTGCTTTTGTGATGTGCGAGCGAAGAACCGACCCCCAGGGCCCTGCTAATACAAATCTCTCTCTGTCCTTAATTGCATGCTGCACTGGAAGACGAAAGCTGGCTTTGGTAAATAAGCTCATTTCAGCACTATGAGCTGACAGTGAGTAATGGCTCCTTCTGATGGAACATAGGCCCCCCTCCCCCATCGCAACCCATTTTTAGTTTCAGCCCGCGCTTCACTCTAGACACCACTTGACTTTCAGTGCACCTGCTCACTGTCTGTTTAAAGAAAACAGCCAGGTTTAGATACATATTGGACCTCATATCACCCACACACACACAGAACGTTTGCACACAAACACTCCTTGTTTTTTTACAGATCTGATTCCCCACAGAGATTGTTTTCACTCCTCCTCTTTAACTCCCTCCCTCCCCTCTTCTTCTCTCATCTCTGTATCGCCTCTTCCTCTGTTCATTATCTAAGGTTCACCTGTGCCTCCTGAGGTATCTGGCTAGCATCAATGTGGTCAGCGATGTAAGCAGACAGGTGTCGGTCAGTGGCCTGCAGTGACTCCTGGATGAGACGCAGAGCTTTGTCATTCTCCTGGGCCCACTGGACACTCTTCTCCAGCTGCTGCTGCCTCTGCACGGCCTGCCAGAAGCACAACACAACACATGATCACAGTTCTGTTACACCATCAACCGTAACCCTGCAACACAACTTAACACAGCTCCACATCACAATCTCTCCACAACTTCACAACATTGTCCTGGAAAACCCCAACAGACAAACAGTCAAACCTCAACACACAAACAAATTGTTAACCATTTAAGCTCCCAACACGACAAAACCTGAACAGAAGCTTTCATAAACATTATGTAATCACAAAACAATCTTACAACACAATCAACGCACATCTATTCCTCATTTCCCTCCATGTCACACACTAACTTCTCCAGTCTGAGTTTCTTGAACTATGACAAAAGCAAACTTACTGGCAGGGAGCTGATGCGACCAGCACAGTAATCCACCCTTATGATGGCTGGGCTCCGCATCCTGGACCAACACAGCTCCACAGTGACTGACTGAGTCCAGCATACTCCAAACCCTCCAGTTACATCATAATCTCAGTACTGGTAGTGAGAGTTCATGTCACTAAGTAATCCACAATGCGATTAGCTATTAATAGACTTTAACAAGAATTACAGCCCAGTCTTTTACACCATAGGTCATAGCTGTAGAACGTTTACCCAGGTGAGACTCCATTCCATGTCAACACTACATGCCAACTATTTACATTAAGTCCTGAGGCTATGATAGTAAGGCTATTTATTTACTTACTGTGTGCTCAGGTCAAACACAGCCTTGCCTTTAAGTACATTAACTACATACAGTTATGTTAAATAAACTCAAGTTAAATATTGATCATTTTTCAACTGTAGATAGCCTTTAGCATCACTGTATAGAAAATACTTCCTGCTCCCTCCCCTTTATCATCTATCTTCCTGTCTTTCTCTCTGGCCCACTTCATCTCTCTCTCTATCCATCATTTAGGGGGGCACCCATGGGGATATTGTGGGTTGGTAGTGATATCCGATATTTGCCCAACCATGTGTCGATTCTGCTGCAGATGCTGATGTTTCAGGAAGCTTTTTTTCTCATGCAAGTACTGGGAAAATTGAATTCCCCGATAGCTGTGTGTCATGCTCTTCCAAGCAAAGCAATCACCTAGGGTAGTAAACAGAATTCATGTACACAGAGAATAAAAATCTATAATTAAGCTTCAAATTAAAACATTTGTATTATTTATACCGTCAGCTCCCTAGCTGTTCTGTAACCAGCTCATTAAACTGGATGAACTGGCACAGAACAACAACAAAAAAATCAAGCATAAGCAAAAATGTATTTACTGAATATAACAAAGGAAAATAAATGAACTAATAAATACATTTAGCCTTGAGGATCCATACAATAGGACCCCATTTCTTCATTTTGGGATGTTCTCAAAGCAATTTTTTAAATATAAATCACAGCTGAAGTTCAAAAGCGGATGGTGTCCCCATTATGTAATGATGAAGCAGCACTGCCCTTCATGTTACCATGTAACAGAGACATTGGATAGCTTTGCCTCTCTCCAGCCATCGAGCAATACCTTTGAACTGGCCATCGTGTAAACAGCTTTTTGACATCTGAAAGCCGCGTCGATCAACTGTGCAGTTCAGCCGAACGTGGACAAAGGAGGCATTTCTAAGCTCCAAATGTCTTTTGTAAAGCGCACAGGTGAAATGTTATCTGTAAGTGAGTGGATGAGCCAATGACGAAGCCAATGTGTTTCTGTACAGAAAAAGCATTCTATGAAAACCCACTGGCTGTATGGAAGGGTTTTAAAGTGCTCAAAAAATCATTAATAATATGGCACAAAATATTTCACTATTACTTCCTGATTCTCCTTTGCCCTTTCTGATTGTCACAACATGGTCTGTGAACGCTGGAAGGATTGCTCCCAGACACTTTGACAACACAAGAGGCTTGGTGGGGTGAAATACTGTCAAACAGTCTAATAGATAATCCGATTTGTTGAACAAAATTTCCTCAAGCTCTTTCCTTCATACAAATGCTTTTGCATACATGTACAAGGAAATTGTTTTAAAACCATTAAAAAGCTATGTGTTTCCAAAATCGTACACAACACATCTGGTAATTTAGCGTTGTTTTTTATACACAACTACCTTATACTGTAGAAATGTTTCAGTCACATCTCTGGTCTTTATTACTAGAAGTAGAAGGATATAGTTGGCAATTTGTCATCCTTCATTGCAGCGATCTGATGTCAGACAATTACAGTATATCACTGTAACTCCAGCTATCTTTCTACCTGTATTACTGTGTCATCCAAGTATTTCTCAGTTCACCTGTCCTTCTCCATCTGCCACTGCATCTGCCTCCATCTCTCTATCCATCACTCTACCTGACTGTGTTCCATTGAGGCTTCCGCTATTCCTGTTTCTCACTGTCTCTCGGCTGTCTGAGAGTGTGTTTGTGTGTCTGTCAGTTCATCCTTCCCACCCAACATGTGCGAATAGTACTCACAAACACACGTGTGCCGTCTGAGAGCTTGACTAGCTCCTCTCCCCTATAGATGATGAAGATACATGATGAGGAGGCACCCTGCTTCATCTCCCCCTGTCTCTGCCTGAAGGAAGGGTCCTCTTCCAGTGACTCCTCAGGGCCACTGAGTCTCTACTCAAACACACTGACCCATACAGCTAGCACTCAGACAGACTGACTAAAAAGGTTTAAAGCTAATCTGCCTGTCCTTTTGTCCCTGACGTTGTTGATACATCATAACACTAATACACCACGAAACAGGAATTAATACAATATGTACATGGCCTGAAGTGCTTATCTGTACACTGTAAGCACTATGAAAACCATTTGGGCCTCACAGCACTGACCTGAGGGGTCTACATTTCATTTCAGGTACCTTGCTAATGATAGGTATTAAACAATTCTTGTTTCATTTAATAGCTAGAAAAACAGATGTAGCTTGCATGTTGAACTGGAAAAATAGGAGTTGTTTAAAAATACATATGAGACAATTGATCCATTTTCCATGTAACTTTCTCTAGGAAATGGCCACATAATAGTAATTTCATATAAAAATGTAAATGTTAGTGAATAAGCTGGAATCTGTGAACCGGCAATAGCTAGCTAACTACAGATCACAATTAAGCACATGGCTACCTGGCCTACCATCTGTTGAATTTCTGTCTGCCAAGTACTGGACTTGGACTCTAGTCTGTTAAAAATAGCCAATTCATTTGCTAGCCTGCTGAAATCAGCCTGAAAATATCTTGGGAAGATACAGACATCTTGTTAGACTAATCACATGCCAAATTAACCATGATGTTTGTACATGAAACATTAACTAGACTTGCCAGGAAGTAAATGACTGTGTTTGGCTTATGCTGTTCTGCGTTGAGAGGGAGGTCTTCTTCTGGGGAGCCAGAAGAGTTAGCTAACATTAGACTAATAACTGCAGATCTGCTGCCCCTGCTTTAAGTTGCAGATTATTCTTGGTGAGATATCTAGCAGGAAAATAAGCAGTGGCAAACACCCAGTCTGTTGTGCCCATTTACACTGTGCCCTGTGTATGGTAAAATATTCTTGAGTAAATTATAATCAAGAAATCACAATGTAAGGCTGGTACACCGGCTGATCTACATTTCTGGATCTTAAAAAATCTGACTTTACATTGATCTCCAGTGCAGGGATATTGGGTTTTTGTGACATGAGTTCAAAGCCACAAAGAGAGCCATGTGTGAGGTGGATATGCTAATTTAATCCTCTGTGTGTGTGTGTGTGAGAGAGAGAGAGAGAGAGAGAGCACATGCTGGCAAGATATGCACCTGCTTTATGGAAAGTATTTATATAGGTCAGGCGTGACAGATGCAGAACTGTATAATCCTGTGTATAGGGTGAAAGTCAGTGGTACAGTGCTTCAGTATCCTTCAAGGTATAAGCCATACAGTATCATGCACTCCTCAAGCCAGCGTTTGATGTCAGCTGCTCATATTGTAAATGACTGTCACTCCTACAAAGGGCTATGGCCAGTCATGGCTGCTTTTACACCTCACTTTTAACAAAACTACATAGTTTCACTGAGGACACATAAGAGACTGTGTAATCATGTAAGCAGTGCATTGTCTTTGTACTGTACCTGGTTCCATCTTATGCTGAACACTGATCATCATCTCCTCTACCTCACTATATCCTCAAACTCACATGACAACTTTTGAAAGCAGGTAAGGATATCATGTAGATTGGTGTAAGTACAATCAGTTACGGCTAAAATTACTTGTTCATTACCTCGGCTGTCCTAGCACACTGCATGCACTTTTGTCTGGGGAAGAGTGTAAACAATCAATCGCCACAGATGTACATAAGTATCAACCACTGGTCTGCTTACCACATGGTACTAAATCCTAAACAGCTGCAAGTTTCACCAGTCCCATTACTTCAACCAGCTTCATAGGCTTCAAAAGCAATCTCCAATAGTATTTCTCCACTCAGAACAGCTACTGAAGTCCAACCAGTCCCATTTCTGCTCCCTTATCAGGTGCATCAACCGCAGAAGCTACACCAATCACATTATTCCAGCAGAATCAGCCGCTCAAATTCCACCAACCACATTACTTCCTCCTCATCAGCAACAGATGTTTTGCCCATTAGGATATCATGTACTCACCCGCCCCATTAGGTCATCCCAGCGTGCATTGAATGCATCTAGCTTTTGTTTGATGAGGTCATCCAGGACCCCGCCGTCCATCAGGGTCTGGGCCAGCTCATTAATCTGAGTACGATTGTCCTCAGGGTGACGAAGCAAGGTTTCCAACGCCTAATGACAGAGAGGGGGTGAGAAATGGAGGTGAATACAGAGGAATTTATACAGAGGTTCAAGAGTGAATTTGGGGTACAGAGCTGAAGGAAACCTTCACAGGGAAGAGAGGGTATGGGTAAGTATGTTCAGTTAAGGATTCCAGGAACACTGTGGAGGAGACTCACATCAAGTGCTTCAGAGATTTCTTCTGCTCCTCCTTGGATGTTCTCGGTCTCCTGCAGCTTCTTCTCCAGCTCATCCAAAAAGCTGTTCTCTTGCTCCAGGTATGAAAGCAGTTCACCCCAGCATGCCCACACTTCCTGCAGGCACAGGCAGACAGTAAGTGGATCTCCTCATTTCAGTCTTGCCATCCAAGAACCAAAAAAAATCTGAGTTTTAATACTTGTAATAAAAATATGCAACATCAAACCACCGTTTGGAATGCGGCTTAACATTTTCCACAGTGGGATTAAGGCAGTTTTTATCTATGAGAGTGATGTGTGTGGCCTGAAAATGATAAGGAATGGAGCCAAATCCCCCGCCCAAAAAAAACAATTAAACTTGGAAATTTGAAGGATTATCCCACATGTTCACAGGAGAGCAACAAAGAAAGCCTTAAGGGCTGAAATGGTCTCGATAATGAAGAGGGATATATAATCGCACCCTTATCCCCCCAGGCACTGTAAAGAAGACCTGTGGACAATCCTCCTGGGCAGTGTGTAATCACACTGTAAACACAGACTGTCACAGTCAGAGAGACAGCATGTGATCACACTGTAAACACAGACTGTCACAGCCAGAGAGACAGCATGTGATCACACTGTAAAAACAGACTGTCACAGTCAGAGAGACAGCATGTGATCACACTGTAAAAACAGACTGTCACAGTCAGAGAGACAGCATGTGATCACACTGTAAACACAGACTGTCACAGTCAGAGAGACAGAATGTGATCACACTGTAAACACAGACTGTCACAGTCAGAGAGACAGAATGTGATCACACTGTAAACTCAGTCTATCATAGCCAGAGAGACAATGCAGAATCATACTGTGCAACAATTTGTCACAACCTTAAAGACAGAGTGCAAGCACACTATGAAACAAACACAATCAGTGTTTAATTACCTTTTCATTCAGCCTGTAAGGCTGTTTTACTGAGCGATTACTCTGTCACTCAGGTGGAGTGCAGAGGGAACTGTGCTTTAACTGCAGGAAACCAGGGGAAACCCTGCTGTTTGTACCCTTGAGAAACGCACTCAACCTGAATTGTTTCAGTAACATCAAACTGCAGAAATGGATAATAGTTAGACTATGCTCTGTAAACTGTGCAACAGAAAGCTATCAAGAAAGTAAATATGACAAAATATTTATTTTTCACTGTTTATTTTGTTTGTTGTTATTTTTCCCCTGGGTTTGGGATTTTGGACTTCTGTTATTCACACATATTTATATTTATAATATAAATATATAATTGAATATATCATTTAAATTATAATATTATATTAAATTAAAAACTCAAAAAATGTTATTCTTTTCACTATCTCAGCAATGAAGCTTTACAGTACTTGTCTCTCTAAGCAGCTAATGATAATTTACCTCTGTAAAACTACTGAGCTATATGGTCTTAACCAGATGAAAGCAGGAGACTGAAACTCAGAGGGAAAGGTTCAAGCACAACAATGTAGGGTGGCAATCAGTGGAGGTGGAGTGACCAAAGGCAATGCATACGCATGGAGGGAAAGAGTGGCTATGAGACGTGGTGAGCGTGAGAGTGCACCTGTAAGGACCAGAGCTCACCTCCAGGGTCTTGCACTTTCCATTGAGCCTGCTGCACAGGCGCTGGTAGTTGGTGGTCAGGACCTGCAGCTCAGCAGTCAGGGCCTCATGGGCAGCCGGAGGGGCCTTAGAAAGGAAGCTGTTGACTGAGTCTGTCAGGAGGTTCACCTTCACCTCCTTCTGAGCCACCTCCTCCTGCGCCCTCTGTGAGGGTGAGAGAAAAAAATGGTTTTCTGCTACACCGCACAGATAAGAAAACTTCCAAAGCTCCTGCCAGCAGCAACACTACAGTGGTTAAGACCAAGATCACAATAATGACTCCTGTCATTGAAGTCACCATTAGTAACAACTCATAAACTCCCAAGATACCCATTAGCAAAATTTCAATATTGTACTTATATGGCAGCGACTATAATAATTATTATAGTTACATTATTATAGTATGACATTAAGATGGCATTAAGTGTGCTGGAAGTTGCTCATTAGGTGTTTTGTAGTGTTTGTGTAATGTGGGTCCTAGGGTGGGCAATGGGGCTGTACACACCTTCAGCTCATCCACAGCCTTGCGCAGCTCCTCCGGGGTTTTGTACTGGAAGTCACGCTCCAGGAACTCCTCTTCCGCCTGAGTGATCCACTCCTGCATCTCTGACAGATCTTTCCTCAGGCTCACCGTCCTGTCCAAGCCACCTTTCAGGGCAGACTTCTTTGCATAGGCCTTGAAGAGATGGCACAGCTTAAGTTCACTCACAGTGTAGGTGTCATTCACAAGCAGGGGTCAATCCCAAACACGAGTCACTCATAGTGTAAGGGTCACTCACAAGCAGGGGTCACTAACACACAGCTGTCAGTCTTATAGAGGGGTTCCTCATAGACAATAATCACTCACAGTGAAGGGTCACAGATACACTTGAAAGATGGGAGTACTAACAAGGAGGGCACTATCATAGATGTGTTGGCAGACACTTTTGATTACCTGTTTACAGATATTTTCCCACTGTGCATTGAGCTCTGCAATTTCTTTCTGCAGCTTGGCGGCAAAGGCAGGCTCCGCATCTCTCTTCAGGGCATGGCCCACCTCATTGATGCCATTTAGACTGGGCTGGATGGTGTTGATGTCATTCACTAGGGCCTTAGCAGAACAGGTGTGCCAAAGTCACACAGGTGTGGAAGGTACAGGAGACAGGAATTAACAGGTAAGTCACACAATAAACAGTGTGGGAACACTCATTTCTGCCTGCACATGCACCTCACAGCTCATAGCAGGCTCCTGCTCCCCTGGAGCTCACGCTCTGCCCTCCTCCTTACCGTGCACTGCTCCAGCTGCTTCTCCAGGGCCTCTGAGTCACCCAGCGCTGGCCACTCCTCATTCAGGAACACATCCACCTCCGCCATCCACTTCTTCAGGGTTTTTGTGTCATTCTGCAGAGAGCGACACATGAACCATGTAAACAATGTCTGTTCTTAATGACATTCTCTCTCCTCTCTCTCTATCCTTCTGATGCTGTACCTGGAACTGCTGCAGTTTTCCCATCAGGTTCTGCAGTGTCTGTGCCCGCTCTGACAGCAGCTCCAACAGTTTCTTCCAGCGCAGAAGGATCGGTTCCAGTTCGGCGCGGTATCTGTTGCCGACCTCAGGAGGGGCCTTCTGGCACACCTGCTCCATGGTGACCGTCAGGTAGTCGAGGTCACTCTGGTGCTCCTGCACCCCTGTCTGCAGGGCCTACAGAAAGGTACACACATAATAAGCCATGGTAAGAAAAGCATTGATGCAGGGTTACTGATGTACTAGCCACTACACTCCACTACTAGCCTGGCAAAAACAGTGCAGTTCAGAGCAATTACCCTACCTACTTTTAAGGACATAAACAATATCTTACACATCAAATCAGTTAAGGTTGGTTCTAAGGTGAAGGAAATTATTCAAAATGGGAACTGAAACTAATTGTAGGACTCAGTGAAATGATTAAACAGGAACAAGCGGCATATGTATAATACAGTGCAGTCCATAAGTATATGAAAGCTAACATTTTTTTTGTTGTTTTGGCTTTGTATGCCAGCACATTTGATCTGAAATAAAACAATCACCATGACGTTGAAGTACTGACTTCTGGCTTGAATTTAAGGGTGTTCAGAAAATTCAGAATAAATCACTCAGAGACACTGAAAAATGTTAGCTGCATCAAAAAGAAATGTTTGACACATTTTTAGGAAGCAAGAACATACTGGTGAGTTCAGTAATTTCCAAATAACATAGTAGATTACAGAAGACCAGTGTAGTGGGTGAGAGAAGCATACTTGAAATGGAGAAGAAAAACCCCTTTACAACTGTCCAACGGATCAGGAAGACTCTCCTGGATGTGGGCGTAGTTGTGTCAAAGACTACACCAGCATAACCTCAGAGGGTTTACTGCAAGATGCAAACCTCTGGCAAGCCTGAACTGTAGATATCTGTGGCAAAGTTTTATAGACAGGTGAGACTAAGATTAACCTGGACCAGAGTGATGGAAAGAGAAATGCCCGGGAAAAGGAAGGAGCAGTTTATGATCCAAATGACTGATGTCTTACATTGCATTGCTTATTACTTCAAGAGTAAATGCTGTTCCCAAGTGGCTGGGTATAAATGTCTGGAAATCTTATCACTTCACAGACTAACATCTACTGATTACAGAGATCCAAAAATGTGCAGAAAAATGGTCACTATAAACAGTTACAGCAAAAAAAATCAATAGAATAGAGAATGCCAGCTTCTGCCAAGAGCCTCCAGGCAATTTTTACCCAGAACTTGTTATCTCTCATAAATTCACCTCATTTTAACAATACACACATTTTTGTTAATGGTCAGTGGCATACCCAAAAAATGCTTGCATATCTGTCTTCATGTAATGAAGAAAATGTCATGATAAAAAAGTTAGCATTTGAGGATGAAACCTCAGAAAAGTCTGTTATATCCAAAAGTCAAACACAGTACATCCACAAATCAGTGGAAAATCATGGAAGAACCACACAGAGGATTGTGGTGTGCTGAGCCTGGCAACATTGTGCCATCATAACGTCAGTAGCCTGCAGGCCAAAAGCTCACCCACGGAAGCTCTGCTCATCATCAGAGTTGGGTGCTTCACAATTCCTGATACAGGAAAAGCCAAGCAAGTGGCCTTTGAAATGCCACTATGCTTACCAAGGAACGAAGGATTGCCACTATTTGACAGAACCACAGAACTGATGGAGAAATCTGAGCTAGCCTTCCTCTCATGGCCTGAAAAAGCAGCTCACAAGCCCATCTGGTAATGGAGGAAAGCAAATGATTGCCTTACATCTGGGAAGGTGTACCCAATGTACTGAACAGCATGTTAATCTGCTCTTTGCCATTCCCCTACAGACAGTGCAGAAGAGGAGGATGTGAAGCATTTATATAAAAATTTGGCTGGTTATGGCTAAACATGAACAGTGGCTAAACATGAACTCCTCTCATTGATGAAGACATGAATGCTAAAATTGAAAAAGTGAGTTTTGGAGGTCTTGTAAGGACACAATAGAGCAGTGATTGGAAGCATCGTCTTTCATCTGGAATTCCCTAGATAAAAAGCCCAAGAAATAAGCAAGCCACGTTATAATGGGAAATAAACAGAGAACACCATTAATTGACAGCAGTGTTTTTAGAGATTCAGAGAAAGGAGGCAACCTGTGGTGAGTAAACCATGCCTCAAAGAAGAAATGAATAACAAAACAAGACCTTGAATGTCTGAAAGACCAAATGATCAATAGAGACATTGGCTTGAAAGTACACATTCTCGATACCTGCTGGAATGTGTGGATGGAGGTGGACGATATTTGGCCAAAAGCTAGAAATGCAAAATGTTAGCGGGGTAACAATGAAGGAGTGCTCAGGCAGAAATGACAGTGCTACTGAGGGGGTCGGGTGAAGACTGTGAGTGTGTGTGTGTGTGTGTGTGTGTGTGAGAGAGAGAGAGAGAGAGAGAGAGAGAGAGAGAGAGAGAGAATGTTATTAGCATTTCTTTAATAAATTAATACTGTTAATATTGTTAATGTTGTTTCAGTTTATGCAAATGATTGCTTTGGCAATACTATGCTGATGTATGTCAATAAAGCTCATTTTAATTGAATTGAATTGAACTGAATTGAGAGTGAGAGAGAGAGAGAAACAGAGAGATTGGAAATGTATTTTTATTGTGGTGTTCCAAAAAAAAAACTTTAAATTGAAGAAAACGTAATGTAAGAAGATGCATAAGAAAGAAAACGCCTACAAATAAAAAGCCAAAGATGAATAGAAACTGTGAATAATAAGCTGAAGTGGTACAATGGACAACTGAAGCTGAACAAGTGAGGCGAAGCACCAGTAAATGAAAAGGGCCTGCAGAGTTTGTAGCAGACAAGACAGAGGGAAAAAAAGACACCTCAGCCAAGCCAAACAGGGGCAGCAATCAGAGAGAGCGGAACATACAAAACTGACAGGTATCTAGTACAAAGAGACACGAGCCCCACAGTCAGCTTTCACAGGTGGACAGAGACAACGCTTGCAGTTCTTCCACAGACACAGACAGAATTTGAAGTTAAACAATGCATAGAAATTTAGATAGAAACTGTGTGACAGTCAGAGGTAATTTATCTGTCTTATCATCACAGACAGATACATTGAGAGTGAGACAGACAGACACACCAACAGACAAACAGGCAGACAGACAGACAGGCAGACAGACATTTACTACCTGAGCTTTTCTACTTATGTTGTCTAGGCTTCACAGAAGGCAACAGAGACACACTGAGTGAGACAGACAGATCTTGTTGTCAGCCCATACAGCGACACAGAGAGAGTGGAACAGACAGACCTGGATTTCTTTGAGTCTCTGCTCCATCACAGGGTAATGGGTGACTGCAGCAGAGGGGACGGACAGCTGGGCCTCAACCTGCTGCAGCCAGGCTAACAGCGATGTTATTGTCTCCTTATACCGCGGCGGTGGCAAGCTTTCCTGGACTAGAGAAAGACAGAGGGAATAAGGAGAAAGAGAGAAGGAGAGGGGAAAATCATTAGGTCGTGAGAGAGGCAAAGAAAGACAGAAAGCAGTTGGGGGTTAACAATAATTCATCATAAGCTTCAACAGGATTTATCACTGATCCATATGGAACTGAACAATATACAATCTATTCCTCAGTGATCCGTATCTGGTCCATTCCCCCACAGAGATGTTTTCTTAACCACAGTCCTTCCAAATACAAACAGACTAACACAAGGAGACTCATCTCCCTCACGCCCTTCCCCGCTCCTCACTCCAGAGTCAGGATAAATTAAGACCTCACACTTCCATCCTCATTATCAACAGTCTCTTTTCCCTCCAGCTCAGCACCAGTATGTATGGTTTAAAGCAGATCTATATATATACATACGCTCACAGTTCTGCTTTTCTTGCGATATTTGCACACTCCTTTAATCTTAAATGAGCACTTCAATAAAATTATGGTAAATTATATCAATGCTTCTAAAATATCTATAAAGTCAGATTTTTATTACCATAGTTTGTGGCTTAGTGGAAATTGAGTGTTCATGAGGGATAGTATCCATTGCAAGTGGTAGGATTATATAAACAGACATTTGCTCATATGCTTCCTCAGCAAATACCCATAGCATCAGTGTTTTTCCACTGTCCATCTCTGCTTTAGGCCCAATTTTGCATCTTTAATTTACCATCTCCTATTCCCACCCCTACATCAGTACAAACCCAGATGTCCCTTGTCCCAACCCAGCAACACACAGCAGCAAAATACCAGTGTGCACCCTTATTTAAAGTCCCCGTTTCACACCCCTAAAGCAGCCAAAACCCAAGTATACGACCCTGTGCTTCATCCCCACAGAATGCACATGGCCCTGCAGCATCGATATTAGCTGGGGAATCCAATCTTTTCCAAGAGGGGCGGCAGGCGTTTTTTCCCAGCCCAACTCTAATACACCTAATTCTGCTAATGAAGATGTTGACTGAAGACCATGATTAGCTGATTAGCTGAATCAGGTGTTGTAGTGCTGGGTGAGAACAAAAGCCTGCACCCAGAGTGGCTCTTCTCTGATGAGACTGGATGGGACATTGTAATGTGTGGTTAAAGCTCTCCAGAGAGGGGCCCTCACCCTGAAGTAGCTGCTGCTCACGGGCCCTCAAGTCTGCCAGGACCTCCTTATAGTGCTCGGTGAAAGCATTGATGTCAGCGTCCAGGACAACAGGTGCGTCCCCCTCCTTCTCCCGTAGCTCATTCAGCTGGTCCTTCAGCTGGTCCACCTGCGGCTGCAGGGACGAGAGCCGAGCCAACTCATCCTGAAGATGCAGAGAGGAGAGAGAGAGGGAGTCACTTCTATGGATACTATAACAGACCTGACACAATATGAACACAGTCACATATTGTCTATATAATTTACAACACATAAAAAACCAGGATGCCTAGCTCTACAATCTATACTAAAAGTAGCTAAATGTCATGACTACAAAACAAGAAAAAGCTTAATGTGTGTAAAGCTGGGCTACTGATTAGCTGGTTTGCAGGCTAAAGGTTACAACCAAGGTATATAAGACAAACCTTGTTACCTCATTATTCATCACTGTTTGCTTCCAAAATTTGGTGGTGTGATTGCATAAAGGATAAAATAATGTTTAGTTCTAATACTCTGGAACTTTTACATGAGATATTCACAAACTGATGACCAAGTATTGTCATGTTTTCATGCAATACATCTGTAGACTTACTAAATCTAAACTTAACAACTCTACATACACTCAAAAATACACAGCAACATCCTCTCATCACCCTGTAGTCTCACTTAAATAGACACTCTTAATATACACATGAACAAAACAGCCACACAATAACTTCTACACATGCTTACAATATCCAGGGTACACACGCACACACACACACACACACACACACACACACACACACACACACACTCACGAGCATACAAACATACACACTTTTACAAACACTCTTTTTATACAAACATTTTCAAGGTCCATACACTACCACACCAATGCACAAGAATACAAGAGCATTGAAACAGATGGAAAGGAGGAATCACTAAGGACAGACAGGCAGTCAGACAGACAGACAAATAGGCTGTGAGACAGGCAGGTGGACAGATATACACACAGATGGGCTGTGAGAGTGACAGACAGACAGACAGACAGACAGACAGACAGACAGACAGATAGGCCGTGACACAGGCAGACAGACATAGACACAGATGGGCTGTGAGAGTGACAGACAAACAGTTAGGCCTTGAGACAGGCAGAAAGGCCAGGTCCTCTCACCCTGCAGCGCTCCAGCTGGGTCCTCAGCAGCTCTGGGTCAGACGCAGGTGGCTGTTGGACCTTCAGCCAGTTCTCAGCAGTCAGTACAGCCTGCTCCAGCTGCTGGAACTGGTTGTAGAAAGCTAGCACCTTGGCCTGGTAGGCCAGCCATGAGAGTCTCTCATCCAGCAGAGCGCAGAACTCCACCCAGCGGCTGTTCAGCTGCTCCGCAGCCTGCTGGATATCATCAGCACCCAGGCCATCTGTGGGAAGTGGGAGAGGGCCTGGATCAGCTGACAGGGAAAAGTACTGTAAACATAGAGTAACTACAGCAAACTCCCTCTGGAGGAAGATCAACTACATCAGGCCCATTGTACAAAATAATACAGTAATATTCTGTGGCTGTCTGTGGAAAATAGAACAGCTCTCATATTCAGCGCTGTCAATTAACTGTGAGTAAATAAAGGGGACATCATCCAAATCCAAACCGCACAGGGTGTTACACAATACAGTCTGGTCAGCCAGGACATGTGGACTAGTTTCTAGACTGTATGGGCACACTAGGCAGGTGGACCGCAGTGTCTGAATAGCCCAGACGGTCCAGCCAATATGGACCAGAGCGTCTGAACAGCTCAGATGACTTGGTCAATGTGAACCAGAGCGTGAGCAGTGGAGATGGCCCGATAATGTGGAAACACAGTGCCTGAGCATTCCGGCACTTTCACAGATAACAGCGGGTTCTCTCAGTGAACAGCTGAAACAAGCACAAGGACAAGAGACAGACACGGGGGGGTTGCCATGGGGACAATAACGGGGACAGAGAGAAAAAGGAGTTACTATGGAGATAGTGAGGGGGGGACAGGCACAGTGGTTGCCATGGAGACAGTGAGGAGGTGTTTTACCACTGGCCAGCTGATCCACCAGAGCCTGCGCAGAGCGAGTGGCCTCCTGCAGCTTCCTCAACTTCTCTGGCTTCTCTCTGTCTATGGCCTGAGAGAGAGGGGGGGAGAGAGAGAGTGGGGTGGGGCATGAGGGACAGACAGGAGGGGGTGATGGAGAAAAAAGGAGGGGGCAGGGGGAAGAAGGAGAGAGGGGATGTGGATGAAAATGAATGCAGTATGGTAATATGAATGGATGAACACATGTGCACTGTGACAGTATTAAAATTTGGAATATGTACGCAGTGTGACAGTACTTACGAATGGGCGTGCACGCAGGGAGGGTAATGAGAATGGGAGGTTGTTTATGCAATATGGAAATATGACTGTGGTAGTGGAATATGAATCTGGGAAAGTGTATGGAGGATTACCAGGACTCTGTCCCGCAGGTCTGTCACACTGCCCTCTTTTCCCCTTTCAGAGAACTCAGGGCTCTGCAAGGTGGCCTCCGACCGGGTCATGAAGCTGTGCAGCTCAGTGAAGTCAACATCAAACCTGGAGAGAACAGAGAGAGCAGAAGCATCTGAGCACCCTCTGAACCTCTGAACCTCTGTCAGCAACCTTCAACCCTGCTGATAATGGTAGTCCTAACCCCTACTTTCAGTTCTTACCCTCAAGAATCCTATTCCATTTCAGGGGTTTCTACAGAACTGTCCTCTAGGACTTGTGTGTGTGTGTGTGTTGGTCTGTCTTACAGCCAGCCATTTGAACAATTTAAGTTGCTGAATACATGACGCTCTTTCCTTAAGACATAATGACATGATGCAGGTCTGGCACATTGCCTTCATCTTCTAACAGATGCTATGGTTTCAGTTACCAGAACTCCACAGATTCACCAGTCTATTATTTAATCAATCAAAAAATGTAACCTCTCTCTGAATGAATCACTGCCCATACAGCACAGTGAGAAAATGAAAGCATTACTGGGGTCGACTGATGAAATTAAGGCCTGTGTTGTAAATATGAGTCATTTACTCTTCATGACATGCATGGCATATTTTTGACATAAATCATCCCTCTACACATTAAACGTGTATAATTAAGGAGAATTAACAGCTTGTAACAATTCAGGGGTTGTATCTGTGGTTTGAAAAATCATGTGCATGGGGACCCCTAGGACCAAGGGTGGGAACCATCACGATACAGCGGGCCTTAAACCTCATGCTGAATATGTCCTCATGAATAACCCTAAACCCTGCCTCTACCCCCCCAGTCCTTAGGCCCCTAACCCAAAGCTCTGCAGCTGCTGATCACCCCACAGCGATCACAGTTTTGTGTTAAATTGTGGCACAGTGCAGCTGATGCAGTAGCCAAACCCTGTAGATGACAGTTGGTTTCAAACAGTTGGTTTTGTGGCCACACCCCTGCAGTGATGGTGTACCACTGGTTTGTGCCCATGGAATTTAAGTGAGAGAGGATCTGTTGGTTCTGTGCTGTTCAGCGTCTGGCTGAGGCAGACTCACCTTTTCCGGAGCTCAGAGTCCACTACAATCTGTCTCTTCTTCTGGGGGGGGGGAGGAATCTCCCCTTTTGCATGCTTCACAGCAACCTGCTCCCGCCTAGTCACCTTGGTTACAGTCGTCATGACGGTGGTCTGTGTCTGTTCGGTCTGTGCAGTGGTGACAGCTAGCGAAATCTGGAGAGAACAGGCGTCCTTGTAAGCAACTTTGCAAATATAAGCAGGAGAAAGGGTGGCTGAGCAGATATGAGCATGGGTCTGGCACACAGTGATTTTAATAAAACTTGTCATTGTTATCACATACTGTTATCGGAATTGGTCCAATATCTTTTACAATCAGCAGCTAGGCTCTGTGTGCATGCATCCATGTGCAGGTTTCTGTTAGAGTGTTCATACATGTTTACAAATGCTTAGTTCAACATGCTTATGTCGACATGTGTGTATGTGTTTAAGTACATTCTTATGTTTCCATATGTTTCTGTGTGTATTTCTGTGTGTGTTGTTTTCTGTGTATGTATTCATGTGTGGGTATTCTGAGATAATATGACAGAGTCTGACAGGAGACAGTTTGATGGACAAGCAGACAGTTTACCCACCACAACTCACAATTAAATGTGCGTCAGTCGTCTGACTGCCATGGCAACAGCCTTTAAATAGAGCAGCCTGATTGGTTGCAGAGGGGAAGGATAATAATCAAACTTTTATACGACAGCTATCCTGGCATTCTAATAAGTGCCATTATGAATGACAGCTTTTACAACACTGATAAAATAACAATGTGGTAGACTGAGATCTGCACTAACCCGAGACGCAGACAAGTGACAAGACACACAAATCAGGGAAGAGATGAGATTACCCCAGGACTTATGCCATATAACAGACTACAGAATCTTAAATTGCCTTACAACATACTGAATAAGACCAACTTCAGTGGAGCTCTCAGGCATGCAGTTAAAGAAGTATGTGTCAGTTCACTGATGTGTTCAGCAGGCGAGGCCATGCCAGCAGTCAGGAGTCCCACAGGGGGGTGGGAGGGGTCTATAATTACTCATAGTATTGCCTTATTACCCAATAGCGACTCCTCTGGCCAACCAAGCACATGTAGCCTCACTGCTATCTGTCTATGTTAGTTATTTAGGATGTGCAGTCCTCCAATAACTGTGCACCTCAGCCAAAGGATTAGCAAATGCTAGGGTGTGCCCCCCCGAACTGAGACTGAGGATCGTTCACTGATGGGACAGCATACTGTACAATACTTATCAGTCATTCAGACTTGGGGAATAAAAGGAAATGGGATTATAAAACAAACTAATAAATTAAATGGCATTCTTCCAAATAACCATACCTTTGACCATGGTAACATTCATCTTTAACTGATATACACTTCCTTCATGTAAGAAAAGACTGTCTCAAGCCACAAAAACATTTTATTGTAATTGGGATAGAACACCAAACTAATCAAATTGGCAAATCATGCAGGGAACACTGTAGGACATGCTTAAATCTACATTCTCTGAAAATGAACTGCTGCCCCTGCTGACAACAAACACAGAATTCCATACACAGGGAACACAAGAAAACACTTCTTCCGTAAATTATACAGCCAAATTAGAATTTAACTAATTATCATATGCAGCGCCTAAGCATTATTAAGTTACACACTTGCAGAAATGAGCCCTACTTATAATTCTAACGGGCTATCACCACATCAGTGTGGTACTGCACAATCACATTGTGCAGTAAAAAGACCAAGCAAACAATAAAAACTATTTACATTAATTACTTTTTAATGATAAACTTGGACACCATCACAATACAGTGAACATAACGGGCAAATATGATCCAGTGGCTGATTAAAAGGGTTGCTCAACAAAAGTATCTGTCATGGAGTAGCCTATTTATAAAATGCAGCCATACAGAACAGGGAACTAATCTGAAAAAATGAAAAAGTACACAGTTGGTGAACGGTTTGTAATTATGCTTAGTTGTATTACGCAGCCAAATTTTTTGGATTAAAAAAAAATTAATTAAGAAGAATATTTTAAAACCTTATGGATCAGTCAAAAGCTTCAAAAATAATCAAAGTAACGGATGTCACAAGACCCCCTTACCAGACAGCATGCAATAGTTTCTATGTGAGAGCATGGAGCAGCTTATTAACTTGAGCTACAGACTGAACAAACCCTCAAAGCAGGAAGAAATGAAAGAAGACTCCCAAGCCAGACTTAAACCAGCACTACTAAAATATAATACACTCCTGTATTTATTGGCTTTGTTGCTCTGATAACACAGTCCAGTCTTATACCAGCACTACAAACATATAATACCCTCTGGTATCAGAGCAACAAAGCTGATAAATAACACAAACCAGCCCAGAACCAGCACTAAAAATGCTATTCACACCAGCAGACTAACAAATAATCCATACCTGTCACATACAAAAAGAAAACATACTAGCCTAGGACAAGCCCTAACATCACATGTGCTAACCAAAAGTGCTTTACAGATTACACGTCTGAGTCTATAAAGATGAAGTCTATAAAACAAGTCCATAAAACTTTAGTCCAGCTGTCTGAGAAGGCAATACAAGCAGTTTGAGACCATCATTACTGATGGTCGTTATAGATCAACACACAATTAACCCCAGTCTTTGTTTTGACACTTCTTATCCGCTGTGTTTTCTTCTCTCCCAGTCTGGAATTACTTTTTTGCATTGTAGTATTTGGAATTCCAAAGCGCTGCTTGCTAGATGGCACTTATTTCACACCGCACTTCCCCAGCTGGGGTGCACTGTCATTGTATAAAAGGACAGCACTTCATGCACAATTTGCAGAGGCAGCCAGACTGCAGGTCCCTGATCCACTACAGCAGCCAGTGCAGTGCAAAGAGACAGGGACCTGACTGCTAACAGAAACCCTCCCTCCCAGGGCCAACAATCCACCACCCTGCAGGCCATATGCGGATTCAATACGAGACTGCTACAAAACAGTGTTTTTAACACAAAGGGTCACCTGAAACCCAAACTCATACCAAACCGAATGATGAAAATGACTAAACTACAACAGAACAACAAAACAAGGTCAAGACAGAAATGTATTGGATATGTTACAGCATTAATTACTGGGAAGACCAAAAAATCGTCATAAGGACAAATCAGATTACAACTTACACTCTATTATGATCTTTTTATTTTCTTTACATATGTTATATTACATATACTATACTATCCCTTATCCAAAATGCTTGGGACCAGAAGCGTTTTGGATTTTGGATTTTTTCGGATTTTGGAATATTTGCATATGCAGCAATTCCCCAACATGCAGCCCAAGCTCCATTCTGACTGGTCGTATCTCAAAATGGACGTAAGTCGGACATATTTTAGCATTGCATGTAGTACACATGTACCATGTAAAAGATGTACACAATGCCGGGATATCGTCTGACGGTCACTATCATACATACACAGCCGTTAGCACTGGTGAACGTACAACCAAGCATAATTTTTATATTTACATATAGTTTTTCTTAATTTTTTTTAATTTATACAGTATGTGGCATCATGTCAGCGCTCAAAAAGTTTAGGGTTTTGGAGCATTTCAGATTTTGGGCTTTCGGATAAGAGATGTTCAACCTGTATTTATTAACTTGTGATTATTAGAGTAAAATAAAGGGAATATATTGTTTAGGTCCATGTTCAGTGAGTGAGAGGGTGAAGGTTGTATGATTAATGTTGGATTTTATGTGGTTTACTATTAATTCTGAAAATGTTTTCTGAGGCACTTCTGTGTGCTGACCCCCCCTCCCCCCCATGCATTTGTAACTGAGACATGAGGGGCGGGAGTGGGGTGGGATTCTGACCTGGGTGCTGTTCTTCTCCAGTAGGTGCACCAGTGCGTCCCAGCGCTGGGCCAGGTTTTCCAGGCGTGCCTCCAGTTTGTGTGCCACCTCCTTGTTCCTCACGCTGGACAGCAGGTCCTGGCTGAGGGAGCACAGCCGGTCCATTGTCTGCCTCTTCATCTCTAGATCTGCCTTCACAGCCTGAGAACCAGGGGTGGGAGGGAGAGGATGCCAGTAAACATCCAGTCACACTTAGAAAACCCCACCCCCACACACTGCTTTGCCCGCCCACCAATGTCATTCACAGCAAGTTTTCTAGGACAGGATGAAAGTCCACCCCAGGCCAAGACCTGTCAGTCACAGAACCTCCCACCCCACACACTGTCAATCATCCTTGCGTACTGCACATCACTCACAGCAAACTTTTTCAGGCTGGCAACCATCTCGCTTTGGTCCTTGAAATTGCTGCTTTGGATTGACTGGACGAGATGCTCCTTCTCAGTCAGCCAAGAGTCAAATAAAAACTGTGGAGAATGAGACAGTCAAACAAAGAGGGAAAACAAATTGTTTCTCAATCTTTCTTATAGTCACTGCATGGAAAAAACATATACAGAGGAGACACAGCACCACCTACCTGCTCCTCAGGGAAGTACAGCCACTGTTATACATTCACAGCAACCACAGTGCCACCTACCTGCTCCTCAGTGAAATGTTGCCACTTGAGCAGAATCTCCTGCAGTAGGACCCAGCGCTCCTCTGTCCACTTGCATATTGCTGCCCACCTGTCCCCTAAGTGCTGCAGGGAAATCACGCTTGTTAATTTGTCAGTAGATACACACACATGCATACACAGAGAACCAAATATGCAACAAATACCTAGGGGTTGACTCACCAAGATCCCAAAAAGGGGTACTATTTTGCATGCACACTCAGAGTATTTGCATGTCTTATGATTTCACTCTTTGCAGGTGATCAACTTAGAGTCATTATGTAAATGGCTCCAGAAAACACCCATATTTAAATGAGGGATTTTTGCATGTTTGGAAGGGATCTTGACCTTCATTTACTACGAACTGTTACACTGGATGTCTGCCAGGAGCGAGTCGTTTGTCTTTGTGTCACATAAAATCATTGTCATTCTAGACATTGTACTCCTTGTTTAAATCAAATAGTAATTACTCTCCTATTCTGTGACATGATTTCCTTTATTATTAAATGAATTTATTCTGACTGTTCATGATGTATGTATCCAGAAATTCTCTTTTTGTGTAGCCTATTTTGATTGTTAGCTGGAATGCTGTTGCTAATTAGCTCCTATTGTTACTTAATCATTTGGATATTCAAAACACAACCAGCTGTCTGTACTCACTAATGGTAAGAACAGAATGGACACACTGGTGTGTCTTTATGTGTCAAAGGGATAAGAACCAAAATGAGTGCACCTGGGCTAGATAGCTGCAGTGCACTGGAATAACCAAGAGGAAGACATCCTCTGTATCATCCAAAGGCTCTAAAATAACATCACTAGATAAGCTATATTTATCTCTTATTTTTTTACTCTGACGGTCCGAAAAGATTTACATGAGTGGAAAAGGCCTAGAGTAGTCTTCAATTGTTAAGATGTCTTCCGCTATGCTACAAGGACAGAGATCATTTTATCGATTATGTGTCTGTTTGAAACTGTTTTTCACATGAACTAACCTGCAAACAAAGTTACCATTCCCAAAACTGCTTTCAGGTTTGGTAAAATACATTACACGTGCAAGTGATCTATTTGTATGACCTCCTCCCACGATTATGTGAACTAATGTAGGGGTTGCCCAATTTTGCATATTCATTGAAACTAACCTGCAAAAATTTAAAACATCTACCTTTCAATTTCGACACACACAGTTCTCTATGCACCTCATTAGTCAACATTTTTTCATAGTAACAGTTATACATGTGTTTTAGTACACACAACCCCCTTGTGTATAACACCTCTCTATCACAGTGCACTTCTACTGACAACACAGACTTATACAACAATCTCAGCAAGTGTAGAATACACACCAAATCCATGAAATGAATACCTCTTGACATACAAATGTTCAATGCACTTCCAATACAACATAAAGATCCTTAAAAGTGATTACAGTCATAAAACATCTAGTACAACAAATTTCACTCAGGTAGTGTACACTTATTGTGCAACTTAAAACATACCTCTACAGTAGACCACAGGTTTGTTTGAACTGAGGTTGTGTGCAAATATTTCATGGGTTTTTGGTCTATTTTTAAATAAAATGTCTCTTATGAGAAATCCTCATCATTATAATTTGCTCATACTTCAAGAATGAAACTCTAATCTCAAGACCAGATGGTACTAATGTCTTTTCAAAAGCTTCTCATCAACCAAACTGCAGTTTATGCGGGAAACTCTTAAATTATCTAGACACTGACACTGAGTGTATTAACTCCTTATGTACAGATAGTGACTACAGGGATACCAACACTGCAAACACTGTGAGTACTTTTATTGCACTGACTACTTAGTATAACCACGTCTCCTATTACCCAGACAATGACTGCTGTTTATGGTGTAATAACTAATTACACTGACACTGACAACAGTGTAATTACTAATGATAACAATACTGAGCACAAAATATAATAGCATTCTAATACGCTGAGGCTAAATACAGAGGGTAATGCATTTTAATATACAGACATTGGATATACATTTTAATAATGCTGCAATATCCTGACACTGACAATTCAAGGCCCCATTTTTGTTGTGCAATAATGCAGTCCAAGAGGCAAAGGGAATGTTTATCTACCTTGAGCTTAGCGCAATCAGCAAAAATGCCAACAGTGCCAAGAATGCAATTTTCGTCCTGATCACACTACTGTGTTACTCTGTGCAGGAGGAGGATGGGAGGAGATTATTATTTTCAAGGCATGGCCACTCATATGGATTGGATTGCATTTATATAGTGCCTTTCATGGATCTCCAAAAGCTTCTAAGTTTACCGGGGGTACTCAGAGGGATACATTTTGTTCAGCTTGCTTTCACTACAAACCTCATAAATCAATAAATTTGTCATAGATCTCTGAGTCAATGTTGCAGTGCAGTATGATCTTCCAGTCAACACCTGAAAATTTTTCACACCTCACTTCTTGTTTTACCCAATTTTCAAGCCAATTTCCTTCATTGCTCCTCATATGAATATTAGAACACCTTGGATAGTTTTAAGAAGGAATTGAAGATATACTTTTTTAGCATAGCTTTTACCTAACCTGTGCCTGCTCGATTTTACAGTGATTTTACTGATAATATTTCTATTTTATTTATACTACTTGTTTTATTTATCATTCTTCCTATGAAATGTGACTGTGACAGAAAACTGCATTGGCCTGTTGAATTAAGACTGTGAACGCAGTTTAAGGCAGTCAGTGTGATATAGAGAAAAAAAATAGAAAAAATAGAACTGGCAAAATATAGAAATTTTTATCAACTAATAAAGAGTTTGGCCACTCTTTGCCAACAGAACAGCTTCAGTCCTTTTAGGAACGCTAATTATACAAGTCTTTTACTGGTTCTGGTGGGATAATTGAACATTCTTCAAGGAAAGTCTCTAATTCTGTGAGAGATGAAGGGATTGAAATCCACTCCTACTACTCCTTACATTACAGAGTGTCCCATGAATGTTTAATGATGTTTAGATCAGATCTGGAAACAGTGTTTGTGCAAATGGATTCATATTCTTTGACAACAAACCTACCATGCAGAGTAATAGATAATCAAACTCGATGACTGCTACAGGGTGGGTGACTGTACATTACAGATCTACCATTGACCTTCTCCAGACATTTAGTTTACCATCATGTAGGAACCATCCCGTTAAGTGTCTACAATCCCTGTCTGTGAGCTTCCAGTTGCAACCACTGTTCCTCTTCCCTGATGTAGTTTTTCCTAGATGTCCATATGCCAACATGATTTTCATTGATGTCAACACTTTTCCCCTTCACAAATTAAATATTTTTGCCATGTCTCTAAATTGACCTACCTGACCTACCAGATCTCTCATTCTGTGCACTCACACTTGTCAAAGTAACCTGTTAAAGTATTAAAATATATTGCTAATTATTCTCCTTGCCAGTTACTTCAAAATATAAGTCCTTTTTTTATTTGGTGTTTTTTGCATCATTTTGTCTACTCCTTGAAAGTCAAACAATTGATACTCTACTCCTGTTACAGAAACAGACAACTTGCTCATGTTCTTACTAAAGCCGATACTAACCCTTCAGTTACACAGAGAAGAGAAAAATCCAAATGCATTTATTTCAGCTCATCCTCAGACATACAATAATATGCAATACAGACCTTCTGCAGTAACAGGAGATTAGAATCCTTTAATCATATTGCTAAGCTTCTTCTAAGCATAACAGCCAAATACAAAAAAATTAACAAAAAAGATGACATTTCCTTCCTATCCAGTCTATTTCAGAGAAAATGCGACTTTATGCTTGACTACATTTGAATTCCTTTATTACAGAAGAAAGATTTGGAGCAAATCTGAAGCAGACATGTGCATGCATGTTTATGTGCATATGTGCATGTGAGAAAGAGAGAAAGAGAGAGAGAGTGTGTGTGTGTGTGTGTGTGTGTGCACATGCATGTATTTAATCATTTGTATGTAGATTTGCATATGCGTTATGAATACAGCTCATTGCATGTGTGTCTAAGACTGTGTGACCATGCATACCAATGAAACATCCTTGCTGCAACAGTAACAAAAAATAAAGACTGATTCTTAGAGATACACAAGCTCCACAGTCCACACTGGGTTCAAAAGACCCTTACCACCCACTGTAAAATGTATTTAATATAGACTATACAGAAAAATGTGATGAGCTGCAATGTACAGTTCTGTGTTTTCTGTAGATTAAATGTATGTGCTGTCCCACTGCTCTTCACCTCACCTGCAGTTTCTCCTCCAAGGCTGCAGTGGCGCTGTCTCCACTGCTCTCATCCACCACAACTACCATGTGGGTAAGAGAGTTCACCCGCACTTGCTCTGTTTCCAGGTCTTCCTGGAGAAGCTGTGTGGACAAGAAGAAGCACACAGTAAAGGAGAAAGCAGGACACATGCCTGAAAGAGCCATGCACCGATCACAAGCTACCCATGCAGCAAAGACACAGACACGGAATGGGATATATACTTTGTGCTCTTCCACTTGGTGCTTCACATCCTCTAGGTCGGGACCGAGTGGCTCTGTCTCCATACGCTTGATCCTGGCTTCCGTCACCTCTAGCCAATCAGTTAGCTGCTTCAGTTGCTGGTGTTGCAATTCCATCAGAGCCTCATGTAACCTGAGAAGGAAGTCTTACTGATCAGCAAAAACCCTCTGCACTCTAACATCCATTAGACTGCAGAACCTGAGAGTGGAGATCATTGATAAGGCATTGTGCATACTTGCTCTGTCGCTCCATGCTGGCCACACGCAAGTGCTCCCAGCGGGAGTTGAGCAGGTTCATCTGCTCCCGGACCTCGCTCTCCTCATCATCCGTCAGACGGCCCTCTGACATCAGCGTGCTGCCCATCTGCAGCACCCTGCCCACGCTGCCCTGCTGAGACGTCAGCTCCACCATGTAGCCCTGGACACCAGACCGGACAGGCAGGGTCAAACACACTCTCAGCACTCAGCACTGAATATACATGTGTCACCCCTTTGCTCTATCAGTCCGTGCCTCTCTTCAGCTCACCTTTTCTCTCAGGTTTAACAGTGGCTGTTTTCATTGTTTTTTCCTGTTATTACCTATTTGTTTTACATAAAAAATAACTGTTATGGTTTAATGGATACAGAGTTGTACATTTTTTTTCTCTATGTCTCACACATGCACACACACACACACACACACACACACACACAAATTTAATCATGAATTTTAGAATGATATGGATATCATCTTCTTTACAAGTAGGTGGGGAAAGCATGAGAAAGAGAGAGAGAAGCAGAGAAAAAGTGACAGTCAGACACAGAGAACATTCCAGGCAGACCTCAGCCTTGACTGACAATGGCATTGTTCCATCTCATCGCCATCGTGCTGTAAGGCAGGGCAGTTCATTTTCATGGATCAGAGAGGCCTCCCCACCCCCAACCTCTATGCTAATCTTCAAGGCCCCCCCCCCTTCATCATAAGCTGTAATCACCCATCATCCCTCATTCCATCTCCAGCAGTTACTCACAGTACACATGGACATAGATCTGATTCTGATGGATGAAATCATGTCACCGAACATGTCAAATGCCACCATGCTGGCTTTAGAATACATTTATCAAACAAGGCTTTGTATTCAGAAATATGTTAATATTTTTAGACAATTGGATGAGGAACATAGTTAGCTATTTACACATCAGTGAAATTAGTAATAACAAAAGAAAGTCAATTCAAGTAAATTTTTTCCTATTCTGTCACATTAAATTATTGAGTCACAACCTTGGGTGTTTTGGCAAAAGAAAGCATGCACAAGTTAGCTGAATAAGCTGTAATTGACTAATTTCTAATGGTTCATGATTCCAAACTTTTCTTGTGTGGCCAATTGAGTTTGACAGGCCAAGTTATTACTTTGTATTAGATTATAACCTACTTCTTTTAATTAAGAAAACCCCTACAACATAGCATACTGAGTAAGCTTTTCAAAGTCTAAATGCATCTGTGCACCCATGCAGGCTATAAAAAGGAAAACCAAAAAATGACAAGTCTAATCAGCTAACTACTGGTGCTACGCTCAGCTTGCTGCACAAGATAAGAGGCACAGTAATTCTCAAACTTTTTCAGCTCCACCTATTATTATACAGCATTTTAAACAGGCCTGATTAAATCTATAACTTGCTACACTCCCAAAAAAATAAGAAAATCTCTCCAGTGGGTTACAGTTTACAGTAATGAAACATATGCAGCAGAAGCTTGCTCTTCCTTGATGAGATAGTCTTAATAACACATAGGAATCATATTCCTGGGTTTTCTTCCCTTCATCTCAGGCAGTTAGAAATCAGTTTCACACTCTCGCCATCACACTCTCCATTTTAGGCAGTTATACCCACAAACCCTCTCTCTATCCCAGGCAGTTATTATCCATAACCTTCTTTCTTCTTCGTGTAGTTTTTGCCCGTTATGTCTCACCTGCTCCCCAGGGACTGGTTGTCTCTAATGAGGTTTTAATACAGAGGAAGCGGGCCACTGATCAGCAGATTGTGGTGATTTATAAACATGAGAGTGTTTTTAAATTCAGTTAAATTAACAGAAACAGTAGGGCATTACATACATATGGTACGACAGCAATTTAATTACTTTTAGACCATTGCATATTGTTAATCTGTCGCAAGCCATTGAAAAAAATGAGCTAACTGATAAGGGAAGCCAGCAAGACTCCGCTCCCCTTGCTCCCTATTGAACCCCACTCTCCCCCCCACTCCCTGCTTGTCCCTGAATCCCCATGCCCTGACTGCCCTGCTGTCACCTGCTCCTGGCCTTATCTCAACTACACATCTCCACTGGCCTCAGCTTCCTACAACTTGATTGGTGTTCACAGATTTCTGCTGCTCTGTTTGGTTGGTTTGGGTGAATCATCATTTCATGCATTCCTTCCTTAGTTATTTGTCAGAAGTGGTAGCTAACCACTGGTTCATTTAGCAAAGCACACTCCCAGAGGTTGGACAGAGTTACTCCATATCGACATGACATGACAACTAGTTAGGCTCATAGTTCTGGCCCTGTTCCTGGAACACCTGCACCCTTTTCTCAGTGCCCCCTGGCCCACGTTTGCTCACCTCATGGGTGTGAAACTGCTCCTTGACCTCCTCCACATGGCTGGAGATGGGAGGCTGGGCCTGCAGGCCATCCTCAGCGGAGAGCAGCCAGGTCAGCACCTCCTCCAGGGCACTTTGGTAGCTCTCCAGTTGAGGGTTTCCTCTGGGGAGGGGGCTGCCGGCAGTGTCCTCCTCTCCTTGGCTGTCTGGAGACTAGGGGAGGAGAAAAAATAGGCCTTACACACTGACCAATGGCAGAAAAACACTTTTATCACATCATTTTAGTATTAGAGACAAAACGATACCACAGACACAAAAAGACAGACACAATAATACACCTACTAAAGAGTCACACACACACACCACCATCCTTATCACCATCATCATTACCATGCTTTGAGAAATTGCATAGGAAGTTGTAAGCTAAATATTCTCCATCCTGAGCCAATATTCTACACATTATGTATTTTATCATTGTGTCTTTCATTTGCATTCAAACAAAGATCCTATATGTCCCATGATTGGTTACTATGTGAATCATCATTCCTGCTGATCTCACACACAAGAATAAACTGCTTTTTTTGCAGAATTTAATGTTAAATACAACTCTCTCCTCACGCAACTGTATTTGGCTACAGCACTTGACAACTGCCTTGGAGCAAGAAGCAGAGATACTTGTTAATATACCTGGCTTCCTTTGATGTGCATGTGTGTATGCCATCTAAATCTACAGCAAAAGTATGTTAGCTACATCAGCAATCCTACATCTCCAAAGCTTTTTTAATCCTCATGTAAATAAAGACAGCTTACACTATAATGTTAAAAAAAGCATAACCAGCATATTTACATGTGCTTTTAGACAAAAAAACAAACAAACCAGCAGTGCCTCTGTCAGTTCCATAAACAAAACAACATAAAAAGCTCAGCTTTGAGTAGGTCAACAAACACTTTTTCAGCCAGAGCCTATATCAGAGGTAGTTGTCTTGAATTTTGCACTCTTCTGAAATTGCCCTGACTGTAGTGTGGCCAGTTTGAGTGAGTGTGAGTATGTGTGTGTGTGTGTGTGTGTGTGTGTGTGTGTGTGTGTGTGTGTGTGTGTGTGTGTGTGTGTGTGTGTGTGTGTTTGTGTGCGTGTGTGTGTGTGTGTGCGTGTGCGTGTGTGTGTTTGTGTGCGTGTGTGTGTGTGCGTGTGTGTTTGTGTGCGTGTGCGTGTGCGTGTGCGTGTGTGTGTGTGTGCGTGTGTGTGTGTGTGTGTGTGTGTGTGTGTGTGTGTGTGTTTGTGTGCGTGTGCGCGTGCGCGTGCGCGTGTTTGTGTGCGTGTGCGTGTGCGTGTGCGTGTGCGTGCGTGTGCGTGTGTTTGTGTGCGTGTGCGTGTGCGTGTGCGCGTGTGCGTGTTTGTGTGCGTGTGCGTGTGCGTGTGCGTGTGCGCGTGCGCGTGTTTGTGTGCGTGTGCGTGTGCGTGTGCGTGTGCGTGTGTTTGTGTGCGTGTGCGTGTGCGCGTGCGCGCGTCGTGCGCGCGCGTGTGTGTGTGTGTGTGTGTGTGTGTGTGTGTGTGTGTGTGTGTGTGTGTGTGTGTGTGTGTGTGTGCGTGTGTGCGTGTGTGTGTGTGTGTGTGTGTGTGTGTGTGTGTTGTGTGTGTGTGTGTGTGTGTGTGTGTGTGTGTGTGTGCGTGTTTGTGTGCGTGTGTGTGTGTGTGTGTGTGTGTAAAAGCTTCCCCTGCAGTAGCTCTGAGTGTAACCTTCCCAGACTTCCATATGTCATATGAAATCAATGTCACAAATATGAGACTCTTTCCATCCACACCCAGATAAACCCAGCAGCAAGCCTTTCCTTTTCAAAACATTCCAGCAGCTCCTTCATTTTAAAAGCAAGGGAATTATTATCAGCTCAGCCTGGTGCTTGCCTGTAACCCACCACACTATTTAACTATTTACATCACATTACCCTCGGGCTTTACTGGAAACCATAAGAACCTTATTCACTTAAAGGATTAGCTAGACTGTAACTATGACCCGGCTTTTACAGCACCACAGTTTTTGTGCTCTGTAATTCAGATCAAATCCACTATGTGTCTCTATAGTTGCTCTAGCTAAAAACATAGCAGGATAAACAGTTCTGTAAACAGTTACTAATTGTATCAAGGAGACACCAGTCATAACAAGTGAGGTGCAAACTAGCAAATCATCATGCTAACTGAACTGAGGGCAGAATGGCTTTGGAATGTCAGCAATATTTAACAAGATCTTTGACAAGGGACACTGGATGGTCATCTCATTATGAAAGATGCATGCCACTGCTTGTTATGTTGTTTTTAATGCTCTGATGAAGGTTACCACCTGATATATTTGAGCAAATAAAGTGGAATCTGCCAGAACTAATAGTGTAAGGGAGTTCATCCTTTATGCAATTCAATGGATCTAAAAATATGCACACCACTGTGCATAGACAGATAAAATTCAGGTTGCTCACTCTGCAATTTTCTCACTACATTATATCAATCCATGATCCCCACAAAAAACCCTTCTTCACCATAATGCTAGGTCCTGGAGTATAACTTTCTCCTGGGAATTATCAAGAATACTACCGAAAAAGGCAAAATATGCATAAACACTTTGCCATCACCCCATTAATATGCTTGCAACTGTGTATTATAATTAATAATGACTAATTTACTAATTGACTAAATGACTCATTTTGATAAGTATGGGATAAGGGTTAAATATTGCTCAACAGGTGTCTTCGCCAGGAAGCTGCACCAGCATCTTTCTGACAGGACTGAATTACAGCTAATGTAACCCAAACACCTTTCCTTGCTTTAGCAATAGAAATTTACATGCAGTTACAATACTTCTAAAGTGATTGGGGTGTAAGTGTAGCATTGTCAGTCTAGCTACCAAAGGCATTTCTGTCCATTACTTTAAAAATGAACAATCCATAAAAATACCTCCCCGAGCCTTTTAACTGTAATGTCACTGGGAAGGCATTGCTATTTTCTGCCATTATTTTAATGGCATGTAAATTTCAATCTGGCGTTTGACTTGGTTCATGTCAGCAGTGCAACAGAGAACAGAGGTTAGACACAGTGACAGAAAAAGCTCACGTGACATGGGAACAGGAAGGAAGTGAAGAGACAGACCTTTGAAGTGAAACGCCTTCTCTTTTGCTCAGGTGACTTTACGTAAGCTGCTTGAGTGTAGGTGTAGCTTTTGTAGCGTGGTTTAAGTGAGGGGGAAGGGCTACGGACCCGCCCCTGAGCCACGCTCACTGTGATCTGAGAGATCAGGAAAAATGAAGAGGCAGAGACGAAAGAAGAGATATGAAGAGTTCGAAAGGGAGTTGAGAGTCCAGGGAGAGAGAAACAGATCAGAGGGAGAGAGAGAAGCAGAAGAAGTATTAAACACATACTAAAACAGGATTTCCCAGTACTATGGAGTCTGCAAGCTACATTTCACACTGAAAACAGCTTTTCAAAGCAGTGATTCAGGTGGATGGTGCACTTTATGTCTTATCTGGTAATATGTCATCTCAGTATTTCAAGGAATCTTGGAGATGTTTGATCATCATAAGTGTACAATATATCAATACTATCATAAAGAACAAACAAAAACATATATTTTAGGTGGTGGCATAACTGGTTTTACACTGGTTAACACTATGGAAGAGCAACATCAAACAGTGTAATAAATAAAGGCATAAAATTTAATACCATACAGTAATATAAAAAAAACACAATCCAAATGTACTTGTGCTCTAATAACATTAAAATAGCATAATATCCATAATCATTCCGATACGAATCTGAAGTAAAGGTAGAGATAGCCTGCAGTGCTAGAATAAAAGAAACCTGCAGACAAGCAGACTGTTATTCTCAAACTTATATGTTATCAATTCAATGAAAGCAGGTCTAAGGAGAGGTGAGTCATCCAAACATAAACCATGAGGCACAGGGATGTAGTTAAACGATGAGAGGAGGCACATGTCAAATTTGTGTTAATTTTGTTATACACCCTCTGAGAGGCTGGCCGTAGCTGCCTGGGCCATGGTGTGGTGGTAGCTGTTACAGTAAGCTCTGTTCTCAGGCATGAGTGTGGGAATGTCTGGAGATCTCTGGAGATCTGAGCATCTGTGTTCTGACACTGAGGCTGTGGGACGGACCTGCTGGGAGAAGCGCTGCTGGGTCTGGATGTGGACGTGCTCCTCCTGTGTTGCTCTGGGCGCAGGGGGGGCCTCCGCTTGCTGCGTGCCTGCAGCTGTGGGGAGCGTCTCCACCTCCTGGAGGGCCTCCATACTGACACCATGAGGCAGCACTTGGAACAGCGAGGTGATGTACATGATAATAGATTTCTTGTCAGGGTGCGATGTGGCCACATCTGAGGAGGAGGAGGAGTAGAGAGAGAGAGAGAGAGAGAGAGAGAGAGAGAGAGAGAGAGAGAAAAGACAGACAGACAGAAAGACAGAGAGGGGAAGGCAGTCACATTACTCGTTGTGCTATTTTTACCTCTGCTTATTGCCCCATTCAGCCTCATCTAGATCCATTCCTGAGAGACAGGAAGCATTTTATTCATCATTAGTCATGATGAGATGCAATCAACACTGCTGTGTCTTGCTCTCTCTTCCTCTGTCTCTTTCCTTCTCTCTCTCCCTCTCTAAAACATGCAAGCACACACACACATACATTCCTCAATCAACATCGCTATCTCCTTCTCCATCTCTCACACACAAACACAGAGACACACTTATACACATCCTCAATCACACTGCAGCTTCCCTCCATCTACTCTTAACGAAAATGCCTCCCTCCCGATTTCCCTGCATATTCTGTTTCTGAAGGTGCTGATGCAGGACCTCCATACAGTCTTGCAACATTGACATCTCCATTGATGGGGTTCCCCTCCTATTTCCTCCATGGTCACCAGCCTACAGTAGGTGTTAAATTGGACCTGTCCCTCTTCTCTGCAGCTCTGCTAAAGATTATCTGTCAAGTGCAATTGTTAAACCTTAAATATACAGCCAGAGTGAAAGTCCTTAAGAGTGCCTCACGTTGAGAAAGCTGTCCATGCGTTCATTTCCACTACTGTAGTTCAGCTATTGCTGGCCTTTCCTCTAAAGCTATTAAACAGCAACAGTACAAACAGGCAATATTCTCCGCAAGCACTAAGTAAAACAAGAAAACTCAATCTTTGTTATCTTGTTATCTTGCATGTTTGCTGTTAAAAAGGTTGTCCTTGGTTAAGGTTTCAACCCTTCCATGGTCTATGTCATTTTCTGATGGAGACTCCCATTTGGCCAAAACTTTAACATGATTACATTCATGGCATTAATCTATTTTTTGGAGAAATGACAGAAGGTGTACATGCAGAATTGGAAACACTTTAATTTGCAGTCTCCATGCTTAATGAAGAATTACATGCATTATACTTCTTATAAAATATGTGAATATCCATTAAATGTGTATTTTTATTCAGCATCGATGCATATTAGCAAATATGATAAGTAAGGTGAGCCCAAAGTGTCTAAATTGAGAAATGACAGTTAGAAATATTTCATAAACTATACATTTATGTGCCTTATACATTAAAACACATGGATGGTCATTACTTAACAGTGTTTATAAACACGCTATAAAGAAGATAAGCAGAAAGCTGTAACAGAGTAAATACCATAGTAGTGCACTTTTAAGGTGGGAATACATTGCTTATGACAGAATAAATGTGCATATCATAACTGAATGTAAAAACTCCCATGGTACATATAATTGTTTATAATATATTTATTCAAGACATTTTCTTTAACTACAATGCAGTACTTAATGCTTTATAAGCAGTAAGAACTACACAGTACACTAATATCTGACCATTTTATGTTTTAGTATACATTGGAGTTTGTTAACAACAAATTTCGGGAGAGGCAACCTTTGGACAACCCTTTACTCAAACACCAGTGTCCCTCCAATCCAGCTGTCTACGCAGGTATTAATTCGCCACTTACCCTTCTCTCCCATCACACTCTCTGTTTCTAGTATCCCTCTCCCTCCCCATCTCCACCTTCAAGTCTACTTCCCTTTCTTCTATTTTTTTCACCCTCTTTTGACAGTCAAAAGAGGGGGTTCACTTCATCCTAAAAAACACTGAGGTATGACACTGCACCCCCGGACTCCAAGCCCAAGATCAATGTCCATACCAATATACAACTCGCTACATCATAATAAACTCCTTCCAAACGCATTCATGTTGTCTGAAGGTTCATTCTCCTGAATAATAGTTGGATGATGGAAACAGATAGCAGCACACTGATGAGTATAACTGCAACAAAAGTAAAGATTTTTTGGTTGTAAAATCAGTTTTTAGAAATGTATTTACATCTGTGCATGGAACTTGGACAAGGATCTTTGCAGGATCTTTTGCCAAGGATCCTTTTTTTGACCTCAGGAGAAATCATATATTACTTTTAAAATTCTAAAGTATTCAAAAGAATACTTCAGTTTAATATCATGACATAGCCTTGAACGAAACACCATAGATGGATATTATGGACACTGCTGAGATGTAAATCCATAGTCTACCACACAGCAACAGTGCATACCTTTCTCCTAGTAACCCTGGCCACCTCCAAAACATCTCCTTCAGCAATGCATATTGATGATGAACACAACAAACCGTTATACAATAAATTCTGACAAAACCTGAAATGTTATTTCATATTTATATTTGATAAGTCATGTAGAGGTGGGGACAGACAATATAAAATCAATATGCCAAATGTTAGCCATGCCATTTAACACTGTGCCTCACTATCTTGTTTCAAAAGCTATGGAGCACACATTTTTCCTGTTCCCTGTATCTGCCAATTTTGGCTGCTTCACACAGGAAACTCCAGTTGTAACAAATTCAATTAATGTGTGAATTTGTTGACACGAATTTGTATTCATGAATCAAAAGGTTATAATAAATGATATAGTGGTTTGTATAGACAAAAAAACATATTAATTATTGGGCGAAGATAATACAACTCAATTTTGCTTGCAAGCCGCCTTTTTAGTTTTAGATTTTTAGTTTTTTGCCTCTAAAATGGCACACTCATATTGACAGTTATCGCTTGCTCCTGCAGAATGATTGATTAAATAACATGGTCCTGCCAGCTCAGATGAGAAATACATTTACAACTCTTTGCTGGATGTGATCTGTTCCAAATATGAGAATAAAGTGTGCAGCTTGAGGAATTAAAAAAAACATTTATGTTTAATCTTTTTATTAAAAAACATGAAGATGCCAGAGGTCTGATTTAAAGAATACCCAGGACAATTACACAAAACCCTAATGAGCTTTCAAGAAAGTTACCAGTGGTGAAGCTTTACAAGAAGCTACAGATACAACTACCCACATAGAAAAATATAAACATCATATAATTTATAATTTAATAGATGATTGAGAATGAATTTGATTTCTTAATGCTGAAAAACAAAAATACACACAGTGGAGAAATGGAAGATCCATACTTGAAAGTATTTCTCACATTCAGTTGCTGAGATAAAAATGTAAGGAAATTGTAACCACTATTCTCTTATGAAAATAAGTTTAACGGTACAGCAACTGCACATTTATCATCATTTAGTGCTTTAAATTCTAGATTGTCTAAATTTATTCATCTTTTGTACCTATTTCATATAAAACAGAGTTATTCATACTTTATATTAGAAACAACTAATTAAAAAGAATTGCTACTCATTTACAGATAATTGCTATTCAAATTTGTGTTTTAAAATCCACCTAATGTGTGACTTCACCCAAAAAATTTGAGGTGCATTGTTGTTTCTGATCGCTTTCCCAGTACCTTTATAAACTAAAAAAACATGTTCCATATCATAACATAACAAAGGGCCCATATCTACAAATTCTGCAAAGTCTATAATTACTGCTCCAGTTCAGGGACTATTTTATACTTCTACGCCTGTATTATCCTTGAGTGTGCAGTAAACACTCTCAGTCTCAGTGACTATGTTGCATCTCAGTGATTGTGCTGCATATCCGAAACTGTATGTCATATCTCAGGGTCTAAGTATCTGTGTTAAATCTCAGAGACTGTGATTACAGAATCTCAGTGATTGAGCTGTACTCTCATTGCCTGCGCTGCATCTCAGACATGTACTGTCTCTGTTTACTATACCTCACATACTGAGGGTTATCTCAGTGATGTACGAGTGATGAACACATTACTCTACAAGACACGATTAACGTCATGATTTAAAGACACAGTGGCAGGCGCACACATTTAGCCTGTTGCCTCTCATCTGTAATTCTACATTCTTTTGATAAAAACATTGCTGAATGTCCATACAAGCCCTTCACAATGTTGCTTTTAGTTTCCTCAAAGTGTTTGGGAAGATGTGGTAATAAATGTCAAGCCTGCGCCCCTGAGAGAGTGCACATGTCGCTGAGGGAGACGAAGCTCTGGCCCTTAACCCTGGGAGTGAGACAGAGATATTTCACATCACGGCCAGGTCGGGTTGCATAACGAGGGGTCTGATGGATGGGCTGTTGGCACGGCAATGTCACCGTTATTAATGACAGGAAGAGCAGGTGAGTGACACGCTGCAGAGCGTGGTGAAAGGCAGAGAAGCGGCCACGCCACGGCACTCAGCACAGGATCTAAACCCACGCTATGCACACACAAGCCCTGCTGTAAGCCCTCACTCAGTCTATTACCCCCAGTGCCACGGCTGCACTTAACACATACTGTAAGCATGGTAAATCCAGCCGCACGCCACATATAAGCACTATAAACCTATTCCCATTCCACAGAAAAGCCCACTATACACCATGTCTAAGCAAAACTAATACAATCACATCTCTACATTTAAATACACTATGCTCAACAATATTCCAACATAATATTATGAGCACAGTACACCTCAGCACTATTCGCCTGGAAGAACAATAAACTCAACCACACTCCACAGAAAGCAAACCATATATAGCAATAAAATACTAAGGAGGTTTAGAATTAATATGCAGGACAGGAGTTTTGAAATGTCTTCGAAATGTATCTAAAACCAATCAATGAAGAAGGAATTGTAAATAGATGTTGCATTATTCCCTCTACATTAATATGACCTCCAAAACCCCATGGATGCATGTATGTATGGCATTTTGGAGGTATAATAAGTGCAGAAGGAACTCATGACTAAATCATGACTAAACGTTGAATTAGGTATTGAGACTGACAAAAATAAGATACTCCATTTTAAATGTTTGAAGACCTAACCGCTACCCTGTAATTCATCAAATATATTTTTTATTTTTGTATGTATGTTTATATGTGTGTACAGTCATGCGTCGCTTAATGTCCACAATACTTTCTGTGAGATAGGATGTTACATAATTTGGATGTTGCGTGAACACCATATTATATAATTAGCAAAGTTACATGGGATACTGTAGTACTTGTATTGACTGAATAGCCAAGATATTACACACATACAGTACTGCATTTCTGCTAATGTATTTGGCAAGATAATATATGGGTTAAATAGGTCACATCCGCTACATCCCTCCGATCTGGATTTCTGAACTCTATTATAACCTTATCGGACCTTGGACGTATGCGGTCGGACATTGCTCGAACGGACGTTATGTGGCACATGACTGTACTTTATGTATACTTATTGATCGCTCATTAGCAGTGCTACTCACACATTCTGTCATGCTGTGAGCTGCACAAAACTAAACAGACGGCATCTTTGTTCTTCCAAGCACGGGTTGCTCAAACCCTCCGTTCCTGGGTGACACTACAGCCAATTATCTGCCACCCCGTGGTGCTGCCAGTCTCCGTTGCATTGGTCCAGTAAAGACTGTGCACCAGACCATACATCGCACCACTGCACTGAAACCCAGAGCATTAGCAGAGCAAGTTATTTGATAACCCCATAATGCCATCCTTGAATTTGTGAATGCAAAAGAAATATAAAATTCCTATTATGCTCTGGCCATGGGCAACGCTTTCTTCTTCAGTTCAGCAGCTAAAATGCCATGTGCTCCTTTGACAGTCCCTGTCTCCTCAGCAGTGCTTCATAGACGCAGTCAGTCAGCCCGCAGCCTGCGGGCCATGTGCAGGAAGTGGCAGCCCTGCCGAGGCCAGGGCCAATGATGGAGTAATTACCCCTCAGTGAGACAGCATTAAAGCCCTACCTACACGAGTGGCATTGTCACCATTCTGCCAATTAAGCCATTAATTAGAAAGTGAGTAAACATACAGAAAGACAGCGCTCCCGCAGAGACAGGTCAGACATGCCTGTGCCCAGCAGAAGGTTTTCTGATCACTGAGGTCATGGGTATTCACTCCAGAGCACACACACACGCATCTCTCTCAGTCTTTCACTCACACACTGATTTTGTATCTCAGAGGTAACTCCAGTGCCAGTGTGGCAAAGAAGCAATGTGGTTAACTAAAATGCTTCAGTAATTATCTCAATGCATACATTGTCTGAATGAAACCTTGTGAGCCACTCTGGATAAAGGCATCTGTTAAATGCATGTATGCTAGAGTTCTGTGCACAGGTCCATGTCACTGCAGGTTGCCAACAAAATTCAGCTTAACAAGTCTCATACACTAAAATACACCCTCATTCCAGCACAACTCTCTCTTTCTTTCTCTTTCTAGCATACACTCACACATAAATCTACCCTCACATAGCACAAATTCATCCAAGTGCAGCCCAAAAAACAAGATTCATCAAAACACTGCTCACACACAGCGACTCATCCCCGCATTGCTCACACACAGAGCCACTGCGGACTGATTCATGAGCAAAGACAGCTCTCAACACTATCCACAGACAAATACGCATCTCAACACTATCCACAGACAAATACGCATCTCAACACTATCCACAGACAAATACGCATCTCAACACTATCCACAGACAAACACGCATCTCAACACTATCCACAGACAAACACGCATCTCAACACTATCCACAGACAAACACGCATCTCAACACTATCCACAGACAAACACGCATCTCAACACTATCCACAGACAAACACGTGTCTCAACACTATCTATACAAAAGTCTGATCCCAGAACTGAAGGCATGAGCCCCTGGTCTTTCCCCTGATGCCCCCTCAGGCCCCCTGGCCCCTGGGGTTGTGCCACTCACCCTCAGGGTCCAGCAGTCGTTCGATTCCCAGTTGTCCTTTGGCAACACTGAAGGCGTGGTCCAGCCTCTCAATGTCAGTCTTCTTCTCCTCCACTCTTTTCCACTCAAACAACTCTGGCCTGCGTGTAAAGTAAAGGAGACATTCATCTCTCAATATTGCCCCCAAAACATACTATAACCTCACCATGCTTCTCCAGTCAAAGTAGCTCTGGCTAATAACTGTAATCGAACAACACAGCTCTGCTCAAAAAGCTCTGGCCTGCAGGAACAAAAGAGACATTCATCTCACCACAATGGCCAATAAAACATACTCTAATCTCAGGGTGTCACGTGGCACAGGGCAGTGAGCAGCAGCATTGGGTAATGGCTCCAGCACTACTATCAAAAAGAACCTGCCCAGCTGATAGGAACTACTTTTACTTTCACCAAAACAGAATGCTAAATCTGTTTTCGCATCTCTGGTACAATTTTGGGCTCTGTCGCTCAGCAGACTGCCACCAAAAATCTATAAGAAAAAAAGTGACAAAAAAGACAGGCTGGTGGAAACCAAAGAGGAAATGGAGTCAGAATAAGATGGCAATAGCAATGTAGTAAAAATGGAAAAAACAGGTTTTGCGGTGTCAAGACATATACAGTTTATTTCTGAGAATATGACCTGAGTACTGGGCTCCGGGCTGGGGCCTATCACACACTGTAAAAGGCGCAGGCATTTCAAATTCAGCTTCTTAATTCACATCAAAAGCATTGACAGAGCACTACCAAACGTTTACAGGAAAATGTTGCCCCTTTTCTACTTTCATATACTGTGTGTCAGTAAGTTATTATTGCAGCACATGGGTGGCTGTGTATCCATTTTTTCCACAGAACTTTGGAAATGGTTGAGTTTACCCCATTTGACTGGGCTCAGATTCACTTGCATCATATCACTGCAGTAAAACTACATTTCCTGTGAGGTCTTACAGGTATGATCAAAGGCTTACAGGCTTTTAGTGTTTAGGGAGCATCACTTTCTTTGGGGTCTCATTGGATCCTTCAACCTTGACTCAGAGGTGAGAGTGTACCTAAAGTCACTGCATTATAACAATACCTGAGGTGTCAGTAGGCCAACAAAAGATTTTAAAATGCCATTTTGATGTCAAGTGTAAGGAGGCAGCTGCACAAGGTTGCTGTCCATATTTTTTCCAAAAAGGTGAAGAAAGATACATAAGACGTAGAATAATAGAATAATGTAGCACCTCTGAGCACATCAACTATGCATGCATTGTAGGCCATGGTTAGAATATTTGTGTATATGATTGGGTGGAGACTAGGGGGGATAGGCCATGTGTTTGTTCCAAATCAGCATATCTTTTCATGAGTATTCAACAAGCCCCCTGTAAGTAGCCTACACACCTCAAAGAAAGTTAGAGGCATACACTAAGACACCCAGCTACCCGTATCATGGATGTATGGAGGGGGGAGTTAAATGTGAAGAGACAAGTACAACCAAGCAATGTGTGCTTTAGATCAAATTACATAACTTATTGGCAATGTCAATGAAACATACATGGATTCATGTGGCCAAGTGTAGTGGTCATGTTGCAATAGAGGCACTTCAAAAGGATTTAAAATGAAGTGAGTTTTTAACTACATTTCTTTTCTCATATCTGTGCTGCCTGAATGTTTGTATCTGATGTCTTCAGTGGTGTTTCTGAAGCATTTTTAAAATACATATTTTCATAAAAAGCAAAACAACCCACTTGCAGCCAGACTATTAGCCTTGTCAATCACCCCAACATGCTATTTGGCTACCTTATCCTTTAAGATAGGATTATAGTGATTGAAAATTTTTTGGACAACCACAGCAGCACTCTGAGCTGATGGGGAAAAAAAATGTTCAAATAGGTTATGAGAAATTTCTGGCAGGTGAGTTAAAGGATTCTCCAGGTGCTTTTCTTATAAACAAAATCAAGCTGTAGAAAGATAGACAAAGCTCATCACTAGACTCTAGCTCTTTGGCCATGGGAGAACTTACAGTACCCTGGATTGATAATATTAAGATTCCATAACTACACAGATTGACGGAGGGTCCTGGGGGCTGCCAGGCAGAAGAAAGAAAGACCTGCTTCAAAGTGGCTCATATTTCACTCTAGCAAGATTTCATTGCAGCAGTCCAAGCAAAATCACTAAGGATTTGATGAGGCCGTGAAACGGCTCAAGAAAGGATCATGTGATTCTCCAACTTAACTCAAGGCAATAGCTTTAACTGCCTCTGTAACTTGGCAAGAACCAGAAACTGTATGGCTTAAGTCCCATTTAATTGAAATCACTGTTCCTAATGTCTCTTTCTTTTTTAAATTAGTCAGTGAGTTGGCTGTTACTGGCTGTCTCTTTCCCTGGAGAATTATTAATCTCAACAAAAAATGTTATCAGTGCCAAAAAAAGCCTACACTCTCAACACACCTGTAAACACTAACCTTGGTTATCAGTCTCCAAATTACTGACATCAAGATGACGCCAAGTAACATTAATCTGTGCCATATGTCTCCCACAAATTGAATAAGCATACCTCCAGAGTAATTCTGTACAATGTTTCCTTCCTTTGTTTATGTAACTTGGCCATGTATTTGTTACAGTTTGCCATTTCAAAAAGAATGTACTTTTTTAAATGGTACTATGAATTAGATATGAATTGAGAAGAACTCTGTTGTGTATGGATTACCATGCTTTAATTCTTATAAAAAAGTTAGTCATGTTAACATAATAAAAGATGAGTCTAGATGGGCAGAACGGCCTGTTGTCCTCATTATGTATTCTGCAATTCTTATGTAATGGTAGTATCTGTGTGAATATTTTTAAGAATGTGCTGCACTTACTACCTGTAAACTATTTGAAAGTCTAAACCAAGCTGCTTAATATTTCTTTGAACAAATTCTTTTGATACCAGGAGATCAAAAATGCCTGTGAAGTCTGTGTGAATATTAAAATTGTTTAATGGAAAAATACATTTTAAAAACTATATTTATATATTTATCTCACTGTCCCATAAAACATGCTCTAATCTCACTACGCTGTCCTATTAGTAAAAGCCTTATCTCAGCACACTGTCCGCTGAAATAAATTCTATCCTCTATGAGTAGTAACGGCTGTCAAGAGACTTGGCATCTCATATGCTACAGGGTAGTACATATAGAAAGTAATAGAGCGGTGCACTCAGTGAGGAGCAGAGCAGCACAATGAGAGGTTCAAAATTGCACATTGATGGAGCACTGCGGTAAAGAAAGATGTACACTGAATGGCGCACAGGGTCATCAAAGAGTCAGGGTTTTCCATTGAGAGAATAGATTGCCCCAATCCAGGGTACCAGTGGCCTGTGACCTCTGACCTGTGGCTGTGGATGAGCGCGTTGAAGGCCAGCCCATCGGACCAGCTGCTGGAGAAGTTGACCACGTTGACTTGCTTGTAGTCCCGCGTTGACTGTCGCACCCAGCTCAGCAGAATCTTCTCACTGCTGGTCTGCTGTAGCCCCTCCATCACATCTTTCATCACATCCTTAACCTGAGAGAGAGAGATGCAAAGACAAATGCCATAGAGCTTATCCACCTACTTTAAATAAACCTACTTTAAATAATTAGCATTAGCATGTATTTATGCAGCTGGCCCTTACTTTCTCAGCAGTTATGTCCCTGTACATGTATATGACAGCAAACATAAAACACCTTATATGCCAAATATGAAACTATTCCAACACACAGTATACATGCAAGCATGCACTGACACAATAACACAGAACCCTTGCCAGAGAGAGGGGAATGCGCAAACTGAAACACACTTACATCTACACTACAAACACCTCTCTAAGATGCAGCATATGGGGACACAGCAGGAACGGAGCTGTAGCATATTTCAGACACTGGGAATGAGGGGGAGAGAGGAGTGGTGGCAGAGACGCACTCACACACATACACATAAACGCTCACACATATGCACGAGCGCCCACACACATACACACACAAACATGTACATGCAAACATGGAAACACACACACAGACACACACATACACACACACACTTGTTCCACAGGCTGAGTGTCAGTGTGTGACAGATCTGGAGCAGACCTGAAGACCTGCTCTGGGGGAAAATGGATGTATCAGAATAGTCTGATTGACATTGCTGGTAGGAAGTGCAATGTCTCCAGTATTTAAGCACATCTTTACATTCACCATCCATCACAGAGGCCTCAGATTCTCTATCCCAACCAATAGTCTCTGAAACTCATCTGCTCCACATACCAGCCTGCAGGTGTCATTCTGCACTGCACAGAACCCAGTATTTTATTCTCAGCATCTCTCTCAGTTACAGCTATTAAAATATCGCCGTTAATTTTCCACCCTCTACATAACAGTCAATAAATCCCTACTAACATATCCTTCCTGCATTTGACCAATCACAGAGCGTATAAATCATAAATATGCGCTCTCTAATCAGAAAATTACAGCCAATTACTGAGGCCAGAGACTCTGGTTTGAGCTCCTGCATATGTTCCTACCCAGACCAGGGCTGACAATAAAAATGAAAATGTGTCAGTGAGAGAATGCTCACAAGCTTCACATCCAAACTGGACGATATGTGTGGCCTTCTAACACAACCTAACAACTTACATATGTTCTACATGTTAGAGGAATGAATGAATGATGTGAGGAAGGCGTGTGAAAATACATTTGGGGGCCACATTTGGTAGCCATTAAGACATATGGCAATGCGCTCATCCAGGCACTATGACCAATGAATGAGGGCAATATGGTGGGATGACAAGACAAGCTGTTTGCAAGCATGGACATTTTGCGCTTGATAAAATCATCAAATGTAACAAAATGACATTTTTGCTGTTTAAATGTATTGACATACTTCATGCCTTGCACTGAATTGAAGGAATTCTCTATTCTGCAGGGTCCTGAAGGCAAGTTACATTTACAAAATTGTAGAAACGATATTTAATAAATGAACATACCTCTCATGTTGAATAAATACATATCTGAGGCTGAATACTGCACAGGACCTCAACAGGGTGATTACTGACTTGTATCTAAAGGGTGATGCACTGCTTTCTTTTATTTCCTATCACTATTGATTTCATATATTTTCTTTCTTGCCGTTCTTCTCTCACATGGCTGTAAAACCTTCCTGTATACCTGTCATTCACTCAGTCATACCTGTATACTTGTGAAACATCTGTGCCACACACACACACACACACACACACACACACACACCCACACACACACACACACACCACACACACACACACACACACACACACACACACCCACACACACACACACACACACACACACACACACACACACACACACACACACACACACACACACACACATAAATCACTAGAATCCTAAAAGCAGCTGTGGTCACTGACCTGCCAATGCAGGATGATGCTCCAGATGAGGCCTAAGGTGAGTTTATGATTTCCATCAACAATGTCGACCCCACCTATATTCACCAGTTCAACCTTCAGAGACACGGAGAGAGAAAGAAAGACAGAAATGAAGAGCACACACAACAAATATACAATCAGGTGGTGTATGCCTGAGTTTAAAAATTAGGGATGATAATTTGAAGAGGCACATTTTCCTCCCATTTCTCTTAAAGCGCTTTCTAAAAATTTCCTGAGAGCTTCTGTTAGTGTGTCCTGCTGAAAACATGGTGCCACGGATGCCCATAGATGTAATTTTTCTCAAGTATCCCTGATGTCCTTTCATGCTGGATAACAAGATGCGCTTTTGTTGTAGCTGGTACAATGTGCTCTTTTGTCCTGAGATAATAAGTTCTGCTTGTTTTTTGCGATGATAAGATGTGCCAGTGTCAGTAGATATTAAGTTCTTATGTCAGTTGATAATAAGGTGTGTTTGTGTCAGTTGATAACAAGGCATGCTTCTGTCGGTTGATAATGAGATATGGTTTTTTGTCAGCAGATGATAAAATGTTTTTGCAGTGTTTTTGCACTGAGTGATAAGATATGTGGGTGAGACCCTATGTTTTGTGGGTGAACCTCATTAATGTATAACATATGAGAATCAGGAACTATAGTACTCATGTACCTAATTTTATAAGACGACTATAAACATTCACTGTTCCACTGTAAATACAAGGCATATGTATATATATACAATATATGCCTGATTTAACTTAACTAGTTCTACACACATTTTACACATGTGACTGTAAAATAACAGAAGAATTTGTCTTAAATAAAACATATGGGGCTTGTATATGCTGATGATAACACCCACCACTAAGCCAACAGTAAAGGCTGTTTCGCTAACCACACCAAGCAATCAGCCAGTCCACGTCAGTGAGATGAGCGCTTTCACTCACATTGTTCTTCTGAAGGAACTGCAGTGCTCTGTTCACATTGTTGAGTGAGTGAACACGAGTGAAGCCCTTTTCTTTTGCCTGCAGTGAAAAAAAATATGGTTCAAAAAGATGATTTCACTGAAAGAACTTGGCACGCACTTCAAAGACTAACTAACTGAGAGAGATGTTGAAAAAGGAAGAGTGAGAGAGAAGAAAAGAAGAAGAGAAAGAAAGAGAAGCAGGAGAAGTAAGTTCTGGCCTCAAGGTCATTTGACGGGGTAGTGTCACTCACAAGGTCTTGTCCTGTCAGACCCTCCAGCAGCTCCAGGAGGCGCCGGCCATCACAGAGGTCAGAAAAGAGATCCTCAATTGGGGGCTTACCGGCCTGCAAGGGGACAGAGAGTCAGACACCTCCACACAGACAGAGTCAAACACTGAACCCTAAAATATACCATAAAATACCCTAACATAGTCCCTCACACAGGGTCACAATGTCTAATGTATAATCCACTCAACACAGACAGCAGTGTTTCCGCTTGGACTATATTAGCAGGGCAGCCCACCCTGCCAAACTCACATGCTGCCCTCCCTGACCGAAGGGGAAATCATGATGCGCTACATCACATGAAGGTTGCACCGTGCACACACAATTAGCTAGCAGGTGTCTTTATGAGAACACTGCGACGTTGCCTTTATAGTTGAGTTAGACCGTAAAAGAATAAATTAAGCTATTAATGAAGCTATGTTAAAATGAACATTACCTTTACAGAAGGCCAAATTAAACTGAGATATAAAGGCTGGCCAGACACCCCCCCAACCCCCGCCCCCCCCCCCCCCGCCCCCACCATCACCACCACCCACCAACTACCACCATGCCGAGACATTGAACCTGGGGAAGCACTGCACTGACAGGGTCAGACTTTCTCCCTATGTACACCACCCCATTCAAATGCAATACTAAGCTTAGGTCTCATACTAATGAAGTGTCAAATTTTATATCCTACATTACCCTCACTTAGTCACAGTGCCAAACACTGCACTGCTTTCCACTCTATCTTACCACACAGACAGATGCAGACCAGGTCAAACACCCCATTTCACCCTAAATTACCCCCATGGAGGCAAACAGGGTCACACGCTGCGATAATATGTACCCTACATTACATTACATTACATTCACACATAGCGCTACATCCTACACTACCCTTACACATCCAGAGAGGGTCAGACACCCCATTTCACCCTGCATTACCCACGCACAGTCAGAGACAGAAAGATATTCCACAATGACTAGATATAACTGTTAAGGACCTGAGAGTCATTTAGAAAGATCAGAAGAGATAAGTATGGCTTCAGCAATGAAACCGTGATGAATCTTTTATGTACACTGAATGACCATGCCATTCTTCCTTCCATTCATTTCTGTGCTGGGAATTGGGGAATAGACCTGAACTCAGACTCTTAGAAGCCTGTTTTAGCTGTTGCTACTGTATGTAAGCTACCTTTGGTGTTTATGTGGTGAATGACCTTCACTTACCTCCTGCTTTCTAAAACTCAGAATGTCAGAATTTCCTGTCGCCTAGCGACTGCAGGGTACTTCTCTCTGTGTACTTTTTTTTTCAGCTGAATGCTCATGGTCACATCTCCAGCGTGGTCACAAAGTCATTGCGATTAAAATTCACATTATGGAAACGTTATCAAGTATTCTGTCTCTCAAATACATGTGAAAACTGTATAGGCATCCTGGGAGTAGAAGAATTCCTAAGGGAAGTGAGCTGCTTTGAAGTGTCATCTAAACCAAATCGATCAAAGATAAGGATGGCCACAAAGTGTAAATGTGAAAATGGGAAACCATGTGAGATGGCTCTGTTCCGGTTTGGAACAGCCACACATCACATATGAGCTGAGAAGAGCAACACCGTCCACTGCCATGACAGTACTGCAAGACAGCTTCAGGACAGCACTGCAGCAACGCAGTTAGAGTTAACCACATCATCAAATACCTCAAAACTAGTATCTGGCCCCCTGGGATAAATACACCAAGATAAAAGCAGAATGAAAGTCAGTCAAGCCCTAATAGAACAGATGTCAGCATAGAATACCTGCTTGCTTTCAAAAAAGCAAAGCGGTGGTGTCCTTGATCCTGATCAAATACCAACTTATTGATTACAGTCTGTGACAGGTAACCCTACCTAAAAAACCTGCCCTAGCTGGTTCAGTTTTGGACAGTGGTGAAGAGGTGGACACCAATGGAGGCTAATACTGTCACATTGTTGGATGTGCTGTTACTGCTCTGCCAATTGCTGCTAACCTACAGCAGGCAGTGATGGTCCTGCAATGCCACTTAACATTTCCCAACACTATCTCATCAGTCAGCAGATAATGTTGAAATTCTGAAGGTTCTAATCGATTCCCTCGAAAAGTTATTTCTGCATCTACAGCCCAATCAGGCTAATCTATTGGCCCCATTTCAGCAATTGGCTTTGGCCCACTGTTGGAAACACTTTAGATGACCAAATATGTGGCATCAGTCAACAGCCTACTTTGGCCAGAGAACAGGACATTAGAAATGTCCAGAAATGGGGCACATGCTCCTTGGTAAAGAGTAAATCCTGCTACAGACCAGCTGGATGATACTGTTAAGCCAAAGCCAGTGGCCATGTGTTCTACTGGTGAACAAGACCACTCCCAATCAAAAACTACATTAAGGTCAATATTGGGTCAAAAGGGCATATTTCCTGGGTGGCTGACCATGAAGAGTAGGATCCTTGAACACTGTGAAACAAGAGAAACTGAGACAGAGATCCACTTTCAGCTGTAGTAAATGCCCCCAGGTAAGGAAAAGTATAACCACAGTCATTCCTCATTTCCTATGTGTGTCTGCCCCAGAACAGATGTTAGCCATGCTAGGAGAGGGCCCATAGCTCCAGTAGTAGCCAAGTATGCAAACACTTGCCACAGCCTGAAGGACACAAAGACAGCTCTGTATCTGTATGAAAGAGATAGGATGTTCTGATGAGTTCTAAACTGTTAAAATAAACTACTATGATGGCAACTATTTCATCACTGGATAATAGTTTTAATTACATTATGGGACACTGCATTGCCAACAATGCTTTATTTTAACCTGCAAATTATGAAACACTGAAAGTTGCTGACTTTTGTTGCATGAGAACACAATGTGAGTACAAGACACTGTTCAGTCTGTATAACAGCATGAGGTCACAATTTTGTTTTTGTGCATGACAGTTTGTGGACTAGATTTTGTGTCAGGGTAATAAAATGTGAGGACAAGGCTCAGATTCCATGCAAAGGCTAATTTATATTTCATAAGCAAATCACAGCAAGCCAACCTTGCTGGTTCGTGCTTACATTATGTCATGGAATGAGGTTTTTGTTTGGCTAGGGCGCTCACCGGGGGTTTTTTTGGCTGGTTGCACACAGGACAAAATCTCCATGCTGATTTGTCATTTACCAGTAGTGAGATGGTTTTATGTGAGAGGGGAAGTTAAGCTACAGAGCTTACATAACAAAAAATTGTAAGCTTGCTGAGGGGGTACAGAAAAATCTCACAAATATTACCAAGACAATATCATGTCAAATGAGTCTTTGGCTGTGGTGTTTAACTAGTGCCCTGGTGTAACATTAACACATGTTGCAAACCAGTCTTTGGAAGGATATAATTAACTAGTTTGTGTAGATCTTAAGTGATGCTGTTGTTCAGGCTCAGGTTTATTTAGAGTATAGTAAGGGCTTAAGACAGAGCTAGGTTTTGTTTCAGCTCTGTTTGACTGTGAGACAGTGTGAGGACAGTGTTCTGGTCTGATGTGAAATGGTGTGAGAAAAGGGTTTTGAGTCAGTGTAAGGCCATCTCAGGACAGGCTCTGCTTCAGCAAGAAGTGGAGCATCTCTGTAAACAAGGTTCTCACACTTACCCAACCAACCACTTCAAACACTTTAAGTCATTTCAAGGTCTCACTTCCCCAAATCCAAAGTAGGCTATATCACAACTGTGCTAACCAATAGAACAAGAAATAAATGGCCTCAATATCCCTAAAAATGGATGCTGTCTCAGGACTGAATCCTTTCAAGTCCAACACAAACTCCATCCTTTTAAGTAGAATGTAGATTCTGATCCAGGATTAACATCTAGTTGAATAATGCACTGTATGTAGAACAACTTGGATTCAAACCTCTTAAAGATAACAAAATATCTCAAGAAAAAACATAATACTTTACAGTGCCCCCCTAATAACATATATTTTAATTTTCTCAGTTTTAAAGTCCTTCATTTAATTTTATTTTTGCACATTCAGTTACTCCAAGGATTTGCAAGGAGTGTTGGACTCTCTATGAAATGGAGAGCCTTCCCATGTTTGATTGAGTGTGTGTGTGTGTGTGTGTGTGTGTGTGTGTGTGTGTGTGTGTGTGTGTGTGTGTGTGTGTGTGTGTGTAAGGAGGGAGAAAGAGAGAAAGGGAGAGATGCAGTGATTATTCTCGAGGAAAGAAATTTAAATTAGTCATGTGACACCTTTCATCAATTTACAACACGGATTCATGAATTAAAGATTGTCACTGCACCAGCACATCTCTGCCACTGATATTTGTCCATAAACATCCAGTGTGTAGCAACACATGAATGCAATATTCTACAATACATGAAGCAACAAAATGAGAAAAGTGATTGAAGTGAAAAATTAGAGAGAAAAGAGAGGGGAGGGAGAATGGGAGAAGACAATCAACACTTTAAACCAAGCACAGCCTTTTCTTAAACTTCCTCCAACATCTTCCCAAACACTTCCAAGCCTGGAAATCTCTCTCCCCCTCTCTCTCTCACTCACTCTCATGCACTCAGAGAAAGAAAGAAGTGTTGATTTATTTGTCCTCTCTTCTCCTCTATTTGACTGAGAGAGGCAATGAGGGAAAGAAGCACAGTTTTTGATAAATTTGATTGAAGCTGTTTACAGCAACTTCAAAGCGTAATTTGTTAGCCTTACAGCTTGTACGGCAACTTTTAAAATTCCAGGGGAATTCTACCTTCATCTATTTAGATAAAAAAGCGCATCACATCAGCTTTCTCTCCCAGTTCACAGCTTTCTCTGACCCTTCCACTAATCCATAGTACCAGCTCCTCCTCCAATCAATAGTACTGACTCCTCCCATAGTCTACAGGACTGGGTCCTTCAGAGTTCACATTGCTGACCTCCCCTCTAGCCCACAGTACTGACTCCTCCATCAGTCAATGGTACTAACTTCTACCCCAGCCCACAGGGCCAATTCTACTGCCAACATTTCTGACGTTAGTCCACTCAGGGCTAACTCCTGACTTCTCCACTCAGGGCTAACTCTTCCCCCAGCCTACACAGCTGACTCCTCTCCTAGCCCACAGTTGTGACTTGTCCTCTAGTCCACATGTTTGACTTTTACCTGCCGTTAACAATAAGCTCAATAAAGTGGTTAAGCTTACGTTTCCATGGCCACGTGGCCTTTTTCCACAGGTCCTTCGAAGGTTAAATCTGCCACTGCTCTTGTTCATAACCCACTTGACACACCTAGCTAATTCTACCCCTGGCACAAAAGTACTGGATTTCTCCTCCATCTTCTTGTTGAAGACCACACACACTGTGTGCACATTTGTGCACATATTAGTACATAAGATACATATACACAAGCACACACACAAACACACATGCACACCCACATACACAAAGAAAGGCAGCTCATATCTCTTTTTCATGTTTAATATTACTATCTGACACCTGGGTCAGGGGATCGGGTGCTCACCGTGACAAGGAAACCTTCTCTTTTCACCTGCTCGTTTTTCTGGCTTTGATGAAAATAGAAAATCAAACTGAGTGTGTGAAGAAAAAAAAGCAAGGAGCTTGAAAATGACTTTTCTACATCTATCATCTGAGCCAAAATCCATCCGCCTGTACTGTCATCCTCTATAGATCTGCATTCCTCTCCTCCATCCTCAGTGATCCTGTGTTCTTCTCCTCTGTCTGTGTGATGGCTCTCACAGGTAGAGTATACAAAAATAAATCTCACCCTCTAAAGACATTCACAGTTTGATAAATACATAATGTCAAATCACAGTGTTTACTAAATCATCTAAATGAAAGCCTCATAAAGTCTTGATTTTGCACAAATATACCTATTTGGTGATTATTATATTACACATAAACACAAACATATTGTTTGAAAAATAGTCAAAGGCAATGTAAAATTTGTAATGCAAGGTTTCCCAGCCCAGTTCTGGCCTAAGCTAAAAATGGATAGAGACAGCTATGCAGAAACTGAAGAATGACACAGTCACTGAGGGGACGGGTCCATCGCAGGTCACATGTCACTGTCATACTTTGATGTGGTTTCAGTGTGATTTCCCTGATTTTGCTTTTGCATTAGGGATGGAGGCCAGGACCACTACTCTCCTCTCAAATTTCAGCAATACTCTTCATGTAATCAATTATTCATCAGACTAAACTGTTGCTTTTTCACTTCTGAGAGTGACCGGCATTCAAATACAATTGAAATAACAACAGATATCATTTTCCAAGTACTTCTCACAATCACTTCTAAGAAAGCTAAACTAAAACACAATACTGTCTAAGGAAAATCACTATCGTGTCCCCATAGACTCAAACAAATTCATTTTACACTGTTGTATTTCACAACTGTGTTAATATTTAATTGCTATCAGAGGAATACATGCACATTCATCATACATAGATAATGTTTTTGTGTAATTTATATGGAACATTTTAATCCACAGTGACACTGCATGGTGCTGTTTCCTGGAACAACTGTGACCCCTTTCAGAGATAATTACCATAGTGTTACAGGAAATGCAATTGTAAGGTAAAAGACTATTAATTGGGGATTTTAAAGAACTTTTTCTGGAAAGGGTTTACTGAAAATGGGTTATCACCATGTGTGCTGTTTTTTATTTAATCTAAGGTCTCATAGAGCTCTTAACTGATTACTTAGCCTTGTTTTGTATGCTTTTTGCTTTTTTGATCTGTGCATTTAATCTATAAATTTGTTCTGAAACAAATTAGCAATTGGAGCTGTGATAACATTGATATAATAATGTTGTTTATTCAACATATTTGTTTTAATATCTTCCCGAATTCAAGGCAGCTATCTAAACCCAGTTTAATTAGCTGTACAATTAATTTTTCATGATACCCTAGAAAAACCAATTCCTCTTCATCAACACAGTTGTATACCAGTCTGTAATTTATGTAAGGTGCTTGAATGAAAAGAAATAACATACAGAAACATCATTCAATGTGTCCTATATAAAGATAAAAATGCCAACCAATAAACTCAGTAAAAATATGTAGTATCCAGTCAGTGATATGAGATCCAAATAAGGATTTAGTCAATAGCTAAATAAGCATTAATACATACCATAAGTGGAGAAAACATTGCATTCAGTGCAGTCTATGGTGGAGCTCTACAATCAAGTCTAAGACACTTCTTCAGTCCCTCATGACCTCAGCTGTTATGGCTCCATGCTGATCTTTATTTATCTAATCTTTATTTATTCAGACTAAATGGATCACAACCAGCCTTCAAAAAACACAAAAATAAAAAAACTGGAGGGTACTAGAGTAAGGGGGTCATTGGGAGCTAAATCCCATAAACCACTATACACTAATTCAGATGCAACAGCATAGCATAGCGACCATGCACCTGTTTGACCCTTCAAACTGCTACATTAACCAGCAAAATTAATTACTGACAATAAGAGATGAAAACACAATATTCAGTTTCTGTGTACTGATTAGTAAACAGTTCATGCATTGCTGACCAGACATTTAATTCACATTTATTAGGCTACCAATTTGTGACAACCTCAATGAGTACATTGTAATTAAGCTGAGAAATAACAGTAATATGTCATCCCAACTGTGTGCGCTACATTGTTTAAGCGTCTGATGGGGAACGCAATGTGGCTGCACCAATCTCTGGTCACTCAGAAGGTAATGGAGCTCACAGATGATTAGGAGGTGGGTTCTGGAGAGGCGGCTTTTAATGGCTCCGTCCCGCGCTCTCAGGGGCCCTGGAATGATTGCTTGGCGGTATCTTGCCACGTCACATGGAGCGATCACTCACTGAGAGCCCGAGGACTCAAAGGAGAACTTTGGAATTGGCCCAGAGTCTTTTAGCCGCTTGGCTGCAATATCCAGGTAAATCTCATCAGCAGTTAGCAGACAGGTTACTGCTATATTGACTTAGAGGCTCGAGCTGCATTTAAAAAAGACACATTCTTTGCTTGGTGCGCAGTACCTGGGAAGGAGGCACAAGCGTGAGTTGTTTGGCAAATCAAAGAAGGGGAAACAGATTGTGGGTTTTAAACTGGAATGGAGGAGGAATGGATTATAAACCTTGGACTGAATTAATAACCCTGACAATGGATTCTTCTTCTGGTGTTTCAGTCACATTATGCGTTCTTATTGAAGAAATCGTTGGTTTGACTGTCACAAATGAGCTATGGCTTTTATATTCTTTTTTTCTGTGAATTTATTTAAAGAATTACTCCCTAAGAGGAAACTGTGTTTTGTGGAATTTAATTAGCTAGCCAGGACTAGCCTGGTTAGAGCAGCGTTTCTGCCTTGTGGAGGCCCACAGCTCCCACACCGCTCAGTGTGTGCATGAAAGCAGAGCTTTAGAGTCTGGGTTACATCAATGATTGCCACTTAGAGAAAAGTCTGGTGTGATATATTCTAGCAATATGCTAAAATGATAATGAGAACAAGGCTTCTGAAAAGTTCTCATTTATTATATGTTTTAAACCACTGGTTAATTCAGTGCCCATCTTTATATGGCAGACTCAAATGGCGTCATACCTTGCATATAAGTTAGACACTGCACAAACTGAGCTAGCATGCACTGACCAGCTTCATTAATCTCATGTCATATCTAACATTAAAAACACAAGGTCACAACACAGACCTAACTGAGGGTCTATACAACATAAAAGAAGGTTTAGAACAGCATGGAACTCCTTAAAATAGGTCAGGTGAAAGTGTGCATGTGTGCATGTGTGTGTGTGTGTGTGTTTGCATGTTTGCACATGTATGTGTATATGTCCATGAGTAGACACTGATTTTAAATAGCACTGATAAAGTCCCTGAAGTTCAAGTTCTGTGCCTTAAGATTTCAACTCGTTTCCCCCTGTCTGTGTATGACCAAGAGATCTAGCCAACCAGAGATATTCCTGAAGCAATCTAACCAATATAAGATAGTTCGCATAAAAAGGAACACAGAGATGCTGTCCGATCTTGTCATTAGTTTGCTTTTGTCTCGACTCACAGGGCGATGAAACAGATTCAATGGAATCTTCAATACAATGACCTGAGCTGTGGTAACCATGACAACGGCACACCTTGAACCTCCAGTAATCCTTTATAAGAAAAGGGGAGGGTATCCTGTTCATATGGCAGTTGCATTGGCCCTGCTGTCCGACAGACATCTTCCTCACAATCCCCTCACCCTATGTGTATGAGTATGTGTGTGTGTGTGTGTGTGTGTGTGCATGCCTGTACATGTGAATCTGCGTCTGTTGAGTCACCACCATTCCCTTTTCACCTCCTTATTTAGGGCTCTGATACGGAGCAGCTGTATGTCCGGCACTAAGAATGGCCATGGAGTAAAAATAACAGGAATATATCACAAGTCAGGCATGTGTCAGAGATTCACCAACGACAATGTTCACACACAAGACAGCTGGCCTGAAAACCTTGTGAACAAACAATAATCCCTATGATTGTCCTTTTCATACACACACACACACACATACACACTTTTCTTTACTGGTGTGACTGCTGCAGTCATGACAACTGCATTCAGTTTCAGCTTGTAGACTTATTCCCAACATTATTACCAAGTGACATAAAATATTTAAGTTTTTGTGGGTTTACAGACGAGTTGTTATTTGATGTTCAAACCTGTCTTAAAATGTCATGCTGTGAAAACACTCAAATAAACTGGGATTTCATTTAATGCCTAGCAATTTATCCTGAATGTTTTTTCAGACCAAATATTTGTTAGTTTTAGTTTCTACTTCTGATCAAGGAGGTAGCTAGAACAGAACATCTTCAATATCACTTTGTTATCATTACTTGTCCAGTAAACCACACAGCAGCCCACGAAATTGCTTTAATGTAGCTATTATACAAACATTCAGTCAAGGAGTATGAACATGACTTACACTCAGTTCTTGCATTTATCATGACAGCCGCAACTGCACTTTGAAAACAAATTCTGTATGTAAACAATGCTTAGAGGAATACATGTACTCAAAACCATATTTAAACTATGGGGCAACATGATGATTACATTTACATTTACATCAAGGTGCTCTTATCCAGAGCAACTTTCAAAAGTGCATGCAGTAGGCTAAACAACAAGCTGCATAGATACCAAGTTGTCAGAGCCACAGCCAACTGTAACAGTTATCATGCAAAACACAAGAATATCGTGAAGTGCTTTTAGTAGGTTCTGATGGAAAAGCAATGACATTGAGTGTCTCTAGTGATAAGGAAATGAAAATAAATATTCAGTTCAGGTGTATATAGGATGAGATGCAATCTAAACAGATGTGTCTTCAGTTTTCAGCAGAAGGTGGGGAGAGATTCTGCTGTCCTTGTGATATGACATTCATTCCTCCAATGTGAGGCTGGAGTAGAAAAGAGGTGTGGCTAAGAAGAACGGCCCTTTTGGGAAGGGTGGGCCATTTGACCAGAGGATGCAGAGTTCAGGGGTCTTGCAGCACTGTGTGCTTTGACAGTATATTGCAGGTAGGATGGTGCAGTTCCTCTTGCTGCCCTAAAGGCACAGACCAGGGATCTGTATTTTATGCAGGCTGTTATTGGGAGCCAGCGGAGGGAGATGAGGAGAGGCGTGATATGTGTGTGTCTTGGCTGATTATAGGCTAGTCGAGCAGCAGCATTCTGTATGAGTTAGGGCCAGGCGATACATTCACTTAAATCAGTTTTCTGTTAAAGCGTGCACAAATGCAGCAGCTGATTACTCTCTGCAGAAAAACGGCTATTATTATTATTATTAATATTACTGGAAAATTATATACAGTAAATAATTAATTTTCTTTGTTAAGTATAAGGTTTATTAGGAGATTGTAGCATACATCATAATGTGTGAATGTCTCATTAACTATTTAAGTGTGCGATTCTAAATTTTCTTTCTTTGTTTCTTCCTTTTTCCTTCCCACAAGTCTCATTATTTCTTTTATTTTATTCTTAGCAAAGAGAATACTTATCTGAACTACGTCTTGGTCTTTTATAGTTTGTTTGAACACTAAAAAAAAGGATAAAAATCGTAAATTGTCTAGATGTTGGGAAATAGAGTTATATTTAGGCCACGCCACCCGGGCCCAGTATGAGTTGACGGTGCTTAATGGCATATGCAGGAAGATGCTGTCCAGATGTTCTGCTACTTGGGTAAGCACTTTAACAGCAGAGTACAGGTGCAGCACTGGCATTTACCCACATATGGGCTACACTGCCACAGCTATGGCCAGGTTTGACAGCATGTGGAAATGACACTGCCTTGTCCTTCAGTACCACACCGCGCATTGACAATGTTGTGACAACGCAACTCACCATGGAGCTGACATTTAAATGGTGGAAAGACATGTAAAAATGTTGGCTCAACCGAAAGATGCCTAAAAGACCAGGCTGTAAAACACAAGTAAGAAAACAACCTTCATGTCAGCCTGATGACTAGCCATAGACAGGAGGCACTTGAGTTAAAATTGCACTTTACCAGAAGGGCAAGGAGAATTTAAGCGGAAACCAGCAGGAGGGGATAGACTACAATGCCTTTTAAAAAGTGAACAATTCTGAAATTACAATTTTGATGCGACAGGTCACCCAGGCTTGAATGAAGAGATAGATTTAAGAACATTTTTATGATCGCCTAATTATACAGGGTAACCACTTTGAACAAAAACACTGAACAAGTGACGGATATTATTTCTCTCCACATGATTCAATGATTATGCTATCATCTATGCTATCTATGTATCTTTGCATATTTGTTCATCTGTTCACATTGTCCTTTGAGAATTGACCAAGACCTGTTTTTCCTGCTCACTAACAGGATAATTCATGGCTATTCACTACACTCTGAAATTGATAAATGGAGTGTACATCAAAATGAAAGAAATGTGTGCTAAATCAGGCCTCTACAGTGGTAGGTATTTAAGAACATACTCGCAGTTTGTTTTTGCAAATTAGTTCATAACTTTGTGTCTTAAATGCCAATATGGCTACGGCCAGTAAAAAAAACTATCTGTATGTTCAGGTGAAACATGAGATGTCTCTCATCATCAACAAGTTAATATTGCAGAAAGTAGATTATTTTCAGATCTCTTAGAAATTATAAATGCCTGAAATGGCAATGTTATCAACAAAACTGAGTGGTCATGAATCAAAGGAAGGTATAAGCAAAGGCACAGCACATGCAGATAGCATTTTGGACAGCCTAACAGAGACCTAAATTCAAGGCCAGCACACAGAGACTGATCAGAGGCTCCATACAGGAAGTTGTCACCGTATAAGAGCACATTCTATGGCAGTCTGATGAGGTCCTACAGGGATGATGTTTTAAACTCCAAAACTAATAAAAGTTGCTTCATGGCAATGTCTGTATAAGTAGTACTCTACAAATACGATTGAATTCAGTGTTTCATCTGGTCGTGCATAATTACAGTTTCTGTCTGGATAGGCCCCTGTATGCATGGTATGCCCTTTTTATGCCCTGGATTCATTGGGCCCAACTAGCCTGACTAATTTCCCATTTCAACATTTAGAGTTAGTCTTCTACAAACTACACTCTTCAATACAAATATATTTTATTCATATTTTAGGTATATACAGTAATGCTCTGGACATTCTATTTACTTCATGCATATGCCAGTGATAAAGAATCTTGACTAAACATTTCAACCTCCTTCTCCAGACAGACTACCTGAACCCTGGACATGTAAACCTTTTCTAACTGTTATGTTATCACTTTTTTCTGTTCTTGCCTGGGTTGTTGTTTTTTTTCCAGAAAAACATGATCTTTAAATATGTAATTTTGATTCGAGAGACCCTGTTGAGCATACTGTTGCATGTGCAGATTCCCTCTGTTTTCTAAGACTCTTCATAATGAAGGGAGCACTCAGTCTGTTAGCACTAAAAATCCCCACTAAAGAGGGTCTTTCAGTCTGCATGCACTTCAAGCAGAGATTCCAGTTTCTGGCTATCAGACCATGTTGTTATTAGTGAAATGGCCCTCTGGTTTAAAAAGGGTGTTTGAAAGCTGAGTAATTTGATGAGAGGCCAAACCACTCATTAATATTCAGTGCACCGTGTTTGTGTTAAACCTCTCTACTGTAATGGCAATCCCTGGTTAATACATTCTGTGGCCATGCCAGAGGCTTCTTGCTGCTTTTAAAAATATGCTGCTCTCCTCTATTCTCATTAAGGCCTGAAGTGTGTTAAACAGAAAAAAAAACTGAAACTGTACTCAGTCCCTTCCTCCCATCTATAGATGCCTCCTTTAAAAATCAGTCCATCCTTCAGTCTCCCTCTTTAATACCTAACTTCCCCATCCCTCACTTCTTTCTTCACCACCCCTTTCCTCCCTCTTTCATTGCAGAGCTGTTATTCATTCCTTTCCCCAGGTTTTGATTCATTTTGGCAATGAGGTGCCATATCAATCTCAGTCTAGGTTACAAAATACCATAATCCTCAACACAGAATCTCTGAAATGTCTGTGACACAGAAAGCTGGTTATCATGTTGTACCAATAACACTGGAACAAACCTTAAAAGAATAAGCCAACAACTGGCCGTACCTTCGTCAGCTGACTATTTATCCACTTAGAGAATGTTTTCTTCTGGACATCTTCTCTTTCATCTGCCAAAGGAAAAGAACACAAAGGGTGAGAATGCTTTATAGAGATGCTATTTTTTTTAAAAGGGTTGATAGGAATTTATTATGGCCTGTTGTTTTAAAACAAGAAGAATTCTTTATAGAGACACTGGCTTATTTAAAACAGAGAATATTTTATAGGAAACTGCTGTTTTTAAAGAGTGAATACACTTTACAGAGACCAGGTGTAGCGCTGGGAGGCAGCTTATTATAGTATCACCAATGCTGCACTTGAACATGTTTTTTTTTTGTTCAGGATCAGGATATTTTACGGGGGCCTGGTGTGCTTTATATTGGTTATAATACTTTACAGAGAGTGTTGTATTTTAAAATGGCCACAATGCTTTACAGAGACCTAATGTATTTGTAAGAGGTTAGACGCTTTATGGACAGAATGCTTTATAGGGGACGTGCTGACCAGTGTACTCAACCCTGCATCTGTTGAATACAGCTGGCGCTGATAGGATGCAGCCAGCACTTTTTAAACATCTTACTGAAATACTTTACAAACCAGTGACAGATTTTGTTTTTTTCAGTGCATTAACCCTGGAGGACTTCTAAAAGACTTGGGAAGGAAAAGGCAGCAAAGCCTTAAATTAGTGATGGCAGAAAGAGGTATCATTCCTGAGTGAGTAGAGGTGCTGAAGTTTACTGCTGACTAATCTGACCCAGTCATTATGATTTCCGCAAACAGCCAACAACCCCTTTGGACTGATTTAAACGTGTCAGTGACTTAGAGCTAGCCTGTAACTGCAGCTCCAGTATGGTGTCATTATCATTCATCCATCAGTGCCATAAATATGAGTATTGTGCAGCTCAAAACAAAATCACATTGTTTAGATCAAAATAAAGAGCATCCATATGTATTTTTCGCTTGTAAAATATAACTTAACAACTGGATGTTTATAGCTCGGTCCAATATTTCATACTCACTTTAAAGACTGCCGCATGATTTGTTGCTTGTAGATTGGGTCTGATCTTTTACACAAGTTTGTGTGAATTAAATTAACTTTTGTTTGTTTGTTTTCTTTGTGGCTTGGGCTACTGAACTATGCTGTCTAATTCCATCATTATCACAGCTGAAGCCAAATGCTGATGGTGTGGTTTTCACATGCTTTTACCTTATTTTAACACACCCTCAGGGAATCGTGACTATAAAAGTTGCTGTGTAATTTAGGTCACACCCTGATGTAGGCTGTTAAAAGCTGAAACATGATGGTAATCTGGTGCTCATTTCTTAGGTTGACAAGACATATTAACAAAGCAATGTTTCATAAACATACAGAGGAGGGCCTTTTATAACACTGTTAAAAGTGCATTTTACAAGTGACACTGTATTGACTCACTTTTTCTAAGCGGATTTACAATAGCATGTTTAATGTTTTTTTAAGAGTCTGAGAGCAAAGGACAGAGTGAGAATATATTTGTGTATATCGTCAGTAACTCTAGGAATGATTGGACATTGATCCTGCAATAGCAAGTAATTTCAGTAATTTATGAAATTAGCTGCTGGCATTTAAAGGTTAGACATAAAAAGGTAAATCAGCGAGACAATTCCACATGTCACATTTAAAAAGAGACTGTCCTAATAGCTCTCACACAAATACACAGCAACCAATACACACGTCTAGACAGCACAAGTCACACAATACAGACCACTATTCCACTCACATGGACAAGGAGACCACTCCACTGCTCATACAGAAATGCAGACCACTACTCCAGCCCACATCTACACACAGACCACCCACACATGCTCAGACCACTTCTGAATTCCTGTGCCAGCGGTGACTGCTCCTTTGTCCCAGCATGCACTGGGGGAAACAGTACTGCGGCCACTGTCGAGGCCTCTGAAGCACCACTGATCCCATAGAGCAAGGGGAAGGCTGCCGCTCTGACAGTAATACAGCAGAGGGGCACCACAGCAATCAATACTCCATTTAAAAGCCTGTTCCTGCTGAAGCTGCTGAGTCCGTGCCGGCTCTTGATGTAAAAAAGATGTTGTGCTTGGGGTCATTAAATCTCCCCCAACACTAATCTCTCCAAACTGAATGAGAAGCTAAAACATGGAAAGAGATAAAATGACCTGTGAGCTGTTTTATAGGTAATGTTTGCTCTACCCAGTCATTCTATAGGATAAACACTCCATTTATCTGGCCAACGGGTTACATTATTTTCAGATATGCAACAGAAATATTGTTTCATTCACTTCTCTGTTTTATTTGGACCATTGACAGTCAGGTCCATAAGTATTTGGACAGTGATACAATTGTCATAATTTTGGCTCTGTATGCCACCACAATGGATTTGAGATGAAACAATGATGATGTGCATAAAGTGTAGACTGCCAGCTTTACTTTAAGGGTTTTGCCAAAAATGTAGTATGAACTGTGTAGGAATTACAACTATTTCTATACATAGTCCCCCAGTTTCAAGGGTAGTCTCAAAAGTAATTGGACAAACTAACATAATCATCAATTAAACCATCAGTTTTTATACTTGTAATAAAAATAATAGTGCAAATCCTTTGCAGTCAATGACTGCCTGAAGGGTGGACCCACAGACTCCACCAGATGCTGGGTTTCTTCCCTGGTGATGCTCTGCCAGGCCTTTACTGCAGCCGTCTTCAGTTCCTTCTTGGGGTGTTTTGCCTTCAGCAAGTAAAATGTATGCTCAGTTGGATTCATCTGTCCATAGTATGTTGTTCCAGAACCGCACAGGCATTTTTAGATGTTTTTGGGCATCTTGAGCTCACCAGGGCTTTCTGCCTTTTTAAGAATGTACACCTAATGTTTTTTCAAAACCTCTCTCTGATGGTTTTGTTTGGATTTTTCAGCAGAATTTAGGCTTTTTTCACTGGCGGTGACAGCTCTGTGGACTTTTTGAGGGTTAACAACAACAGCTTCCAAATGCAAATGCCACAATAGAAATCAACTCTAGATCTTTTATATGCTTACATATAAAATAAAACACACGTGGTCATGGAACAGCTGAGCAGCCAATTGTTCAATTACTTTTGAGCCCTTAGCATTGGGGGACTGTGTATAGAAATTGTTGTTATTTTTTACAAAACCGTTACATTTAAGCTGACAGTCCACACATTAAGCACATCTTCATTGTTTCATTTCAAATCCACTGTGGTGGCATACAGAATCAAAACGATGACAATTGTATTACTGTCCGAATACTTATGGATCTGACTGTATGTCCAACATGTTGGAAAATTGTGTGAATTGGTTTTTTTTTTAATTTTTGTGTAATTCACTAAAACAGAACTGTGTGTGACATAAAACATTATTTGAGCATTTTGTTTCTGAATTAATTTATAGCCTTTTACTACCCAGAGTAGTAATTTCCTCTTCCTCTTTTTTTTTGGTTGTTTATGTGTGTGCCACTGTGTACTCAAAAACAGTGCTGATGATGGCTGTAAAACCTATAAATGCAGTGTTTATTGAAAAGACCCCTCCCTGTCACCATATCTGTTCAGGATCTGACTGGTACATTTCCTCTGTTGTACAGCCCTCGGCATACCATCCCGCCTGATTTGGTTTGCTGGGAGATGGCACTGAGATACTGCGAGAATATCCCATAATGAATTATTTTTAATTTGATTTGAAAACCCAGCAAGTATTAATGAGCAGACCGAGGATTATCGATTCAGACGTTATTTGAGAACAGTTGTGTTTGTGCATGATACAGAAGGAATGAGGTCATATTCACACTCTAAACATGAGTTGCCATATTCTTGAGAATGGTAATATTTATAACTTAAACAGACATGGACATGTCTCCCTGAAATGTATGAAAACTTCCATTTTCACGCCACTACACAGGGATCATTGTTCATATTCACACCATCACAGGGGGTTAGGCCATATATCCATTACACAGAGACAGGCACAGTGGCAGCCTTGAGACAGCTTACTGTTGAGAGCTGTCCATAGAGAAACAGCCTATCACAGATAGCCTGATGGCTATCACAGGTAGCCTGCAGACTATCACAGTTAGTCAAACATTGTGGAAGAGAGAGTTGACAAAACAGATTATGTACCTGAGGGCCGTGGCATGAGAGAGCTGAGGGATTCTCCATGTACAAGAAAAAGCCCCTCAGTCATTAAGTCTGCATCTGAGCACTACAGCATGGCTCCTATCGCAGAAAGCACAGGGAGACTGTATCCAACTGATAACACCACTGTCACAAGAAAGAGATCCTTAAACTCCTTCACTACAGAGAACTATCTGTAATAAACACCATCACCACTGAGGTACTTGTACCACATGCACCATACGGTAGAGATCCTTTTTAGCACAGACCACCAATAAGAGAATGATGGGGGAGGCTTCATTTAGCGGCTGACTGCACAGAGCTCCAGCCTCTGTCACGGAGACAGCCCTGAAAAGTTTCCTCTGAATGCTGTATGTTTTTGCGGTTTGCTGTGACTAGTTCATTTGTAGCAGCGCCGTTCAGAGGAGTCTGAAATATTCATCAGCCTGTGTATATTTCTAGGGGAGGCTCTCTTATCTGAGTACTGTAAGGAGGCTCTGACTGGAAAGAGCTCTCCCTACAGACAACCCTCCATTAATCCCTGTCTGGAGGTATGCTCAAAATAACCATCTCCACATTCAGTCTCTCTCTCTCTCTCTTCCTCTCTCTCTCTCTCTATCTCCCTCCTTCTCTCTCTTTCTCTGTTATTGTGTTGTTAAGAGATTCTCCCCACCCCTTCTCTCTCCCCCCACCTGCGCTCTCTTGCTCTTTCCCTCTCTCTCTCTTTCTGTCCCTCTTTCTGTGGTAGCGTTGTTACAATTTTCAGGTCCACACTCCTCTGATTTTCCTCTTTTTGACTGAGCAGAGAAATATCAGCGGACCATAAGGGTAACTGCAGCTGTCCAGGAATAATTATTTATAGCAAGCCAATTAATGATGATTCTGATCAGCTGCACAACAGCTCTGACTGCACCCCCCATTCAGCGGCGTGTCCTCCTCCACCCAGCTCTGCCTGCCTGTCCTCCTCCTCTGAGCGCCATCCACCCCCCTCAGTCTGTCCACCCCCCTCTCAGCGCCATCCAGCATCCCACAATGCAAATAACAGCTCTGAACTGGAATTTACGCTTCAGCACTGAAAGTTAGCCATTCCCTGTCACACATGCAAACACACACTCTCATGCTGAAAAACACAAATTAAACTACCTTAAAACAGTCATTAAGATTCCACATTCCTGGGGTTCATTTTAAAATGGTTTCAATGTAGGAAAATCACAGAATATGGTACTCAACAAAGGTGTAATATTTTAACATGAAAGGGACTGGCATAAGGTGATGGCTTTATAAAAGTAACTCAAGAAGTATTTGAAGTAAAATCACTGCTAGGATCCCCAGCTGGGTATAAAGGCATATGTACTTAGCTAACCTTTCCTTTCATTGTCTGAGTTACCAATTCAGAAGGAAGGTCAGTCTACAAATGACCTGTCAGATCCCATGTATCAGAGATAAGCAGGTGTGCAAGGGTACCACAGTGATAATGCATGTATTCATGTAGCAGTGCTCAGGTGTGTAAGCATGACAGCAATGAGGCATGTGCAAGTTTACTTATGATGAGATGCATAGTGGGGTGCACTACTGAGCTGCAGAAAGGTAACAGTAAATCAGGTGTGTACAGGTGTGACAGTAGTCAGGTACACCTGTTATATCAGATCACAGTGAATATCTGCACAGCATGAAAAGAGGTTTTTTCTTCCTTTCAGCCCAGAAGAAAACTATGAAAATGGGACTTTGGGATTTATTTCAGCCAAGCTGTATTAAACCCTCACCAAAAATAACTTCAAACACAGTCTATTTCAGACCTGCTCTACACTCCTTTCTCTGAGGTTGATATACATCTCTGCCATTTCATACCATACATATCTCTAATAGAGGATACATCTCACCTTTTTAATACAGTACATGATGTACAGGATGAATCTCAATCATTTAGTACAGTTTGTAGTTTTAATATATGATACATCACACCTGTTTAACACACGATGCACCTCAGCTATTTATTATAATTATTTCTGCTATTTAGCACAGTACATGTGTACAGTATGGGACATGTCTGCTATGATAAATGAATGACAGAATATGTAATCAATTTAATAAGGTGCATGCAATTACATATCTGCATTTTATCCACACTCAGACTTTGGAAGTTCTTACACCATCAAAGCATTGTTGCTTTGGACACTACTATACCAATGCACAGGATTATTAAAAATAAAATTAAGCTACATGCAGGCTAACTGTATAAAGGCAACCGTTTATATCTAGCTGACAAGCTGCATATGACCATTTTGATTTCATTAGTCTTGACATGTTATACATGTACACTAACTTAAAAGAAAGCCTGTCAAAATGTATGTTGTATTCATAAAATGTTTGATTTTTTTTTTCTATAACAACCCATCTCACTGAATACAAATTATTAAAAGAATCATGAAAACAAAATAAAAGTGCATGCTCATAATTTATAGCTTGTCTCAAAAGATCAATACATTCAACCAACATTTACCCCCCGGGGCCCACCCACAACGTCAGGTCTGTGCCCATCTACAGGCTATTGTCTGTAACTTTACTGTTACTGATACCTATGTACACATCAGATGGTTAGGGAACTAGGCTTGGAACTTAGAGGTTGCAGGTTTGAGTACCAGGTGGGGCATTGTTGCTGTACCCTTGAGCAAAATGCTTAACCTGAACCCCTTCAGTAACTATACAGGTGTTTAAATGGCTTCTATTTTGATATAAATGCAGCTTTTCTAATTGGCTGTGGTAAATATCTAAATATAAATTCAATCTCTCAGTCTCAAAGCAATAAACATGTCTGATAAATTGTCCAGCCATCAAATACAGTCTCTAATAATAGTCTGGAATAAAACCAGACATGGTATGTATCTGTTAAAGTAATCTGCCATTTAATAACATGTCTCTAATTTGGTCTCTGCATCTGATATTCCACATATCTAGAGTATGGAAGAGTATATGTTTCTGACACAAACAGCATACACCTCTAATGCTGTCTCTGCCATTTGACAAGTAAGTAAGAATATGGGCTTTATAAAACACCAACCCCAAATACAGCACACCTTATTGCTATTTAATACAGTGCATACCTTAAAAAATATAAATTTATGCCACTGCACACAGAAATCTTCTCAGAAGTTTTAGAAAGCTGAAATATTTGCTGATCAGCCTCAGGGCCATATACTGTATGAAAAATGATATGTATCTATTTGGAAGGCTGGTCATGTACACCTTTGTGATAATAATTTATACAAGTCCCCACTGAATGAACGTCACAGTCTCGGTCTGTTCTGGCCTCACTCTTTCCTCCATTAGGATTCCTTAATCAGCACAGGCATGAGTGTCACTTTGAGGGGGAAAGGGGAAATCCTGCTGATGAGCACAGAGGCACAGATCTGCTGAGGAGCAAGAAGAAGGAGTGTGTGGGTATAGAGAGCAAAAGGGAAAGAGCAGGAAAGCTCTCATCAAAATGCATAGGGAAGGAGGAGAGCGCTGCATCAATGCCAGAGAGCGGAAGACAGAGACCCTGTTGGTGAGCAATGTGAAGGAGAGGATGTACTGATGTAGGAAACAGAGAGGAACATCCTGGTCCATCTGGAGAACACAGTTATGAAGTAAAGCTCTCAATTAACACTCAGCGAAGGAGGAGAGTTCTCACTTTACACAGACTGGAGGAGGAGAGTTCTCATATACACACGATGGAGGAGGAGAATTCTCTGTTTATACTCAGAGGAGAGAAGTCTGCAGCTGTCTCAGTTCTGTCACTCATAAAAAGCCAGAGAGTGAAAAGGGAGGGCATCCAATCCCCTATGTGAGATTACTCATCACAGCTCATTGGTGGCTGCAGGAGAATTACCAGTCAAACCCACACACCTGACATACATCCATTTATGTTCAGGGGTTTACCTGTGTATGTGTTCACATGAACATGTGTGAATGTGAATATATGTGTGTGTGTGCATTTGCATGTGTGTGAGAGTGAGTCTGCATGCATGTATGCGTAAAAATGTGTGTGTGTGTTTGGTAAGCCTAAGGACTGCATGGAAGCTGCTGTCCTCTTGGGTAATAGTGGGCTGGTCGGTCCTCCATTTGCCTGTAGTGGATGAAACCACTTAAGAGTTCTTCAGTGGAGTGCAAGTGCTGCCTCTGCCCCCACCATCGCACCAACACATCGACGTCTTAATGCATCGCTCCACAAATCTCTGCACTCAGGGTCCAAATGCATTACTAATGCCCACTGGTTCCTGAATTACTCAGGGTATAGCTAGTAAAACTAAAACTCCCCATTAAGTCTGACATATGTTCAAAAGTCATTATTTTTGCTGATGGCACCTCACACTTATTGAAATACATCTGTCCAGGATACCCAGATTCTATTTATGTAAGAATGTGTGTGTGTGTGTGTGTGTGTGTGTGTGTGTGTGTGTGTGTGTGTGTGTGTGTGTGTGTGTGTGTGTGTGTGTGTGTGTGTGTGTGTGTGTGCTTCAGTAAGAGTGTGAACATTTGTGTGTGTATGTTTGTGTAGCAGAGTGAGTGTGTGAGGGTGTGTATTTGTATGAGTGTGTGTGTGTGTGTGTGTGTTTGCACACACACACACATGCATGTCTGTGTGTGACACTTCAGAGAAGAATTATGTATCTCTGCAGACAAACTGAGCCTGTCCACCTTTCCAGCTGGAAAAATTGATTTCAGTCTCTTGACAAGATCCACTTCATTTTATCACTAAGGAAAGCAAAACAGTCCCTGAGTGCTACATACATATATTCAAGAAAGTAAGCTGTTACTCATTCTTGGTACATGTCATCGTTCCCTTGTGCTTTTCATATACAGGACTGGCCTTTCGGTTGGCTGTCTCATCTACATTTCAGTACCCTTTTGACCTCCGCAAATCATTAAAGCCAATAATTAAAGAGAAAAGGTGGATTAAAACATCCTGGCTTGCAAAGAATGGTAATACTGCAGCAACCAGTTATCAATTACAGCACCTTCTAAGCACTTCCATTCTTCAATCACTATTATTACACACTTCATTTATCTCCTGCCTTGTGAACGTCCTGACTGGTTTCATTAGGGGGTGTCATTTCTGTCATTCCTGCGCATTTTCATCTCATTCTGAGAAATGAATCGCCTTCAAGCAGCCACACCACATACTGGAAAGTTGGCTATATTTGCAAGTTTTCAAATGGATTTATTGGGTTGAAATCACAACCTGAGTACCCTGTAGTTCAACATTAAAATTCATCCTTTACCAGAATGCATGTTCACTCATAAATGCACTGTATCCTGCCCTTTTTTATGCTCCAGCTTCTCCATGTTTCTAAGCATACATTTACAGAAGTGATGAACATGGACATGCCATTAATTCTGCATTAGAGGGGTTAATGAAGCCATTGTAGAATGAAATCTGTCAAGAAGCGAATGACATTTTCCTCCAGTAAATATGGCCGTCAGGGTTTGTTTCAATCACCCACTGAAAATTTGAGTCGGTCAGAGACCGATAATTATCAATTAATTGAAATGCCGGTGTGTATCCGTGTCCCTGAGTATGGAATGAGTGTCTGCACAGACAGTATGTATCTGTGCGTCACTACAGACAATATGCGAGTTTGTATTGTTATAGAGGATTGTATGATCCGTACAGAGGACACCATACAGTAATACAAAATCCATCAGTATAGTGAAGCTGTTCATATTCAGAAATGAACATAGGCATTGTCTAGAATTCATGCTACTCTCTCCCACGGCCTGTTCAAAACGACATAATTTCCTCACCACTATTTTCACCTGTATTTGTATGAGTTGTTGTTTCCTGTTTTAAATGTTATATGTCACTGCTTGCTCTGCTGCTGACTTGCCATGTCTCTCTTGCAAAAGAGACCTCCTGGGTAAACAGAGGTGAAATAAATACATAAATAAATACATCCGCAAGAGAAAACAAATCCATAAAAAATAAGAATTAAATATACCGTAAATATTCTTCAATATAAGAAACACCAAAGGCAAAGGCATCATGGCGATTAGCACACACATACAGCGCTAAAATTCTAAGGCACACAACCTCCAATAAAAAGGAACACAATGCAATAAAAATGAAAGTTTTGAAAGGGAATTACTGTAAAAATGCATTTTTTCCAAAAACTAATTTTGAACAGTCTGAATACATTTGCCTCATATATGACAAACTGCTGAAAATGTTGTCTTGGCACACTGCATAAAAGAAGAAACACAACCAGCCTACTGCTCTACCTGGCAATTTGTACCCATTTAAATTCTTCAAATACACTATGTAATTATGAGTTACAACACAGACACACAGACAGACAGTAATTATTCTATTCTAAGCTGCGAGGAAATCAAGTAAGCAACTCTTTTTTAAAACTAAATGTCAAACAAATAAACAAAACGTCATTACGGTGATTGAATGGTGTGATTACAGTTAAATTGGATGTCTCCTTGCCTCAGTCAGAATATAGCTAATGGTGTTGGCTGAGTGTCATCTTCCTGTTTTTTTTTTAAACTATGAGTAAAAAATATTTTAAATGCATAAAAATGAAATACATTCCTTGCATGAAAACTAACGACTACTTAACAATTTGAGCTGTGACATTTTCAACACAATTGTAACACTAAAATATCTTTTTTGGGAAAATGAACACAAAATGCAATGGACAATGTGTCAGAGGATTACTAAAGGTGATTTAAGTGCACTAGAAAAACATACCTGATAACAGTATGATAACAATGATAACATTTTCATTAAGGGACCACCCTGAAATGGAATATACATATAAACACATTTAAATCTGAAATATCTGGACTTCAATAGATCTGTCTGAAATGTATGTTTCACAGATTATCACAGAGAGGTTTTTATTGGAAAGAAAGATGTCACTGACAGTCCGGGTCACATGACCCCCAGAGCACATCTGCAGGTCTCCTCCACTGCCACACTACAGCAGTGTGAGGTTAGCCCTAAAAATAGATTCCAATTTCAGCAACAATTTATGACAAAATGTGATTTGGGTGAAGATGAGCTGAAGAACAGTGTGAATTGTGTGTCTTTTTCAGCCCATATGCTGCAGGCAGGGAGAGAGCAGCCAGCACAGACCGGGCACTGCATGGTCTCTTTCAATCCCCATGCCGTCTGCCTTCACACTCATTCCAGCCCACTCAGCGCCCCTGCCCTCTATGGCTCAAACCGTAACATGGCCCTCCCCTTTTAATGCATGTGCGTATCTGCTCTGTGATCAGCCTCTCAGAGTCTCATAGTATTTGTGCTACATTTACCCACCCCACATACACAGGCATGCTTGTTTGTGCACGCCCATGCACATGTACACAAGCAGACACAGTTCCATCTTCTATCATACTACTGCAGCACTGTCCCCATAAAATACAACACAGTAAAAAAAATGTCCAGCTGAAATGTGACAATTGTGGCCGCTTTCCCCACTCAACATGCTGCTTGTCTTTAATTATTATCAGTGCATGTGATAGGATGACACATCTCTGTAAAATAATGGCAGCTGAATGCACGCTTCAGCAAACTTGCATAAAGGTTTGGCAACTGTAGGCAGAGAGCGGGAGAGACTATGCAGAGTTCTCTGGCACGCACACGTGACACTATTCACCTTGCAACGATACCCAAAGATGGGATCCTGGCCAAAGACAGCAGTTGGCATTGTCTTGCTCCTTGGCAACCTTAACTCTATTTTATTATTTCACAGAGATGCAGCAACTTTGGTTTCTTAGGAAACTGCGTTAAAGTTTTCAAATAAACATTGCGATTTGAATAATGTTTCTTGGGAAATATGTTGAAATTTTCTAAATGTGGTTAGTTTGTCAATTGCTTGAACTCTCCATGACAGGTCTTGCACAGAAACAGCCAAAAATCAAAAAGAATTTGTGTCAACTCTCTATCTAAAATACACACAAAGAATATTACAAGTTATTTCTACATTGAAATTATTTCCTCTTCAGTATGTCAATATTAGAACCAGATCACAAAAAAGAGATAATTTTCCAGTTATGCTATGAATTTTAACAAGTATAGATATCTATCATGAATATTGCACATATTTTTTTTTTCAGTAGAATAAAATCAAACTCATTTTCAACATCGTCAAATTCCGAATCATTATGGATGTACACGTTTTTCTGTTTAGGTGTTTGTATCAACCATTGCTGTTCGTACTGGTAAGCATTGTTGGTGCTCATTAGGATACCGTTTATTGCTCCAAGAAGTCTTTTAATAAGCCTTGCAAAATTTTAACATTTTAATGTCCTTTCATTTTTAATGCACTGCATTAAACATGCATTCCCCTGATACAGGCATTACATTCCTTAAGCTGCACTGTTTATCCTCCTCTTTAGAACACAGATTACATGCAGTAACTGGCAATTACAGGCATCATGCAGCCTGTATTAATATGCTACATGAAATGTTCACCATGCAGTCTGGTTTTACACTTTAGGGTTAATCAATTCAGCACACATCTGGATCCATAGAAACCTGACCAAAATTAAAATATAGTGCATGGAAGTATGGCAGAAATTCAGTGATTTAAAACCAAGTCTCGATGGAAATAACTGTACAAATCACACAGATAAGGTGCATACATAATCAGGACACAGGTTTTTATTTTTATAAGGTGAGTCTATAATTGATTTTGGACAGATGGTCTTGCACACACTTTCGATAAAAATAACATTACACTGTGAATTTCGAATGAATCAAACACTTGGAACAGACACTTTGAACTCTTATAGTGCAGTAACTCATTCATTCACCCTGTCTCATTTAAGGAACCTTCTACTGCAGGAGATGTTATGGATCTTGACTTGTCATAGCTGAAAATGTTGACAGAACATTTTTACTTAGATTGGAAGGTTCATTTCGCCTACAGGTCATCAATCTATCACATCACAGCCAATATTTAAGAATATATAGATCAGCACAGATGGGAATTCATCTAGATAATATTATTGACAGCAACATTGAGATGTCTTCCTACATTTCAATGGATGCAGCTAACTTTGTCCAAGTACAGTTAAATTTAATGTAATCTTCTAGCAATAGATAGCTTAACTAATAAAGCACCATGCTCTACAATGTTATGCTCAACTTGCTCTTGCTCACGTTAGCTGGATTTCAGGTTAACATGCAGTTCCTAATGTTAAGCATATTTAATTGTACTTGTATTTTTTGCTGTAGTTGGTTGCTATTCTATGGTAAGCATGGAAGTTGTACAGTAAAATGTTGTTCCTCTATCAGTTATGAATATTATCTGCATTTATAGGCTACTTGTTATCTATTCAAGCCCAGTAGTAGCCTAGTAATAGTTTTGCCACCCTGCTTAAATGTATGCTGTTTTATGTTTTTTTTTTTTTTGAAAGAGTAGGTTGTTGTAGCTGTGTGTTTCTCCATCTTTTGTGCCCTAACTGCAACTCTCAACAGCAAAGGAACTTCCGATGCACAGCACCAGTTGATGTGAATTCTCATACATAAAATATGACACCAATGCAGTAATGAAATTAAACAGAAAATTGATGGACTAACACCAATTTTCTTTTGTGGTAAATAGACAATGATATTAAAATATTCTGATAATGATAATATTTCCTTTATTCCTGATAGAAACAGTATGTGTATATCTAGAAATCTGAGGAGAATTATTGTCAGAACTGAGTACACCTTTAAACATGTCCAGCTGCAGCTACACTTCAAGTTCACAGAACTATTATTCCAGTATTATAACAGTGGTGCAACTCAATGACTTTTGGATCAAAGCTTGCTTTTCTCTGAGGCAAAGATAAACAGAGCTTTTCCCGAAGTCCTAGAGATTGAAAGACTGAAAGATTTGGCAAACAAATTAAGTGTACGACCACAAAAAAAGCTTTGAATGCAACTATGTGCTGTTGGTAGAAAGACTATTTAAAAATGTTTTACAAAAAAAACTGTTCAGTTTATATACTGTATAACCAAACTGACAACTGGCTCAGAATTAGTTTGTGTTCAAAGGCATCAACTTTCCACATAAAAAGTAAAAGATAGGAGTCTAAAAATCTTCCTACACTCTTTTTTAAAAAATCTTTCTGCAGTTAATTAATTGTCCCTCTAAATGATAAAATGTCATCATAATTTTTTTCCTGACACAAAGAAAGGAGCACACACTCTGGGAACAAGGGAAGGGAAAGTCAGAAAGAATGTGAGACTCAGAGGAAATGAAGAGGGTGGGGAAAGGAAATGGTACCACACTAAGATAGCAGGAAGTACTGATGTCTATCAACTCAGCGGGGTCTCCACAGGCCTGGCAGAGAGCTAAGAGCCTCCACACAGCCATGCAGTCACATACGGTTCCATCCACAACCACAGCCTGCACCGGCCCCACAGTCCTTATCAGATCCATCCATCACATACGCTGCTCCACAATTGTTCACTCAGACACAGTTCACAGAAACACCATCTGTTAGGATTACTTGTCCACTTAAAAGGGCTGTCCTCTCTTTGGCCAGCTCGCAGACTGCCTTATGGGAATGAGGCTTTGCCAGAACGCTGCCACTGTAGGTGCAAAATGATTAGCCAAGCGCTGATGAGTGTGGCTCCAGCTCAACTTCACAGACTCAGGGTTTAGAAGCTGAAGAGCCTCTCTGAGTTTGGCCTCCATCGCTCCCACACCAGTGCCAGTGGCTGCCCTCACACCACACTCTATGGCACACTCAACTGTACACAGAAGGGCTTCAGAGCCAAAATCTGAGAAGAACTGTGCATCTCACAAGTAAGTCAAGAAATACAAATAGTTCCAGACCTTTCACTCCTCTCTCTTGCCTTCATCAGCACCCTGCCTGACCTGACAGGCAGTTCTCTTCAAAAGCAAAATGGAAGAGGAAAGGATAGACAGGAACCTGAACCTGGCTCCATCAATCTGATCGCTGCATTTACCAAGTGAGAGGCTTCACTTTTTGCCACTGGCATCCAACTAACACACACACACGCACAAACAAACACACATACACACACACAAAAACAAACACACAAACAAACACACACACAAATACACACACACGCACAAACACACACACATACACACACAAATACACACACACACACACACACACACACACGCACACACACAAACACACACACACACTCACAAACCTCCTCAAATAATGTACACACTGGGGAAATGCAAGCATTGTGCATAGATAAAGAGCAAACTCAAAGAGCAGAAATTAAGGAAGGAGGAAAACAGAGATTTGGTTGAAAGGCAGGAATAAGTGAACAGGATATTTTTGTAAGTCAGCAGTAAATGTGAGTGAAAATTTAAATTTAAGATATTAAAGCAAAGGAATGTTTGTGGAGTACCTCTCCTGATCTAAAGCAGGGGTACGAAAATTTGATTTCAGGGCCACCCAGAGGTCTGTGAAGGTTATGAAAAACTGAAAAAAAACACTTCTGATTTTATTTATTTCAGGAATGGAATATTGCACATAGTTTCAAATAAAATAAGACTCATCCCATTTGCACATCCTTGATGCCATTGCTATCAATGCAATAATCAGGAAGCACCGTGTAATGGTTAGGGAACAGGGCCTCCAACTCAGAGGTGGTGGTTCAGCTGTACATGAGTAGCATGTAGAAATGTACATTTTCCTAAGAGCATCTATTAAATACCTAATTTTAAATAATCCAGTATTATTCAATATTCATGATCTGGACACAGTAACTTCCACAGGTAATATCAAAACTTAACAGTTCTATTGGGCTGGGGATCCTCCGCCAGAGGCTGGACATCCCTGGAGGTCTTGAGTTGAAGAACTCTGATATAAAACCTGATCTAAAGGACACTGTGAGAAAAGATTCTTGACCTGACGAACCGTAAATTGCTGAAATATTTGCAATGGTCTTATCTTCATGATTTTCACGGTTGCTTTCCTACTGTGAAATCAATTCACTGTGAACACTTACAGGTCCGTGTTGTGTTGCAATGTGAATGTTGAGGGGGAGTGTACTGCTAGAACAGGGAGAGGGAGAGCAAAGTGGATGAAAATCTGTATGGGAAATGTACTGAATAATATGAAACTGCCCCTGAATCTCATAATCCTGCACCTGCAAACTGTTTTTGTCTCTAAATTTTGCTTTGGGTAAATATAATTAACAAAATTATGACACTGTAGATCAGCAGTTCACAAGTCACAGTCCTCAGGACCCCCCCTCCCCCTCCCCCTCAGACTTGGACAATCTCTTAATTTCTCTTAAATACAAACATTCATGGTTTGACTTAGTAAAGGATAGTGCATATAAAATTAAAATCATTGTGCACATAAAATTGTTTCCATGCACAAAAAAACATGCAAGCTGAACAACAAACAAGGTGCAAAGAAGGCTATGTTTGTTGAAATGAAAATTTTCAATGTAATGCCTTCATTAGTTTGAGAAATCATGAGGGGAGGTCATGCAAGTCAATTTCGTTAGCACGCGTAATGTGACGTACTAAGCTGGGTTTTCACACAAGAATGGCAAAGCCATACCCAAACATTCTGAATGATTAGCTAAGCATCAATACGAACTGATTATATGGCACATTCTAGCTCAAAACTCAAAATACAAAAAGTGAATTTACGGATACACACATCATAAACAGTAAGAATAAATAAATTTTAATCACAAAGAAAATCATATTGTAGAATACAAAAGTAACTATTATTTGAATCAAACAAGCAATAAAATGTCATTTAGGACAAACTGTAATTTTACCTGACATTGATGATGCAAGTTCTGCTAGTAATTATAGTTATAATTTCAGTCCTAACAAGATGAGTAAACTCAGATCAACATCCCTTCCAAACATACAAAATCCCTCATTTAAATACGACTGTTTGCAGCTGAAGTCATTTACATAATGACACTTTGTTGATCACCCACAAAGAATGAAATGATGAGACATGATAAGACATACAAGACATGCATTTACCCTCTTATGCCATACTGTAAGAAGAAGGCCCACATTTCACATCCCAGGGCAGGGATCAGTCAGATAAAGCAATGCTTTAATTCTCTCATTGTGTAAGTAAAATGGTATATTTAAAAGAGGGAACATTTTAATTGAATAAATTGATCACTCCTAATTAGTGCAAGTATGGAGACCTGGTCACTGTGTGTAAACTATTAGAGACAATTGGAAAATCATGGGGAAAGGAAATGGCAATGAGCCAAACCTGCACTGTGATAATATACATTTAAAGAAAATATAACAGTATATCTTATACACATGTGTCAACCAATCTTTATCAAGTGATTGGCAGAAACACTTGGGGGGATATCAAACCAGAGAATCATCACTCTTGACCATACTTCAGGGTTAGCACAATTCATTTTCCACTTACTTTTGGAACAATAGGTTAACATGAATGAATCTGAACACAATATGCTATCTTTTCCTCTGGTCCTGGATCAAATGAGTGGGCAGATGTGAAGTATAGGATGCTGGGCTTGTAGCTCAGAGGTCTGCTGGCTCAGTTCCCACCCAGGGCACAATCACATTACCTTTGAGCAAGGTACTTCACCTTAAATTGCTGTGGTAAATATCAAGCTGTATGAGTGACTGGTGAGTAAAAAAAAAAAAGTTCGCTCTGGAAAATAGCGTCTGTTAAATGCCTGTAATGTAAAAATTGCTGCAAAGCACCTCTTACCTTCAATTCACATTACTCAATGAATAAGTTAACTCACTGCTTATTCATCCATCCATTATCTATATCCGCTTCCTCCAATCTAGGGTCACAGTGGGCTGGAGCCTATCCCAGAATACACTGGGCAAAAGTCTATCCATAGTAGTCTATCCATAGTCTATCCATCTAACCTACATGTCTCTGAACTGTGAAGAAGCCAGAGAACCCAGAAGAAAACCCATGCGAACATGGGCAGAACATGCTATCTCCACTCATTACTTATGTTACACTTTAATGAATTAATTGCTTTAATTTAGAGCAACTGTGTTATCTAGACCTGTGGGCTACAATGAGCAGCTCTTTGTGACTTAAAGAGGACACTGAGGGGAAATTCATGTATTCCAAGGCTACCAGAGGAGCTCAAAGGACATTGTAAGAACAGTTTAATCTCCTACGGGCTTCTGCAAGCTGGGTTCATGACTTAAAGGGCACTATGAGGGGAGTTTCATGAATTAAAGGCTACTGCAAAGGAATTTTGTGTTTGAAAGGACACTAAGAGCGAGTATGGGGAAACCAAGGATTCCCTGTCCTGATGTTCCCATTAGTTAAGCCTGGACAACAGAGGCCAGGCTCATCAACGGGCAGCAGTCAGACCCATCGCTGCCCTCATTACGCCTAAAGTGTGATGGCCAGCCTCAAGTGTACAGCACATTTGGAGTAAATAAAGAGAACGAGTGTGTGTATGCTGCACTCTTCCAATTTAAAGCCAGCACTGCGCTGTGGCTTAGTGTGGAGAGCCAGTGGAAAACATGCTTGCGATCAGGGGTGCAGATGCCGGTGGGTACGTCCCCCCAAGTTTCATACGGACCCCGATCTGTCCCCCCCACTTTTGAGGAAAAAAAAATATTGTATAAGTTTAAAACTTGAGACCTTTTGCTCACAGTTTACCCCCCCCTCAAAAATCTCTCCTGCACCGCTGCCTGCAATTCAGAGATTCAAATGGAGAAGCAGACAAGGGGGGAATTAACGTCGGTCTCCAGTGAATTCTGCAACTCTCTCTCTCTCTCTCTCTCTCTCTCTCTCTTTACTGCAGTCAGCAGGGGAATCAGAGGGAAGAAGAGGCACCATTTCACTGGAAAAGAGGCAGTTTCATTTTTAGGGAAATGCTTATTCTGCCATATGAGCTGATCAAATTGAACATGAGCCCAAACCCTCACCATGATCTACCGAGCTGTGCTCATGACTCAATATCACCACAATTAGTCCAAATTTACAATTTTTACAACAACTGGCCACATAAAATATCCATGAGATTGTTTTCATTGCTTTTTTGTTTCCATGAATAAAAACAATTCCTTTTTACGCCGCTTCATAAAGACTAAGTTATACTGACTGACTGATAATGGAGGGATGGCTCATGTTTGTGGAATACCCAGACGGCTGCAATTTCACAGCAAATGGGAAATAAGAGGTGACATGGACAATTGCCAGGTATGTGTAAACTGTCACCACAGTCTGTGGTTATTATTGTACAAAATGCCATTTTCAATGAACTATTGATAGACCCCAAAAAAACAATCTGTGACAATAACATGCAAGATATATTTCCCATACATCAGGTTCCAAAAAACTATGCAAGTACACATATATACACTCAGTTCAGCTCTTCCAAATACTCAAACATCATAACATTTCTTACAGAACTGGCAGACCTGCTCCCTCCAACCAGACAATCCTAAACTTGGGTCTGCTGCTCCACAACCTGACACCCTAAACTCAGGCTCACTGGCTTCAGAAGTGGACACACCCACAGTGCTGAAGAGCAGGCTGGCTGTGCAGAGCTCTAATCCCTTTTTAATCAATACTGGCTCTGCCACTGAGAGGAGCTCCAACAAACAGGGAGGAATCAGGTCCACAGCCATTACACACCCTTACTACAATAACCACAACTATAGCAACAGCCAGAGCAAATGAACCTGCCACCAACACAAACTGTAGAAAGAGCACAAACACTATACGAATAACCAGGGCCACACACAATTACACTTAATAACTTCACAAATAAATACCCCAATCACAGCCACTTACTTCATCGACTATGCCATCATTCTGATATGAAATGACAAACTATAAGAATGAGACACAGCTCACTGACTCCCACCTTTTCATGTCACTAATGAAGCCCTCCGTGGCAGCAGAATGACAATCGCAATGGCTTTCTTATTGCTTCAAAGACCCCAACAATGGCTGTATGTGTGGGGGGGATCCTCCATTACACCACTTCCCTGTGTACACTCTGTGAAACAGGCTGGGGAGAACACAGACCGAGTGTCAAATTATAAACAGCCTGCAGAGATTTAAAAGCGGTGAAGCAAGGTTTATCGGATGCTGAAGTTGATGAACAATGAGAGCACTGTCAATACAATCAGCGCCTTCCAGACAGTCCACCTCATCCGGGCACAATTCATGGCTCAATCCGTCTCAAGGACGAGACAGCCCAGATAAACTGAAACTGACCACACGGCCTCTCTCCAGACATCGAAAAACTGTAACTACACATCTCTACTGTATTTTGCCAGTCTATGAGTCATGCGCAATAAAAACAGATCTTTTCTTTCACCCCATTACCCACAACTTGTAGGCAAAACCTATCTCTTTCAACTTCTTTAGCATAATTTCTCAGATATTTTACTCTGAGTAACACTGACATCTAAGCATATTTCCTGCTAAAGAACTAATATATCCAAGTGACTTAAGATTTTCCCTTTTTGTATCAAGCTGCAATACAACTCATACATCTGAACTAAACAGTTTCAGTACAAATAATTATTATACAAATGTCAACTAACCGGCTGCGCTTTCTTCTTTCTGACGGATTTCGAGGAGAAAGGGGACCGTTATCCACCTGATTTAAAGGGTTAAAGGGAATGGCTCGCGGAGGTGGGTCCGGAGACCGGTGACAGGTGGCAGCGCGTGCCCTTATCTGTGCTTCTCTCTGGGATTATGTCCGCCCTTGTGCAAAGCGGATAACGAGGTGAGGAGGCTGAGCCGACCCCGGGGAACGAAATCCAAAAGAGGCTGCGTCTCAGGCACAAGCTGCAAGACAGCGTTGTGTGTGTGCGTGCGTGAGACGCTGTGCCTAGCGGCTAGCTGATCATTTCTGTAAAAAATGCGAGAGCTGAGGCCCCGATTCACGAAATCAAATAATCATGGTTGCAGTCCTTAGTGTTGATGATTACTTTCATTCGTTTGAAAGTTTGAGGCTTGATCACCCACTTTGACGAATCCCTATAATGTCATCCGCATGGCTCAAAACGCATCCAAATGTAAAATGCTGTCTCTCCAAGCTCAGATGCATCTTCTCCCGCTGACTATTTTTCAACTGCCAGATTTAGGCTATATTGTGATTTATTCAGCGGGCGCCTCTTACGACTTTCATCTACTGTTCACAGATAAAACGAGTATATAGACACATATACACTGGACGCTCACTAAATCCCACAGCTCGTTTTTAGCGTTAGCCGATATGGTTTTTTTTCTTTACACAATTAACTTCATTTGACAGTAAACGGAACTTCTGTTTGACTGTGGACACTCACATTGGAATTGTCTACCAGGGTGAAAGGTGCAACAGCTGTGCAGCGCTACCGCGTGCCCATGGCACGTCAAAGCTGTGCACGTGCCATAAAGATGCGTCTGCTGGACCCGCTGGCTTATTCGCTGATATAATCTTGCCAGTCCTTCTTTAGGCATGAATCTATAGTTATTTTAAAGTGTCATATGGGACGTCATGTCCCATTATAATCAAAAATCACAATTCCATGCCCCTAATGTTTCCCATCTGACCAAATCAAATCGCACGACTGGCTGAGGAGGGAGCAGGTGGATAGGAGGCAAGAGCACCTCGGCTCAGAGACAACAAGTAGGCAGGCTGTCACATTCTTGCGTTGTCTCCAAGCTCTCCCTTCTCAGATATCACTGAAGCCACCAGGCTACGTGCTTACAGCAGCGCTCGGATTCAGATGGAATGGCCGCGAGCAGACGTGACACTCGCTTGTCGGCGAGATAAAGATATATAACGTCACACTTAACACTTAAAGTGGATTGTTACAGTGGCTGTGGTAAATACTTTTCAAAGAAACCGCGCTTTGCTCAGTGTTTCCTTCCTCCCCTCCCTTCCATTTTATGCTTTCTTCAAACCATACAATTTCTCACTTTTTATATCTGCCGGTATTCCAAGGAGACTTTTAAACAACGGTTTGTTTTCAAGCAAGAGGCACTGGAACACGACTTAGGTAAAAAAAAAAAAAAAAACTGATATTAGGTTACATAGCAACAAAAGGCTGATCCAATCAACTCGCAACATAAATGAAAAATAAGAACACAGAAAAAATCCTCAAGTCAGCCCTATGACTTAGCCTACACGTCAGCTCTCCAGCGCACTGAGGCAAATTTCAGCCATCACTCTCATGGCATCCAGCATATGTAACGGTCTTTTTGGAATTACAATTATTATAGAACGTGACGCCGTTTAGAATTGTACCTTCCATCCCCGGTGGTGTCCCCTTCGCTCCGTCACGCCAGTAAATTGGCGGCTGAAACAGATTCGTACAGTGCGAGACAGCGTCGCTCCTTTGCATCTGTCATCTTCCGGGAAGCATTCTATTCCCGCCGAGTGGTGAGAGTCCAGAGTGTCGATAGCTCGCGGGTGAACTGGGCACGTCGCGGTGATCTTCGCTTCGGTGTGTTGTGCAGTGAGCGAGCGCGGGTCTACAGTAGCTCCCCCTTTCTATCTTACGCATCCGCCACGTTAAACTACTGCAATCCCGCATGTAGACCTTGCCAAAATTAAAAGTATTTTAAACGAGCATGAATTCAATTAAGTACCAAATGCATGTCGCCATTCTAAAAATAATTGAAAGCTTGATACAGAATTTCACCTATACTGCACAATGATGTCATTTCCATAACCCTTCTCTAACTGTGACAAGCAGAGTGACGAGCAAATACAGCAATTTATAATGTATGAAGTTTTTCCACTGGACTAGAATTTATAAATATATACCTTTTGTTGATGTACTAATAAAAGTGACAAAACAAAATGCACATATAAAAACATAAATTAAAACTTGCTAATTAAATAAATTATTGAATTTTGCACCTGGAGGGCCCAACTAGCTAAGTCAGTGTAGAAGTACATTATCAGATTGGAATGGCTGCATTTACACTGTAAATATATGTCCACTTTAGAATAAGTATGACAACATGACAGGCTGCGCTCACATACTTAACTTTGTGTGTAGAGTTATGTGAAAAATGGACTTGGGCATAAACATAGACTATATGTACATCTGCTGTTCAAATGCAAAGAAAATTAGTTACTGTAGCCTATTCTAACCCAGCCGTTCACCCTACATGCCTAGTCCTGCCATTATGGGTATACAGCCTGAATGGTAAGCAACATGCACTTTGCTCCACTCATTGGGGGCATTGAGATTCAGTTAAATCATCTGGAACACCACATTGCCAAAAAATGCCAGACTGATTAAAGGTGCAGTCTGTACCCTTTGCCTCCAGGGGGCATTACTTCAAGGAATTTGCCACCAAAAATTGAGCATCAAATCATCGGAGGAAACATGATATGTACCAGAAACATCTTGACCTTAATATCACTAGTCTTCAAGAAGCGAATAGCAATTTGACATGTAACATGCTGTTCAGTTCTTCTCCAATGGTCAACAACTGATTGCTTCTTTAGTAATCAGTTTAGTAATCAGTTTATTAATCACATGAACTCAGCTGAGGTGCATGTGATATCATCCAAAAGAGTGTTGAGTGTTAGCACCATATTGGGTATACAGTAGATTCATTTTTGGTTTGATTCTGGAAGACAGTATAAAGCTAGTACATTCATAAGAGCATATGCGTTTTATAAGCATAAATGTGTTGGGGTGTGTGCAGATAGATACATTCCCTGCTGGGTTTCTACTGTCTAAATCTACTGTATGCACTTCTGTTTATAGTCTTCATGCCAGCTAGCAGAAACCCAACAAACTGCCAGTTAATCAGGACAAATAAGCATTTTAGAGCCTTGCAGGATAATTGCCACAGAAATAATCTGGACATTACATCTATCTCAGCCTCAATAGGCCATCCCACTGAGCATGCACAAGAAAACCAAGATTTACAGGATGGAACAGTAGGAATGACTTTCAAAATGAGTTCATGGCCGCTTCCCTTCATTTTCAAACAGTAGATAAAGCCAAATGTAATTATCACAAAGTCCAGGATGCACTTCAGTCACTTGCCAAAAAGTTGTGGATTCTGTCTCAATAGCTTTCTTGCACTGTTGTAAAGCATACCGTTTTCCTCAGTCAGGTCTTTCTATGGTTCTTCATTACCATCTGCCAAACCATTTGTTTCTTTTTTTCAAATCCAAACTGATGTCAGCACTGTTGTGTGTTTGGCTTCAATTATTTCCCATCGCAGATGTTTGACTAAGCGCCCTGTTTAGTCCCTGCACAAGCCATTTTGCCTCTAAATGCACATATAACATTACCAAATTCAATGTTATTTTCATTAGGAACATTCCACCTAAAGAGCTAAACAAATATATTCCACCATGAAATGACTTGCTACTTTATTAAATGGCCCCAGTCACTGTTTGGTAGTAGATGTTATTGACAATATTCTTTTACTAAAAATTGAAGTTCATATTGTCTTTGTAAGGTATAGCACATATATGTACCATAAATCTAAAATATATCAAATGGCTCTAGCTAGCTAATACCTTGTACAAAATAATTCTCTATCACTGTAGCCTCATGTACCCAGCTTTGTGCCTCTCTGCTACAGTCGAGGCAAAATCATCGCAGAGAAATAAATATCCACATTCTTCAGTATGTAATCAATGTTTTCTAACCTATTACTTAAAGTCAATGAAGGCTAAATGTCTGCGGGTGAACACATTGATTAAAACAAAATGCTTCCATGAATTGTCTTCTGAGAATCCTAGTAATTGTGCTTCCATACATGCTGGTCTCCCTATGATGGTAGCACAAGGACCGTTTCAGATCCCTCATGACCTTGCTGTCTGCATCTAAAGAGTATCATCACCACTGTTTGGAAAAGAATTGTGTCTACAATAGGTGAGATAATTATAGCATTTCAACAGATTAGCACAGTATAGTATGCACATTGACCTGGTACCATCTCCCCAGTTTAATTAAAGATACTCTTTAATGTGTTTTAACATGAATAGCTCCAATCTAACTGTTACAGGAGTCAAGATGTCTAGTTTGTTGCTATACAGCATGTTAATAAGCTATTTTGCTGATCGGTACCCAGTATAATAAGCTCATTTTAGGTTTACCACATGACATGATTCAGCTAAATTTCATCTGACATATTGACATCATGAACACACCTGCTCCTATTTATTGATCTTTCAGTCATCTGAATGCCTCATCCTAGTTCCTGAACTGTCTATATTAGCATTAAACCCCACAGTGTAAAGATCAGCAATTCTGACCTGTATTCAAAGTATTAAAGGCGTTCTCCTTTGTTCAGGATGAGGGCATAAAATGTAGCAATATGTCTACTATTTACATTAATAGGATTCATGGTATCAGTGCAACAAGCATACAAAATAAAATGTATCAACGTATAGCCAGTTAAATCTATCCATTATACCTAAAATGCAGCTCCAGATGGTATGTGCTCTTTCCCGCAGAAGTACACATGGTGTCTATTAAGTTCAACCATTCTTCCTGCTTGTACTCGGTTGAAAACAAACTCAAACAACAAGTTTCTGTGGTTTCCTTTCAGGTAGTAGCCAATTTATGCTTAACAATCAATGTTTGTAGACTCTTTAGTCAATCAATGATTTAAAGTAAGCATTTCTGTGCTGAAACATACTAAAAATCTGCAGACATTGTGGCCACTGCAGGACTGGATTTTGAGACTCCTGGTTTATATGGTCCATTCAGCCTATCGTGAGACATAGCTGCAGGAAACACTTTACCAATTACTGCACCTCCCCTTCTTGTATACCCCTCTTATCTACCAGTGCCTTCAGTAGCAACTGAATTTCAGCATCCTTTATGTTTTATTTGTCAACTGGGAAATCTATTCTCCTGATTCTGAGATTTTTGCAGTGGAATTTCTCAAATTGCAATTACTTTTTAGCTGTATACCAAGATACTTGAAAACTGTGATGGCAGGAAACTCTTCGATACACAAGCCCAATCTTGTCTGTGCTGTTGTTGTTTGTATCTGACTCTTCCTCCTAAGGCAGGTGGGAGAAAAAGCCCCAATTTATCAGAACCTTCCGCCCCCTGACTTTGATATTCACTTAGCGCTGCCTGTATCTGGCTGCAGAGCTTCTGGCATCGGTGGCGATGTGTGTGTCCCACAACCCCCGCTGAGCCACGGCGTGCGATTCCACTAACGAATTTAAGAGTCCGTTTGATTTAATGAAAACACCTCCAGTGATGCTTTTCTTTTCCTGACTCCAAAACACCCAACTATTCGCTCTCCTTCTTTCTGAGATTTTGATGCAAATCTCCTGCAATCTATCAAGATGAAGATACAGTTTTCTGTGGATCACTGCCACCTAGTTTGATAAAGAATGTCTGCTGCTCTTCTCTTTCACCTTACCTGCAACTCACTAACCAGTAAACATCCCCCTATCCTTTCTGTTTCCAATATTCAAAACAGACAAAAAATCTGAATTAAAGTGCCCATTTATTGCTTTCACTCTTGTGTGGGGTAAAACACAGGCCTGAAACATGAAAAAAAAGGTATTTACAGCACTCTGGGCTTGATGTTTTTAGGCAGAATGAGTGCTGAGTACCAAATGTGCTAGGTCACTGCTACGCTGCCTTATATAGCTACCAGCTGTATACCGTAGATATGACTTTTTATTTTTATATAATACGTCTACCTGTACAGGAAATTGTCGGGAACTCTGAAATTACGTGTCCAAAAGCAGGTCATTGAAATTAGTCCCTAAAAGCAGACTCAACGATGCACAGTGATCAGTGCCTCTAACAGCAGAACTCTATACTAAAAAGTGAACAGTCTCTGTAAATGCAGGACTCCAGAAAGTGACAAATGTCTGACGGTATAACTCTATAATGAGCAAAGATCAGCAGTGATCGGTGTGTCTAAGAGAAGTATGTAATGATAAGTGATCTGTCTCCAACAGGATAGACTGAATGATCAGCCACTCTACCAACAACAAGACTCTGTAATGGACTGTGACCAGTGTCTCTACAAACATTGTAATCTGTATTTCGTAATGAGGTGCAAAATATTTTATGTGTTTGGATACATTTCCACGATGAGAAATGCATTTTCCTTGCACTTATTTTTTCCGCCTCATTTTTCTTTTGACAACAATATAGAAATTAATAAAGAAATCATCTTGGCAAAAAAGGCTGACATTAAAAAATTCTGTGTTCCTCCAGCATTTATTGTTGTCATCATGAACACAAAAACACAGCCTTGCTCACTTGAATCCACATTAAAAAATATTCATTCCAGGCAAATACTGATCCCTTGTGGTAACTTGGCCTGGTAATGTCGTGTCTGTGCATATGATTGCATGCGTTCTCACCGATGTAGGAGATCTGAGAGCTGTTTCTATGCTTGTGCATGTGTGTGTATGTGAGAGAGGGAGAGTGAGAGAGACAGAAAGAGAGGGAGAATTGTATATGCATGTATGTGTTGACTGAGAAGAGTAAAGTGTGCGTGCAGTGTGCAAGAGTGTATGTGTGTTAGCTAATATAAGAGAGCAGTGACCAATTTGAGTGTACGTGTGTGTGTGCGTGCGTGTGTGTGTGCGTGTATTAGCTGATACAGGAGTGCTGAGTGCTGTGTCTGGAGAATATCTCCCCTATCTGCTGAAGTAGGCTGCCTCACACCCATTTCTCATTCACTACACCATAATCTCATTACTGTAAAATTCACTCTACACAAACTAATTATTCGCTTAGCAGATGACCTCAACCAGAGTGACTTATATAAATATTGCTGGATATTTCACTGAGTCTCTTCCTCTTAACTGTGACACTCGTGGCTACAAAAGCAATGGCACACCTAACCCCCGGGCTGTGAGTGCATTCACAGAGTCACAGTAACACATGCTCGCCCAATGATCCGATCGCTTGGCTCCTTCTGCATTTCTTATTCTGGATGGTTTTATGAGTTGGAGCTCTCATTTCAATTGCACAAATGGAACACGGTGGTTACTGATTAGGAAGCAGAAAAGAGTATTCCTTCATGAAGGGTGTAAATTAGATTTCATTATCTTTCAGCCTGTTATCCAGAATCCTCACACCAAACATTCAACAGAGGTAAGGGAATCATGAGAGTACCACAAAAGGATTTTGGTTACGGACAGCTTTCATAAAACAAAACCAGAGGAAACAGTACTGTCATGCTACAGTTCCCCATGAAATTAAATTTTCCATTTGTGTCCCACTTTTATTAAAAATGCTGGATTCTCTTTCAGGACAGTCTTAATTATATACAATATGAAATCAAGAAATCAGCAACATACTTATGTAGCCAGAATCATATTTGCTTCAAGGTCATGTCCCAATAAATTTTACAGAGATTGGGCAAGATTGTGCTTCCCCTGACTATGTGGTGGTCGAAACGTGTATCTCTCTCTCTCTCTCTCTCTCTCTCTCTCTCTCTCTCTCTCACACACACACACACACACACACACACACACACACAAACACACAGACACACACACACACACAGTTTCTCTCTCGCTCACACACACACACGCTCTCTCAGCAGAACTGACCCATTTAAGATTCATGTGGGTCAGACCACAGAACCTCAACAGCAGCGAACGAGTACGCATCTTATTAAAAATGTGCACGCTGAAAAGCAATGTGGTGTGTTTCTCCATCTGTTCACTGCCACACCCTCCCTTTGCCCTCCCCTGCAGTGCTCCCTCTGCCCTCCGTCCCACTGAACCCTGCTGCGCTCTCAAACCCATTACAACCTCCTGGTGCCTCCACCTTAACAAATGCTCCTACACCCTCCCATTCACTTTAGCCTCCTACACCCTCCACCAGCCCTGCCACACTCTCCATCACATCCCTGCACTCTCAGGTCTCATTAAGGGCTTTCAGGTCTCACAAGGGCTGTTTCCTTAAGTACAAAATAAACACAAATGTACACGTATGATGCTTTACGTATTATTATCTGCCGCCACCTGCTGGCAGTGTTTAGTCAACACTGTTTGGGACCCCCTGTTGATGGTACTTAGTCATCATTATCCAGTGTCCCTGATGTGGAATTCTAGCGATCTGAATAGGTTATGTGTTGTAATCAAGGACTTACAGTTTATCTCTAAAGTGGGCATTAGATCCTGAGAGATCTGCTATTTATACTGCAATTATCAATCACAGACCACACAAATGAGCATAGTGACATGTAACAGAGAGAAGAGAGGGACAAGGAATATGATGAGAGGGATGAGAGGACCAAAGAAGAAAGGAAGAAGGGATAGTGGATGTGTTCTGGGAATAAGTTGTGAAACAAGGGGGAGGGAACGAGGGAGGGAAGGAGGAGGAATGGAAGAGGTAAGAGGCAGTGAAGAATTCAATGTTAGTTCAGCTAACAGGATTATATCTTGACCTTACTCTTCTCCCCAGTTCACAGGGTAGGGCTCGGCTGGTAGAATGACTATAGGAAACCTAACACCCATTTTAGAGTAGCTTCATTTGAAGGGTCCAGTCTTAGCCTTATTTGTAATGCAAACTTCTTCAGTAGTCAGTCTCTAATAGCAGAACTTGGGAAACAGACATGTAGTCATAAACAAGGTCAAATATTGAAGACTCAGAGCAGCAGACAAGATCAGCCTATCACAGTAAAGAGCTGCACATTATAATAGCCAATCAATGGTTGGGTCATCACACAGGCCAATCAGTTCTCTTTCATGGGCTAAATCAAGTAGGCAGAACTTCAGGATCTAAATGAGAGCAGAGAATAGTTACAACTTTACTTTGCAATCAGACAATTGTTATGAGGGACAACTGGTTAAATATATTTCTATTTAAGGCAGATTTACACATATCAGCCAAGAATATTTAAAGACACAGAGACTGGCCACAGCATGGTAGTGCTAGATCTTTTAGGAATGACCTATAGAAGGGGATTTGAGAAGGCTTAATCTCCTTAGTCTTGATAAAAAAGGAATGTGTTTTTATGTTTTTTATGTTTTTTTACAGAGTACAGGGTAGTTCATTGAGATATTTAAGGTTACAGGGTATTTCATTGATGATATTTAAGGTCATTGAACAGAACATGCCCCTGGTGTAAAGGAGTTCAAACGTAAAATCAAACAAAAAATCAGTGCTACTCATTGAGAATTTTAAATGCATGGAAATACTCTCTTGGATTTGGTATATCAGAGACTTTATTATCCTCCAACACTGAACTTGACACAGTGATGTATTCACTGTTGTTTACAGGCATATGAAAGATAAGATAGATTGAACAGTCTGTTTTTTCATTATTTAGCCATATTGTGTCAGCTGAGAGCTGCTCTACAAGGCTCATTTGTGATCCTGTTGAATTTATCCAAGTATGCCCATCCTCAGATCCATTCTAATGGTGACAGAGGTGAGCGTCAGTGCTATGTGTCAAGTGTACAGCACGGCAGACAGGAGGAGTGCCTATGGATTTCTAATGTTTATGTGAGTACATGCAGTTCTGCGTATGAAAGCTGGCTTTGAACTATGCCGACAGGGAAACTGGAAAAGACAAAGCGATTGCTCTGAAGCTGGTACAGATCAATTTAATCTCAATCTGACAGGTGTTTCATCTTTATTGATTGCTGCTGCCATACTCATATTCTAGCTAATTCTGGTAAAGTGGCAGCTAGTTATTAAGGGGCTATGCACATTCCTGTAGCTGTGGTACATTACAACTCTGCAATTAGAAAAGCAGCAATTATCAAATTAATTTGCTACACCTTTCTACCTGATTCATAATGTTTTTTTTTCAAAGAAATATAATGCGACCTGATGGAAAGATCTTAGCTGTTCGGTTTATTTATGCAGAGTCTGACATAATATGCACAGGCAAATAAAAACACCCCCATTCACTATTCCAGAAATATCCAATGCATCAGCATACAAGAAAAGCCTTGCTCACCAGCGGCCATGTGTTACCACATTCAGTCTCACATCTGAAAATACGCTCACAGGCTGCTCCCTACCCAGGCCTTGTTACACCTGGAGGAAGTGTTGACATGGCAAAACCTCTCACTACACTGATGTATGGCTTGATATTGGCTTGCGTAAACCTGCAAAAATAGTCCTCACGCCCCGACCCCCTCCTCTGGTCAGTGGGACAATAATATCCCTTCCTTTGAAAAGGCCCATATCCTCTCCTGTGAATGACACACATTTTTGTAATGTGGTGTGATAGGTTGAGTCCAGGAAGTTTGTGTGGACTGATTGGTTCAGTGCGGTGGAGCGATGTGTTGTGATTGTCTCCTGTGCAGACGGGCTGAGTGCCATCATTGGTTTTGTGTGCTTGGAGTGAAGGGGGTCACGTTTTTAATGGAGTGTTTATACTGATGGCAAATTTGCAAAATTGTGTCAGTACTTGTCAATGACACAATATTTCATTATACTTTTATTCTTACAATTATTTAAACAGCAGGCAATATATAGTACATTTTTACACATGGCTAGATTATCATTTTTATCAGTAAATAGGATAAATTGTTTATTACTTATTATTGTTGAATTGGTGTAAGAATAGTGTGGAATAACACAGAGAAGTACAATTTTAAATGCCTCACTCCTTAAGTTCCAAACATGAGTTTGTAACCCCTTTACTAACTGCTCCCTAGCAGGCCACGTTAAAAATAAGTCATATTTAAATCAACAGTTTGTGAATGATACTGACAGGCCCTTAAAATAAAGTGTGATCTAAGATCTCTGTGTCTTGTAGTTGCCCAGGGAGAAGGAGATGTGTGTTTTAATTGGCTCGGAGTGCAATGGGACTGCATGCTGTGATTGGTTGTGTTTACTGGGGTTTGTTTGTCGAGAACAGTTCTCAGTAAAACTGAGCTGTCTTTTGACAAGGACTGGGCTCATGTGCAGCTGCTGCAGGGAATAATCTTTTCATCAGTCTGCTCTTCATGCAGGAATTCTGCCTATTAGGGATGAGGTTGGGAAGGGGTGTGTGTGTTTGTGTGTGCACATATGTGAATGTACAATGCTTCTGTGCTATGTGACCTTGTGGACAGTTTGACTGAGAGATTACTCTGCTGGCCACTGTGAATGCTCTCTGACTGAGGAAGTCTGTTCCCTCTCAACAGGACAAAAAAGAAGGGCTCTGTCCCCAGGGCCTCTCCAGGACACCAGGGTAAACAGTTTGAGAAAGACACGGAAAGAGAGAGAGAAGAAAGACAGAAGAGATTTGGTGTGTCAGTGTGTGTGAGAGGGAAAGAGAGAAAGAGAGAAAGACTTGACCTTTAAAAAACAAATTTATCAAATAAAACAAATACTGTCAAGGATATATCAATCATGTTGCAAGAAAAAATGCAGTTATTCGTTCTGTCATATAATGTTCTTTTAAATGACTGCTTTGAATTTAGGGACAGAGAGAAAAAATTCTCTTCTTGAAAAGCTAAGAAAGACATCAACCAGGGTGTAGTGGGTCAATACTTTTTTAAACAAGATAATGAGTAAAGAGAGCCACTCTGAAGTGCCTCTCACACACAGACTGTTTACCCTTCCTTTATCATGGCCCATAGAAATACATGAAGAAAACTGGATTTTTTCAGCTCTAAAAGTTCTCTACCTCTAGCATTCAGTTAAACAGTATGTTTGATTCAATGTTTAACACCATTCACAAAAACAGTACACTCCCTTACAAAAACACACATGCAGTTTTCCAGATGTCGTTTCATTGTGTCGTGTCATTTCACATGAGCTGAAATTTTGACACAAGAAAACAAAAATGTTATATGTGAGGTCAGTTGCTGACAAAGGAAGCTGTATGTGCACATGCGTTATATCGAAGGTTCACATAGTAATACCACCATTTCTCACATTTGATATCTCTGAAAACAATCCATTTGAATATATTCATATGCTTTTTTCATAAGTGATATTTTGAAGCAGGTACCTACCATTTCCTAATGACTACAGCTCAGCTATTGGAAATGGCAGGGGACTAACCAACAGATATCTACGTGGCAACCCCTTGTGAGTTTCCTTCAGTTTGATTTCTGCCCTTTCAATGAGAGAGCTTCCCTGGCCTGATGAGTCTTGACTGGATTAGATGAGAGTCTCCTGTCTGGTTTCATTATCATTATGGTCCAACTGAATGCTACATGCAGTGCATGCTGGGTAATTAAATACTGTCACAGTCCAGTCTCAAAGTGACTTTGCACTGATGGAGCAGTCAAAACCCCTGTGGTAGGGGGACATAAAAACACTAACTAACACAGACATGCATCTTTTTTCCACAATCTTGCACATAAAAGCATTCACAAACACAAAAAAAACATGCATACCCACTCACACACACACTAATTACCATTTCAAGAATAACAGGCTGAAATTACTGCATGAAGAACAGGCCGATGAAAAGATTATTCCCTGTAACAGCTGCACATGAACCCAGTCCTTGTCAAAAGACAGCTCAGTTTTACTGAACTGTTCTCACAACAACTCCAGTGAAACAATCACAGCATGTAGCCCATTTGCACCCACAGCCAATTAAAATGTATATATCCCTGAGAAAAGACAGTCCCATTTAATAGAACCAATCACAATAAATAACCCAGCTGCACTGTCACGTACTAAGTACAGGTTGTCCCATGGCATGGAGCTACATTCAACATACAACCTCATCGAATCAATAACAAAGCATGACTCTTCAGCTGTGCAGGAATAAAAACACAGCCCTGCTGCTGTGGACGAATTACAACACATTAACAGGCTGCCGTGAGCCAGTGGAAACAAACAGTTCAACCTCTATGAACCCATGTTGGGCTTTGAGAAAGACAGAGAGAGAGAGAAACAGACAGAGAGAGAGAGAGATATTCTGGATATACTGTAAGGGTGTCAAGTGTCTGCTTCCGACTGTGTAATTAATTACAGGAGTCTGGGCCATATGGGGAAGGTTTGGGGTAAGTAAGGGGGGTGTACTGTAAACAGAGTATGAGGACTTTCCAGTTCAGCATTTGTGAGAAACACTCACTGAGAGTAGAGTAAGAGTAACACTTTCAAAAAATATACCTCCGCATATATCATTCTGATTGTATATCTGTATTTTCATTACATATCAACAAATGTCCCATTTTCTCAAAACATTGGAGAGATTTGAGAAAATGGTTCACACTCAGAGGTCTGTAGTTACTGCTGAGTGGAGCAGCATGTCCTTTTAACTCCACTTACACAGATATTTACACAGTCTGCACAGGTTTGCTGGACAGGCCAATTTAGTCTTGACTCCAGAAGCTCAATCTGAGAGAGAACATTCAGGTACCCTTTTGACTTTTCTGGTCAGGGCGTCCTCCAATGTGAGGGATGGAATCAATTTCCTGATAGAGCATATAGTTAGATTTGGCGGTTTATCATGTCACCAACCAACTCTGTGGAGGATTTCTCAGAAGTTAAAACTGATCTCGGCATATTAACTAAGCAGATCTCTGTGAAATGGCTGGAAATGTATGCCTTATTTTCCTTTGGGTTGTTTTTAATCATGTGTAATTATTCAGTGTAAATATACTGTAGTGTGATTCAGCATGAACTAGCATTTCTGCATTCCTCTGAAAGAGTACATGAATGAGCTTAGTCAATACAGCTGTATTCCATTTCTTCTGTAAGGAGACTGTACATCCAGAATATATCCACATGCACTCGAATGTAACGTTTTCAAGCTTTTTTAACATTGAATTCATAATACATGTGCTATTGTCTCCCAAACTATTTTAATGACTGCTCCACTAAATCAGCTGTGCTCAGTGCAATCTCTTTGTTTGTTCTAAAACTCACAATGTAGCGGAGGCATCCCCCCTTCCCCCTTCCACTCATTCCTGACTGTGCTTGCCATGGCCCCTATTATTTCCATTATCTATGTTTCCTCTTTGCACTCTGGTGCCCAGATGACTCACTGTTGCCTGTCAGCCAGCCCGTTTGCAGATCATCACCACCAGCCAAAAGGGCTGCTAAACCTTGTGTACAGTATGAGGCAAGCTGAATCCTGATTGGTTACACCAGCATATTAAAGTGAAGCAAACTTTACACTGATTGGTTAACAGGGTTTACAGTATAGTGACAGGCTAACTATGCCAGTTGGCAGCAAGTAAGTTAATCGACCTGCTAAATGTAAATTTAAACAAATTGACAGCAGTTTTTTAAATAAGGACGAGGGAACTGAGAGGAAAAAAAAACTCTGCTATATAGGATAATGTCCACAGCATTATCACCCCATATTTTTGATATTTATATTCTTGATGAACCTACATGCCACAGTCAAAATCTAAAACACCAAACACCTAAATCAAAGAATTTAGTGTTATGCAATATGCCCAAGTATAACAGCAAGAATACAAGCGAAATGAGCAGTTATGTATTTAACCCTTTATAGTGCTCCAGACACTACAGACGATAGAATCGGATGTATTGCATGACTACATCCCAAACTTGGACCTCTGAAATCTCACACCACAAGGCAGCTCAAGCTGTCTCTATTTACAGCTGCAGATGACCCGTCCTATTTCAAACTGTACGCAAATAGACTCAACTTCCACTTTTAATGTAGTCCATTAATTATTGACCAGAAGAGAGAGGAACGGCGCACAGCCACAGGCGGGGTGACACGCTTTATTGACCAATGATCCGGAATCTTGAACCATTTGCCCAGTTTATCGAAGAACGAGTCCCTACGTGATCAAGTGAGACTGCTGCTGCCACGGGCGCATTCTTTTCAAAACGTTCCAACTCCTTGTCATCACTGACAAGGTCCCCACGTGCGTGCAGAGTCCAGTTGCTATTTGCGGATTTATCGAACTTACCCCTCCAGGGACCAATTGTATAATATATGCCAATTAATCGTAAGAATTTCTTTTCTTTTGCAACAATTGCATTTACAGAAATCAGAAGCTACATATGAAACAGGAAATATACAATGACCAGAGAGATCCAATACGGGCTTGTACTTGTATCCAAACGTTTTCCCCTTCAAATCCACTGCTCCAAGTAAAGAAACCTTCTTACCAGATCGGCACTTGATTATTTCACCAAATTCATCCTCGACAGCCTCATCTCGTTGATCTTCAGGGTGCCCGGTCTCAGCCATAACTTTTTTACTTAAGTTGAATGAATCAGTATCCCAAGAGGAAGTGGTAAAATATTCGTTCAATTTCCAGAGAAAATAAGGACAGAGGTGGTAAACCGAAGTACTCTCGAGCTCAGCTCAATGCGTTAGTGACAGACGGTAAGAAGAGCACGCTAATTGTCAGAGGCCGGGGTCTAACGGGGAAATACACTGTCAGTGTCCAGAAGAGAAGCAACAGGTGGCGAGCCATACTCGCCTCAAAATAGCGCTCGAGTCTCGGCAAGAACGCAGGAGCAGCGGACGCCGACGTTAAACTCGACACCCAGCACAACAGCCATTTCCGTACACAGACTACTAAAAATATTATAGTGAACAAGGTTCACTGTGCAGTTTATTTCCTGGACGAGGAGGCAGGCGTGTTGTCAACTAAAAGATCGCGACTGACGGAGTGTCGTTTTTTTTGTGAAGAAAGAGAATGCACCTCGTCTAAGACGAATTAAGGTGTCTCGTCCTTAAAATGCAACCTGTGGTCATCTGCACCAGTCCTACTAATGAAAGTAGAATTCGAACTATGAGAGCAATGCTTCCACCCTTCATTTCTCGTCGCAATCTGACCGGCTCTAATTCTGGGCGATGAAGCAGTGACGCGTCAGGGAGACGGCGGCTCTCTGTCATCCCAAGGGTCATGCAGCTGGATCCGAGGCGCAGGTGCAAGTATGGGAAAATATTGGATCGCGGACTTTATATTACAAGAACTGCCTGGCAACTAATGCTTTAGAAATTATATCTGTTCTTCTATTATTATTATTATTATTATTATTAGGCTATTATTGTTCATTAGTTTGTTTGCTTGCGTCAATGTAAATAATGTAGCCTAATAATATTTTCAAAAGATCAAACTGAAATTCACTAGTTTGTTTAAAACTAAAAGACTTTTTACATTGGATGAAACCCCAGCGTTTCACCTGTCTGTGCCAGGACACCAAGTTCCTGACCCCTACCAACTGTCACAAGCAGCTCTCCCACTGGGGGTCAGTTCCCGTAAATTGTGAAACTCGTAAAATCTATTCAAAGGCCTCAACCAATATCTAAACGTAAAGTGGCGGTGGCGGTAAGCTAAAGTAGCATATCAGGTTTTTCGATCAATTCTTAAGAGTGGAGGTATTTTTTAGTTTCCAGTTAGTGCACAGGAGATTCAGGGAAACGTTGCGCACTGTTTTGAAAGTAGCCTCGCACTATCTCGCACCACCGTTAGGATATATAAACATTTTTTCAACGTTTTGCCAGTTGAAGTCTACCCAGGTCTAAGTTTGATCCAGCGTAACGTTGTAAGGCCTCTGTATCATTCAGAGGAGACACTTAAACGTGTTTAAAGATAAACGGAACACACCCCAAAGTTACTGATGATACAGTTGTATTGCAAATATTTTCTGTTTAACCTATTAAAATATCTCCTTAATCCATGGATGATTCACCATAGTCCTGGCGAGCCATAAAGTGTACTTGTCTTTGTTTTCATCTTGATATCAGCAACCAATTTGCAATCAAGAAACCAAATGAGCCAAGTTATCTGTGTAATGAGCTGGTTTAGCACATCAATTAAGTTCAGTTTCAACGAAAACCAGCCTACCTCGAGTTTATCTGGTCCGGCATTCGCTACCCCTTCAGGTTTGAATTAACCAATCCTGCACCAGTTCTGATAAGGTAAATGTGCACTGATGTAAGCTGATTAAACATTATGCATGCATCCACTATCGTTAAACATTACTTATGCAGCTCTAATTTTACTTTGCCAACAAACTATTAAGCATCAGATATGCCACTGTAATTTCAGCTGTCATGAATGAATTCATATTTACCTTTAATGCACCCATTCAAGAGGAAGTGGTTTCCTTTAATGGCAACTCACATTAAAAACCACATATTTTTTATTTTCAGATTAAACTGGACATACTGGCCTTTTATTTTCCCATTGTCACAACAGATGTACTTTTAATTAATTTGGGCATAATTCAAATGCATGCATACATGGGGGATAAGCAAGCAAAATCTCCTGAGGATTATAATTACATAATATCTTTGCCAAGTATGTGACCAGGATACATCTTGTAACATTATATTTAATAACACCAAATATTAGTATTATTCTATGAGAATATATATTTAGGATTTTAGCTATAAGCATCAAATTCTCCTTTATCACAGTCACATGTTCTTCTTTGTGTCTTTATTGAAACGCTTATGGCTGCAGTCCTGGATAGCAGTGCTTAATGGATTAGGTGCTACCACTGAGCTGCAGCACTTGAGATGTGTGCTGAGCCCTGCTGTCTCCCTCCAGACCTCACTCCTTCATTTTCTCACCCTTTCATCTCCTCACTCCCTCATCAGAGCCCTCCTATTTCACTGCAGACCTCACTCCTTAATTTCCTCACTCTTTCATCCCTTCACTGCCTCATTCCCTGAGTCTCAGCCCTGAGATTGAGGCTTTACAGATACTGTGACAACATACAAACATCGTTTAATTTTACCATAGGATCATCCATGATGTTACAACACAATTTTTCATATTTTCACAAATAAGAGACAGTAATGGCAGATATAAATAGATGCAGAAGCAGATTTTTTTTTTATCTGAGCCATCTGAGCTATCTTGGTATAATTTATTTAGAATACAACAATGAATGGTACAGTTAAATAATGTATTGCAGACTGTACCTGTTGATGTATCTCTTCTCTCAGTGTGAAAACCAAACTGTGAGACTGTTCATGAGGCACAGAATAAATTTAAGAACGCTCACTTTTTCAGGTTTTGTCCAGTTGACCACTGGTACATTCAAGGCACCCACTAGACCAACACCCTGGCCATAGAACGGTTCATTTATTCGCAATGGCATTAGTAACAATGACAGGCTGGTATTCACTGTGGTCACCCTAATCTGATTATGTGCATTAGCGACTGAATCAGAATCCATATTGACATACTGGAGAGCCGAGCTCCCTGCACAGCTGCTGCAAAGGGGGCCTTATGCACCCACTGCTCTCCCTCTCACTTTCCTACATTCATCCCCTTCATTCCCCCACTTTCTCTCATTCATGCTGTTTATCACTCTCTCGCACTCATTCATGCAGTTCATCCCTCACTGATTCATTCAAGCTGAAAGGCAGGCTCCCTTCAGAGACTACAGTCTTCTGAGTGCGGAGCATGAATGCATGGTATTCAGAAGGTCAGCAGTCAAATATGTCACTCTTCTGGGTCCCACGGAGCAGAAACAGGAACCCAAAGTATTGGGCTGTGTGGGAAAAGGGGCCAGCAGAGCCAGACAGTGCCAGGCATGTACAATACTAGCCCACTATGGTGTAAGCTATCTACAGTAAGGCTATGAGCATCTCTAAGCTGACCTCATAGTAATTCAGCAGTGCAGCTGTGTTATGTTTCAATGAAGTGCTTTGCACAGCAATTTTGTTATTGAGTGAAGCTTTTGGGACAGGAGCCGTGGTGTTCAGTGATTTTTTTCAGTGACATATTCAATATGATGGCAATATCCTTTTGTGGAGGTTTCAGAGCTTTTACAACATTGGTGATATTCTTTAGTGAAGTTTATAGTGTATTGACCACAACGTTTAATGAAGCTTTCATTTCAGTGGTTACATTCTGTAGTAAAGCTTGCTGTACGCTTGACATATTCCATTGTGAATCTCTTAATCTTTCCTTTGGTCATGTATTCCTTCAGTGAGAGGTCACACTTTTAAATCGGGCTTTTAGTATTGGCTCATAGTGGGTTAGTGAAAAAGGGCACTTATGAGGCCCCTGGGTGAGGGCCCCTGGGTGAGGGCCCCTGGGTGGCTCATCTGTGTGAGTGACCGCTTCGGTGTGTGGATGAGATCCATGGTCTGGCACTGGATCCAGACAGTGCCAGAAGGAAGGGGAGGAAATCAGTGATCACACAATATCCACTCCTTTTAGCCTATCGGAACTTCAGCCTCCACAAGCTGCATATGAAATGTCCTCCTCCAGCTCGGTGTCTGTGTGGGCTTGGCTGCTGAACTGCAGAGGGAAACAAAAGGAGCAGTAGATGACATCAGTCTTCATTGGAGAGCCTCTGCTTGTCTGTATTCTATTACATTGATAGAATAGGTTGTAATGAAAAAAAGAAAACACAAAGAGGACACTCCAAATTGGGAAAAACAAGGGTAACTTAACATTTCAAAAACATTTCCATCATACTATGCTCTTGTGATATGCTGCAGCATGCTGGTTAGTGGAGTGTGTCCATGGAAACACACAAACACACAAACCCAATCATAGTCATATTTACTTCCTCTATAAATAATGACAAGCACGTTTACCATGAAAGGACGTAGTACTTTGTGTTTTCAGGACGAAATGATAAGAAACAGCCAGTGTATTCACAGCATATTTAACCACAGAGAGGCTTATATCAGCATTATCAATATCACTTCCGGATCTTTTGGTAATGAATGAAATGAAAGGTTAAGAGGGCAAGGATGTTTACAGGTATGGTTTAGTGAGACATTTTAATGGTTGAGGCCACCTTGCACTTCTGTCATCCGTCTTGCATCCATGTATTCGCTGGGCCTACAGCAGGCCTCTGGTAGATACAGTAATTTGTGCAGGCATATAGTGGTTTTGAAAACTCATGGGCTTTCAAGTGGAACGTCCAGTTAATGCACCGGTCCTCTAATATGCCCTCTGTGGTGTGGGAAGGGAATCTAGACTGTGTTACTTCTGTTGTTGGGGTTGCATTGCATGATATCATGGCTCAGGGAGGGAGAGGTTCAGTCATCAGGGTAAGGCTTATGAGTAGTAACACCTTTGGCCATACATGCAGCTACTGTCTGTCTTTACCAGAAACACAAAATCCACAGTCCTCTGGTACATTTGCAGCGCAGTTCAGACAGACTCTGGAGTGGTAAGGAACCGGTGAATGACAAAAACGTCAATGTCTACACCCTTCCAAATCAACAGAGGATGTAGCTCTGATGGAATGGGCTGAGGATTGGGGGATCCTATGTAAGGAATATATGTTGTTCAGCAAGAAAAACAGTCCTGTCACACCCAACTAACCTGCTATACCCATGTCAACAGATATATATTCATTTATCACATCGTCTGATGGTTTCCAGTTACCCAAGTCCTCCTTGAGCTTTAATTTAATTGCTGCTGGAAAAAGTACATTATGATCACAGTGAACATTTACAAGCTAGATTGATTTTTTTTGCTTACATTTACTGTTATAATAAGGGGATTTGGAACATAAGCCCAGTTGTTTGCTTTGCTTCTTTGTTAGTCAGCAAGCCTGCCTACATCTTTCTGCGATCGAAACAAAGGATTGGGAATGCTAATTGGTTGCTTTCTTTCGTTTGTTAGTCAGTAGGCAAGCTTATATGGTGCTGTTAATAGAGTAAAAATAGAAAACATAAACCGGATTACTTATCCTATTTGTCACAGGAGCAAAAGGCCAGTACAGAATTATCTATTCAATATTTTAATATAGCTGCTAATTAGCTCAGTGTATCAACTGGCTTGCAGAATTTTAGCCAATTACCAAAATACCAACAATATATTATCAGGAGGTATGTGGTGTGTAATTACTTTTTAATTTCTGAAAATACATAAATGGCATATGGTGCTTTTCCCCACTTATGAAGCACTGTAATAATTTGCCTCATGTTGTATTGCCTCCCCTCCTGAGGATTAGCACCCTGTACCAGTAAAATTCAGCAGATGGTGAAGCAATCAGCTGTGATTAGAGAAAGAGTATAGTTATCTTCTGTGATCAGAAAAGCAGCAGTTATCTACTATGATCAGAGAAACAGCACAGTTATCTACTGTGATCGGAAAAACAGCAGTTATCCACTGTGTGTTTAGAAAAACAGCACAGTTATCAACTCTTCTAAGAGAAACTGAACAATTTTCCTATGCAATTTGAGAAATTGTGCGGGGAGAAGTGCAGTAGGTATAGGTAGAGGTGACACAGGTTAGGGGAAAGAAGGGAGGTGAAGGGTTAAGAAACACGAAGGCCGTCAGGTCTGATCACTCTTTGAAGCACGTGATCTGAATGTGCGCACATGCCAATAGTCTCCCTTCAATTTTTTGAAGGTGGCACATCATGTCATTTAAAACATGTTCACAGCCAAATCAATTGACACAGCTACTTGAGAACGAATATAGTGGCAGAGTGCCATGCTCACATTTTTGGGGGAGAATCCTGCAAGGGGAGAGTGGTGAGGGTATCTCCATTGAGCAGCATTTGATTCTGGATCCACAGAGATCTTTTGAGAAAACTCATACTGAAAATGACAAGTAAAATTGGTATAGAAAAGTATTTGTAGGGGGCATTTAGAGTGTAGCTACTGCAGTCTGTTCAGTGGGAGATTGGTAGCACCACATTTAAAACCAGAAAATGGACAGTAAAATCAATTTAATTAAAATATGTGTGAAATATGTTTGCTGGCCATGTAAGCATGAGATTGGTCTTTCATTTGTAAACCTCAAGATATGCAGAACCTGGGATCTCTGGACCCACTGTGTGGTCCAGGCCCTGACTTTGACTGGATGTATCTGGTTCTGGATATGACCTGTGATTGAATTCCTTGTTATGAAAGTCATGAACAAGAGGTATGCAAAATGAGAATCATTAAAACCATCCTCTGCACGTACAGAATGCCATACCAAATCTGGGTCAACCCTGTCTCGCTGAGCAGGGAGCAGCAGCTGGAGACCCCAACCTGCTTTTATCTCTCCCTCCCTCTCCTCTCTCTCTCTCTCTCTCCCTTTCTCTCTCTCTCTCTCTCTCCCACCTAATTCAGCTCACATGGGTGGAAATGCAATTTGTTCTTTTTCTCACAGAGTTCTGTGTGATGCAGGGAGTGAGGGTCCTGTGGGAGATATGATGTCATCCTGTGGAAACATAGATGCAGGCAGTGACACACTGTCTGCTCTCTGGTGCCCCCTTGTGGGGGAACTGCAGGGAGTAACTAAAACGGTGAGTGCCACTGCAAGAGATGCCTTAAGTTTTCATTTCACTGGTGTGTGTTGATATTGAGATGCACGATCCAAAAGTCCCTCCTGCTATTTCAGTCATATGACTGGGTGGATTGCTGTACATTTAGTCTTATTCCATTTCCATCCAACATGCCACAGTTTAAAGAAAGCACAAGGACAGCCATGCAGGGAATATTTTGTCTGCATGTCCCTCCCACTGCTCCCGTAGAGCTGCAGAATATAAACACACATACAAATGCATTATGAGGCTCATTAGCAGTGCATTATGAGACTGCAGCCCCTTTCTGAGCAGACAGAGCACAGCTTTGGGAACATGTCTGGGGAGCTCATGGGTAACGATTTCTCATCAAATGTCAAACTGTATTTATACATAAAGATACACAACATAGTTGTTTGTGAAGAGCATGAAATGAACAAAGAAGTTTAAAACCAGTATGATTGTTTTTCCTGAAAACAATTTCAAAATGCAGTAACACTAAAATAACAGTCAAGCATAGTTTTCTTCTTCAGGATATGTCACATATTTACATATATTGCATATATTTATGCATATTTATCATGTTCCAGGAAAAGAAAAACCATATGGACATTTCATATGAAGTAGCTAGTGACCGTGTATAAAGGGACCATACCATTAACTAAACGTTAGAAGATGATTCTGTAGTGGCTGAAATGGAAAAGAACGATGACCTTTTCATGAATCCAGGAGATATTTAACATCAAAATGAATCTCTGCAAAACAAATTTTGTATCAGCTGAATCCATCTCCTATCTCTCAAAGGCCAGGAAACCAGCCAGTTACCTCAGAATTCACAGAAATAGGAGAGGAGCCGTTCCTGATTACCAAGGAATAAACCCAGTTGCTGGAAGAGAAGCTGTCTTTGTGCTCTATGAAGCATGCGTTCTTCATTTTACAAACACACACAAAATGAAGAGCCAAATCAAGCCAGCGCTTAGGTGAAGTATTCCCAGATCTGTCCCCTCTGATTTTTTATTCGCAATGTTAATTTATTTCAGATCAATACTGCTGGATAGACACTGAATTTTTAAACAGTTTTCTGTCTCACAGCTTTTATGGATGGACCTGATGATAATATTCGGATTTGTAATTGAAGTTAAAATGGATCATTTAACAAGAATCTATGGGCAATGAGCACATTAATCTTAAAAGTGACATTTAAAGGATTCCAAAAACTGTACTGTGAATTGTGTTTACCTGTACTTGAACATTGATTGCAGTCCACAGTTCACATACAATCAATTTTGGTACAGTTACACTCAGTTCCTCTTTAAATGTAGAGAATATTTGTCTTACCACGTCAATTGTCCAGTTAAGCACCCTGTGGCTACACTTATCAGTTATCCAAAACAGACTTATTTTTACATCTCACAGGTCATAGAGATGTAAATTGATTTCTATGTGTCAAAGTCAATGAAATCTTGTGAGGGTTAGACCAAAAAAAGAAAACCAGCCTTTGAAAAAGAACAGAGAAAGGCAACAAAAGCAGGTCCATGTCTTATCAGGAAACATTTATACCCCCTTTCTTGGGCAAAGAACGTCATCATTTTAGAGCCAGCACTACTGACTGATGATTTTGTTATGATGCATTATGTATATAGTTTTAAAAAGGGATTATTAAGGTAGACCATGGCAGCCATTTTATGTAAAGTTCTGTAAACAATCCCAGAAGACTTGAGTGAAACGAATTTGAAACCATGGTGAAACCATGAAACCTTAAAACACAAGATTCATAAGTGGGTTTTGTTGTGGCATCTAAGATTCTTATGTTTTGCAAGACCAAATTTGACAAATTGACCCTGAATTACTGGAAGCCCAGGATTAAAGGCCTTATGTCACAGAAGTACTATACAGGGGGCCCTCGACTTACGAACGAGTTCCATTCCTACGACTTGTCGTAAGTCGATTTTCGACGTAAGTCGGATTTTATACCTAAATTATACCTAACACCTTAAGTCACTCACACTGTACACACAACACATGAAGGGCATATAAAATACAGTAATTAAAAGAAACAGTAATAAAAAAAGAGAGAGAACAATTTCTTATCTTTATTTCTGTGGTCATATTTACGAACCAAACCGCTTAGGTCGAAACCAGGTTTTTTAAGTAATTTATGGGAGTGCGTCGTAACCACGAAATGACGTAACTTGAGACCGTCATAACCCGAGGACCCCCTGTATATATATATATAAAACATTACAGTGTAGCATATCCTTTATGCATTGGCTTTCTGTGGCACATTGTAAAATGATCTGTTTACATGGCTGCTTGTAAATGCCAAACAACACGGAATTCAATCTTGTACAATGGAGTACCATTATGTACTGTACTGTACTCCTTTTTAACTTGGACTCACAAAAACTAGAACATGGTTACATATCACTCAAACATTTTACCTCATTCAGTTTTTATGTCACAGGTATGCAGAAAGATATTTTTCAAAACTTCACTTATTATGCTACAAAACATGCAGACTTACATTTTTGCATTTATCTTCTCTCTCGCATCTGTCCTTCTCCATCTTCATTCTCTGAATGCATCATGTCAATCATGCATCACAGTGGGTGAACGCTTCACTGTTAACATGCTACATATGACTGTTGAAAAGAATTCCAAAATCCTTTGTAATTCTTTGCAGTTTATTATGTTAGTATACAAACATATGAGTATCAGAGACATACAGTCCAGGACAGATCAAATCTCATTTCTCAATGCTTTATTTCTCCTCACTGTCTCCTTCCCCCCTCTGTTTCAACATTCCTCTCCCAGTTAGGAATGGCTATGTGATTAGATAACAGAGCGTTTTGTGCTCCTATAGTTCAGGCATTCATATAGCCCTCCCCACATGTGAACATACACACATATAGATGCAGTACTCTCACACGCATATCATAGCAAGCTTTCTTACTCTGTGTCCCTATCACTCAAACACACACACAAACACAAACACGCGTGCGCACACATACGTTTCTCATCCGCTCACATTAGTACTGACATTAAAGAAAATAAAGAAATTAACTATAATTGTAATTTGTTAATGGACCAAAACTAAGGTTTACCCGAAAGCACGAAACCAATATGATTTTCTAAATATAAAATGCTCCTAAAAAGGTGCCCTTTGATCAGATATATGCGTACATAAGTCAAGGACAGTAAGGATTACCAGCTGAGGAGCACAGAGAAACAGGCTGAGTGCAGGCGCAGCGTGAGCCCCACACAGGCAGAGGTGGGCGTGTTCATTTCTCCACAGAAATAAAAATGGAGGCAGAACACTCCTCTCTGTACATGAGACCTCGCACACCAGGTCTGCTCATTGGTCAGTTGACATATAATATAATGTCAAATGTATACTGAAATATTAATGACTATGCTAAAGCAAAGTGTGGCTTCTTGGGTAATTCTGGTGATCTTGTCCGTGGGGGAAGGGGGTGTTCTTTGGGCCTAAATAACGCAATACATGCTGGAACTCCTATACTATGTGTTATTGTTGATCCTCTATCCCCAACAAAGAACTCTGCACTTACACAAAAATGCATACCCCTACATGCACACGCACACACACGCACGCACACACGCATGCACACACGCACACACAAACGCAAATGGGCAGAAAACTAATCAGTTGGAGAAACTGAAAGAAACTTCTGTACATCTTATATAAGCCTATAATTGGTTTTAATGCTTTCACATTCTCGCTGGGACTTCTACACAGCATTGGATTGGGCGTAAGGGACTGTCAGTAACTATGCCCTAGGTCTGACTGTCCATTCCTCTTCCAACCTGTTTGAGTGTATCTGACATTTAACTCAGATTGTTCTTTTTGTCTGTCATTCTTTTGAGTTTTCAGTGGATAAATATTCTTTGAGCTAAAAATGCAATACATTATGGTGGTTTTAAAACATCTGTAATAAACTTGGTCAGTATGTAGCGTTATACATTAAGGAACACACTGACAGTCCCTTCAGTTTAGTCGCAAACTCAAAGGTCCATAGTGCACAGCCTTTATAATAACCCACTTCCACTGCTACTGCCATATATGATTGGTTTCAGAGCTCCATAGATAAATCTGATTGATTGCAGGGCTGTGTAGTAATGGCTGATTGGTTATAGAGCTCCATGGTCGCATTTTATTGGTTACAGGATCTTCAGTCAGTTTACTGCCCCATGACATCTCATCACAACAAGAGGTTTCCATGGTCACTGCACATTCACACAAACAGTAGTAGTATCCCATGAGCTTTTGCCACAAACATCTCTGATGATATTTTAAATGATAAACAGTGTCAGAGGAACACAGTCTCTTTAAGACTGCCAGAGCATCAAAGCCCCACTCTGAACTTTGGGGTTTCTGTTTTTACATAGTATAGTACAGTTTCAGTCATTTCAGCAATGTGACTGGCTCAGAAATAGAAATATTTTTAAATCAGTGAGGAAAATGTGTTTGTGGTCATTTTATTGTTTCATTTCCTCTGTGTTTGAAATGGGATGGTTAGTTCTGCAGAGATAATGTGTGTCTGTGTGTGTGTCTGTGTGTGCCTGTCAGCATGATCAGTTCTGCAGAGACTGTGTCTTTGTAAGCAAGGTCAGCTCTGTAGAGACTATATGTGAAAATGTATGTGTGCTTGTTTGGGGATGGGAGTTGGGTTGGTTGTGAATGTGTGAGAAAGAGTGAAACGTGTGTGTGTGTGTGTGTGTGTGTGTGTGTGTGTGTGTGTGTGTGTGTGTGTGTGTGTGTGTGTGGTCAGTTTGACAGTTACATCTTCACTGTAAGGGTCAATGCTGCAGCCCATATGTGCTATCATGGTTGGTCATACAGAGGCTGTGTGTGTTAGGATCTGCATGAAGACAGTGTTTCAGTGTCAGTGCTGCAAAAACCATGTAGTCGTTAAAACAGTCCATTTGGTTAATTCTGTTCTGCAGGGGCTCTGATGTTCTTGGGGTGCTCCATTCAGTAGGTACCGTGTCATTGTGGTGGTCAGTTCTACAGAGACCATTTGAGTGTTAGGATGGTCAGTTCTGCAGAGAAAGCTCAAGGTTTGGACTGTTATCGCAGAGAGCCGCGTGTAAAGGGACTGGGGGGTGCATTTTCGGTATGCTGCTCATCTGGGTCAGTAGTAATCTTCATAGTTCTTGGGGTTCAGGCAGTACAGGAGGGCTGCCCCAAAGGAGAAGATGGTGGCACCCCAGGCCAGACCATAGCCCCAGTTAAATTCATGGTAAATTCTCAGACTGATGGTCTCAATGAACTTGATTGGGTAGAGAACCAGACCGCACACCTGGAAGACCACTGACAAAGAGAGAGGGGGAGAGAGGAAGAGAGAGAGAAATGAAGAGGATAAGGGGTAAATATGTTTATTACAATATGAAATGCTCAGTTTAGATCAAATATGACTCTTTATAAATGTTGCATTAACACATTTCCACAAATGATTTAACTAGGGCTGTCAAAATTATTGCATTAATTCATGTCAACTCATTAAATGTTTAATGCCTTCATTTAAATTAATGAAGTAATCACATTCCCTTATTTGGAGCCTACAGAAGACTAAGCAATGTATATAATTGCCTTTAATGAAAAGATTATGAAAAGATTGTGCTGTTTCTCCTTTCAATCCGTCATTTTCATCCAAGTATGTTTGAAGCCAAGCTTATGGTTTTTTCAAGCCAATTCCCTTAATGTTTTCATATGGTATGACATGTGTTTGACAAGCAAACTGCACTGGAATCACAACCACAAGCATGGCCTGTTGGGCGGACATGATTGAGAGGTCTCCTTTCACAGCATAACAATGTCAATACGAGCTTGACGACGTGTGAATCGGAGGAAGTCAGGCCCTTACTTCCTGAACCAGTGGCAAAGGGCTGCTGAGGTAGGCGAGGGTTTGGAAAAGTTCGGTTCAGGATGGGAAAAGAAGTGCTCATACAAAATGTATAAATTGTCCTGTCTTAATGTTTTACACTGGGGTATTACAATTAGCAGCGCAATGCTCACAGTATCGTTTTTGGAACAGAAATCTCAATGATTCAGAGATCTGTTTATAAAGATTCAATCACATGTATCCAGCCAGGACTTTCCTGTTGGCTTGAAGAATAGGATGCAGCTGCTCTGCTATAGAAGCACATGATGTTGTGTTACCCCTACTGATCCCAAGCAGGTTCTAGGGTAGTGTGTCTGCATGCGTCCTGACTGGCTGACTTGGCTGGAGGGTTGTTATTGGCTGAGTAGATCTTCATCATCTTCTAACAGCTCAATCAATGCTTTACCCACCTAAATCAAATAGATGTGATGCCTACAGCAATACAGGATGTCTTTTATACTGAAATATCTGAGATATTTTATAGCAAATTATGAAAATGTGCTTAATTGTAATTAATCAGTCTATCATGTCATTAATCTTGATTAATTTTATCATTTGACAGGCTAAGTTTTATCATTCAGGGCCTTTTAAAAAGTGATAAATTTGAAATATCCATTGACCTTGAGTCCCCATAAAGACTATAGATATCATTGCGAATAGACAATTTTTTTCTCACAAATATTACTTTTTACATATTTTCTCTTATTTTTCCTTTTCTTCAATTGTATCAACTATATTACCATGCATGTGTATGTGTTACACACACATTGTGTTCCATGTCTATGTAACTATTATACTAAAACAATAATGGAAAATTGAGACTGTAGCTATACACTTTATACTGTATTTGACAGCTGGGGCAAGACATTAATTTACCAGACATGAACTCGGAGAACAAGGAGGTAAAGGGTGAGGGAAAACTGAAGGAGGTAGAGAGACTGCCTGACAGACATACAAAAAAGAGAGGTTGTTTATTTTCCTTTTCTCTGTCAGATGAGACATCACTTCTCATTGTTTCAGTGAAAAAAACAACATTGTTTCAAGGTTCATGCAGAAATACATATTAATTCTGGAACAATTTATTTGCCCTGAAATGATTTAAAATGCAACAAACAATCACACATGGAACAGACCATAAAAAGAGAATGTGTGAGTCATTTTCTTTATATTTATTAAGTATGAATGCTCCCTTGATATTGTATCTGTGTGCATTACGATATGGAGTATTTGGCTATACTCAGTAATCATAGAAATAGAGAATGTTATTTCTGTTATTGCCTCATTCCTGCCAGTTCTGCTGGCTCATTGGCTGTGTTGTTTTGTTTGCAGCGCTGAATGCAGGTGTATTATTGAAGAGGGCCATGACCCCACTGCATTATGGGTGCTTATCTATCTGAAGAAGCGTCTTGTTGCAGGTGGTAAGACAAGAATAAATGTGGACTGCAAAAAATAAAGGGAAGCAGTACTGAACCATCAAAGGAGCTGCTGGGGAAACACATATACCAAAACTTTACCTCTCAGGTATGTATACTACAGAAATATCATATCCAAGAAACAGTTCATAATGTGTACAACAGCATTCCAAAAATGAATATAGATGTTCTAAAGGCAAAGGGCGGCACTACTTCTTATTAATTATAGGTCCTTTACGGTCAAAATCTTCCACTTTTTGTCCAGGTCCAATTTTTTCAATGCCAGTTTGAAACAGAGTTTCCAAAATATAAGAATATTCAAAAATGAATTTAAAGTTGTTATTATGTCCTGTCTCCTTATCTTGGATATGGATTGTATTTGCTCACAAATCAACAGTCTAGCAAGGTCCAAATCTTAAACCATCTTCTCTCCAATGATTACATGTTATCACCACTTCCAAGCAATGCTCCACATATATGCAATAATCCTCCAGTCAAACTGTGATAGCATGGCTAATTTATTCTGCTGTCACACAACATTAGGAAATATTACAGAGATTCCTAAAGAAATCTGAAAGTTCAGTGAAACTATATGATGCAGCATTTAACAGATGCTCTTATCCATTATAACTAACACTACCTGCACCATTCACATTTTAACAAACTATCCGATTATACTGCTATATATTTACTGAAGACATGTTCAAGCTCCTTAAGAAGCTTTAGCAAGCTAAATAATTTTTTAGCAATCACATTGAATCACTTAACACAAGATAGCCAACTTGCTAAACAAGTTGCAAAAAAATTGTCAACCTCATCCAGTTTTGAATCTGAGCCACCCCTACATGAGTTTAGGTGTGACATAGCTAGGTTGCTAGGCAATGAACACTAACACATGTGATCTCCATGCTCCATCATCCAATCTTCCAACCCAAAGAATTATAAAGACCACAGATACTTATATAACTTATTGACTGTTCACATTTATAAAAATACATGGGTGATGTTTTCGTTACTCACCTATTTTACATGACATAATTGTACATGACATTTGATAAATATTCAAATGTTATTTTGAATACCCCTGTTTATGTATGTAAATATGAATTTTCTTTTGAAGAGGAAAAGGTGATTTACTGTGTAAAGATTAACACCAAAGCACAATAAGAGCAATTTAAGTTACAGAATAATAAACTGCCTAATATATGGGGAGTGGCTTTATAATTAAAAATGGATGTATTCATAATTAAGAGGGAGGGGCTTTATAATTAAGCATGAGGGCTATGTAATTAAGATGGACTTCTGTATAATTAGGGGGAAAGTTAAATAATAAAGTGGGCAGTGAGTGTTGATTTGTTATGGATAATAAGAATATTATTGGACTTTAGAGTATTGTTTTTTACATTTCTTTGACAGCACAATTCTGCTCATTCTAGTGCCAATAGGTCTAATTTTGAACATAATCAGAGAAATGCATAGAGAGATGGAGTGAGAGAGAGGGAGGCAGTGAGAGAGTAAAAAGAGTGAGTGAGAGAGAGAGAGAGAGAGAGAGCAAGAGGGAGAAGGAGACAGAGACAGAGACTGGTGCAGGACGTATATAAATAGCTTCACCTGGTGAGGGGGGGCTATACACATCCCTGACCTCATTCCAGTGGCCATTTATGCATGTGTATGTGTGTCTGTGTGTATGCATGAGTGCACAGGTACATATGTGTGCATGCGCAAGTGCATGTGTATGTGTGCTACCTGCAGCAAACAGCATCACAGCGACAGGTCTGTAAAAGCGTCTCCTGGACCCGACACACACAGACACCAGGCCCACCAGGAAGGATACGAGAATGAGTAGGGCTCCGCCCAGCAACAAGGCCAGCGTGGCGATCTGCCAGTCTGCAGAGAGAGAGAGGGAGAGAGAGAGAGAGAGCGAGAGCACTTGAGTACACGCAATTCAGTTCTTTCAGGCTCTGTAAATAGATCACAGGGTGGCACATCACCTGGGCTATGAGTGACAAAACAAGGCAGGGCCTCGTAATCAACACTCCATTTGTCAGCGAGAGTTACCCTTGCCACATTATTAATGCACTTTCTTCAATCACTGCTTTGTCATTTACAATCATTATTTTACATTCTCCTTACACAGGTTCCCTAAACATGCTTCACAAAAGCTAGCATACAGTGTCCAGTTATCTGTTTCTTCTATAAGACTCTGTAAGAACAGCATTACTGTACTAGTGTGAGTCTGTAGTGAACAGGAGGCTGTGAGAGTTTCACACATGTGGCATCTGCAGAAGGAATTTCCCCTCAGTCCTCTGACACCTATTCCTGCTCCACTATGAAAACCCACACCTGCAACTCCATCTTCCTGTCCACACTTCAATAGGCCCCACCCACATTCCTCTACCAGAGTCACACCCACTCCATCACAAGTCCCATTCACAGACCCACAAATGCTTTCCTCATAAACCCCCTAACTACTGTACACTTCAACCCATAATCCTGCCACACAATCAAGCCCACAGTCACAAAGTCACATAAACAGACATAATCCCAACTCTCCCAATACATTTTCCTTACAATACCCATCTTTCAAACAATGCTCATCTTCAGCCCAGTGTGTGCTGCAGTGACAGTGTGTTTGATTGGCATCTCAAGGGCATTTTATTCATCAGAGGAGGCAAGGGCTAATCAAACAAACTCTTTGAGAATAATCAGCAGCGAACACTCGGCTCTTGAGCATCCCTAACCCACACAGGGAAGACCCTTCATTGCAGGGCCCGCCTGACTGTGATCTCTCAAGGACACGGCCGTAATAATAAGAGTAATTAGTCATGAATAAAGCTGTGGAGCTGACTCCCAATCAGTCAGACCTAGCATGGGAAGGGGGTTTTGTTGACAGGGAGGGGATCAGTGATCAGGGCGGGGGTCTGTCATCAGAGAGGGTGTTTCTGGGCAGGGAGGGGATCAGTGATCAGGGCGGGGGTCTGTCATCAGAGAGGGTGTTTCTGGGCAGGGAGGGCTTTAGAGCTCAGGGAGGGGTTAGCAATCTGTCTGCTCTGATCTTCCCCTCTCGGTGCACATTTGATTGTAATGGCTTGTGAAGACAGGGCTGTGCAGCTCTCCTCTTCAGAGTGTTTTCACGGTGAGATTCATTCATATTTCATCTGCTTCGGCAGCAGCACTCTCTCTCCCTGCCTGCTCACGGTCACAGTGAGACATAGTGTAGGCTTTGGAGGAGAGACCACGGCCTCAGGGACAGAGGACAGTGTTAGGGGACAGACAGCACAGTGACTGGGAGACACAGGGAAAGAGCACGCACAGTCTTTGAGGAGAGAGAACACAGTGACACAGGGAAAGAACACGCACAGTCTTCGGGGAGAGAGAACACAGTGAACGGGGGGAAAGAGTAGAGTCTTTGAGGGAGACTGACAAGGTGAGTGCAGCCACAAGGAGAAAGAGCACCACCCACTGTGGTCAAACGCAGGGACAGAGGCAGATTCATTTACACTGAGAGGAATGCAGGGGCAGCAGGGCAGATATACTCACCCTGGTCTCACACTGAAAGGAAATATGACCTCACTCACAGAAAGACTATTTATGGAGACAACGACGAACACAGAGAGAACAAGAGAACACAAGGACAAGAGTGAACTTGCCATTACCTGAGGTACAGTGGAAGAAACTATGTGTGATACCAGTAAAAACTCAGTGGCAGTATAGTTCATTTAATAATATATAGGCAATCTGTATTTGTTCAATTCCATATATTTACTGTTTTCACAATATATACTTTTGTGATGCACCTTGATTTCACATGATTCATCATATATTTGGGATTTAATGTGTCATGCAGGATGTGTCATATGTGATTCAATGTGTCATACAGGAAAAGTGTTTATACTTGTGTTTAATACATCAAAAGATATGGTTAAGTTTTGTTTATGTAAAGCTTTGGCAATATGTTCCATTATGTTAAGCCAATAAAGCATTTTGAATTAAAATGAATTAAATTAAATTGGGAGAGACGGACAGATAAAGTTCATTGTATTGCCATTTCCTCCATTCCCAAGGGAAAGACACCATTTGTCAGAACTGCTTCAAATCATTCAGAAATTAAACAGAGCTTTGAAATTCTGAACAAATCCACATCAATAGACAGAAATAAAGAACAGAAACAGAGAGGAAGGAACAGCTTTAATATGGACCAAGAGCAGGAATAGTAGTTATTATTGGGCACTGGAGTTTCCTAAGAGACAGTAAAATCAGAAAGAAAAATATCATCATTAAAAGATTATATTTTAGTTATGTAAAAGGTAAGTTATAGTTAATATATAAGATTGATTTTAAATTATTTCATCATTTCATTATTTTATTTTAAAGCAAACGAGCTACTGGTCAAGGCCAGAATGTTCAGCGAATGAAATGTAAGTGATTGAGAAAATCAGGGTAGAAATTTCAGCCTAGAAGGTAAACTTGGATAAATGCAGGTTAATTTGTGACATGGATCCAGTTTTTCTGAGAAGATCTTTTGGCAAGGTTATATGCAAAAGTAAAATAAATACATCAATAATAAAAATGTATTGATGCATCCAAAATGACATAAATGTTGGTATGTATGGAATATGAGTGAAATCTCTATTTTCATAACGTTCACTATTAGGCATTTAATGTCAGAAAAGCGAGATGCTTATTTCAGTGGCATTTTCACTGTGATTCACCTTTTCACTTCCTACATTTTGGATTCCACAGATGCATTCTGTCAATCAAAGTCAGTAGGTGGTAAATTATTGCTTCAGCTGATAAAGGAGGGTTTTATCAGAGCAGCACAGCGTTTCCTGAAGCGGAGGCTTCAGACTGTACGCAGTCTATTTTGATCACAGCAGGATGGCTTAACTTTCATGATGGTTTGAATTAACTTGTATACTTTTCAAATAAATATACACTGTTTATAACTGACCTCAACTAAAATATTGGTTTACCAAGATTTTGTCTGTGAGCCACAGCTAGCTAACTCTGTAAAGAAGAACAGAACTTCAATTCACTGTTACAGGAGCAGTAGTTACCGTCTGGTCAGAATGACTTGGCCAAAGAAAGGTATTGCAATTATCTGCCTTGTCTTATCTGAACAGTGTTGTGTCATTCAAATCCACTTACTACAGCAGGAACTGTGGTATTTCAGTTTTGATTAATTGCATGTAGAGGCCTTACTGTAGAACCAACAAAAGTAATTACACAATGAACTACACAAAAATTAAAAAAAAAAAAAAAAAAACGCATTTCATGCACACTGTTATTGCAGTTAATGAGAAGATATTCTTTGGATATCTCTTATAGGAAAGAGAATCAATGCCACAGTCGACAGTAGTCAATGTGATTCTATCATGTACATTATTGTTACTATTATTTTTTTTTATTACATTATAATTACATTTTTTTTTTATTACATTTAATTACATTTTTTATTACATTATTATTATTATTTTTTTGCATGTGAACATCCATGATTTTTTACACAGAAATCTGAATTTAACAGATCTGATGTTGTTCAGTTCAAAGATGGACAGTATCAAGGTTTGTGTATGGGTCAGCATATTAGACAATGCCACATTTGCTAACATCATTTTTCAGAATGGCAGAAATTCTTTACTATATTCCAGGCTAAACTGGAAAAATGTGTGTTATGGCAAGGTGTTATGGCAAGTGAATTTCTGTATTCAATTTCTACACCTTGGGGCAAGTCACTGTACAAAGAGTGTGAGTTTTTAGCAGTAGCTGATTGATGTTTTTTAGTGTTTCATTGGAAATGTTTTATTTATTAGTTGTAGACATGATATAATGTATATTAACTACTCCAAGACTGTGACTATGTGGTACTTCATCGTTGGTTAATGGCCACCCCAGGCAGTTGATCTGTTTCTGTATATGCGTGACATGTCATGATTCATTACCAGTACACAACACTACATACATGTTTTTGGCTTATAAGAACATGAAATGTGAGGCAAAGGAACTATTGAAATGTTGATTCCCAGTGTTCAAAAATATGGGCTTCATGGGCCTGTCACTTTTACAGATGTCTAGAAACAAGGTCAACAAAAACACATGGCCCTAATTTTACCAATTGCAATATACAAAATCCAATTATTGAGCCAGTAACTGTTACCTAAACATTAAATTTGATACAAAGGCTTGAGATATAAAAATAATCATTCCATGCAGCAACACTTACAGTGTTGACTAAAGCATTGATTACAAAAATTGATTTACCTGTCAAGTATAGATTTATGCTTTTCTCTTTTATTAACCTCTTTTATTTTGTAATATTCTCCCATACCCCAGAGTGAAACATTCCTGATTTGTAATTGCCTCACTGGCACAACACCCCTGACACACTGTTACTCTGTCACCTGTAGTGTACCTCTGAGACAGTGAGACTTACCTCAGAGGCAGGTAACTGTACCAGTCAAGTCTAAGGTAACAAGAAGTGAGTTTATTTAGAACTGTGAACTCCTACAGGAAACCTGCCTCCACACAAATACCTGTATAAAGCAGCACTAGCAACTCAGATCTATGAACAGAACAAGTAATTGATAAAATAGCAGCCAAAAGACGAATGGAGAAGAGAGCTTTGAGATACAGAGTGATGCCGGGTAATGATATTGATTCAAACCATTACCACTATCTGGGGGAAGGCCAGGATGAAGTTTAGCTGCTATAAAGAAAGCTGGTGGTAGCACAAACAGGAGGACTAAGAAATTGATCCTTGGGTTCAGCAAATAAAGGGACCCTCAACATGCAAGCCAATGAGACAACACAAAAATCTAAGACAAAGTAGCTAGAATGAGAGCAAGCACTGTCTGAAATGTGTAAGGAAGCAAAAAGGAGATCTTGTCAATATCTGGGAAGAGACAGAAACAAGAGATTAAGTACAGCTGAAACAGAGATGCAAACTGCTCAAAGAAAGTGAGTTTATGGCGAGAGTCCCAGCACCAGGACCTGGGAGTCAGAAAGAGAACAAAGAGGGGAAAGAAATAATGCTGTAGCCCAGGAGAAACAGCAAGTGAAACAGAGGTAACTGCCATCCAATACAACAGCAAAGAGCTTGCACAAGATGACAAGACAGCTAGCAGGGGAACGGGATCACTAACTGCCCAGTCAGGGAAAATCAGAGGATCCATCTGACAAGGAATCTCAGCAAATAGAGTGCTGGAGAGAGCACGTCCAGGAAATTACAGTCTGGCTTTCCTCAGTTTGAGCCTCGGACCAAGAGGAATCAAACACATGCTGTATTAACAGCAGTAGGGTGTCCAAAGAGGAGATCACAGTATGAGAAAGCTAAAGCTTGTTTGAGCACAAGGAGTAGAAAGACTATCTGATTTAAAAAGCTGATGTTAAGGCTTCTGCTTCTCTTAATGTCCCGCAGCCCATTAAATTACGACTGCGATGAAGATGAAGCAGGATTACTAAAAAAGGGGAGCGTTAATGATCATAAGAGCGGGAATGAAATTATCCTCCTGTCAATTCTTTATTAAATTCTTAACAGGATATAAGGATAAGACAGGATGTAGACAGGATTAGACCAAAAAAAAACTAAAAAAATAAAGGGCTGAATGGAGAAAAGTAAAAGTCCAGTACAGATCGTACTGCTGTCATCTAGATAATTATTGAAGTATGACTTAAATGCTCAAGTTCTCTATTTATTAATTCTGCATATTTAAAAGTAATTTTAAAGTTTAAATGGGCTAGCCTAAGAAAACTTTTGAAATCTCAGGCCCACTCCTATGTTTTGTTAACCCGCTAAATATCATGTATAATGGTGTATTTTGGTACTGTCATTTTTTATGCCGCACTCTACTCAGTACCAAAAAAGGACAAAGACTTGTCTTTCCATTGCCTTTTCTGAGACTCACAGCCTTTTAAATGATGCGGCCAAGTCTCAGTGGAAACTATTCTCTCTCTGCTAACCCTCTCCTTGGAAGTTGCTGATAATAGAAAAAATCTGCATCGAGCAATAAAAACAAAATAAATACACACATATATACGTATATAAACTACAAAGAAAGTCTAACCCGTTGGGGATTCAAAATCAATGAAGGTGACATGAAGGTGGTGACAGTCACCCCATAATCCACTAAAGCACTCAAGCTATGCAGGGAAGCAATCAGTGAAGAACAAGATTTCATCCACCTAAGCAGTAATATCTGCAGAGGGAAGAGCTGACAAATATATTGAGTGAGACATGTGGAAGGCTCGCCATGCTTAAATAACCTTGTGTTTAAAATAGCTTTTTAAGCTCCCAAAAAGCACCAAGATACACATTAATACAACAAATGTGAAATCAGGACTATAGAGACTAAGCAGTAGGGCATCACCAGAATGACAAAAAGGGGAAAAGTGGCAATGGATCAGCTGTGTTGAGTTTGTCCAAGAAACATTCAGCAACTGTGGCAAAATGGGCATTTGACTACAAAAGCAGGGGAAAGGGAAAACAGGGCGAGCCAAAGAACAGCTGGAAATGTTCCACACTAAAGAACCTGCTGCAAAGAAACCAAGGCTCGTCTGACAGGAAAGTAAAGAGCTGGCACAGAAACGAAGGAGGTGGAGATCTATGGTGGATGCCCTCTGCCCCTAAGGAAGCTGAGTAGATTAAGTGCAATGCGGCTTTCCTCACTGAGAATAAACTTGCATCCTTTTTCCACTCTAATTTCCTTTACAGCATGACCTATAGGAGATGTGCATGAAAGTTTCAATGGTCGAATCCATAACTATTCAGCAGCTTATCACAAGTTCTATTGAGACATGAAATAAAATCCAAGCTGCCAAGAATTTATTTCATGTTGACATCAAGACTGATCACCTACACCTGCACATCTACATCTCCAGACTGACCCCTCAACACAACCCTCTCAACATTGTTCCAGGATCACTGCAATGACTCAACATTTGGCATACGGAAACCACAATAAGAATGACAGTAACTTTCAGTTTCATGATTATGGTTGTAGACAGTAGTTCTTGGCTGTTGGACAAAAGAATCATAATAGTATAGTAGTACTAAAGTATCTTTTTACATGAGCTACATAAATCCTGTGCACCTTGCTTGTATTTTGTATTTCACTTGGCAGCTGTACTGAATTAAAGCTCAACAAATGTGCTTAATATGCTGAACAAATAACTGCACTATTACCTAGTAACAAGGCAGACGGTCCCTCTGGCAGATCGAGCCTCACACGGTGACTAAAGGCATTCGGCACAAGACACCTATCAGGATTAACGGGACTCCAGAGGCCAGGGGGTCCCATCAAAGAGACATCTCTGAACCCCACAGCCCTGGCATGAAATCCAGTTTGAAGTTATATGCACCAAGGCAGTGATTGCATGCAGATACAGCTGTCTGAAAAACTGCATAATTACAGATGGGAATGCAGATTAGAGACAGGATCCTGATTAAAGTAATTAGATTTTAATTAAATTTCTTAAGTAGCAGCATAGATGCTTATTAAATAGCCTTCAGTTGTGATACATCGCGCAGAAGCCAACTATCAAACCATGTATGCCCGATAGAATCTTCGAAAAACAGATCCAACCTCCTCCACCTGATAATAATCTACCCCGAAAACAGCTCCCTTCACAGCAACATGTTCTGGTGCCAGCACAGGATGACAGACCTGCACAGAGCTGCAACACGTTCCTCTACCACATGACCCTCTGGGACCGGTTCCACAGCTGCTTCAAGTGCTGATCTCTACCCGGGTGCACAATAGGAGAGTGACCATGTTTAATTACGTTAACTACGGTTCAGCGCTGATCCTAGGTCAGCGGTGTGATCGCGCCTTCACTGTTTATCATCATCCACTGTCACTCTGTGGCTGTTTCAAGCGTTTATCGTCGGAAGGTTGACCATAGGAATGTACATAAGACGTGTTTATTCGGTCTCTGGAATTATGAAAACAAAAAAATATGAATGGGATAAGCTCTCCATTAAATTTGTCGTTGGGCAAACATGAAGCACCGCACTGGCGGCGGTACTACATTATGATTAGCATAATAAACTGCAGAAAGGACTTCAGAAAGTCAAACATGACATCGAATAATTCAGTAAAAGCAGAACTCCCAGTCTCACTCTAAGAAATGCCCTGCGACATACCTTTCGCTGCAGACCGTTATTTTGGCATGCTGCCTCTAACTCACCATGACTTTATATGGACTCAAGCTGGACTTTGTGAAACAGGACAACGAACAACGAATGTATCTGCGCAGTATTACTGCAGGTTAGATGGCACAGATATAGCACTGGTGCGAAATTCGTGATTATGAGAAAAACATCACAGATTAATTTGACCCTCCCCCAAAGAACAACATGATCAACACTATAACAATGCGCATTAAAAAGTGCGCGACTTGAGTTTCTTTTTTCTGTGAATAAATTCCTTTTGAGAGTATGCCACTTCGTCTCCCTGGTTACTAATCTCCAGGCATTTGGCACTCTTGGGAGTTCTGTTCTAAAAGTTCGCTTCAGTCCTGGAACGACTAAGGAAATATAACAATGACTCCTTTTTACAGCCAACAAAGACGACTGAAAGCCGAGCAGAACCATCACTCGGACAGCAAAATTCCCACATTGCCCCAGCGCATCTCGCTTCAAAAAACAAGGTTCGCATGCAGAAAAGAAGGAACACTATGGGGAGGCGGATGGTTTCTTATTCTAATTCCAATAAATCAAGTTTTTTCTTCCAGAATCAAAGGGCTCCCCGTGCTCTTTGCATGAGGCAAAATTCCTACGGTAGAGTTCAAGACCAAGCTGCGCATTCAAGTCCTCTGTCTATTTTCGAAATCGATATATTCTTCAGTGATAGTGTGTGACACGGTACCATCTGCTCCCTAAAATACAAGATGTAAACGAAACACACTGTGCAGTTGGGTCATTTATACTTCAGTTTTAGGCGAAGCTAAACTGAGTAATGTGTGAAGAAAACCAAAAAATCTTTCACAACCCTCTAAGCCTTCAGCTGGTATAAAATGTGCGCTACTTCGAGTTGATGAAGGTGTTAACCGAGAGGGGAGAGAGGAGAGAACCTGTCATTGTGGAGGAAAGGTACACGCGCTGTGCAGCAGTGGATGACTGCGCGGAGTCGCTTTGTCATCGTTGGACTCTTTGCATCTCAATAGAGCTTTAATGAAACCCGATCTCTGTCACCACACTTTTTTGTGAATACCACATCAACTATTTCCCATATAAACAATAAGGGTCCAGCAAACGCTCCAATCATGTTTATCTGTATTTTATCTGAGTTTGCTCAATAACCAAAGGACAAACGGTAGCTGTTCTCACCCGTCTCTAGTGTGCTGCTGCAGCGCCAGCTCTCCGATGCCGCTGGTTTCCAGCATGAATCCCACAGAGACAGATAATACTGGTTGTCCGCTGTGACCCACGCAGGGCTGAGCACGGCCCCGATGTCCAGGCACAACGCGAGGAAAATGCATACCAATCCCACCAACTTCAGAGGCGTCAACACTGACACGCGGACTTCCTCCGCTCCGCTAGCGGATGAGGCCATGACGGCTTGATTTCAGTGCGCTTACTTGTTTTCTTGTAAATTTACCCGCTAGTTGAGTCTGCCCGATCCGGAGGTAGCGAGCCTCCAGCGACGATGCTGCAGCTGCTGTTCCACTGCTCGAGTGCTGCAGCAACGACAGGCTACACGGCTCGCCCCGTTAGTGCAATGACGTCAGGACATCACTGAAAATTTCAGCGTCGTACCTACAGGGTCCTAAAGCCTAGAATTCCCACAAGCGCGCATGAAGCGCTTCTTTCAAAGGTTCCGCCAACACCTCCGCAATAGTAAGCTAGTAATGACTGTGAATGTTGTATCCCTTTACCTCATCCGTGCACTGGCTGTTTACATCCAGATTATCATAATGGTACCTAGAAGACTCATATGCCTTTTCTGCGAATATCACACGCACGCGCGCGCACACACACACACACACACACACACACACACACACACACACACACACACACACACACACACACACACACACACACACACACACACACACATGACTTTTTGGACAGGTCTACAAGTGTAGTTGTTGGGACTGTAGTTATGGTCTGGTTTAGTCTCACTATAGTGTGTATTCATGTTTCATTCACACCCATCCAACTGTAACTGCCGCAATTCATCTCAATACCACGTGATGCTTAGCTACTTTACACATTTGCATATTTCATGTTCTGCACAAAGACCACAGTTCTATAAAGCAAAATTCACATTCGTTCAGGCAAAGAATAATGGCCAAAATATAACAGGTACTGTTTCCATCAGTGCAATAGATTCTGGTGCCAATGCAAACACACCAACATCTTCATTCTATGGCAGTCAATTGGAAAAGTGCTGGGTAAAGGTCTTTTCAATATATAATTATGGCTTCTGGATTCCATTTTAACAAACATTTTCAAGTGCAAAAACAAGTAAAACAGAAACTGCTGATTCTGCAGAGAGGCACCTATGAGCCGGCATAACACTTCCAGAACCACACAGTCCAAATCACAAAAGAGAATGGGCAGAAAAAAACAAACAGAGAGGAGATACAAGGTTAAGAAAAAAATAAGACATGATAGATGTCTGTGAAAATGACCTGTGCAGTTCTGTGATAAGGAAGGTGTATTGATACAATAGAATGTGTGTAGTATGTCCTGCATAGGAGCAATCTCATTGGTTAGTTCCAGCTCTCTTACAGAATGCACTTCCTTGTATATTGCATCTTCATGTTTGCCTTTTTTTATTTTGGATCCTGTTTAATATCTAGATCATTTTCAGTTGTACCTTTCACTTTGCTGTTAACCTTGTACCTGTAATAAGACATTCCTGTCGTGGTCATTGTGAGATTCGGTCCATGTGAGAAATGAGTCATGTTAGATGAAGCTGATGTGTCAGAAGATGGATAAATGAAACCTGCTCTAATGTTTATTCAGTGAATGTTCAGCTGTAGTCAAACTTTTCAACATCTGATTCAAGCAATCAGAAAACTGTTTATTTCTGTGACTAATCTGTTGTAAAACAAAAAAAGAGCTGCATTTCAGATTTACTTAGTGCTGTTGAAATATTGATGAATCCCTGAAAGCACCTAAACAGTTGCATGTGACAGTCATTTTCAAAATAATTCTAGCAAGAGCATAAACTGAAACTGGAAAATGCCCCTATTCTTCTGCTCAAAGCTAACACACCTAGTTAGATAGTTTTCAAGTACTTAAAGTGGGTATCCAATGGACTGGACCTCTTACCCTGATCTGCCCATAGTGATTATATGTCATAGCTGATAGGTGAATCTTCATTATGCCTGCAGGCTTTAAAGTGTCCATGCCTTTATCTCCAGCAGACTGCAGTTCAGTTTTTGTTGGTCTACCTGTCAGATATATTGAACTGCTATGGTACCGTACTGGAAGAGTTGTTATGACCAGGTTTTCACCACACGGAAAAAATGAACAGGATTATATGATGCCATTCAACTCCTAAACTAACTTGCAACAAAATATACCAGACGGAAACTAGTTTCAGTTATATTTCTGAAGTCTAAATATACATCAGCCACTCCCACATGCTCTATCGACAGAACCTTCTCAATCACCAGGTTCCCTAACAATGTCTCATGCCATTTCCCTATACCCAGAGAATCTGGGCCACCAGGCTGTCTACTCACTGTCTCTGTGGCTAAATTTATCAAACCCATTTCATTATTTTACTTATTAAAAAATCAGCTGAAATAACAAAAATATTGTCATCTGTCCATCTCCTCCTCCAACTCCAATAGGGAAGAATTGTTTGCATCACTCTGCACCAAATGAATTTCTCACCCTCAGAAGGTATTTCTGACCCACCTGAAGAATTCCTGTTGGGGGAGCAAGGGTTTACTCATCCCTTCCCTTCTTACATTCTCCCTCCCAGCCTTCATTTCACTCAGACAGAGAGAATAGTGAGATGTCATAACACATTAAAACTGTGCAGAACTTCGGCTCAGTTAGTTCTCAATCACTGAAATGTTAACACTGATATTTAAATCGAAATGTACTGCCATTTTAAACGAAACACCCAGATTAGCTCAAATCTGTGAGTTACTGGTAGCATATGGTGGTTCAACCAATATTTTTGCCTTATGATATCTGCTTCTCCCAACACTAAAGAGAAGCCAGTTTTACCGCCAGTCTTAATCACACAGCAGGAACCTCAGTCACTTACTGAGAGCCTCAGACAGATCTCAGATCAAACATCAGTGTGCCTGTGACAATTCACTTATGAAGGCTGCAGTAGGCGCGTTGTGTGTTCACACCAGAATCATGTCGCTCAGCTGATACCACCCCAAAGTCTGGGGCTGATTTGTGAGTATTGAACATATTTTAAAAGTCACAGATCACCAAATAATGACCTAACAATGCAATATCAAAGTAAACATGGGGATTGTGTGTTTTAACATGCAGCACTTTGAGTATATATATAAATAAATAATAATAATAACAATATTACAACCTTTGCAGGGAACAGGTAATAGTCAAACCCCCTTGAAAAATCTCCTGAAGGATACAGAAATGGAATGTTCCCAAAAATATGATTGGGTTTTCCAAAGAGGAAGACAAGGCAAAATATAATGGATAAAATTAGGTTAATAAACATTTAATAATCAGGATGTGTGATCTGATAAAGACCACAGAGTCTGCAGGCTTTCAGCAGTTGACAGCAGGTTGATAAAATGAATCAGAACCAAATTCATAGGTTTTTATTTTATCTGTCTTCAAAAATGGTATTCTTTGCCAACTGCATGTTGGTTATTTTACTGAAATACTGTACCTTATGGGTAAGATGATTTAAGAAAATCCATTCATCGCTTGTAATGCTTTTCACTGGCTAACCATAGAGAATTACATGAAAAACAAAATACTAATGCACCACTTCTATTAAATGCTCAGTTGAAGCATTTAGTGAAATTGATCCCATTCACATCACTGTGTCAGTCACATTGCTCCTCACTGTTACCAACAGTTGCTATTTCTAATTCTACACCCAGATTCCTCACAATGAACAAACGTAAAATCTTGATGGGTATCCATACATGAACGAATTTTAATGTTTTTTTTTTTTTTTAAAAAAACATGCCATTTTTACCACCACCTTGACATAAAAAAGGTCATTTCAGATTCATTATATACATGTACTGTATATGTCAAAAGTTAAAACTTTAATTTAGAATTTTAAGAAAATGGTTGATATGATTCAAGAGACTTCTACGGTCTTAAAGCAGAAACAATTGCCTACATTTAAAAACAACAAAACACATTTTTAAATCATACTCACTCTCCATCTATAATTCAATCCTGTGGTTCCTAAACAGGAGGGTGAAAGAAACTGGTGGGTCCCAAGGTGGGGGGGGGGGACTTCATAACACACATTTTGCTCCAACCAGTTATAAATCAACACTACACATGTGGCATATTCCATATTTCAACACTGAGTTATAAGTTAACAAGGAAGTGGCTCATATAAGATGTATTTGCACCTAAAGTTTGCTGTGGGCTCAGTAGGTTGCTAATATTGAGTGTAATACCTCACTCTATAACTGCTCACCTCAGTTTGACTACCCCACTGGCACAGCTGTCCAGTCAGTGGAGGCTCTTTTTAGACAGTGTTAGATAAGATGGACATTACTACATTTGTATTACACTTCAAAGACAAGTTCAGTCAAAGATTTCTTTTTCGAGCAAGTTATTAAGCAGAAAAAAAGGTGAGAATTGCTTTTGCTCCCTATTTGTATTGTGAACCGTGCAGTGTTTACAGGAAATGAGGAAACGGTTTCCCCTGCCAATGGGAAGAATTGCGCACAAGTCAAATGTAATAGCTTGGGCAATTTTCAGGGCTATTTTCAATGTAAGCCTTATTTCTACTGCCTCTTCACGGTGTCCAAAACATTTAAGGCTCTTCCCTATTCTCCTGTGGGTTTCCACAACATTTAACTGCTGCTCCCTTCCCTGTCTCTCGTTGGCTTATCATTTCCCTGATTCCATTGTTCAAAACGCTTCAACCTTCCTTATACTCTCACCTTGGTATTCAAAACTTTTAATGTCACCCCTTACTCCCACCCTTGTGTTTTGTGATGACTGTGTTATGCAGTTAGGTTTGTAATAATTGTGTGCATCACTCTAGTTTATCTCCCACAGACCAGACACATTCAGCTAATTAGCATATGCACCTGCAGAGGGCTCTATAAATTGAAATGAGAAACAGCACCCAGTTATTAAACATTTAAACTTCCCTCCTGGTCTCACCTTAGGGCTCTGTTTCAATGGCTCAGACCCACAGTACAATGTATCAGTGTTTATTTCAATGCCATTTGGCGCAAATGTCACAGAAGAAGAATATGCCAATTACATGGCTTGCAACAGTTAAATTCCAAAATGTTTTAAAATAAACTTTGCACAGATATCACCCAAACTTGGGTTTACAAATAAATAATACACAAGTTATTGTTACAAGCTACAAGTTTGTCATTTGTCATTGTCATTTTGTCTTTTTTATTATTGCATAACATGTTTGGTCTGTCAAAACAGAACAAAACATTTAAGCCATCCTTGTACTCTCACTTTCATTTTGTGAACATTTAAATGCCCCCCCCCACCGACACCTTAGTGTTCTAAACATTTAAATGCCACCCTACCGACACCTTAGTGTTTTAAATATTTAAACCCCTCATACTCTCACCTCAGACATGTAAGTTGACAATTACTTTTTTTCTCAGTGTTCAAAACATTTTAAACCTTTTCCAACTGTCACTTGTCAGTACAGCTGGCCTCCCCTTAGAGTATTCTCCATTTCATGTGAAGCGGGTTCTGTCAGTGAGACTCACAGGGGAGCATATTGGGAGAATTCATCTGAATCTGACTCACTTCACAGAGTTATTTCACAGCTAAAAAGATTCTATCCTCTGAGGATCAGAGTATTAATCTTAAAATGAAGTTAAGACAAGGCACAACTTTGAGAACCAGCGGAGAAAGTCCACAGTGAGTCACACTACAGGGAATCGACTGCTTTGGTCTTAATTGGATCTAATGCTGCCCCAATTAAAGACCGCTGAGGAGCAAGGCCAGGAACACTGAAGTTGCACAGAGCCGCCAAATAGCAGGGCCCCACAGCACCCACACAAAGAATAATCACACTCTGAGCTCCCAGCACGACCACGGAGCTCATGAAGGCTCTAGCTTTCCTCGCATTAGGGGGACAGCAGAGAACAGCAGGCTCTTGGAAAGCGTCTGACTATCACTAGCTCATATGAATGGGCAGATAAACTCCACCTGAAAGTGAGAATAGAAGATAGCGCACTTAAAAACAGAAGCTGAGGTGTGGTACTTGGTTTGCTCCCATATAATTTTCAGTAATGAATCTTTGAATTTCTGCAGCACATTAATTAGATTTCACATCAAAGACGAAGACGGGGCTTTCTGCAGCAAGCACACAGAGAGGAGTGATTGGTTAATGACTCCCACAGGTGCACCATGCTCTCAAGTCATGTGTCTGCTCTCCCATCATTCCATCCTGTGAGCTACTGTCACCTCCCTCTCTCGCCTTCTCCTCCATTTTCATCCTTCCTACCCTCTGCATTCTGTGGATTCTGAATAGTACTGCTGTGCTGTATGTGTCCTCATGAGCAGGAACAAAGGTCAGAGTTCAGGGGTTAAACCCACCACCCCCACACCTCTGTGGCTCTTGATTATCCATCAGAATACATTTATTTCACTAGGAATAAAAGCACAAAGCTCTTCTCATGACTATCTGAGTGCAACCTTAAAAAAGATGACAGCAATCTTTGTGAGGCAAAAGGTGAAGATTTTTTTTAAAAAATACTTTTTTTTATAATAGCTGCACTTATACAACAACACACAATTACAACATTATTCATTCAGTAATAGAATTCTACCAAAGAGCAAACGCTAACAACCCCCAGATACTTTGGCGCAGTATAATCTAATGAGAAATGCTGACACTCCATGCGGTCTCATTTCTCCAGTGTTCTCCTCCAGCCTGTTCAGTACTATTTGACTTCTCTCCACAGTGTGATCTGATCCTTTACTACAGTGTAACCACAGTCCCATCACAGTCTTCACTAGGCTGTCCCCTTGTTATAGTCACTTGAATGCCCTGCACATTATCAACACTGCAATAAACAGACTCTCCCTTTCAGAGCCAAACGGAGGCAATTCCGTTATATAAATCATGAATTAACCTCTCTAATGTAATTAATATGAGCACAAATGGTGTGTCATTCCATTAGGAAACAAGAAACAGGAAATTAGAGAAGAGTTGCTTTCTGTACTGAAAATTAAAATTGATTTTTCATTTAATCTTATTAGCAATTAAATGCATGCAGAAGTATTTTGTGTTCAAATAAAGTCATACTGGAACTAATATCTCTGAGCTTTGTCTCGTGAAGCAGTCATTGTTCCTTTCTTCTGCTGTGTACTGCTCTCATTGTAGATTAAGAAAAACAATTGTTTCTATTGTTTGAACAATATATACACAATCAGTTCACGTGCTGCTATTTCCAGAGACCAATCACAAACCTTTTGAAACTATTAAACGTGCTATACTTCTATGTAAACAGTGCTTCTTAGTACCCTATCTATCTTCTCGATCTCAGTCTATTCCAAAGCCATTCCACAGGGCTTCTGCTTGGAGATATATATAGTATCACTCAGGCTGTCAATATTTCCTCAAGTCATATGTAGATAATTCTATTCTATATGCTTCTGGCCTAAACTAAACATCTGCATTCTCAAAACTTCAAACCTCCTTTGATGATATTTTTATGGAACTGAAGCTGTTACACTCATGATAAAAAAACCTTTCGCTTATTAAATTATTTTCATTTGGAACAAAACATCTCCCCACTTAGTAATAGTTATCAATTCACTGCAATATACAATACATACAGCTTTCAAATCACATTCTGCAAACACCTGAGACTGTGGTCAGACAGTTCACGCTTATCATATAAATCACAGTGAGAAGGCTTTCTGTTTCACCAGGAACACTATTTCACTTTCACTATTTTCACTGAGGCTCAACAAGCCTGTGTTAAAACATAGTTGAGGAATTTTGACCTGCTCTACCATTCCACCATTAGCTGCTCTACCATTCCACCATTAGTGCCCCTTGCCACACCCAAAACTATGATCTCTTCTTACTTCATGAATGGCCAAAATAACCACACCCACCAACACACATGTTATATTCTGATTGTACATCTGTCACTAACACATCCAGCCCTGCTGTCTTTCCTGTGTGACTGGAGGGCCATCATTGAACAATAAAGCTCAGTGCCACTGTCATGTAAGCCACGTAACAGGAATGACCCCATTTTATCATTCTATCTTATTCAATCCCTCAGCATTACTCTATAATCTCACAACCTGTTTGTGGTTCAACAGACTGACATAATTTCCAATTGTGTGCTATCCATTCAATTAAACAAAATTATGTAAAATTCTATCCATGACCCATGTTTTAATTAATTTAAAATGTCGTTTCATAATTTAATACATTTCCCTTTAGCCCTCTCTTACTAATACTTAAGAAAATCAGAATCCTTAGTCTCTCTGAATAGGGTAATGACTTCAGGAGCAAAACCTAATCTTTTTGGTCTTTCATTACATTTCTATTGCTTGTTTACATTTTTAGTAAAATGTAAGTGAGTAAAATTTAGTGCAGTATTGTAAAAACATTTCTGGTACAATTTGAATCTGACTATCGACTGACTATTTTCCAGTTCGACATCCCTTTTTATTACTCATGCACAACTTCAACTTATATTTCAGAATTTTCCAGTTACTGTCCATTTTTATGTTTGCATTCATAACAATCCAATACTAATTTAGTATCTTTCTTTTTTGTTGTTTGTTGATGCCTTTGCTGTCATGCTAACCACACCCTACATCAGGAGCATTATTTGTGCAATACTCTGATTCACCTGCCTATAAGCTACACAGCAGGCCACTCAGGCCACTAAGAAATTTAGCCTAGATCAGCGTCTGTCACTGATGGTATGTGGAAGACTATGGGCTCCTGACACACCACTGGGTGGTACTGAATCTAAATCCACTCTACCCCAGCCTGAATGACGCCAGGGGTGTCTAGCTGCTGTGGACTCTCAGTCACAATGGCATGGCCCAGGGTCGAACCTGCTAAACATCTAAGCTATTGGCACCAGCCTTCATCCATGGTGAAGGAGGCTGAAAGGCATTTCAAAAATCCAAAGCATCTTAATCTATCTGTATCTGTTCTATAATTCCCTGGATCAGTGAAATCCCCTGTCTTATATACCGTGTCTGTAAGACCTTGTTTTCAGCCTTGAGAAATTTCTCTGGGTTTTGTGTTAATGGCTGATGATCGATCTCATCAGGGTCTTAAGATCCATAGGATAGTTTCTGTTTTCCACCGGGTGCTGCTGAATTATTCCCTTTGGGTTATTTAGGGTTTCTCAAACACTTCAGCATCCCTTATTTTTAAAATTACATTGTCAACTTCTTCCTTTTGTTTAGTTTTTCTCTTGACATGGTGGTAATTCTTTTTCCTGAAATGCTGAAAGATAGCACATTGTTTATAAAATCTGGCTGTTTTCAAGAACATTGGACTTCCTTTAAAGTTGTACAGCTCATTTTGCTATATGCTTGTTTATTGCACTGCAAACTAATTTACGTGCATTTTGTTCAATTAATCCCAATTTCTGAACCATTCATGCACAGCACTAGTTGTTTTCTTCTGTTATGAAATGTTCATATGCTGCCAAATGAGAATAGGTCCCTTAAATGTACAACATCTATTATTTGTCACTCATAATTCCCAAATATAAAAGTATTTCTCAAAATGTCAAACCTTAGGTTTGATAGAAAAAGTGGCTGTGAGTTTACAAAAATTACACAAATAGAATCTGACATTTTTCCTCTTGTACAAACTACTGCTCAGTGGTCATGGTAGTGAGGAGGCCCTTATTCTCCCCAGAGAGATTTAAATATAATAAGGATATCCTATAGCAATTTTGTGCAGAGCCAATTTAGTTTCTACTGCTACAGCAGGTCTTGAAACTACATATATCCAAACGTACCTTTATCATACCCTTACGTGTATCTCTGTCTGCGATCCACCTTCACCCATTCTTTATCTTTATCCCTTCTTCTCTTTCCTTTCCCCTCTCCATTCCCCTCTCCCCCTTCTCCTTCTCTTCTGCTGACACACAGTTTGGCTTGTAGCTAATGGAAAGCTAACTGCTGTTTAAATGGCTTTAGATTATCAGATCATCAGTTACAGGAACACAGTGAACCTTATCTGTCTCCCTGCTATATTACCTCCGTTTGCATGAGAAGCTTCCAACATCCCATCCTTCACACTGGAAGAAGTGTGCCAAAAAAGGGTTAAGAGTAGGGACTGAGGTTTAATGAGAAATTAAGTATGTTGTCATGGTGACAGCCTCAAACCCCCACACACCCCACCCCTCTGGATCAGAGCAGAATCAGAGCTCAGTCTTGGGCCTGTTATTGAAATATGCTTTCATACAACACTCCCTTCTCCCACTCACAACTCACAGAACTACTGTATCATCAGCCACTGACGGTTGTCACTGACAGCCTGACCTGAGCCTGAGGTAGGTATCTTGAGACACAGTGATTCGATGAAAATAAATAGATAGATTAGAACACACACTGTGATTCTTGGAAATGAAAAATTGGAACATTGTGATTGTAAGTAATGAAGGATTGGAACATTGTGGTTCTCAGTAATGAGGGGTTAGAACACTGTGATCTGAACACTGCTTCTCTGTAGCAAAGACTAAGACACAGCAGTTGCCTGTTATGAAAAACTGGTCCTGGTCCTTGCTGTCTGATAGAAGGACTGATAGCTCCTGAGGGCATCTGAACTGCAGCAGAGAAATTACCGCTCACTGGAAGAAACTGTCTTAAAGTGGACTGTTTAAGACCAGCCTACTAAGTACACACTACCACTCTATGAACACAGACACTGTGTGACAGACAGTTTTATTTTAAATATTGGATGTGAGGGACATGGCGCAGGCAAGGTCATTTGATCTTGGGTGTGAGGGGTGAGGAAGCTGCAGTGATAGGGACCAGCAGGTTTTGCCGAAGTAGGTTTCGCTGGCGTACCCCAGTTGGTCGTAGCTTGTTGGAGCCCTTGGTCTTGGAGGACTGGGGGCAGGGTGGGGTGTAGGGGGGCAGAACCCCATTCACCTCATACGTCCACTGCATGTCAGCTGTCTGGGGGAAGACAGGAAGACACATGCCTGTCACTTGTCTGTCAGTCACTGAGAGCTTGAGAGCATAGGTGTGTTCTTACAATGCTACAGATCAACCAACACAGGTAACACTAAACCCACAGTGGGCAAAGGCACATTCTGAGTAGGAGATGCAGTTTGTGGAACAAGGAATGATGGAAATAGGAACATGTAAAGCTAATGTTTGTCTTTTTTTATCACACACCAGGAGATAAAAACAAACTGCCATTTGAAAGTTCACATTATAAAATTAGACTTCAACCATCCCCCTCCCCCCACACCAACCCAGGCCCCTGTAAGAATCAGTGTGCACAAGGTAGAAGGGATCATCTCTACTAAAGTGACTAGGTAGCTACACAATCTCAAATCTCCCAAGCCCTACGGTCACAAGGTGATTTTCACCTGTGTGCTGGAGACTCACCTGAACAAGCAGTGTTGCCTGGTGTCTTTTGCTATACATGCTGGGTGTGAAGGTGATGGTGAGGAGGGTGCCAGGTGAGTCTACAGGAAGCAGCTCACCAGAGTGAGGAGACACCTGGAACTCAGGTGCACTGCCTGGTAAGAACCGTGCAGTGAAGGGTTCTGGGTACCTAAGCCAAACAGATGCATGGTTATAATAAAAACACTGAAACAATAAAATCACAAAAAAACATTTTCAAAGAAAAAAATACAGACACATGCACCCACAAACACACACAAACACAAACACTACACATACCCACACATGCAAGCACACACACACACACACACACACACACACTGATATGCATTGTATGGTGAGCTGACCTGGACTGGCTGGTGAGTCGGAAACCCACCCCTGATGTTTTCTTCAGGCCGGCAACTTCTATGTTGATGATATCATCAACCTGTGGCTCGGTGGAGATCAGCGTGATGGGAAATTTCCAGAGTCCGCCGTTGATGTGCTGCACCGCTAATGTTGCTGTGCACCTGTGGAAAGGTGTGGATCAAGTACTGCCACACAATGTAGAACACGCTGACACTGCTGTACATGTGCTCCAAAGTCACATGAACACTGCTCCTTCAGGGAATGATAGAACAATGTATAACAACAATAACAGTAACAACAACAAGCGCAACAACAAACAACAACAATAATAATAATAATAACATGGGGGGTAAAAGTAGTCAGTGGTCAGTTAATATGTGATATCATGATTGAACATGACCTACAAGACTGCATGAGACTGTCACATATAGTGTCCCTGGACTTCAAGATTATGTTTGTGGAAATTATGTGCCAAAAATCATTTTAAAGTGAATGCAAAAGAAACTGAATAAGTAAGGTGATTCATCTAAATAGTCAATATTAAAATGTATCCAATTAAAATGTTCATATTTATGAATCATTAACTATATGAACAGCTTAATAGCTATGCAAAATAACTAGGTGGGCTATACTGACTTGGCTGCACTGACATTTGCTTTTGAATGTTTTTCAGTATGTCAGCATATCTTAAATCTAATGTAACTGTATTGGGAAAATAATATTTTAATTTAGCTACATAACCAAACACATGAGAAAAATGTCAATGTTATTTCACATTTTCTTCAGGCAAACATACTATAAATGGAGTTACAGCTATCATATATTGTTCATCATGTATTTCATTATTATTATCAACAGCTGTGATCCCTTCCTTCCTTTGGGTGGGCTCTTGATGAGAGTGTGGGTTTCTTGCCACTCTCATGGGTTTCTTCCTATCTCCAGCACATAGGGATTTTTCCCTTGCCATTGTTGCCACAGGCTTGCTTTGGTGGGTGTTCAAGCCAGGGCTTACTGTAAAGTGTATTGTGGCAAATGTTTGTGAAATGCGCTACATAAATAAAAGTTGATTGATATTTAATCAGTTACTAGCATTGATTCAAAATGTGAGGCAGTCCATTAAAACAGGTTTGTTGATCACTGAGGTGGGTGGGTCTTGGCAGATTGTCCTCTGATAATGTGGCTCTAGTCTCGGTCTTCAGGTGGCTCACAGGGTGTATGCCCTGCAGCGAGGTGCTGAAGTCCCGGACATTGGCATTAAATTCTATACCACACACACACATACACTCAAACAGTTTATTGTCTGCATTATCCTTCTCTCCGTCTCTCATATTTATTCTCTATCCCAGGCTTACTGCACAGAATACACTACTGTATGCATGCTCCCACTCTCTATCTCATGTACAGACATGCACACACATTCCCCCTGTCAATGTTAGACAACCACCCCTCCTCTATATATATTCATAATTAAATAGTTTATGACAGGTCAGTTGTTTCCACGTCATTAGACACATTTAAAGGCCCCCTCTGGTCAAAATCACTTCTCCCCTTATCTTTATCTTGCACATGGAGGTACCAAATAAAGTTGAAGTTTGAAGTCTAAAATCATCATTATTTTGAACATTTGAAAGTCTGAGTTGTTTTACATGTGGTTTGAAAATTGTGATGTGACCTAGTCAGAGCGTAGAAGGTCATTTGAGTTAAAGCTGTTTTGTTCTGCAAACTTGCACTTCCAAATGTAGCTTTGAGGGGGCTGGGCAATCACCAGTACTGTCAGCCAATCAGGAATGTGGTTCATTAATATGTACACATGAATGTGTCATGCCCATTTAAACAGCCTGTGCATTTCAAGGGGAGAAATAGCTACAGGGAAATACATGATTAAAATATGTATTGATGTTCTTTATTCAAAAAATGTTTACACATTCATTTTGTAGGTGCACAGGCATGATTTTACTCTGAAATTGAAATTACCATATGGGGACTTTAATGCAGTACCCCTAGGAAAAATACAATACTGTTCAAGGGGATTCACATATGGCAGCTTCCTCAGTTGCTGTGCTATCAGCGACTTGCTAAATCATGGCAATTAGGAGTCATGAACTAATCATAGTCACATACCTTCATATAATGATTTGTAGCAGTACTTGAATTACCTCTACACTGAGCGTAAACATTACTAGCACTTTGTTGAGCCCACATGTTTGACAAGCTGCAATTTACCTGAAAGGCTTGCAGGGGGCAAACACGATGTTGAAGGTGAGGGTGACAATGCTGAACTGTGGATCTTGTTCGCACCCCAGGAGAGACAGAGCCACACAATGGTCTAGCTGGGCCTGCTCCTCCTCACTGTCGAACCGAAACTCACTCAGGAAGTCCTCCTGCATCAAGCTAGAGCCTACATATACACACGCACATACATACAATTACAAATTCATATGCATCCATGTGTGCATAAAATGAATACAGACATGTATACACAAACAAATATTACATGCAGCATTAAATATATAGTATAATTCACACAGAAAGTGATTGTGAGGTACACATGTGTATGTTTGTTTCAGCTTCTAACTTTATGAATGTGTGTATAGAAGTGAGGGTGTCTATGTGTATCTGTGGGAGAGACCAAGAGAGACAGAGTCTGTGTGCATGTGCATGTCTGTACATTTGTTTGTATGTATATGCATGGCATTTGGAACACTTCTTATTTACTTCTCAGATCTGAGCTAATTTTAATACGTTACGACAAATCTTCACCACAGTCCAAAACACTGTTGCCACTGTCATTTAAAATTGTAATCTTACCATGGATTGTGTTAAAAATAGAAAGAAATGACCTTTAAATTGCTCATCATTTGTTTTGTATTCAACAACCAATAAAGTAAATGTTGCTCTTGAGGCCATCATTACACAAATACCTTGCTTTATTGGACTATTTTCCCAGTTTCTATTGCTGTTTGCGGTGAATGATGCATTACCCCTATTACAGTACTGTTTGCACTGCAGTGAAGTAGATTAGATTTCCCCCATTAACAGTACTCTCTGCAGTGAATTCAATTATAAGCCCTCATTATCAGTACTGTCTACAGTGAATTAAGACTGTACTTCCCCATTAAAAATACAGTTTTGCAGTGAGTTAGAAAATATTTCAGGGTCTTTATCCTCTACTCTATACCCTGACAGCCCATAGGAACTCCTCTGGCCTTTCTGCATCTGATCAATAGTGACTCATTACAATGGGCCTCACCCAGCCTAATCAATACTGACTCATTACAATGGGTCTTGCCCAGAAGGGTTTAAACCCTCTCTTAATTTCACACTTTCACCCTTTTATTGACTGTTATACAACATCCCTGCTGATTGGATGTGAGCAGACGGTGGAGAAATAGACTGCTGAAGTGTAGAGTCGACTCTAAGGCCATCCCCAGAAAATGCAAGTGGCTAACGTGACATTTTTGTAAAATGGGAGTTGCAGGAGCAGTGGTATTGCACAGTACTGGACATGGATCTGCAGAAGGGTGAGTTATGAAGGTCCAATGGTCTCCAGGGTGTTCCCTCAAACAGGCTCTGTTACTATTTTTGTCTCATCGTGTCGTGACTGACCAATCAAATTAAAAGTGAAAAGCCACAAACATCCAACGGCCACCTGACAGCTAAGCCCGCAAGGGGCTAGAATGTTACGTTAGATTTTTTAAATAATAGATCACTGCTCTCCAGAAAGAAAAACTCAGCTGGTAATTTTGCTCCTTGCTGCTTGGTTTGTATCAAGTCCAAAAGTGAACATGTCTGAGTTTGCTCTCAGAGTGTTTATTGGTGAACCAGATCAACATCCTAAGACAATAGAGGGACATCTCAGTTCCTTGATATCAGCGATTCAAGAGCAAAGCAGTGTCCAGAGGTCATCCAAATGTCTGGTCACTAAATCACTGACAGATGAACAGTACTGTGTCCTGAGGTCTCTAAAAAGGGAACAGCTTGCATTAATTCAAAATACCCTGTGGCTAGAGGCCCACATGACTCATCCTGATGTCTTTCGACTATCATATACAATATAAAAAAACATATTTCCTGAATATGACAAAAGCTGTTCTATCATAAAATCAGTATGGAACAGTGAAGTACCCAGTTAATTTAAAGCTCTCAGTATTTAAAATAGGTCTGTCCAATTGGCATGGAAATCTGTAAGGATATGCCTGGCATGTTGTAACTGAATAGCATTGAAGGTTTTGTGATTTTATTCATGTAAATTGGTTTTCCTTGTCAATTTTATATTTGGAATGTAAGCCCTGGGAATATTTATAAAAAATTTTGTATTGGTAAGAACATTCAAACTTGGGGGTCATTCACTACGTTTGGTGCAAATACTTTGTAAGAAACTATGCGTGTTTGTGTGTGTGTGTGTGTGTGTGTGTGTGTATGTATATATATATATATACTGTATATATATATATATAGAGAGAGAGCAGTAAAAAAGTCAGCAAATAGACAGAGACACACTGAAACTGTAAGGGTTAAACACATTTACATGAAAATAAAAGCAATTAAAACAAAAGGAAGAAAAACTATATTACTGCTTACACCAAAGCAAAAATGAACCTAAATCTGCATGCATCAGATGGAAATGAGAAAGCAAGTTCAGTAAATTGTTTTGCATAAATAATTACTCAACAAAAGTGGGACATGGCTAGTTAATGAAACAAAAGGAAACATAAAAGGAGAAAAATGGAAGAAGACTTAACTTCACAGGAACAAAAAATAATTCATCATCCAAAGTGCCAGGTACTTGTGAACCAAATGAAATGGTAGGGTGATAATAGTCAGTTGGTATGCAAGATATTTGCATACAATAATTCATAAGCTCTCCATGGCACTGACACTTACAACTATAGTACTGCTATGATTGTAGAAATAGAGGAACACTAAAAAGTCTATTTATTAAAAGCCTATGATCAGAATATAAAACAGAAGAAAAACTTCCAACTAGTACTGTTAAGAAAATGGTCTCAAAAAACATTTTGTTGAAGCTATACACAACTTTTTCCCACTTTGCATTTTATCCTTATGCTTTATTACCATAAATGCATAATTTCACCATTTTTCATCCTTGTATAACTCTATGCATCTGAGAAGAAAAAATTACACAGCAAATTACACTGCATGATAAACAGAGACAAAAGTCTCCTTCTGCCCAGCCAAGAATTCAGCCATAACATTGACACTGACCCTAATTCAAGCTCTTGACACTTCACTGTGACCCCTATTCTGACCTTCAGTTCAATACTTCAATAAACCCATTCCTGACCCTCAATACTTGGTCTAAAAGCCCTGGGCGCTCCTGCGTGTGGCTCCTGGTGGCCCTGCAGGTGTGCAGAACACAGCAGATTCAGCACCGAGCCCTGTCCAGCCCCACCCTCCAGCAGAGTGAAGCTCAGCCAGCTCTACGCTCTGCTGCTCCGTGACACAGCTGGGCTGCGCTACCTAATCAGCCTGGCTGCTGCTGAAGGAGGTTGGTTCTCTGGTGGCCGCTTGCACTTCTCGACTAATGAGGTTTTTTACGTGAGCTTGGGGGGCGGTCTGCCATAGGTACTTGTAAGGGTGGAGGGTGCAGGAGAGTGGGGGGAAGGGGGTTTGTTATGTATTTTTGAAAGGCGGGGAATAAGGGAGTTCATCAGTGCACAATTTGAGGTTTGAGGGTTTCTCATACCTAAGTGTGTAAATAATTGAATTATAATGAAGTTGACCTCTGAAGTGGTGGTGCTTGTGTGTGTGTGTGTGTGGGGGCTGGGGGGCGGGGGCTTAAGACTAATGAGGTCTACACGGTAGACAAGCTGGCTCTTTGCACCAGCCACTCAATCCCCTGTCAGGCCCAAGGCCAGCTGTTACCCTGACCTGCCAACTACCATAAACAGGGCGGCTGGCGGCCTCCTGCCCCAGACCCTGGGCTTGTGCTGACCGGTATTGTGCTCTGCTTCTGCCTTTTCTATCCAGCCCTGAGGATGATGGCTTCCATTTCTTTCTCCTATTTTGTGTTTTTTTTTTTTTTTTCTGAGCTGCCAAATAGAAAGCCTGGTCTCACAACTCTGCCAACTCACTTCCCATAACACTGGTGTGGTGTCTATACATTGTCACAGTCCACACAGATCCTGAAAACATGTGCAGAGAAAAAACATTAACACCTTTGCTTAATGAATTTGCTTAAAAATGCTGACCATCTCAATGCTGTCACAGTATGTTATCACGGTAAAACACCCACAGAAGTGATGCTTGTGATGCTCTTAGGTAGCTCCCATACATAGGTATGCAACCAGACAGTAGACAATGGAAAAACATCATATTTTTGTATTAATTAATAAGTACCATTTTCCCATCATATTAATTAGCTTACAGTTTAACAACTGGGAATGTAATAAAATGTTTTTTCAAATTACGTCTTTAGCATTGTCTGGCTGTTGAGCAGAAAGGTAAATATTTATTATGCCTCTTTGTCTTCTCCACATTGCTTGAGCTTGATCTTGATTTTTGTTTGTACAAGTTGGAAGGTGTGTACCGCACTGAACGAGTGTCTGTGTGCACACATTTCTGGATTGTGTTTACATTGTTTCCTAATTCTGAAATTTCTGTGTGTGCTGTGTAACTCTGGAGGCTAAATGCTTATGCAATTTAAGTGTGTGTGTGTGTGTGTGTGTGTGTGTGTGTGTGTGTGTGTGTGTGTGTGTGTGTGTGTGTGTGTGTGTGTGTGTGTGTGTGTGTTGTCTGTGATACTGAAGAGCATGTGTGTGAGAGAGCTCTATGATGCTGGAGTGTGTGTGTGTGTTACATGCAAATCCAACATAAAGCAGGGACACAGGAGAGAAACATTTTTCATGATACCATCTCTTAAGCACGCTATTTTACACAAAGTGACTTAAAATGATGGGCTTTTACACTTATGTCTTTCTTGGCAAATGCAGTTTTACAGCTAGTCAGTGCAAATAGCCAAACTAAACATTTTTCTTTCTTCTTGTGTTGGCTTTGGGGTTTTACTTGGCATGTTTGTTTTTTACTGGTTTAAAATTGGCCCTCAGTACTGGATAGCAACTGCTAGCTGAAATGGGTGGACTGCAGCCAAAGCTACAATCCTCTAAAGCTTTGCTTGATTAACAGCATGGCATGTAGTAACGTTGCCGGGGCTTTGGAAAGGTCCTTCAAGCATTTCATTTTGGAAATAAACATTAAATATCATGTAATTTATTTCTAAAATTTCCCTCATAGTACACTAGAATCCTGTTTTCTGGATTTCACTGAAAACTAAAACAGAATACTTACGATCAATCATCATGATATACATCTGGAACAGTGGTCTCTAGCCCAGCATGTCTCACCTGGTCCAACTAGTGTCTTGCTTTTCTGGCTGCAGTTCTGGTCTTTGACCTCAGAGGGCGCTGAAGGCCCTAGGACACACCCAGTCAGCTGCACTTCCAGATGCTCCTCCATACGAGAGCGAGCCTGACACCTGATCACAGCTGTAGAGGGGGAAAACAGACACCGGGGATGTGTTCAAGATGCTGTTCCCCATTTTTCTACAGTTCATCTTGAACTGCCACAGTCCCTCTAACAGCTTTGCAAACATTTGCAACAATCTATGACATGTCTGCTCCCATTTTGGTGGCTGTGTAGGAGTAGCTAAGTGTAACAAGCAAGCAGAAGTGACATATTAAAAATAAGCACTATGAGTAATAAAACTATGTAACAGTATATTCAATAGAACACTGTTTTGATTAATGACAGTTTGGAGGACCATTATCATGGCAGTAGAGAAACCATGCAGACACATGGTCACAGCTGTTGCTACAGCCCTCCCCTTAGACCCCAAGAAATGTGCATCTCAGATCTGGATATCAAAAGCTTTATGCCTAACAAATATTCATATTTATGGAATATATGGTGAAACAACAGATAAAATGATACATTTAAGGCAGCTTCCACAACCTACAATACAGGGTGTACTAACCTCAGCTGTACAAAATTGGCCTTGGGCCCATGCCAGCTAAAATTTTAAGCCAAAAGTGTGGTTCTGAGTATCTTCAATCCATATTTATTATTGGAACGGTTCATTTAGCATCACAGAGAAGCGTGAAACAAAAGACAAACACAAAGCATGTGCAGTGTCCTTGGGAACTTCACAAAGGGTTTTTTAAACAAAAGAATTGACATCACAAAGCAGTACCTTCTCCAGGTGTATGGCACAACAGAGGATGCTTTGTGCACTGGCACACTCCCATGAGACTCCCTTTATAATTAACTAAGCTCTAGAACAGTGTTTCTCAAAGCTCTTTTGCCAAGTGGACAACAAAAATGCATACCTCCTTTGTTGTACCAAAAAGCACCATGAACCTGTGCATGGTTCCAAACCAGAGAACAGTTGTTCCCAACATCAAATATACATTTAACACACATTTGTGTAAGTTTCCCCTTATAGGTATTGAGGTGGTGTACCGGGTAAAGGCACACGTTCATGGGGCAGTAGTGCATCCTGACACTAGGATTTCAGTCCCAGTCGGGCCATTTCTGGTAATGGCAGGAGGTCCATATTTGTGGCGCAACAATTAGCTCAGCTTGAAAGCTGAAAATAGAAGGTAAGCCAGTTAAACTCATCTGTCTCAATGGTCTCTAGAGACCTCTCCTTAACAGCCTCTTGGGATTCCTATTTATGGCCAACAGTTCTCTTATCACCATTGAGTGTGCATTTTCAGTTGTCATTAATAATCCATTTATCTAAGAGGAGGTTTATTTTACATACCCTTGGCAGTTTTTACACTTTCCTTACATGCATTTGGTGCCTGCAGCTTCATAAACTGACTATATGTTTACTTCACTGAGCTCCACATGCATAGGCACTATGTGATTGGTGTTGTACCTGTGGCATGATAAAAGCAAAGGCAATTCATCATGGGAATTAGTGTAATATGTGTAGCTGCTTTCTCCTGAGGGGGTGATTGTGATTGGTGGGGCAGACACCATTGTCATTTAGCTGTGTCACTGTCAGTTAAGGTGGTAAAAAGGGGGAAAGTAATTGAAAAATACATTTCCTCTTGCTGGAATGTCATTTCTTCTCTCTCCTCCAAACTGCTCAACACCTCCTCATACCCCAGATGAGCGCACACTTTTATCCTCTTGGAACGCAAGTGTCTGTGCTGCATGACTGCAACTGCAGTCACACTGAGCATGTCTAGCAGCACACCTGTTTGTCTGTTTGTGTGAGAGGTGTTATGCTCCTGATTCTTCACACTGTAGAGAATCCAGACAAACAAAAAACGATTGTGGAGAGATAAATGTAGCAGGCAGTCTCACACACCTCAGAGAGAGGTGACCACCAAGGCACATTCAAGAGGTCACAGAAATAACTCAAGATACCTTGGAACACAGACATGACCCTCCCACAGCTGCTGGAGACTCACCTGGGTGGGAGGGGCTAAGCACTGCCTCAGGTATGCCATGAATGGGGTACACCCAACGGATTCCCTGTGGACTCCCATCTTCTGCTGTCACACGAGGAGAACTGCCACATGAAGATACACAGAGAAACAAAGTGACACTGACACCTCTCATACGCAGGTACTGAGATGCATATCACATACACAGAGACAGAGTGATGAATATCACGCAAAGAACTGCAGTGACAGCTATCAGACACAGAAAGTCATAGAGATATAGTCCCTATCACATATGGAAACACAAAGCGATAAGTATCACACACAGAGGGACACAGTGATACCTATCACACATCAAGGCTATAAAGGAGAGTCTGGTTCTGTCTGCCAGACTCATTTTTATCTTCAATAAGGAGTGATTTTTTTGGTAGTTCCTTTATTAATCTTTGAGAAATTTCAGGGTTGTAGAAAGTGTTGCTCTGAAGAACTTGAGGATGTATCACCTGTCTTGCTGAAGGTCCGTGAGCTCCACCCCTTCATCACTCAATTCCCCCACAGTCCCCCCCTGCTTCCCTAGCTGGTCACTGCTCCAGGCCTGATCCACGTCTGGCTCCAGCTGGATGACCACCCAGGCAGAGTGTCGCTGCATGCAGTCCGGGGCAAACACCACCGGCACATCCACTCTGGCCTCGGGAGCCAGGGGTATAGCTGGTGGGAAGGGGGGAGGAGAAGTGAGTTTTTAAGGTAAGATGTGATCCTTCAGAAGGGGTGTGAGGCATGGGGTGAAGCAGGATGCTGCAAGATGAATGAGGATAGACATGAAATATAGAAGGCCAGGAAAGTGAGGGACATACCTTGGGTCTTTCGTAGTGGGATGCTGAAGGCCTTCCCCTTGCACTCACTGGACTTTCCAAGGACAGAGGGGTGCAAGGTGTCCAGGCTCTGCTCCTCATCTGTGATGTATATACATATACAGCCCTGAAGCCCATGCATATTCAACCAACCTGTCCTGAAGCCCTCATAATACATAGACAGTCAGCACTGAAGTCTATGTAATACAAACACAACCAGCCCTGAAGTCAATGTAATACATACTCAATCAATTATTCTGATGGCTATCTCAGTCAGTCCAGCCAGTCATTAGGTGGGATAGGCTATCACACCATTTAAAATTTTGACAGGCTAATACATCATAAGTCTCCACATAACAAGTTTTATCCTTTCATTAAGAAATGCAGATGCACTATCAGGGCAGAAACATGCAGTCCCAAAGATCTGCAATAAACCCATTGTAATAAAGCAGATAATTTCCCTGGAAAGAGATAATCTGAGTCTGAATGATAACTCCAACTATCGGGGGAACAATTGAAAAAATACTTTTTCATTCACCGAAAACTTACAGTTGAAACTCATTAGACACAAAGCAACCGAACTGACTGCATGCAAAGACGACTCTTCAAGATGAAGCAGTTGAACACACAAGTGTGTCAACACGACACTGCCTCTAACACAGACAGGCACGTCAACACTCTCGCGCATTAGTGGACCTGTTTAGGGACTAAATCGCATTTACTGTGTCACAGGTCCTGTGCCGATTCTTTTTTGTGATCAATTTTTTATTTGTTTTCTTCAATTATGACAGGAAGGAATTGAATGTGAAGTAAAAAAAAACAGTAACATCAAAGGCAAAGGAAATAAATAAGGCTACTCTGAAGGAAAGAGGTAGTGATAACAAACTGTGGCCAACATTCTTAACCACACCAATTCCCTGCATTCAGTGGGAGCTGGGAATCCTAAAGCCACCACCCTATACCAAAAAACAAAATGCCTTACATGTCCCTCATCCTAGCAAAAATGGCAAGAAGTGGCATTCAGCCAATGCTGAAATGATTTCAATAAAATGCAGAGGCCTGTCCTGAACACTTTTATGTACACTTAGACAGCACTATCATGCACAATATCTTGCTTCACCCATAACACTTTATATGAGGAATCATCATCTCTCAATATGGCAGTTGTTCTCTCGTTATCTCTGCCCTTCTTGGTCTGCTGCAGTTTGTCCCTTATAATCTGTGTCAGTATGCCACACATTGTAAGCATGCAAAACTATTTCAGAGCTATTTCCATCAGTATCTAAATGCTAATGTAAAATATACACTCTAACAGACACTGGCCTGACTGTGTGAGTGTATATGCTTGTGTTAAGAAGGCATCAGAGGTGTGGTTGTGGCTTATTGGTTTGTGATAATATGGGACTTTGGGGTTATGGGACAGTAACTGTAATCGTGTTGTTGTGGAGCTTTAACACTGAATTATAAATATCTGTCTAATGATGTCCTCTGAAAAGAGGTTGGGGAACATATCTGTTATTCGTATTTCTTAATTGCTTTCTGTACTTTTACAACAAATGACTGATGTCTTTGCCCGAGGCAGTCTGTAACCCAAATTGTTGCCCTACAGTTGAGTAACAGTTTAAGTTGTTCTCATGTTGTAGAATATTTGCGTCTATTGTGTGTTCAAAGGAATCTAATATGATATTGGAGAGAACACGGTAACAATGCAATTTATCATCTAACAATGAGATAAGAAAAATGTACTTGAAAAAATGTTTTAAAACAGGCAATACAATATTGAATTAAGAAAGATAGTCTTGGTAAAATGATAATATCTTGTGCTTTCAAGAAAGCAAATGTTAAAAAGGAGAGTTAGAGCCTGGATTAAAGTTAATGGGAGCCATTATGATGAGAGTTTTGCAGAGGGGGAGAGATTACCTGTGAGACAGAGGTACAGCAGCACACTGTGCTCCATGGGGTTCCTGAAAGGCAGGATGAGGGAGGAGTGGGAGCCCACTCTGCTGATCACAGAGAGCGGCTCCATCAGCCCAGGGGCCAAGCCCGTCCCAGACAGCAGGAAGACCCACTCTCCCAGCTGTGCAACAGGACACGCATACTGTTCAACATCTGCTGCACGGTACATACCCACCACATTCAACGGGGACGCATCAATGATAAGAGAATGGCATCAAGCTGTCAGAGGAGCCTGCTGAGCTCTGTGCATGTAAATGTGTGTCTGTGTGTGTGTGCTTGTGTGTGTGTGTGTGTGTGTGTGTGTGTGTTTGTGTGTGTTTCAGCAGTCTGAGCAGCTAGCTAGCAGACACTGAAGAGGCATCAGGGTGTAACATATGATTAGATGAGCACTAAAAGCAGACTGCAGGGCTCAGGGTTTAAATGAACAGTGATTTCCTCCCTTGAACTCTGACTGTCCTCAGCTCCTCAGTCACAGAGCCAGCAGTGAGGAACTGCTGCTCTGGGCTGATTCAAGTGGAAAAGCTGCTGAGCCAGACAGTGCTGAGAGGAGCACTAAACTTCCCTCTCTCTGTGGAGAAGCTCAACTTCCCTCATTCATTTACAAGTCGCTTTTCACACCATTCTCATGTGCATTTAACCCATCTATCAGTGTACTGTATGCACAATGTATTGCATTTACTCACAAGGGGCTGTGTATTTACTGTGCTCTTTCTCCCTTTGGGGGAGTGATATATTGATGGCCAGTGTTGGGCATATGAACAAACCAATTTGACTTAACAGGCTGGTAACTGAACAGAAAAATGACTGTAACATAATAGGGGCTATTCATAAAAGTTGGCAGTGATAACCCACTGTGCCATAGCCCCAAGAAGGAATATATAACCTATTCGGCACACAGTGTCTGTGGGGGCAAATACTGCTAGCACTGTTAAGTATCTGTGTAGCTTTACTTAGATAGTTCCATATCATCATTGACTAGCGGCACTGTACCACCAGCAGAGCACTGATTCAGTCAGCAAGTCATACAATGGAACAGTAACAGAATTATGCTAATTGTGGTTTTAATATTTAAAATGGATCATTCTGGAAGATCTCCACTGAGAAGTATACACTGTCGAGCAATGAAAAACTGACTGAATTTTCTGCTGCTGAGCTCAGAGTATTTATGGGGGTACGTGAAGAGGGCATTCCTACCGATGCATTGTCTTTTTGTGAATCTCACAGTATAGCCTAAGCAAAGGGGAGGAGAGCCATTAAACATGAAAATAACGACACCTTCATCAATTGATAATATTTTATACAAATCTGCTTATAATGACTAGAATGTACCAAATCTCAGAACATTAGGAAGATAGATTAAAGGTTTTTTCATCATACACTATGAATGAGCCTCAAAGACCTCAACAGATTCTGACTATATTTCTGTTTTATTTATTTCTACATCACGGGCACATCACAAAGTTTACATGAATAATCAAATTCAAATGTGTACTAACAACCTCAGTTCAAGGGTAACTACGAAAGCATTCAAAAACATGATTGTCCACGAGCTCTAAAAACCACTGTCAGAAGAAATTCCATGCGCATACAAAACTTCATCTAGGTTATGGAGCTATAATGCTTCCTCAAATCTGTACACTAACAATGATCTTAAACAGAAGGCTGGACTGCAAATTACCTTCTTTGAAATATCCACCAGTAACTAATGGCAGAAGAGTGCTGTCACTGTAGCAAGCCAGCCCTTGGATATGGAAACAAAAATCTGTTTATACACAATGGTGGCATCATAGCTTTTTCCTGACTGGCTGCCTTGACTAATAAAATAAGAACAATTACACATATCCTTGATAAGATGAAAAGACTTCAAATAAAACCCCTAGGTTTGAGGCACCATTCCATACATAATGACATAGATATTTTTCCAAGCACAATAATTCTAATTTGGTTTACTTTGTACCAAATGAACTTCAATTTTTATTGATCAGATTCAGTTCAGGCACCATTAGCAGTGGAGCTCTTTGTTTTATTCAGTGCAAGAATGGCTATTTAATACATTTGGCTCCATATTGTAACTATTGTTTATCATATTGTGCTTATCTCCAATTGGAAAACAGTATCTTCTATTTATCTTGATCCTCTGTGCCTTTCAAGAGCTGTAGTCTCTTAGCAACAGGTCTGTTCCACATGGTATGCCCAGCATGCTCCTAATTACACTATCATACTGCAAATGATGATTAAATGTTATTTATATCAAGGCATTATTTCATAGCAAGAATGTAATACTACAGGGTCATAACAATTCCTTTATTTTTAACACCCACTGTCTCAAACTATGTAATGCTAAAGTTGTGTGCTTGAGCTAATCCCTACAACCACAACTTCCTAGCAAGCATTTTCTCTGCTCCAAAACATATTATGTCATGCTGCTACTAGTTTTTATTCAACAGTCCACCAATTAGGCTCAAACAGAAGACATTTCTGGTAAAGGTTTTGCCGGAAGCTTGTGGGCCGTCCACCCACCACTGCTTACTGCACAATGAAACAGGGATGTCCTGCTGACTGAAATCCCTCCCTGCCGGGGCAATGCTACAGCAATGCTAGTGCATCACCACTCAGTACAGGGCCACTTTCTGACTAATTAGATCTAGCACTTGTTTGTGATGTACACAGCAATGATCTACGTTGTAGAGAGGACAGCATAAATGCTGTAGTGATGGAAGGGTTTGAGTTATAATTGTTTTCTAGTGATGTCCATGACAAGGTTAATGCAGTCATCATGCCAGAGGTAGGGTTAATATTATAGTGATGATAGGATTAGGGTTGCAGTTGTATTGATGCCAAGGTCAGTGTTAATGTTGTACTGATGACAGAATTACGGTACATTTTTTACAGTTTTATTTATCCTGTACTTTAGTGTGACACCACACAGAAATTATAAACTCTCTTTTCAGGGGAGATGTGTCCAATGGTGTTGCAGTTATTACAGGGATAGTTCTGCAGTGATGACAGGGTTATTGTTGTGGAGATGACAGAGTATCAGATTAAACATGGCAGTGGACCCTGGTGAAGTCAATATGCATGCCACATTTAACAAGATTCAAGCAGCGTACCCATTTATACTCTACTGTCTGATGCATTTTCTGCTGGAGGGCATTGTGCCATTTTCCATCAACAAACAAATTGGAAACAGAAGCCAGAAAGAAACTTTCAGATGTGATTTTTGCACATTGTGGGTTATGTAGCACTTGAGCCTGTGAGTCATTGTGATGTGTACATATCGCTGCAGTCAAACAAAAGGGCATGCGTCTTTGTGTGTGTGCGTGCGTGCGTGCATCTGTGACTATGTGTGTGTATGTCTATGTCTGTGTGGATGATTGTGTGTGCATGTGTGTGTGTGTGTGTGCCTGTGTGTGCATATGCCTGTGTAGGTGGGGCATGTATGAGTAATGTGCAAGCATCTATGCTTGTGAGTAGGTGGTGTGTGTGTATGTGTGTGTAAATGAGCAGTATATGTGTAAGCCTTTGTATGTTTATGGGTAGTGCATGTTAGTATGCGTTTCTGTGTTAGTACATGGAATACCTGTGTGCAGGTGAAACTGATGCAGGTTGTGTGGTTCCCTCTTCCAAGAGAAGAAGGACAGAACCGCACTGGTACTTCAATGCTGGAGTGAGGCTCCACAGTGAGCTGGAAACACAAGACCATCAATACAGGTCAGCCCTACACACAAGCAGTACAGTTATCATTACAAAAGTACATGGACCATATAACACTGCTTTTATCACCACATAACACTACACAACACAGCATCAGTATTCATTGCTTTCCTGGTGAAACTCAGTAGCTTTTGGAACAAAGTCAGTAATAAAATACTGCAGTAATTCAGCACGGCTGCATTTATCACATGTTTCATATACAGTCCTGCGGTCACCATAGCAATCTGACCCCTTTGTATGTCGTGTATCTGAGGTTTTTTTTTATGCTGTAACCATAATCTGCTTTAATGACTCTGTGTGCCTTTCAACACCATTTCCTATGCAGACATTTGGTTTCCCCTTGAGACATAGTGTCTAATTTTCAAGGAAGCCCTGTCTGTGGGAGTCAGCAGAGGGGAGACAAGAATAAATTTAACCAATTAAACATGGGGAGGAATGCAGAGCCAGATTTGTGCAAGCAAGACTGTGAATTCATCCGAGACACTGGAGAACTCCCTACGCTTCGTGACGCAGTAAGTGCCAGAGGACCTTTGATAACAACCGCAGTTAGACAGGACCATTCCTTTCATATGTATTCAGCATACATTCTGCTATCCCTGTGTGCTGAGATGCACCTCAAAGTCCAGAATAAAATCCTACCGATGCCAATGCTAGCAACGACCTGTTCCTCCAGGTGATGGGCAGCTGCTAAAATGCTCTGCTCTGTGTGACCAGGCCAATAGAATACTGTTACTTCCTGCTACAAAACTGCACAGACATGCAGGTCCGGTTAAATGCTGGGAACTGTCTATCAATAGTAAGGAGAGGTGCTGGAGGCAGGCCTTTTTTTCTTTTTCGACTGAGAACGTGTCTCTTTTTTTCTTGCAACATTTAAAACTTTTTCCACCTTGCACTAATGGCATTCAGCATTAACACAGCAAATGAACATAGGCAGAAAGTCAAACCGGTGGGATAAATGAACAGCGGATATGAGAGATAACACAATCACAAATGTCATTGAACCACATCCTGATATTTCCATGACAACCAAATATACGTGTTGAAAAATCTAAAACAGTAATCCTACACAGGGTAACCAGTGGGGCCTCTCTTGAAACTGGGGTTTCTGTCAATGCAGCAGTTCCTAAGTTTGTGAAGACACATTTTCTCAGCACATTCACATTCCTTGAGGAACAATTGACTTTTACTCTTAAAGGGGAAAAGAGCAGTAAGTTCCAGGCGTGTAACTGTACATGCAACTCCAGAGGCTCAGGGCAGTAGGTGGAATATGCTGCAGCCACTGACGTGGACTTTCAGCAGTGGTGGGGAGATTGTTTCAGAACAGTCAGCATGCATGGCTGTTGGTACAACATCCTATCCTTAGCTAATCTATTTATCTGGCTGACAGTAAAATTGACTACATTCTTAGCTATTCATCCTGTAGCTAGCTGCCAATCTATAAAGCAGCCAATATCTCCATAAAATTTTGACACACTGGGCAAAGTTTGAACAACAATTGGCTAGTTGAAGCTAATTTTGTCAATGTGGGGAGTTTAGCCAATTTAGAAAGGCCAGTTCAGAAATCCCAATTATACTCATAAGGCAAGCTGATCACCACAAGACAGTCTTGTCAATTAGGGAGAACACAGACAAGCATAACATATCAATCAAACATATCAGTCTACACCACATATCAATTGTCTGCAACTTTTCACCCTACAGTTCAAATTATGTTCCAAAGATAAGCTGGAACAGACTTTCAGTTAGGAGAGGACCCTTCATGTGCTGTTTGCAAAGGTAGACTGTGAGTAGGTGGTTGGTCCAGCTGCCAGAACTTCTTCCCCCTCCAGGCTTCTATTATAGCCAATTACGCAGCATTAATCCAGACCCACTGCTCACTATTGGTTCTGACATGACCTGGAATCCATCAATCCCATCCATACACTAATAGTGCCTGAACATGACGAGCAGCTCTCGTTTCCACCTGCAGGGAGCCAGTTCATTGCCATTCTCAAAGCACAGCTCATTTCCACCCTTAAAGAGTTATTTATTTACTGCTGATTAAGAGTAATTCATGTACACTCCTGAGAAATGAACACGGTACAAAAGGGTATTCAAAACAATTTTACATTCATCTGTTTTAAGTTATGCATTATGATGCAAACCAAGAATAACAGTTTTCACTACAGAGTTGTTTCACTCAAGGTACAGATGTTGCCCTCTTGTGTAACAAGACCTAAATGGATCTTTCCAAATTGCAATTCATTACATGGTTCAAAACAACGTTCTTTGGGACACTGACCTCTTGGCTGGTATCCAGTTCCAGGATGAAGTTCCGAGTGTTGTTATTGAGCACATTAAGTTCCAGTGTTTCATCTGTGGGGTTCCTCAGAGGGAGTGAAATTCTTGTCCATCTTTAGAGAAAACAAGCACAGCGCTAGCAACACAAACACCACACTACCAATTCACATTACTGTACCAACATAAAACTCACTATCAACACATTGGCAAAACATTCTGAAGTACCAGCACAGACATATTAGTCATACAATACAGCAAGAACACTCACTCAAACAGAAAAACACACATGCTAACAGCATAAGCACCATGGGAGTAAGGCAAATATTAGCAGTAACTCCCACTCATACTACCATCACAAACACTATGCTAGTAGCATACAGAAGCCATATAGGCCCATGCCAGCACCACATTTCCAATTCAGCAACACTCTTCACAAAAATTATACTGCTTAAACAATCCTATATCGGCAGCACAAATAAAATGGTAAAAATGCAGCACAATGCAGTGCAGCTATGTGTGTGTGTGTGTGTGTGTAGGACACATACTTTCCCAATTCACATCTGCACTCTGGCAGGGTTGTGGGGACTGGTGGGTCAGCCATCAGGTCCAGCTCATACCAGAACTCTCCAACCAGCTCAGACTGAAAGATAACACTGCAGAGAAAGAAAGCACTGTTACACAAACACACACACACACAAATGCATACACAAACACACACACACACAGACTCATACACACATATACACACACCCCTACGCACATACAGACACACACAAATGTATGCTGACCATACAGATAAATACACACAGATAAATGCACATGCACACACAATCTCTCACACAAAACCACAGGCACACAAACAATCAAGCAATGCAAGCTTATTTTCATGTATGGAAAGAAACATGCAATAAGGGAGACATAAGAATAGTAGTGTTTCTATTTCTCTGTCTCCAAGGCCACTACCAAAATAATGCTCATTACAACAGCTCCACTGGAGACTTGGCCTCCTCATGTAGGTCTCTTTTCTTTGAAACAGCACAGAACCATTTCTATAGAGGGGAAGTTGAGTGGAATTCCTATTACCAGTGATGCGCAAAAAAACCTGGCCATCTCCATTATAACTGCCATAGTGACAGAGCTCTAGGCATTCATCTCCTTTTAGCTATCATCACTTCTGGCTTTCCATTCCACTTTTCAGTTCAAAACAAATATGGTATTCCCCAACTAAAAAGCAGCGCATAAAGTCTATATTCCAAAACAGTAATATGAAAAACCTGCCTTGGTGACAGTGGTTTATGTGCCATTCAGAAGATATGAAGACAGCTTTTTCAGAGACTCTAGTTGCATGTATGTGTGTCTGTGTGTGGGTGAATGTTTGTGTGTAGGTGTGTGTGGGTAAGTAAGTGTGTGTGTTAGGGGGATTGGGAGATATGAAAAACCTGGTTTATGTTCCATTTGGATGATATGAAGATAGCTTTTCCAGAGACTCCAATTGCATTACTGTGTATGAGTATGTGTTTGTGTGTGGGGGTACATGGTTAAGTAAGCATGTGTGTGTTGGGGGATTGAGAGATAGTGCATGTGAAAGAATATTGCCAATTGTGTATACTGCCCTAGACCGCACTGAGGAATGTCAATCAAACAGTATGTGGTGGGTGGTAGTGTATAATGGTAAGCGAATTAATGGTAATGACTGAAGGCTTGATTAGATGGGGCAGGGCACTGCGATTGTACTGCTGTTCAAGGTACTTAACCTGAAGTGCTTCAGCATATATCTAGCTGTATAAATGGCTTGCACATACAAAATGTAAGCTGTGTGAGTGCTCTGGATAAGAGAGTCTGCTAAATACCTAGCATGTAAATGCTGAACACTCCTACAGCATTATTTGTACTGTTACAGCCTTACTCTGATGAAGACAGGAAGTGTCTATAGGAGACTTTACCTGCCAGATTTCCTTCCAGCTGTTGCAGGGGTGAACCTGATCAGGTAAGGAGCTGTTCCCTGGGCTGGCACGCTCATGCATGTGTCACCCAAAAGGTCAGGACCCTCCACACACACCTGTAAGTGCAGCGGCTCTGCTCGGGGGTTAGTGATGGGAATCTCCACAGCAACAGAGCTCTGGAAAACAGTGGTGTGTGGTTTTGTATGACACCCAGAAATGTGTTGTTTGTCCTTGGATCTCATACCACAGAAATCCTTCTACCCAGGAGAGCAATTAAAGTTTATTCAGGGTTAAAAAAGAGGGATTAAAACCACATAAAAACATAGAGGTTTATAGTGAAAAAAATTGGCCATTTAAAGCTGAACAGGCCAACCTAAGAGATAAACTGACTGTGCTAGGTGAGAACTAATGAACAGTATACTCTCAGGAGAGACATGGTCACTGAAAGGCTTTAGCTGAGATATACAGTTAACTCTCCAGAGTGTGCCAGCTACGACATACATTAAACTCTCTGTAGAGCTCTCTGACTGTGCTACACTCGCAGTGCACAGTATTATACCAGAGGGGTAAGACTCACATGGACAGCACATTGGATGGCCATAACCTTCATGGGCGGAGCAGGAGAGCACATCACCTCCAAGGAGAACCACACCTCATAGGGCCAGATCCTTTCATCTGCAGCTGGAACAAATCAGGCAACTCTTTTACCCGCTCAGACAACAGACTAGAAAACCACCCCTGAAAAACTGGGTCACGGTCACTGCCTTCTTAGAAAACTGGATCTGCTCTTACACCCACGCTGATATGCTGGGTCACAAGACAGTCGCTCTCACCCATTTGGTCAGATGCAATGATGGAGTGTGTGTCCACAGCTTGCTGTCTTCCACACCCTAACTCATTTTCCTTCACTTCTGCTACAAAGGAGATCACCCCTGTAACACACAGGAAAATTAAATAAGCTCATACCTGAGATATTTATAAAAATGACATACAGCATTTAGTAGATAGGGACAGTGCACAATAATCAGCATATCTACACTGGTGATATCTACATATCTACAATTCAAAGGTTCTAGATTTGGCTGAGCAGCTTTTTGCATCACTGTAGCTCTTAAGCAGTCTAGAGCAGTTTGAATAACCTAAAATCAACAATAATTTCACAATAATTTCATAAATGAACATACCAAAATGTAAATCTAATAATTCCCATAATTCCCACATTGCATACACAAGTACAACTAATAGAATTATGTCTGAATGTAAAACGATACGTGCATTAATTTACGTGTGGAATGGAAGAGATGGTGCAGAATTGAGAATACAAGGGTAAAACTTCTGACAAAATTTTAAATTATTATATCCTACTGGATAAACAGACTGGGGAAATGTACTTTGCCTTAAGGATATTACACAGTCACCTCTTGTGGTCGCCCTCTTTGTCCAATTAGTCTTTTATTTTTGTAATGTGTTAATGAAGCGCCTCATAGGAGGAGAGGATATATCAAGCGCCATTTCCATAATAAGTGGGCTGACTGACTCATATATTGGTCAACCCTGAAATAGCCCTGGCATGGATGACTTGACTCTCTATAAGGAGTATTGGAATGATCTCTGTTTAGCACAGATTGCCAATAGCATGTCTCAGTTAGGTGACACCTGATATTCAGCTCACAGTTATGTCAACATTGTTATATTTAATATTTGACTTGTCCTCTTTCACTCTTTATTTAACCATGGTTAAAGGCAGATGTATCATAATTATTCAGTTGCCTAGCAAGCTGACTGTCTGTAATTATTAATGATATTAGCAATAGTTTTAGGTAGTAGAACAGTAATCAAGCCCTTTGATTGACAATGTATTATACTCAGGGAGGGGAAAAATAACTGACCTCATTAGTTTTTGCCTCCCTAATCAGCAAAACATCACTAAACTCACACATTTCTAACAAAAAAGTGTCATCAGTTACTAACAAACAATAATGTTAATCCACAATGTCAGCTCAAAACATGACCTAAATGAAAACTTTAATGTAGTATCATCTGTATGATTCAGTAGAACTGAAATATTATCTATATTCTCTTGAGTTAATTAAATTGAATGGTGTACTAAGAAAATGAGCCAAATCTATGAAAAGGGAAGAAGGTCAGTTAATCTCTTTTTGATAGCAAATTCTCAAGTCCTGAAAAATTAAATTAAATCACTTTCATACACAGTTACAGATAAGCTGCATGATATAGATAAAACTTATAATCATTCTTTTCTACACATGCATCCATACATACATTCATCAGACGCTCACATGCTGTGATACGTTTTTAATAATTCACCTTTGTATATTCCTCGTTTCCATGGAGATACACTGATGGTGTAGGGGACAACGTGACCTGGTTTAATCTTGAGAGACGGAGGTCCACTGACAATTGATAAGTCTGAAACTACCTATGTAATGGAGAAACGCACACATGTAATTCCTCTGCCTGAATTTGTTCAGTGTGTGACTGCTCTTGTGCGATTTTGTGCACGACTGTGTGAAAGACAGAATATGTGCTTGTGTATTTCTGTATGTGTGTGATTGCTTGTATAAGTAAGAATGGATGACAAGTGTGTGTGTGTGTGTATGCGTGTGTGAATAAGTGTGCATGGTTTTTTATATCTGTTGAGACCTCCAGTCTAGTTTCATTAACTCAGGAATTTAAAAAAAATCTCTGCCTTCCTGCCTGAATAGCACAGGATGGTCAGCAGTTCATTCACATTGCGAAACAGAATGTAGGGTTGAATGGATTCACTGTGTGTGGAGCATAGTGTTGTGAGTCAGAGTCTTAACTATTGTACGACCCAGGCAACTTCACATCTGAAACTTCATCATACCCCGCAAAAACAACTTTGTAAATTGTGATTCTCAAGTGTGTGTGGGCCAAGTGACAATGCATTAAGAGACAGTAATTACAAAAAGTAGAGAAGATTCTGGAACTTCACTGTCACTGCTACAGTACCACAATATTCCTTGGGCCCCACTGATCATATGAGTACAGAAAGTATACAGTACCATAAGACACTCACTCTCTCCTTGAAGTGATCTGCTTTCTTTCATGTAAATATGTCATATGGTATGTGTAGCTGTGTTAGGACATCATGATCCATGGACGTAACTGTGTGTGTGTGTGTGTCTGTGTGTGTGTGTGTGTGTGTGTGTGTGTGTTTGTGTGCGTGTGTGTTTGTGTTATATGTGTCATTGTGTAGCACAGGCACCTTGCAGTTGACAGTTATCTGGCTGTGGTTGGGGACCTGGAGACGGCTTTGGGCTACAGCTTGAACGGTGCAGTGAATCTGAACATGCCCGTGAGCCAGGGGGCGCTCTCCCACCCCCTGCAGAATAAAGCTGTACTCTGTCCCGTCTGTGTCATTGATGAGGGATAGATGGCCCTGAGATGCACATACACAGACACACACATACTGAACAAAAACCAGACAAACTGCTGAATCCATATTGGTGTTGGGCACATAAGTCCCTTAGAGGACAAGATCAATGTCAAACATTACTTAGTGGTGCTGAGTGATCACCTTCACCATGCTAAAGCATTTCTGTCCTCCAGAAAGTGGTGTCTGACAATGACCCCACCCAGGACAACAAGTAGCTACCAATGGTTTGAGGAGAACAGTGACATTATCAGAATGCACTAATACACAGCATTACACAAACAAGGTGTAAGTTACTTGATATTTTGCAGTAGAGTAGAGTGATATTTCCTTCCTTCAAAATGCCAGACACAATGCCATGGTACATATAAGGCATACTGTCCAGACATGCTTGCGTGATTTACTTTATACTACCTATAAAGGCCTCAAAAAATTCAGATTACTTTGAAGTGTGCCTTTCTGCAAACTGAAATGAATTAAATATATTTTTAGAGTTATGGATCTGTGAGAAAGTATGGTTCTATTAGCATTACAGAGGCTTTGCTCAGTATTGAAGATGGGGATGAGTGTTCGGTCTCAGTGAGCGTTCTGTTTTTGAGGTGATTTAACAATAAAGTTGAAAGTGTGAAACTCCCTCTGTGAAATATGAAAGAAAACTAAATATGCAGAACATCTAAGGAATTAATTCTCTTAACAGTTTTATGAGAAATGATATTTCAATTGCATTTTGAAGCCAAAAGTAAGAGGGGACTTACAGTTGAAATGTAGGCCACACAGATGAGGAAAATGTATTAGATTAATATCAACCACCTACACTTCCATGTCTTTCTGCTCTATGGCAATTTTGTAATTGATGGGCTGATTTTAAAGAATGTACAAAAGAAAGACTGGCAGAAGCATTTATAAATGAATGAATGAGTACATGAATGGCTGAACGGCTAAGCAGTTTTAGCTCTTCTCATTTTCCTTCTTCCAAATGTGGAATTTGTAATGTGCCTTTGTGTCACTGCTGGGCTCACAAAGCACTTCAGCTGTAGCACATGTGGTCCTCCAGGCCCTAGGCTTTAGGCCTGCGATCCAAATTACAGTCAGAGAATGGAGTCACGATGGAGATGGGCTGTATTTCAGTTATATGCATGAGAAATCAGCTTTTAAATGTATGTTTTTCATGTGTGATATGGGTTTCTCTCCTATTTCATACAACTTCCTTTAAAATTGCCCTCCCTTTATGAACTACATTTAAGATGGGAGATGCAAAGGTTGTTTTTCAGGTGATACAATGGTAAAAACCCTTCCCTGGTACTACCCACCCCTGACTACAGGAGAGCTAGCACTGCGCAGAGCTGAGCTGTATCTCTGAACATCTACTGTGGGTACCCCACAGGAACAAGGGGTGTAACACAGGGAACTCTAGCAGGCCCAACTTACTCCTGCTCAAAAAAAGGTATGTCCAAATCTAATAATCTATAAATCATTTAATTTTTCTGTATGTTTTGTGGCAGTGTGTGGCCAGGCACACACTCCAGGGCTCCATGAGACAAAGAGGCTGCAGAAAGACATCTTTATGCGTGAAAAACGCACTGTGACCTTGGAAAGTCAACAAATGGAAAATATTTCGGGTATAACAAGTGCTGACTATGACCAAATAAATGTGAGAATATCTGGAAAATTACAAATGGCAAAAGATACTTTATAAAGAAAAATGATTAATAAAGAAAAAAAAAGGAAAAAAGACAAAAACAATAGACTCCCATTCTCATTAAAAGCTCCACCAGCAGAGAGGCAGCAGTTGAAAGGTAGGCGTGATTTGGGAGGTTTACTGAAGCAGCACCAATGAAGCAGGGGTGTTCATGTGGGTGCAATTCAGAGAAAATTTTCAAACATGGATGTCTTTGCTGGAGTTCAATTTGAAAACCTCAGATTGTCAATCTCTGCAGAGCTAAAACAGTGGAAGTGACAGTTTTTCGCAATGTTGTGATCAGAGGTGGAAATCTCTGGCTTCAGATAGTAGAAGCACTAACTGGCTCTGTCTAAAACAGAGGGTTTCACTAATGAGCTCATCTACCAGGCTGAGGAGTTATTGTTAATCAGCTGGTGTAATGCATGGACAGAACACGTACTTGATAACAGTTCTACTTTTTCAAGCTGGGGTTTTCCAACTCTGGTTCTAATGTACATTACAGAGATGAGTAATAGTTCTACGCAGTATTCTATTTGGAAAGTTATGATCGTAGAGACAAAACATATTTTGTTCTGGGAGTAGGGGTATGACTACGACAATAATGTAGATGCAAATGAAGAAGATGAGGACTAGTTAAAGGAAGGTTTGGGACATTACCTTGATGATACACTTGGAGGTGGGATGAAAGGTCAGGGGGTAGCAGGGCCTCTCACCTGCTCGGAAATACACAACTGGGGGGCCAGAAAAGCCCTGCCCACACAGCAGGCCCTGCAGTCGACAGCCCGGAAGGCTTTTGCTGTTCTGGAGGTAACGACCCAAGCAAATAAGAATAACATACAGAGAATAACACAGAGTAACAGGAATTCATATAATGACAGAATACATAAACTAATAAAGAGTAGCACAGTGACACAAAGTGCATAATAAAACACAGTGACACACAATACCCAAGGATAAGTAAGCCAACACAGAGAAATAATACTCCACAGGATATCAAGGACATAATAGTCAGCAATCACCAGGTAACACAGTAACATTCAACACACAAGCCAACCAACGGAGAGATATAAAAAAGAAAACATGGCTTCAACATTCTGTCAGTCTGACAATGCTTCCAGTCATGCTCTGAAGCAACTGTCAACTTGAGCAAACCCATTTCTGGCTTACCAACCGGCTCTCTTTCTGGTTAATATTTACTTCACTGACTGCCAGGATCTTTCAGATTTGCTAGCTAAATAATTCAGTAAACATGTCAAGGCATATTTCAATATACTGCATCTGAATGATAAGCAACCTGACTGAAGACAAAGGACTGAAGCATAACCATATGTGGAACTGTGCTGAACATCAGCCAATTCTTTGCTCACACTAACATTAATATGCATTTGATGAGGTACTATTTTTAATATAAATCTCTGTGTCTACTGGGCTAGCTATCTCATGTGTCATTTGGGGTTTGTTTATAATGATCTGACAGACTTCTTTACACAGCACATTAGGGGGAAAAACAAGTGTTCACTGTTTAATTTTGCCATTTATTTTCAGTGCCAGTCCTAAAAACGTTTGCCAGTGCTAGCGACAGAAACCATTGGGAGAGGAGGCTCACAGGGGAGGCAGTTGCTATACTTCTATACTTATAACCATGCCTTGGCATATGCACACACAGACACACACACACACACAAATGCACTCACGAGTGGGATGTCTTGAGTGACAGACGCATGAGCCGGTACAGTGAACTCCAGTTGAGCATGGCTGCCCTCTCCATGAACAACGGCTTCCAGCAGATGGACTCTCACGTCCTGCCTGGAGCGCAGCACCACCTGGCACTGGTACCGACCCTCAGCCTTGGGCTGGAACCGCACCGGCACATGGACCCCCCGGGCATCTGGGAGGAGGGATGGAGGAGGAGGACAGAATGTGGGACTGTCTGTAGGGGAGTGGAGATGTATGGTAGGAGGTGTGTGAAAATGTGTCCCCTGCGGATATACCTTTGGGCAGCACTGAGTCTCCTGCCTCGCTGGTCACAGGAAGTGAGATGGTGTTCGGGAGGATAAAGTGCTCTGGCATTGATACTTCTACACTGTACTCAACCACCTGAGTCTGACAGGAAGGGAGACAGGGAGAAGGGAAGAGAAAAAAGGAGGGTAGGGGAAAGAGGAGGAGAGAGTGGAGTGTGGGGTGGCAAGATTATTTTGGGTGAGAATGGGAGAGACTGCTGTGTCACCACCTTTTGTAGGCTACATTACAAGAGAAGTATATTATAAAATGTATCAAGAAATACATCCTCTACCCCTCTAATGAGAATCCCCAAGGACAAGCGACAGGATCAGCAGAACGTATTGCAGCTTTTTTAAGGCTTCAAAACCCTTCCCAGAGTCTCGATGGCCACAGGCTAAATAATTCTGTGAATATTATATTAGCAGTAATCCATGATAGCTTTGTCACTGTAATACCTAAACTTCCATTTGCCAGTGCCAATTCAGGTGTTTTGAGTGTAATGAAATTTCTATGCTGCTGTACTCTGGTCTATGTTGACCTTATTTCTGATTAGGAAAGATACTGCTGTTAAAATTATTCATGATACAGTAAAGTAATCACCTTTTACTTTGGGTAAAACTTAAAAAATGAAATTATTCTTGCTTGTATGCTTTGTATGTTGATAAAAATACATGGGTGTAGACTTAATATAAATGCAAATGTTTAATCCCTTCAGTATTAAAACTCTCACATGTGGCATGGATTCTGGGAAACATTACCACAATCCACAGTCATCACCAGCTGCCAGTATAATTCTTTCCAGGGCAAAACTGTGAGCCCGCAGAGTGATGGTGAGGGCTGCCCCAGCATAACTCAAACTCTCACAGGTATTCCAAGCCCCTCCTTCCTCCCCAGGGGGCTCCTTTTACCTTTCCCCAAACCGCTTATGATACAAGTGAGACAGGTGGTGCTGCCTTCTGTTACAGAGCACAAAACCATGGGACAATCTATCATAATCTGTAGAGGAAATTCACAAGGTCATTATAGTCTATCTACTTTAAACTATATGTCCGCAGTCTATTAAACAGTTAAAAAATTGCTATCAAAGGCAACGGTTCCCCTACTGCATATATCATTTCTCAACATATGCTAATATACCTGAGTCAAAACTGATCTGATATGAAGTGATATATTTTATCTGAATGCCAAAAACAATCCTACTGAATTTAGTCAGAGACAGACAATATTGAATCATTTTCTTTATTTTGAGGTCAAATGAAAAAATATATGTTCATTTGAGTACAACTGATCAAACTTCCATTGTAGGATATAATCTCATATAACTGTATGGTAATATACAGAGCTTTTGTCATATCCTGAACATGACAGCCAAATGTAATTTTTTAATCTCAGATATAGATGTGGTATTTTACAAGCACAGGACTGTACTCTGCAAGCATTTCCCAAAATATGATGTCAGTTTTAGTAAATATATATATATAGCAAGTTCAATATGACAGGGTTAAAGTTTAACAGTAATATATTCTGTATCCCTGCCATTAAGGTCTCCCATAACATTCAGCCATTGTGACCCACATCAGAATGCAGGATGAACTTTTTGCAGGAGAGAGAAATAGGTACATAGTATGAAGTATAACTCAAAAACTCAAAAGTATAACTCAAAAAGTTGGCTCACATTCTATTTCCTAGTAGTCATATTAAACTCCTGGCTTTCAATGTCACAGGATTTCATGCAGTACAGTTTTATTTGGCTTATCAAGGTCAGCAGGTAAGGGATGTTTTGAAAATCCATGTATTTGGCAGAGATATCAAACACTGGAGCACTTTCTGCTGGCTGGAGGTCATCTAGATTTTTTTCCTTGCATTTTAATGTCAGCCATAACAAATATAGTTTGAAAAACACCAGTAATGTATTCAGAACACAAAAGCTCTTTATCTGAAAAAGAAGCTGGAATGCTATACAATAACTATTACTTTGAATCACTTTGCAGACAATATTGATTCTTTCAGATGCAAAATATGGTTTAGTAGGCACCAGAAACTCAGTCTGAGAGTTTGCCAAGTAAAAACAGTGAGGTGGTTTTTAATTCTTTCATGCTTAGTCTCCATATCTTTCACATAATTAAAAAGCAAGAATGTACCACAAGCATTTCCACAATAGTGGGGAGTGGAAAAACAGTTTTGACAATCTGTCTATGTTGCCAAAATTAAAAACTAGAAGTTAACATTCCTAGATCCCCTAAGCCCCGATAAAAACCTGTAACATTTTCATTTTAAAAAGGACATTAGAAAGCATAGATATAATTATGCATTCCTACATGTGAAAAAGTTAGAGGGCACATGATATAGGAAAAACACTTCAATATGCACTGCGACACTGTGTCCAGGCTCTACAAAGGGGAAACAGGATGCTGATGCTTACGGCAGAAAGTGGAAAGACTAAACCATAGGATATTATTCTACAGTAACACAATGACTAAGACCCCATTTAAAATACTGTTCAATACTACTCATGCATTAGAAAGGGCAGGGAGAACAAGTAATAGTTTAGAGTCCTTCAGAAAAAACTTCTAAGGAGAAACTTAACGCTCATTAGTCTCAGAGAAAGGAGGTAGAGAGAGGATTTTATTGAACTATTGAAATGTTGGAGGGGACAAAAAAGGTGAAGCATGAAATCTCTTTCATACTATGTTCTGCAAAGAGAAAATGATGATGACTGGAGATGATTTTAAAAGTGAGGTATACCAAGAATTTGTTAAATACATAATATTTATTTGTGAAGAAACAGAGCAATTCTGCCTTATCAGTTGTACAAAGCAGTTTTGTAGCAAGCTAGATCACTAATAAAGTGTTTGCATACATGACAGTCCATCATTGCATTAGATATGTGAAAATACTTGATTTTCCAGTTTTTCCAATAAAAATATTGTGGAATAATTCATATTTTTGTCAGTAAAATAATATTGATCGGAGAAGAGACTGCCAAAAACAGGCAGGGCCAGGGCTGCAACTGGCACACCAAAGTAAGACTTCTGGATGCATTCATTTTCATGTGTCATAATTTAATTACCACTCATAAAGAATACACTATTAACTGTCAATAAACTGCATTGATTCTGTCTGCACTTTTTACAAAATGAGGCTTAAGACAGTTAGTGTAGCTAATGTAAAAATGTGCTTTTGTAAATCTGTATTCCTCCAGCTCGTGTATTTACTTTTAAACATTATCTCTCATGTGGCCCACACATTCCAGCTTGTAATTTCATTTGATCATGAGTCATGGCAGAATTGTGCGTTCAGCTGACTAAACCGCTGCCAAACACTCTGGTTTAAGGGCCTTACATTCTGAACACATCCTCGGAGATTGTGGGACATCCAAGAATGTCTTGGCTGTTTAGCACAGGCCACTTTGCAGGTAGTTAGTTTCAGAAATCTTTGTAGTCTGTGGCTTCCAAAACTAAACAAAACTAAACAGATATTACTATGAAAGAGTGGAAAGATATCTACTAATAAGAAGTCACAATAATTTTGTTCTAGGTTGCTATAATAATCCTATAACTTCTCCAACTTTCTATGAAGATGTTCAGTTTTGCCAAACCCACTTCAAGTTTTTCCTCTCCATGTACAATCATTGCCATGCACCTATGATTATCTCACTGACAACTGATACACTCAAGAGTGTAAGTGCTTCATCTGCACAACCCTTAAAAGCAAACGGCACACCTGAGAGCACATCAAGCAGGGTATTGTAATGGAATACTCTGCCAGGATTTTTACTTGAGCCAGAGATTCTGTGATCATTCAAGACCAAACAGCACCCTTGATCAAAGAACAAACATCTGCCACCTGGTTTAATCAGGCCACCACAACAATTTAAATAATTAAGACACCCTCTGAGATATGAGACAAATACACTGCCATATCAGAAGCGACGTGCAATTAATTCATCCGAATGCTAGCTAAGCAGTAAAACATGGAAATGCAGTCCATGGCATACTGTCTGTGCTTCAATCCACCATAAATGGTAGCAAGCCACTAGAACAGCAAGTTCACCTGTATGACTTTAAAAAAGATGTATGTTTTAAAGAGAGTGATTTTCATTTTAAGGACCTCACAACCACTTTTAAGGATAGGCTTATTTCCATATCAACATAACTTTTTCAAAGCCAGTGAAGACTGTGTTAAGGAAATCTTGCCATGTTTTGAAGTGGCTAATACTACAGTATGATGTGGAAAGCCTTCTTCTTTAAGGCACTTTGAAAAAGCTCATCTGAGAAATGATCATACCAGATAAGAAATGACATACACAGATTTGATTTTTTTGCAGGAGTTGATAGAGATTTAAATTTGGCTTCTCTATCACCTGCTGTCAAGGAGGAAGTAGGTCTTACAGGTCAGAAGCCAGATGAACAGCACTTGAGAAGAGCTCTGTGGTTTGATAGCCTATGATGCCATGCCTATGGCACCTTTGACTTCCAAGAAAAAGAATATTGAGACTGTGTGCCATAAAATTCACTGATCCCTTTTTATACTGCATTGAGGTCTGACATCTGATATCAGTACACTCAGCTTACACAGCCTCCACCTTCTGAGGTTCAAAACCATGGCCAGTTCCCATAGTTTACTTGTTTATCAATGTATGAGAGAAAGTATTTGTGAGAACACACACGTGAGTAAAAGAGTGAATTTGTGTATGTAATCTGTGCACATTCCAGAGCGGCAACGTGCATACGTCTCTGTAAATGTTTTTGGTGTTACTGTATGTAGCTGTAAGCACTGTGTATGTGCACATATGACCATGTAAGCTGGTGTTTACAGTGCTGTGCCCACCTGACTTGTGGTCAGCCCTGTCTGGGCCATGTCTGCCCTCACTGTGCTGCTGTCCATTGTTCCAGTCCTCTGACGCCGCTCCCGCTCCAGCAGTGACATGCCCAGCTGTGCCACGGTGGCCAGGGCTCGCTCCCATGCCTCGTTCACCAGCGGCACGCACACCGCCTCCTGCAGGCTGCTGCCCACACTACACCTGAAGCAGAGTGCAGCCTTCTGCCTGCTGGTCTCTGCGACACACAAACAGGAATGATTACTCCTACACTCAGCTCAAACTGAAGTTAAACCCCCTTCTCATTTGAAGCAATTTAATTCACATCCAGTCTGATCTGAATTCAACCCTGCACTGTACACCCAGGGAAACAACATCATCCAGATTCAGATCTTGCCCTTCCTTCTTTGCAAGCTAAAATTCAACCAAATCAATATTCCTGAGAAGAAAACTCTGAGTTCATCACCGTGACATCGTACCGGAGACATACACACACTTGGACATTATAGCAGAGGCACAGACACAACTTAACATCATAATACAAACAGAAACTGACATCACACAAGAGACAGAAATATACTGAAATCACAACTGAGATGTAGTCATGGATGCATATGTGCATGAAAGACAGAAAGAGTATGGACAGATCAAGGAGCAGGACAGGCAGACAATGTACTTGAGTGTATATATTATGATTACTCACCAGTATCAGCATTGTTGAGTGGCACAACATTAGGACTGGGCTCTATGATCAGCGGGGAGGGCAGTGGAAGATCTGCAGTTCCATCAACCAAGTATACCATATCCCCACCACACACACACACACACAGAACACTGTGCATCATATCCCCCCACCTACACACACACACACAGAACACTGTGCATCATATCCCCACCTACACACACACACACACACACACAGAACACTGTGCATCATATCCCCACCTACACACACACACACAGAGCACTGTGCATCATATCCCCCACCTACACACACACACACACACAGAGCACTGTGCATCATATCCCCCACCTACACACACACACACAGAGCACTGTGCATCATATCCCCCACCTACACACACACACACAGAGCACTGTGCATCATATCCCCCACCTACACACACACACACAGAACACTGTGCATCATATCCCCCCCACACACACACACACACACACACAGAACACTGTGCATCATATCCCCCACCACACACACACACACACACAGAACACTGTGCATCATATCCCCCACCTACACACACACACACACACACACAGAACACTGTGCATCATATCCCCACCTACACACACACACACACACACACACAGAACACTGTGCATCATATCCCCACCACACACACACACACACAGAGCACTGTGCATCATATCCCCACCTACACACACACACACACACAGAGCACTGTGCATCATATCCCCCCACCACACACACACACACACACACACACACACAGAGCACTGTGCATCATATCCCCCACCTACACACACACACACACAGAGCACTGTGCATCATATCCCCACCTACACACACACACACACACAGAGCACTGTGCATCATATCCCCCACCTACACACACACACACAGAGCACTGTGCATCATACACACACACACACACAGAGCACTGTGCATCATATCCCCCACCTACACACACACACACACACAGAGCACTGTGCATCATATCCCCCCACCTACACACACACACACAGAGCACTGTGCATCATATCCCCACCTACACACACACACACAGAGCACTGTGCATCATATCCCCCACCTACACACACACACACAGAGCACTGTGCATCATATCCCCACCTACACACACACACACACACACACAGAACACTGTGCATCATATCCCCCACCTACACACACACACACACACACACACAGAACACTGTGCATCATATCCCCCACCTACACACACACACACAGAACACTGTGCATCATATCCCCCACCTACACACACACACACAGAGCACTGTGCATCATATCCCCCACCTACACACACACACACACACACAGAACACTGTGCATCATATCCCCCACCTACACACACACACACACAGAACACTGTGCATCATATCCCCCACCTACACACACACACACACAGAGCACTGTGCATCATATCCCCCACCTACACACACACACACACACACAGAACACTGTGCATCATATCCCACCACACACACACACACACACACACACACACACACACACACTCACAGAACACTGTGCATCATATCCCCCACCTACACACACACACACTCACAGAACACTGTGCATCATATCCCCACCACACACACACACACACACACAGAACACTGTGCATCATATCCCCCACCTACACACACACACACACACACACACACACACACACACACACACACACACAGAACACTGTGCATCATATCCCCACCTACACACACACACACACACACACACTCACAGAACACTGTGCATCATATCCCCACCTACACACACACACACTCACAGAACACTGTGCATCATATCCCCACCTACACACACACACACACACACACAGAACACTGTGCATCATATCCCCCACCTACACACACACACACACACTCACAGAACACTGTGCATCATATCCCCACCTACACACACACACACACACACACAGAACACTGTGCATCATATCCCCCACCTACACACACACACACACACACACAGAACACTGTGCATCATATCCCCACCTACACACACACACACACACACACACACTCACAGAACACTGTGCATCATATCCCCCCCACCTACACACACACACACTCACAGAACACTGTGCATCATATCCCCCACCTACACACACACACACACACAGAACACTGTGCATCATATCCCCACCTACACACACACACACACACTCACAGAACACTGTGCATCATATCCCCCACCTACACACACACACACTCACAGAACACTGTGCATCATATCCCCCACCTACACACACACACACACACAGAACACTGTGCATCATATCCCCCACCTACACACACACACACACACTCACAGAACACTGTGCATTATATCCCCCACCCCACACACACACACACACACACACACACACACAGAACACTGTGCATCATATCCCCCACCTACACACACACACACACAGAACACTGTGCACCATATCCCCACCTACACACACACACACACACACACACAACATTGTGCACAATATCCCCCTTTTGTACACATGCACACACACACACACACACACACACACACACACACACACACACATCACTGTGCACAATATCCCCCGTCTGTACACATGCACACACACACACACACACACACACACACACACAGCACTGTGCACAACATCCCCCACCTGTGCACATACAGGAAAATAAATCATACTCCACATCCCCACCCACCGGTACAACATAACAACACAGACCTGCTTATTGAGTAGAAGGATGATGCAGTATCTCTTGCCCGGGCAAAAGGGTAGGTATTGAATTCCCATGATTTCCAGCTCTCCTGAATTCAGCCATACATCCTTCAGGGGACTGAAAAACTCACTGATGGCCCCAGCACCTCCTACAATTCACAAGCACTGGTGAGCAAGTTACATTTTGAGTGTGGGAGAGGAAAACTTAAGTGTGTGTGAGCGGGTATGCTTATGTGTGTGTATGTACTCACCTTGGTCAGAGTTCAGCCTTTGTTTGCTCTTTCCATCACCACTGGTCCTCTCTCTATTCTCCTTCCTCACATCCTGCTGACTGGAACAGAGAGACAGTTGAGAGACATGTGAGTGTCCAATCCAGGGAGCATCAGATACAGACAAGACTCAGTGTGAATGAGTGAGTGGGGATTTCCAGAAAGTGGCAGAGTGTGAATGAGTGAAGCATGGATCTGGATGAATCCATTACTGCAGATGATGGTTTACATTGATTTATTTCAGTTTATCAAAAGCTTTTAAAAACACCTTGAATGGTGGACTGGTTACAATCCACTTTTAAGGGACTGAAAAGAAAACTACTTGTGTTGTGTTGGAACTGATGCATAACTTTATTTTCTGAGGAATCTCAAAAATTATTATACTGTCATAAAGTCCTTAAAATATAAATCAACATGATGCTACATTTTCCCAGATGATACAGCCATTCTTTGAAGAATCCATCTGTGGTAACAGTTCATGTTAATTTCTACAATTCTACTCAATTGTGAAACAGTACAATTAAAATAATCCACCACTTTTTCTTATGCATCAAGGCTATTAGCATTGCAGTTCTTCCATGCGATCAGTACACAAGGGAGATCAAATTCCCCTTCATACATAAATACACACACACACACACACGCACACACACACAAATGCATGCGCACAAGCACGCACACACACACAAACACACACACGCACACACACATGCACACACACACACACGTGTACACACACACACACACAAATAAGACACCCTCTGCTCTGCACAGAGGCCTGCCCCTCCCTCACAGATAACCCAGTTTTGGTTTAAATGAAAACACACTTGCCAATTGCAGATTCATACAGCTTCCAGCTCCCACAAAGGTATCTATCAATTTCCTGAATTTACATAAACTGCTTGTGTTTTCTCTGTAGCACACTGTAAACATTATACATGCAAACCATTGCACTGGATTTGCTTTGCCCTATCAGAAAATACAAAATTGCCTTATCAAACTAATTTGTTTGACCACTTTTGACTGCAAAGCAATATCCTAAAGTTTAATATTGTTCTTATTTTCTTAAATTTATCTATCAGTTTTTTCCTACACTGCTCAAAGCTTCATTTGAAGGGTGCTGTATGAAAAGACTCACAGCAGCACAATAAACAGCAACCAGGGAAGCTTACAGAGACCCCCTGTGTGTAATAAACCATCCAATAATTTCACAGTCTGAGGAAAACAAAAGAGGTTTCATACTTTTTCAAACAGAAATGTTTTCAAACAATACTTTTTTAAATTTCTGTGATAGGGCTCTGTCTTGAGCAAAATGAACGGTACCATGCCAGAGGAGAAATGCCATTTGAGGACCTCTGTGTCAGGTGTGAAGGGTGACAGCTCGTAAACAGTGGCACACTGCTGATCTGCTCACAATGGTTTGATGTGAAAAGGAAATGCACATCCAATTGCGCTTGAGATGTGGCAGAAATGCCGTCACTAAAAAATGTGACACTTCCATTTACTCCACAAATATTAACAATAAAAGAGCAAAACATAAATACAAATTCCCATCTCTTTGTTCAGTTGATGAATATCAAATAATCTGTTATCAAAAGCTTGGTTTTGTATTTCAGCAATATGACTCATTAAACCTAAAATCCAATTATGGAAAAAAAACATTTTTTAAGATTTTCTGTTATCATACAAGTGACACAACTGCATGTCATTAAATGGAAGAGAAAAAGACTAATATTTTCACTTTTCAACAATGTACGCAAGTAAAACTCTCCACAGAATGGCTATACTTTCTATCACAAAGATTAAAAATAATTCTTTAGCAGAATCAGTGTTTATAACAATGGGTGCATTAACCCTTTGTCTCATTTGGTGACCATATGGTTACCAAAGTCATTGTGTCACAATAAGTATGAATGAAATCAGACTTAAGATAGTTTGACCATGTTATTCACATATTCAACTCAGTTGCTCAGCTATCATCTTAAAGATCAGATATACCTCTTGTCATCTGATAACTACCAATATTTTACTTGAACAACTATCCTAATTGTGTAGCAGGACTTAAGTTTCAGAATTATTGCAGGGGCTGAACTACGGGGAAAAAAAGAGGAAAATAATATATTTATATGACATGCAGGCAGGAAGAATATATGAACTAATGCTTCCAATCATCTCCAGAGTAGGGGATTGGCACCAGTCCCAGATCATGTTCCACACAGCATTATCTAAAAGCTCTTCTGTGCGCTCTGATAAACTATTTTCCATACACATTCCCAAACACCCTTATTTGTCTCACACATGCACACAGACTACATACACTGCGTGCACATACACACAAATCAAATATACACATACACAAATGACATTGCCACCTGGGCATACACATACACACCAATCACTAGACAAAACCAAACATGAATACTTTTCTCATATGTGGATGTACACCCTGCACACCTGTGCCCCACCTCCAGAACTGTTCACACAAATCTGTTTGCTGACTAAGAGGATAAAGGTAGATACCTACAGGCAGGAAGTTTCCTGTTTCATTACAGTATAGTCCCTTATGCTGGCATTGGTGCTGGTGTCACCTGTCCCCACAGTGTTAGTTAGGGTTCTGGTCTCACCTGTCCCCACAGTGTTAGTTATGGTTCTGGTCTCACCTGTCCCCACAGTGTTAGTTAGGGTTCTGGTGTCACCTGTCCCCACAGTGTTAGCAGGAAGTGTTCACTAGGGTTCTGGTCTCACCTGTCCCCACAGTGTTAGTTAGGGTTCTGGTCTCACCTGTCCCCCAGTGTTAGTTAAGGTTCTGGTCTCACCTGTCCCCACAGTGTTAGTTAGGGTTCTGGTCTCACCTGTCCCCACAGTGTTAGTTAGGTTCCTGTCCCCACAGTGTTAGTTAGGGTTCTGGTCTCACCTGTCCCCACAGTGTTAGTTAGGGTTCTGGTCTCACCTGTCCCCACAGTGTTAGTTAGGGTTCTGGTCTCACCTGTCCCCACAGTGTTAGTTAGGGTTCTGGTCTCACCTGTCCCCACAGTGTTAGTTAGGGTTCTGGTCTCACCTGTCCCCACAGTGTTAGTTATGGTTCTGGTCTCACCTGTCCCCACAGTGTTAGTTAGGGTTCTGGTCTCACCTGTCCCCACAGTGTTAGTTATGGTTCTGGTCTCACCTGTCCCCACAGCATGGGTTCTCACTGCTCATTGAGATGATGCTCTGAATCAGGTCCTCCAGATTGTGTTCTCTGTCAGGAGCCTGGATCAGGTTGTCCTTGGACTCCAGCAGAAACACACTGACAAAGACAAACAGTGAGTGATACAACTGCCCCAATGTATTTACTCACGTATTCACTCCTTGCCCTTTATTCACTCACTAATTTTCTTCTCTCACCCAGTCCCTCATTCATTCAATCACTCACTCTCTCACTCACTTATCTTGTTTGTGCTGGTCACTTACACACACTCAGTTATTCAGTGTTTCACACATTCATTCACTTATTCTTTCATCTAGTATCTTGAAAAGCTCAAGATTCAATGTGTGCTGAGATGCACAGGTCTTTGCTAGTCCCAGGCTGAATATGAGTTCTCTTCTATCCGGCTGAAAGTGCCAGAGAGAAGGCTCAGAAGGAGTGTTCACCTGAATCTGGCATCTGCACTAAAAGGATTGAGCACTTTCAACTTGGTCTCTGTTAGCTGGTAACAAGGAGATCTGCATTTTGCAACACCCTGGGGACAGAGAAAAAAGGAGGTTCAGAAAGAAGTGGAGGAAGACAGAAATAAAGAAAAAAGGCAGAGAATGACAGTCATCCCCAAAGGCCTGTAGTCTGAGAGAGGAAAGACACAGGGAAGCTGAAGAGTGACCTGACTCACACTGGTGGTGATGTGGGTGACCTCAGAGCGCAGAGAGAAGGTCAGTGTGGCACCCTGTGGCCCTGATGACACTCGCGACGTGAACAAGAGCACTGCCTCCATTGGCCGCAGGAAACAGCAGGAGAAACTCACAAGGACATCCACATTCCCCCTGACAGTGAGAGAGACATTAGAGAGAGAGTGTGTGTTTGCATACAGTATGGGTGTGTGAGAATGTGTCTGTGTTAGGCGTACTTTGGAGGAATGGTGACAGTGTGGCCATGAGGCAGAGAGAAATGGGGTGCCTCTTTTCCCAGGATGGACGCATGGTACACCAGTGGCCTAGGTAAGGAGTTCTTCAGCCGCACCTGGAAAATAATCACAATTGCCACGTTCAGTGTGTGTGTGTGTGTGAGTGCGATTGATTGTGTATATGTGTGTGTGTACATATAAGCTAGAATGAGAGAGAGTAGAGACAGAGAGTGAGTGAAGAGCAAGATGTGAAGTGAAAATGTGGTTCAGGTTCCCCAACAACATCAGTAATGGACAGAGAGAGATATGCAGAGAATTGGACTCACCTGTTTGGTGAAAGTGTGATGCAGACTGCCAGACAGTGTGAGAGTCTTCTTTGGCAGATACTGGGGCAGGGCCTCATACAGGTGCAAACACAGCATCAGGAGCTGAACTGGGTTTGGGTCTGACAGCTCTGTGGCCTGCAGAACACACAGCATTAACACAGGTCTGTGACACATTACGCTCATAGATCTTTGACACACTGATATGTTTCATCCCGATGCAGGCTAAAATGTTGATCACATTGGTGGTGCAGACTATCCTCTTCCTACACAACCTGACAGTACCTGTATATCAATGTCCAGGTGGAGCAGGTGGAGGGTATGGCTGAGGATGATGTTGTTATGCAGGTTCTGCTCCAGGCTGTTGGTGCTGGTGTACATCCTCCTGAAGTGAGTAGGGATCTGAGAAGAGCCAGAGGTGTGTCATTGTGTGGACATCTGCACTACACACACGCATGCTCTGAATGAAGAAAAGAGAGAGTGCGATGGACAAGGAGGACACACCAGGAAGGGACAGTATGCTGCCAGCACCGCTGCCAGGACCAAACCATCCACCAGGTCCAGGTCGAAGTTCACAATCCACCTTGCTGATGGGATGTCACCTGTGAAAACAAAGAGAGAAAATTATTAAACATCCAATCTATTCGACAGTCTATTTGTTAAAGTAAATTACATTCATTAGGATTTTAACCCGCAACAGAAGTTGCAGTCATTAAGTTTGCACTGTATTTTATTGCATAATGCTTGGCCGTTAGCTTTATCAAATCACAGCACCACCATATATGCCTTTTGAGAAGCAGGGCATATTTCATAAATTACATATTTTTTACATTTTTGTCATATTTTCACTTTTTGAGAAAGATGACATGTCATAATATGTTATTATATGTTATGATAATATTACTACTATCTTTGACATTCATGCTGTACTTAACACATACATATACCTACAGTATGTGACATTTTACATTACATTACATTACATAAGCGGCATTTTGCAGACGCTCTTATCTAGAGCGTCTTACAGCTCAAAGTGTATTGAGTCAGGAAAGAGAGTGCATTTTAAACATGCTCCTTTAATACAAAGTCACTCCTGTTTTCTAAAGTCACTGTATTGCAGCCTGTAATGGGTGTTGGATAAAGGTGTCAAGGGTCAACTATTTTACTGAGGATGGCGATGTCATTTACAATGCCTTGAGTAGCAAAATTTCTGGGACCCTTCCGACCCTTTCCCTTCCGACAGGAAACAGGTTTTGACCTTTTCTCTTTACTTATCTGTAAGACCATAGCCTGCATGGACTGTATTTGATGGCATATTCTGCTATGCACACTTATCTGGTCCACACAGTGGCATTAAATAGGAACTATAAAATGTAGAAATATGTTGAGACATCATTGAGAGTTCTTTGACTTTTAGAGCTGAAAAACCATTTAATTCAAGGTGGATTTCTTAGCTGATTTTTAAATTGTCTCACTCTTACTTGCTGCATTCCTCTGCAAGTATAAAAGAGCTCAAATAGAAGCAGCTCTGTCAATGCCTTATTTTGATGCAGTGCGATAGTGTTTTCATCTCTGTACTCCCTGTTCCCTTATGCACAATGCATTACAAATTTCATTGCACCAGCACCTCTCTATTCACAGTGCATTTTACTAATCATCAAAATCTAATCCTTTAATTTTAACCTTGAATTAAATTAATGAAGACAAACATGTTCATTCAGTTGAATAGTTTTTAAAAATAGTTAATAAAAAAAAAGTTAATATATTTGTGGCTTGAAAACAAGTCTAGCTACAACCTAGCTACAGAAACACATAATTAAAAGATTTTTATGGATACTTGGTTTAGCTTCTTCATAGATAACTATTGCATTAGTAAACCACAAATGCTAGCCCCTTCTAGTCAACTCCGTCATCTAGTGGTAAAAGTGAGTTTTAATGCAGGCAGGACAATTTAGCAGGCAAAAAAACACACCAGGCTAAACAATCTTGAGACTTAGCCTCAACAGCAATATGGAAGAAAATCATTATTAAATAATTATTATATATAACAGAAATATATTGAGTAATCTGTTTGGTTTTAACTAAAAATTATATTTTACTACAATTACAGAATAAAAGAATAGGAGTATCTGTTAATGGTTAAATGACAGCTATTGTAAGCAATAAAATAACAAAACATTCTCTCCTGCATTTGTGTGAAATAATAATAATATTGTGTTAATACATATGATTCACAGGTAGAGCCAGAGATTTTCTCTGGAGAGCCCAGGGCCGGCATGGTCAGATCTCAGCAAAAACAGAAAGTGGGTCACTGTGTGACCAATGGTCTAAAATCCATGACATTACCCCTGACCCCAGCCAACTCTACTCTAATACAGTGATGTCTCTACTGTATTAGAAATGCCAGGTTCTTATCACGTAGTTTGACAAATGCACAAATTTCTCATTTCAAGCTCTGTAATGGCACATAACGGTGGCTGTACTTATTTCTAATGAATTCAGCAGAAGACCTACTTTTCCACCTCATCCAGATGCTTCCAGGAAGCTATTTGCATTCTAGGCATCATTTTTAGCTCCAAACTAGAACATTTGGGGATGAAAATTTGTGTACCACGCAAACAGGAATGAGACTCCACAATTTTTAAAAATAAACCAAAAAGCAAGGCATGCAAAGTTTGAGGGAACTCTACATCTGTTTGCTGAACATCTATATATATTTTCAACAAATCTGACATAACAGTCTGTCTATTACTGACTAGACAGCAAAGAGAAGAACATCATTCTGAAAATGGAAAAGTTAAAAAGTACTTTTCTGGAAAAGCAGCACAATGTCTAATATGTATTGTACTGTGTTATTAGTACATTTTTGGGGGAGACCCCAACATTCCTCCCCTGGCCTCACTCAAAGCCCACTGTATTCTACAGAACATCCTTTCAGCCAAGCAACAATCTCTTTACTTATGTACTGAGCAAAAGAAAATATTCTGTGACATTTAAGTGTATAAGGTGATATATGTCTAGCTATCAATATTTTTTCATCCGTTTGTTTCTGCTTGTGCATTGCATTCGTCTAGGTTTTCCAGCAGTGGTCTTGACCACACTCTCCTAGGGTAAGGGAATAATTGCATGCTTTTTCCTCCAACTGACTCAGAGATATTTGTTTTTGTATTCTCCCTGGAAAGCATACTTGGCTCAGGTGACAGTCTGACTGTAAAAAATTACTGGCTTTTGAGGGAGAAGAGTAGCATTCTGTGCGAGGGAGATGATCAGTGTTCTGAGTGAGGAAGAGCAGTAGTGCTCTGTCAAGTCTGATCTGATCTACCTACCATTAACAGCTAGTGTCAGTGACAGATTGGACGTATAATGTATCCTAGGTTCAGCCATGCTTATTTGATCAGTTTTGGCATTGATTTATCAGCTTCACAAAACTAGATACTATACTCTTTGCCTGTCATATACTCTAATTCACAATATTCCCTGACAACGAACTTCTAATACTGTACTATTCCACACTGGTACATTTACACAATCCCATTCGTCTGCACTACTACATCATGACCCCAGAACCAGCCTTCAACGTTAAATGAACTACAACTTAAAGCCTTACCTTTACAGACAGTGGGGCTCCACACCATGCCCCTCATTCTGTGGTAGTGAAAGTTGAGCCAGGTAAGGAGCCTTCTCTCCCAGGTGGAGTAGATGTTGCTAGACAGGGGGTTGGGGTTGATCCTTGGAATTTGCTCCATGCTCTCTAAGTCCTGAAGACTTCCCAAGCTCTCCTCAGTCACACGTGGGAGCACCAAAACCTGGGAACAGACACTTACAAATATATGCATGCACACCTGTGTACATATATACAGACCCCCACACACATACATACACACACACACACACACATGTATAGACACATACACCTGCACACCTGCGCACACAGACTACCTTACCATATACAATTATATATATATATATATCTCAATTACATATGTCACAAACATCTGTCACCATAACACTCTACAATAAACTCCAGCCTTAACCCCCACCAAAACAAGCTTATGGCAACAGTGACAAGGAACAATTGTCTATGTGCAGCAGTTAAGAAGTAACCATGTTAGGGACCAGACTTGAGACAGATCAACATGGTCAATCAGTCAGTCAATGGCAGTGCTATGCTAAGAGTGATAACAGCCATAGACCATGAGGCATAGCATGACACAGTGACTGGTGCTGAATCCTTTACCTTGTAGGTCTGCAGCAGGACATCAGTCCAGGCACGCTTGCTCAGGGACTCAAAGGCAACTTCATCCAAACTAACTGGACCTGCATCCCAGCTTCCCTGCCGATCCTGGAACAGTTTCAATGAATATGGAAATAAGAGTATGTATAAATCTGTGATCATGAATGTGTATGTGGGGGCTTATGTGTGTGTATATGTGTGTATGTGTGTGTGTGTGCATTATTTATACCTGTATTGACTGCCAGTGACTGAACTCCTGCTGATCCAATAGGTACTCAGGTTTAATATGGGACAAACTGGCACCTTGAATCCTGGGGAGCAAAACAGGAGAGGACAGACTGAGGACACAGAGATCTACGTACAAAGTTTGCACAGGAGAGACATGCCATAACTATACACTCAACATCTCACACAACTAAAAACTCATCAAACCAAAATGAGCTGGGTGCCTACTGCCTCCAGAATGTTGACTCAAGTTATGAATAAATGTCAGTGTTTTTCACCCAGAAAAGACTAAACTAATAAACAAAATATCAATATACCAACAATAAAACAGGCCAATGTCTCTGTCACAATGACAAAATTGTCTCTCACTGTATAGCGGTGGAGAATGTACCATGTGAATATACTGTGTTTAATGAGAAGTCAGCTGCAGGAAACCCAAAAATATCGGCCCTACCCACGCACACCTGGCTACAATCAGTGGTCAATTGCTTGTGCAATATTTAAGATATTACAAAGGACTGCCCCTATATCACTAAAATAGCAATAGCTGTAATAGGAGTAATGTAGCTATGCTGTGGTGTATTTCAGCTGCAGTTTGATTGGTCTCCTGCATGGGAGTTGACACCCAAAGTTGATGCTCTAATCATGACAGTATAGTCTCACATTCTATGCATTTGAATGTGGATCATCACATTAGCCACACTGTCAGGTACAGTAACTGTGGACAGTGAGATGTGCTGTGGGCGTGGTCTGTGGGACAGGTGCGTTACCTGAGGAAGGAGAGGAGCGTAGCATGCTGGCGATGAAGCTGCTGGACGCGCTTGGGGATACTGCGGGGCAGAGACTGGTTGCTGCTGACCCCAGGGAGCACCTGGCCGCTCAGGTGAAGGAGCATGTCATAGATGGTCCTCGTGTCCTTCCCATGGCTGACCTGGCAGATATACTTCTGTCCTGAGACTGGGACCAGCATCTTACACACTGCCCTGAGAGGGAAAGGGGAATGAATACAGAGAGCAAGAGCAGAAAAGAATTGAAAAAGGAAGGGAGAGACAGAGAAAGGAAAGAAGGATATTGAGAGAGGCAGAGAGAGAGACAGAGAGAGATGCGGTCATATTAAAAAACTGTTATATAATTGAAAAATGAACTGAGAGAGAGAGAGAGAACGAGAGAGTGACAAAGATAAAGACAGATGGAATAACAAGAAAAAGTGAGTGAGAGCCTGAGTTATCCATTCTTTATCCCTCTCTCATCTCCTCCTCCTTCGAAAGAACAGAACCACTGGGACTGGAGTACGGCAGGGGCCAGGAAGTGGTGTTCAGAATGAATATTCATTGTGCTGATGTGGGTTGTTCCGCTCACCTCCTCAGGCTCTGGGGCAGAGTAATGGGGTGTGGCCCCCGGGGCCAACCGAATTGGGTGAACCAATTCTGTACAGCCTGCAGGACAGCGTGGCAAAAGTAGCCCTCCTCCGAGTCCTCAGCGGGGAAGGAGGGGAATCCCAGAACCCTCAATCTCTCTGTGGGGTCCCAGCGCTCCTTCCTCTGGCCCCCAGTCTCGCTGCTGCTCTCCTCCCTGGAGTCTGAGAGCACACAGAGCACTGCCAGCTCAGCAGCCTCTCACTGCTCTCCCACAGCAGGCATTCAGCCCCAGTTCTCCTCCCACTGACCCCCAACTCACACAGTCACAGTGCTACAGATGCTAAATTTGCTCATGACCAAGTTACATGATTAATATGCTTTGGTGCCTTGTGCATGACTGCCACAATAGGAGAGGGGAGAGGGAAACCTTTAAAAAAATTCCCAAAAAATCATATTTTTCCAAGATTTGGAAAGAATGAGGCAGGTTTAGTACTTTTATGACATTATTATTTGCCAGCAACAATCAGCAGTCTCTCTACCACTCCTTTTCACAGTCCACAAAATGACCTTGCAGAGAGATGCCTCATGCACAGGTTTGTATAGCAGTTTGTGGATGCCTCACTGACCATGAGGCCACTAGAGAAGGAAAAAAGAAAAGGTCATTACTGGCCATAGAATCCCTCCCTCTCTACAGCCAATTATGCATCGCCCTGCAAGGCTGCTGACCAGTTGGGGCTGGCAATATTTGGATTCAATACCAGAGTACAGAGCCCATCCACACACTGGAACAGAGTCTCAGAAGGATGAGATGCCAGCAGCTTTGATTTTAGGGCTCTGTTTTACTGCCTTACACCTCCTAATTGCACACTCAATAATATATATATTTCTAAGACACTGGTTATAATATTTGAAACGTGAAAAGCATTTGAGGTATTTTTATCACATTCTGTTAAATTGCATTATTTTGATACCATACAGAGCTTAAGAGCAACTGTAAATAAATGTCAGATGATTTTGCATTTTGCTTTCACTGGAACTAATTAAGCCATAATAAGCTTACAACTAGGAGACACTGGGAACACTTTTACTTCCAGGGAATAATCTCTATATATTACATGTGTATCTTTGACATTGTAAAGAAACCTTCTATCTCCAAACAGGAAGCTTTTTATCCCCAAACAGGAATTTATTTTATTACAGCGTATTACATTTTAAAATGAATGATGCAAGCTTTCTATTCATGTGTCAAACTCAAGAAATGGAGATCAATGTGCCTCCTTAAACACCATTGATATTCTGATGGACTTTTATCAGCCATAACAGTAGCAGTAAGAGAAAATCTCACTGGATGGTGTATCCTCCCTGCTGGAGCTCAGCATGGCGAAGGTGGAGCTGGAGGTGGAGCTGTGGGACAGGGAGGTTTGGGAGGGGCACGGTCGAAGCATCGCCTCCCCTGTCAGCTGGGATCGCCCCACTTCCCCACCAATGTGTCCTGAAAGACAATAACAACTGCAGCTGATACTCCTACATACATCAGGCAATATTTCATACGCATAGACACACACATACTGACACACACGCACACACACACACACATACACTGACACACACATACACACACACATACACGTATACACACACAAACAAACACACACAAGTACAAACACATCGTAGTCATTTCCCTCAAATACACACAGAGGCAGGTGAGGCACACACGTGCTACACGCTGTGTCATGTGGCTCACCACTCTTGAGGATGACCTGCTGATCAGAGCGGTGCAGAGCCAGATAGGGCCACACAGACAGCAGGCAGTTATCTGCTGATGCACACACCTCCACCTGGAACCTGCACACACAAAGGCAACAGATAAGATGAAGTCTCACTTGTACCAGAGGTATAGAGACAAGAGAAACAACTTGTAAGAGGACAAATGCAGACATACTGGTGAAATATCTGAAATTTAAATTGAGACAACATGAGCTTCATCAATATATCACTGTCAAAGCAGGCCAGATAAGACTTTAGGGGTGACCAAAACAGAACCTGAGGGTCAAAGAGGTATAAAGCTCCAAGTAAAGATTATAATACAGAGGCAAAAAGAGGTATAAGAAGATGGGAAGTGGAACAGTGAGGAGACACATGAGATTACGGATGCTCTGGGTGTCAGGAACACATACCTGCTGTTGTCCTGGTCTAAGAAGGTAATGAATGAGGAGAGGGAGAGGGGCTGTGGGGAGCGGAAGGTGACAGTGCAGGTTAGTAGCTTGCTGCTCCCCGGAGCCTGGGCTGGGATGGCACTGTCCTGGGGTAGGACCACAGAGAAGGGCTGCACTTGGCTGCCATCCTCCAACTCTACCTTCTCCAACTCCACACGAAGCGAGGGCACCCTGGGGACAAGGAGGTCACACATCTGAGCCTACAAGTCACATAAAAGTGGATGTGATTTCCATAGAGTGTCACCTAACATCAGTCAAGCATGGCCTCTGCACCTTGGGAGAGGTTCACTGTGGAACAGGGTGGCCTTCAAAACAACTCAGAGACGAGGATTAATGGCATAGGGAAAACATTAATCTAAGACGTGAGGAAAATAGGAAAATATCAGAAGATGAGAGATAGCTGTGAGAGAGAAAGAGATGCGAGGGAGGACAGAGGAGATCACAATGTGGGAGCAGTGGAGAAATGTGTGTGGGAGAGGGAGGGGGAGGTGAAAGATGAACAGAATGTGATTGGCAAACTATAGCGGCCACTTTGTACGTACAATTCCCCAGTCTTCAAGGAAACCCAAGCCATCACCGATGACAACTTCCACCCACTGTACTCACAGTTAGAAAGGCTACCTTCAGACATGCATTTCAAAATGCCACTTATTTAAAGACGATTGTCAGATGTCTTTTCATCCAGAGCAATGACTCTATTAATTACACATACAGTTCTCTTGTTTTTTAGTCCTCTTACAATTATAATTAGTTTGTCTGAGACCAGAAACCAGATTAATGAACAGAAATGTTTGTTTTATCATTTCTTTTTATTTTACTTGTCTTTTATTTACCTGGGTGCCAGCTTGTTATAGTAATAGTGATATGTACACAGACAGTGAGTGCGCAATATAATAATATATGTGCAAGACTGGTTGATATTGAATGTCATGTTGAGTTCAGTGTTTTCATTTATTGGTTAAATGTAGCACTCTGTACAAGGAAACCCTAATAAGCACGCAGAACTGTGGACACTACATGCACTCTATGTTTTTTAGAAGGAGGATAAGATGAGACAGGGATGAAGAATGGATAAAACTCAATGGCTTTCTTTCCCTCTTCCTCTGTATTCCATATCTCTTTCTCTCACACTCACACTTTCTCTATTGCTCTCTGGCTTTCTTAAACAAATGCATGAGATTGTATGGTTCCTGTGGGAATGCATTTGAACAGTAACAGTTCGCAGCAGAAATAATTATTTTTCATTTTCTATGTTCAGTATGAATTTTAATTCTCGTAAAGTGAAAATAACTTCCAAATGCATTTGGTAAGAAATTGAAAAGAGCATTTAAATCACAGAGGGGATGATTAAACAGGCCATAATTAGAGCAGCCTCCACAAAACGCAAATATCTGCCTTTTGAAAAGCATCACCTTACTAGAACATTCCTCAATCTGGAACTGTATATGCCAAATATTGGCTGCATCTTTAATGGTGTATCCATAATCAACCGAGCTTGTTCACAGCTCAAATACTTAACACTGCGCATGTATGTATTATTTATTTTTGTTTTTTATTCCTGATTTTTTTCCACTTTTTCCCAACCCAAACTCAACCAAACTTCACTTGCATCTGCTGACTTCGGAATGAGGGCACCATAAGGATTCCTTCCATTTATGACGGCTAATCTAGCTTCGCTACTTTCACTTGGGTGGACTCCAGTCCATGTATTTACCAAGCCTGTCTGTGGAATGAGAGAAGGTCATAGGGCGGTATAACTGCTGACTACCATGTTCCAACCCTTGGAACAAGTTATCAGTGAGATGTACTCATAATATGTATTTCCTAAAATTGAACCCTGTATTTGTGTACAGTTTTAAGTTGCTAGTGAGAGTAAATAGTTACTTGATATTTACTCTCCATACTCCCTGTAATGTACCCTGTGATAATTGACACCCTGCCTCCAACATCTGCTGGTTCTTTGGAGGGTGTGGAGCGGCAGCACTGACCTGATGTACCCAGTGGGCAGCAAGCAGAGTGTAGCTGTAGCTGGGGTGTCCAGGGGCACGGGGGGGAGGATCACCTGCGCCGGCAGGAAGGTGATGGTGGGCACCCTCACACAGGCACTGAGGCTGAGCAGCCTGTAAGGGTGGAGTGACTCCTCCCACAGGAAGAGAGGCAGCGCGACATGGCGCAGTCCAGAGGAGGCTGCAGGAGGCACACAGAAGGCATCAAATTAAACACACAGGCACACGTACACACTAACTCTTCACCATCTCTCCATACAGACATCACTCTGACTACAAGTGTGTGTGAGTGCAATATGGTACATGGTGTATGTATGTTCATTTGTCCAATTGTAAGGATTTACTATGAAATGGTGTATCGTGTGAGTGCACATGTTTATCTTTGTTAAAATGACAGTACCTGCTGAAAAGGTAACAGTGATGCACACAGATTGATCGGGTGCAAGAGTTCCATACTCCGGGGAAACAGAGAACGTGCCCTCCTTGCTCGAGTGTGCTGATTTTCCCCAGGCAAACCTCCAGCACACCTCCTCCCGGGAGGTGTTCCTCAGCGCCACACTCTGGAGACAACAGCAAGCAAGCCCTCAGCTACTACAATTCTAAGGACTCAAAAGACAACTTTACTGGTACTGAAGAACTCAGTCTGGGGTGATATATGTCTAGACTGAGCTAATCTTTCACTCCTTGATCTCTTTTGATATTGCGTAGGACTGGATTTCTTTAGAGTTAATAAGTTGATCTCTCCTTATTCTAGGCTAACAGCTCTTTCAGAGTTCAATGGGTAAAGGATTGGGTACTTTGCATACCACTTTAGCTCTCTGAGTTCATCTCTGAAGACCAAGTTGATCGTTATGGGCTGTTTACAGTTAAATTCAGGTTAGGCACAACCTGAAACATGCTCAAGTATATAATGGAAGGCTCAAAGGTACAACAGCCCTGCTCTGTCTAGAATTCACCCCACACTGACTGAGTTACCAGAGTTATTCAGTATAGTGCTCTCAGTTTCAGGTATAAACGCCTCCGACAGCCTTGGTATAACTCAGGTGTACTCTACCTGTGGTTCCACCGCATTAGATGACCCCTCCCTGAGGTTTATCTCAAAATGGACCCTGGACTGGGACAGCTCCAGGGGGGGTCGCAGCACTGAGGGCAATTACAATAGACCTGAGTCACAATGGATCCACCATATACATTTTCATGTACATGCACACATACACACACATACAAATACACACACACTCACTCATACACAAATATCCACTTTCAAGCAGACACACATACACATAAACTCTAGTAAATACATACACAACTTCAAACAAATGTACCCATTTGCATGTACACACACATATACACACAGACAAGCAGTCACATTCACCATTCACATACTCATTTATCTTGTTGTCATAAGATCAATCTCCTCTACCCTCCATTTGGTGAGTGAGCTTACGTGTGAGAGAAAAGCAACACTGAGCGAGGGGTGACTAAGACAGAAACAAGTGAGAACATCACACCAGTGTGGGGAATGAGAGAGAAGGTCTGGAGTATCACAGATGAGGTCATGTAGGAGCTGAGCAAAGGGCAGGGTTCCACAGAGTGACCAGAGCCTGAAGGCTGTTATCCTCGCTGGGTATGATCTTGGGGATCTGTAGTTAGACTGCTTTCAGCACTAGGCAAAGGGGTAGATGCTGACTGGCCACTCTTTTGCATCCTGCATCCTCCCCTCTGCTGGTATAAATTGTGTATTGCAACAAAAAACTCTGCAAGTTGCAGTGTCTGAAGGGACTCAGACTTAGTTGTAAAGTAAACATAGTCTTTCAATGAATTAACTTAAAAAGGGAAACAAAGACAGAATAGCATTTTCAAGTTGCTGTTAAACTTGATTAAATTTCCAGAAAGCAAAACTTCAAGCTTTCAAAAATGTTGTTTTTATTATGGAGTATGAAGTAGTCATATCAGATTTTTGTGAAACCATTTTTGTTGTTCTTCACACATTTTGAAATTTTTACAACTGTACCCTCCACTCCACAGCACTACTCCCATCCTTAACCCCCTCCCCAGCCACCCCCCACAACTCCCTCCAAAAATAGACTCCCATACTCCCATATCAACCAACTCCACAGTACGCAAGCTCTCCTCTGCCCCCTGCCCTGTTTCCCACGCTCCCCTCACTCTACCCCCATCCGCCCCTGAGGGAAATAAAAACCACAGACAAATTCAAATTAAATTACATTAAAGGGAGGAAGAATGGTCTACCCATGGTCCGACGGAGGGCTCCATTCACAGATATAATCTCCAGCTGTCACATACTGACAAATGTAAAAACAGGATTTTCATATCAAGTTTTGTACCAATACAAACTACAGTTTATGCATGAAGTTTGTAGGCTATACATATTTTAAACCATAACGGCAGCATAACAGCACAGCTGCGCAGCATTCAAACTGTCAGCAGCCCTGAATCTGTGCTAAGCAGCATTTGTGCTGCTGTGTCTATAATTAGACAAGGTGTGATGGGGGGATCCAGCCTTCACAGCGTCTGACAGACTCTTAGGCTGAAACGTCAAGCATTATTGTACTACCCTACTTTATTATGCATTGAAAACTAATGAAAAAGAAATCAAAAGACTAGATATGATTTTTTGGAGTGCATCCATTTCCTGCTCCTGACGTAGGATCCAGCCTTCAACAATCACCATCTCTCACCTTTATTCACTTAGTTTGGGGACAGATTCATTCCGTTTTATTTTATTTCATCAGCTCTGGTTTATGCAAAGCTGCTATACCCATTTCAGGATATCAGATATGATTGTCTGTTACAAACAGGCTTCCTCAATACTCGTTTTCCTTTTATTTTTGCTATATTTCCTTTTAATATTGTTATGTAGTTGCCCTTCAGTTTACTCGGGTTGCAGCGACATTCTTAATGTTTAAAGTCTAAACTCAATTTCTTTCCATTCAGTTTTCTTCCATGCCTTTTATTTTGTACCTTGACTAGACGAACCACTTATATGTACGTGACAGATGACTACTTCATTTCCTCATAACAAAACTGTGAGGAGTTTAGTGAACCACATACTGCACTGTATGCTGAATAATGAGTTTGTAAAATGAGCATACCTTATTGTGTAATATGTTCTGCATTTAATTTATCTTCCTCAAAATGAGATCCAGTTGAAACCCTGAGTCACAGCAGCTCTATTATAAATACTAAGCCACATAATCTTCTCTTTGCACCTGCACCAAGCCTAAACCTACTATGCAGCCACAATATTAATGTTGCAATGCTCAGTTCATTTGAATATTATGTTTTATAATACTATACTGAGTATTTATAGCTTATTTCAGAATAAGTTTAATGAAAATGGGTAACACAGTTGCTTCCCATCCATAATTCAAACCTGAAAAAGTACACCTTAAGGGATTATCCTATGTCACAGGTAGTGTTTTTATCTTGTTAAGGCTCTGCATTGGTACCTATACCTGCATTGGTAACCTGACCACTTCTAACTCCTCCCTGCCCAATACACATATAATCTTGCACTGTAACTCAAACAGTGACTGGTGCAAGGTAAGCAGTAGAGCTTATTGGAGAGGTACATAAATCCTAATGTGAATTAATGTGACAGTGCATGCATGTTGATTTACTCGGGGTCATTAGCATCCAGAGCACTTGCACAGCAATGCAGGGATTTCATATCTCTATGGCTAGCCATTTTGCATTAGGCTATACCCCCCACCATGGTTTAATTGTATAATCAGGTACTGTAATTTTGCAATTAAGTCACCTTACCTGGTTTCTTGGATGTAAATTGGCTGATTTTAAGCTGAACCACAAGACCTTGTGGGACCAAAGTTCGGCACTCCTGTCCTGTTGTTTACACAGCAAGGATAAAATACTTTACAGAATTCCCCAGGGGTGGAGGGTACATCTGCTGTATTGTGCTCCTTAGTGCACAGGAAGTCCTGCTTAGGTCACAGGCAATCTGCATTTTCACTGCCAAAGTTACTCCACTGCAGTACACTACCCTGTTGCTAACACTTCAGAATAATGTTAGAGCTAGTTAAAGCTTTTTATAACTTTCAGTTCAGATACAATCACTAAGCCAGAAAATATGAAGTGCTGTATGATGAAATAGGTGATGTGCTTTTGCATAAATATACATGTACAAGTGAGAGCAAGCCCATTGACTGAGTTGAAGTGGATGATGTTAGTAAACACTGAGCCAATAGCAAGTAAATGCATTTACAGGTAAGGAGTCCCCAGGGTAAGGTGACAAGGTTTAGTCAGAATAATTGAATTTAGTATAAGAGGATAAGGAAGAATGTGGAAAGGTATGCATGTTTTTAATGCATAAGTTAATAAAACAGGTGTGGAAAATATTGGTTAGCATATGCTTTAAAGACAAAGTGAAGGGAGGAAGTCTGATTGAATTGTCACCTCAAAAGTGAATTTGTCTGTTCACAGCCTTGAAAAGGCACTAGTTACTAAAAACCAAGGAGCCTCCTTTGGTTTCCCTGTCAGATGCCTACCAAGGGCACAGTTCATTGGTTATCTAACCAATTATCTTCTGCAGCTTGGTTCATTGCTGCGTGTGCACCCTCCATCAGTATTAAGTAAATGCTAATTACTTAAATAACAACAGGGAGAGGGTGTGCAGTGAAGCGGCAGTTTGAAATCACACACTTGCACTGAGAGGATGGAAAAACACCGACATGGATAGGGAGGGAGTAAGGAAGCAGAAGAGGGACCAATTCAGACAGACATTCAGAGTTTATTGTCTTTGTACAAGAAATGAGAAACTGTGTGTTACATTAAAAACACATTTGAAGCCGTACACATATGAATTCATGAGTAGCAGACTGCACAGACTCAGAAGGGCGGGATAGCATTTGCCTTCCATGTTGAGATGATTGATGAGAAGCAGAATAAGAGTTGTGCTGAAACAGGCTTTTCAGGGTGGAGGAACAGAGGACAGAGAGGAAGAGAAACACTGGTAAACTCTGAAGGCAGATTGGGAAACATCCATCTGATGCAGATGAGTTACTGTGTAAATTACAGATGAAAATTGGATGGATAATTGTTAACTAGTTCTGCCACAATGCCCTTCAGTGATTCATTTCCCTTGTGAAGGAGATACAAGGTACTACAATTGCATGGGCAAATGCAATCAATAGTAGCATTCATGGGAGTCAATCTCTCACAAATTTGAGAAAGAGACATACAGATAAGACACACTCAAGAGTGAATTACACAGGAGAGACACAAGAGATGAACATTGTGCTCTTGGTCACCTGCACTCACCTGTGGCCTGCACCCTGCGTGACAGCGTCACTACGGAGACTGGCTGGGGCCGTGGGGTGACAATATGCTTGTCTCTGATGGACGGTGTTTTGGGAACAGAGCTCGGAGGAGGGGAGGGAGTGCCAACATTATTCAGAGTTACAGGTAGACTGAAATCATAAGCCGCTACCTGCAAGCCAAAAAAAACAGAGTGTAAGAGAGCCCCATATTCATAGGATAATGGATATAACTTATATGGTTAAGGTAGGATATCATCACATCATCTAGGTTAGCCTTTTAAAGCCATAATAAATTAGACTCGGTATCAATCTTCATGTTCACAAGGCTCAGACAGAAGACTTGACAATGCTGTCAAAGAACTTGCTTGACAGGGTATTTAGATAATGAGAGAGTAACAGTTACACTCTCAAATTTCAAAACTGATCCAGCATCTCTGGAGTGGTCCTCCATTTTGGACCAGGCTGTAGCAGTCACACACATCAACTGTTTGTTACTAAACAAAAAAAACTTAAAATAAAAATTTTGTAAACCCTTAATTTAATTAATTTTGTGAATTTCACATACACAAGATAGAATACAATCAAATTTTACCAAAATATCCATTCGATTTTGGTTGCTAATTTTACTCTACTCCTTTCTCTACTCTGCCTATAGGGAAAAAACCAGCAGCTTCCCTGTCCATGAAGGTGTTTCCTTGAAAGCAAATAAGGGACATGGACTTTCAAAGAGTCTCACTCACTCTGTGCTAATGAATGGCAGAGGCTAAATCCACCACTTCCTTCCAAGCACATATATAACTATGAAATCATCTGACAAAGTAACGAGACAAACTAACAAGACTAAATAACACTGAGGTTGTTAACAGAATGTGGCAACAGGGCACTTACTTGTTTAGGGGAGAATATAAGTGAACATTCCACTGTTTCCAGTCCCTCCATCATTATCTTGAAGAGATGCGGCTCTGGTCTGGCACCTGTATGTACCACAGAGCAACTTAATCTCTACCACACAACATCTCTGTGTCACTCAGAATATGTGCATCTCTCAGTAACTGGCTATATCAAGCCATTGTAAAATTTCTACACATACATTTGTCTGTGCCAGGAAAAGAGACTAGAAGCACAGTGCTAAAGGACCTCTACCTGTGTGCGATGCACAGGCAGGTTAAGTCCTAGACCAGTCTGTGGGCTTGGAGAAATTCAACCTGTCCAAAATGTTCTCTTTGCTAAGTCTGTGGATCTCTGCCTATCTAGGCTGCACCAGTGTGCTGAATAAGAGGACTCTTGCAGTCTTGACAGTACCACTGTGCTGGGTGGACAGCCTCTACCTGTGTCCTTGGGAAGCTCCACAGCAAAGTCTTTGTGCTCTGACAGGTCAAACTGTACGCAGGCTCGAGTGGAGGAGTGGTTCTGAAGTAGGAAAGGAATGGCCCGGGTAGAGCCTGAGTGAACGCCATGGAACTGGAAGGACTTCTGGGAACAGAGATCAGGAGACATGAGGCACTAAAACAGGCTGCGCTATAGCATAGACAAGCAGAAAAGCACTGCAACTTTGGAAGCAGAACATTTCTAGTGTCTCTAAATGCATGAGGATGGGGAAAGGGAAAAAAAGAAAGGCTCCTCTTTTAGGCATGCCATATTTTACCCACTTCAAAGCCCCCTCTCTCTAGTCCCCTAAACTCAGGTTATTTAGTAGCTGTGAGACTAGGAAAAACCTTTGGCTAGGAAGTTAACAAAAGACACTTCATATTTTAGCCTAGAAAATATTCATTCCATTAATTTCAAAGAGGAGCCCAAAATTACCATCATCACTCTCAGCAACCCATTAACGATGTCAGGATTAACATTAAACTGTAATCTCACAGTGTATAGGGTTTACCTTCCCCTCTTAATCCTGTTTGACTATATTCTAAAAACACAGTGAAAATACATTCCTGCCACAGCTCAGAGCACTCTGCCTGCTCTCCTAGCTCCTTCTCTGTGGGTCTGTGTGAATTATAAACACTCACCATGCTGATGTCCACCAGAGGCAGCTCCACACACCCCCCCAACCTCAGCTCCAAGGACTTAGAGCCCCTTACACCGATCTGAACCACACACATACACATAGTTACACAGAACATTAGTACTGCTGATTCATTCATAGCTTTCTTTGACCTTCTCACACACACACACACATGCACACACACACACACACACAAATACACACACAGACACACACACACAATCAAAATAAATGGACTGTTACTGCAACAATCTGTCCTCTGACCCCTCACCTCTACTCTGGTGTCAAATTTCACAACCGCCTCAGGGGTAAAGTGAACCTGAATCTCCGTCTGTCCACCAACAGGAACCACACCCTCTGAGGGGGTCACCACCATCCCAGGCAGGGGGTACACATCAAACACCTGAGGCAGGAACATACCATACACCTGTTTCTGAGACACTCCCATACACACATGGACATATGCTCATACATGCATGGATATGCACACACACACACCTTCAGGAAAATATACTGTATATGCAACCATTTGAGAGTATACGTATATAACCCAAAGGAACACACATCTCAATCTAAATACACACTTTGGATGGAACACATGCGTAACAGATTGATTCCATGTTCCAAACATGTCTGAAACAAGCTTCTGACACTGTTCCTCATGTCAGGCCCTTTCACCTGGAAGTAGGCATGGTTGATGCCAGTGTTACGTAGCACTGCTGTTCTGATGGTGGGGAAATTGAGAGGAACTGAACCCAATGACATATGCTTTTCAGCTAGCTGGACACAGGACAACCCCACCTGAAAGAGGGAAAACACTGCTTACAACACAACAGTGCAACAGCTTACAACAGTGTATGTCTACACACACACACACACACTCACACACTCACATCTGTACATAGCACCAACAAAGGAAATGCATAGAAATCCAATATTTCCATATAACCTCACTCTTCCTTCTCTCTCCTCAATACACAAGGGAGAGTTACCTTTGCGACACACTGTAGTTGGGCAGTATTGCCCTGATGGACACACAGGTCAAACTGCCCCTCCGCTGGGGAGTAAAATGAGGGGTGCCACACCACCTCACAGTCTAGTTCCTGGTAGGCCTCCACAGTACCTAAGAGGAGAAAGTTGAGAACAAGTATGAGAGGGGAACGGATGAGAGGTTTCAGAGAGATCTCTATCTATGAAGTGTAGATAGAGAAGGATGTAAGTGTGGGAATGTAGATGGAGGTTAAAAAATCTAAAGGTAAAGAGTAAAGATAGCATTATCAAACTGTGTAAATGGACTGCATGCATTCGAATATACATAAAAGCAGGGTCTGTAAGGCACTCTGGGTAAAAGCATCTGGTAAATGCTTGAATGCAGAATGTTAATGTGAGAGCAGAGTCAGGATAAAGATATGTACAGATGAACAGAGTGAGGAGCCATGGGACAGATATATGTACAGGGCTGTGGGGATTGAAATACAGGATAAAGAAACTGTCACCAGTGGCAGGTCGAATTGAAAAGGCGATGCCGCTGTCAGTGATGATGGGTTTCCAGGTGAACTGGGCTGGGTGGTTGAGCCGGTTGCGCAGTGTGACGCTGCCTCTGTAGCCAGACTGGGCAAGGAGGCTGTGGGTTGGGCTCAGCACCACCTCTGAGACAGACAGCTCCAGGGACACAGGAACCACCTGCGCCTGGACCAGGATACAGCCTGAGTGCTTCCTGTTTACTGTGTAGGAGATTGACCTGCAGGGGGCAGCACAGAGCTGCATCAACCACACACACCTGCTTTTGTCACAGTTACTAAACCACCCCGCATCGCATATCTGCATTGCAAAAAAAAAAATACAGTTCTTCCAATTTTTAAATTTGATATGAATAGAAATCTATCATCATCTCTTGTGTACAGTCAATGCTTCATTTCAATTTTTAAACTGTGACCAAGTCTTGTACAATATGATGTAGTATCATAACAAAACAGCTTTTCTAATGACTGGAGAGGTACTTTTGGGAAATATGAGTTTTTCATTATTCTGATGATTAATAACCCAATAGAATTATCATGATCAGTAGTCTTACAGGGAATAACTTTTTAGATGACACTGTGGCGCAAAGCCCATCATTCTTTTTTATTGTGTGATTTGCTGTTGTTTGCACTTTGAGTTGGTTGTCTTTTGCAACCAGCATTTTGCTTAGCAAGATATGGCTGTATTTCTGCACGGCTTCTGGAAAATTGCTTTCCTGTTTTTTTCTCTTCTCAAAACAAATAGAATTTGCAAATATTTTTCACCCTTTGATGAAGGAGGTTGAGAAATGTTACCTGCTGGGCTAGCTACATCCTAAGAATGGAACACAACCCTTGTGATTAAACAGTGGGCCTATCTATGACCAGCACATTGTGGCCTCACAAGGCAGCCCAAAGTGTACAGCTGCACAACACCTCTAGGTAATAACCCATGATCACAAAAGAGCAGCATTTCAGATGCATGTATTTCAGATTTATTCATCTGCATTTGTATGCATGTGTTTCATAATATGTGCTGCTCATCTCTGTTTTGTATAGTTAAACTCCGGTACCACCTGCAAAACAACTTACACCTTCAGGATTGTTTACAGACACTTATTTGGATCAATGTAGGTTTGGGTTGGTTTGCAGGTTTCACAAGAGTAAAAAATCAAAAAAGAGGAGAGCTGCCCACATATGAAATACATAAATGCAAAATCATATTTAAATATATGTATTGTGTGTCGCATATATGGCAATCTGAAATGGCAACCTGAAACATGTTTTCTAACCTCCTGAGAAGTAATTTTTTGGACAAGTATTAGTAATACTGTTAATTCATTTAGTGATGATGGCCATTGCCCTTATGTTAGGTGTTTAATTTATTCTGCACCAAGTAGGTTATAAATTTTAGCTAAGGGAATTGTATTTCAGCAGATGGAAGGGGAAGATGTAGGGAAGAGGGTTAAACCCTCTATTGGACTGAAGAAATGAATATCTTCATGTTTAAATGTTATAAATGTCATGTTATAGAATAATGTCATGTTATAAATGGGTTAAGAAGGTGAGTTAGCACAAATAATACAATTGTGATTACTGTGTGATAATATGTGAAACCTTACTTCTGTACAACAAATTAAATTTTGAGAAGTGTGACTTTCCCAAATAAAAAAAAGAATTACAAAAAATTCCTCCATTAGCACCAAATAGAGGCAAATTAAGAGGAACTCGGTCACATTTCAAATTAAGAGAGCTAATTTTTCTAATGCACTTGGAAATTAATGTGGTTGCATCAGCACTGTTGGAAAAAAGATGTAGCAATTATCGTGAACAGGGAAGCTAATCTAGTCCATGAAAGCAAGTAAGCTGCCTAACCTGCAGCACATGATGTGAAAAATGAGAAACCACACGCTAAGGCAGGCTAAATTACCTGTTGTCAACCAAATACCAAGTAACTGACCTGTTGAAAGTGCCCAGTGTGGTACTCTCAAAGATGAGAGGCATCATTGCACGGGACAGAGGGGGCAGCACGTGGGACAGGGGGCTGGAGCACTGCAGCTCGGGGCAGCCCACCTCCACCTGCACCCAGACATGCACCTGCAGGCTGTTCACCAGGTGCAGCTGCTGCACTGAGACTGACTGTGCACACACCTCACCCAGGTCCACCACAGATGGGCCTGTTCACATTGGGACAGCCAGTCAGCCTCCAACACAAAACGCATGCACATTCAGCACAAGCGCTTAGACATTCTCACACACACTCACATATTTTCACATGTTCCCAAGCATGCTGCAGTAACTCTCGGTTATACCCACACATCCTACAATTATTCAGCTATTTTGTAACTGAGACAGTCAATGAATCATCATTTACCTAACACATTTACCATTTTCCATGGTGTAATTTAGAAGATATAGATCTGAAAATGGTGCACAGCCCATGATTTTGCTTGCAGTACAGATTCTCAATAATACATAGAAATTGATTACAAGTGCAGTTCTCACCAATGACCACCTGGTAGAGCTGCTGAGCTGTCAGAGTTTTGCTGCAGTCTACCAACTCTTCTGCAGTAGAGGGTATGGCATTCATGGCTTCTGTCACCTGCTCCAGGACACACAAACCACCACACCACAGGCAAAAATTGCACCATCATATAGACATTAAATGTGATAACTAAGACAAGCTGTAACTAGACTATTACATATAAAAAGACTGCCAGAAACTTACTGATTTGTTTCCTTATTTTTTAATACTGTCACACTAGTGTTTTTTTCTTTCCAGGGTGTGGATGTTGGTGTATTCAGATGTATATATGTCATTTTTATGTGCTCCTTTTAAAAGAACACAATACAAAGATTTCTCTAATAAATCTCTCACATCAGTAATATATCATCTTACCTACTCATTTCCTTTCAATTACAATTGATGTGGTCACCATACAATTGTTTGGTAAAACAGTTGGGTCAATATATATTATCCTCAAAAGTGTTTCCTTATATTTAAATACACAGCTGAGATTCAGAAGTCCTGAGGCATTTGCCTGCAGGCAGTAGGACACATGAGAGGAATACCACAGAGACGTGCACAGATGTGCACCCAGATGTTTGCCCTGCGCTACTCACTCACCAGTCTGGAGGCTGCCCTGGTTTCCATAGTAGCAAGTGTGCATGTGGTAAGGAGGCGGCCCTGATGGGTAGGGCTGTACCCCTCACACTGATCAGGATCAATGTCCTGCAGGGAGAGCCAAGGGGGCAGCAGTCCTGCAGCAGGCCGGATCCCAATGTTCACCTCGCCCTCCACCTCACTCAGTTTCCTGCACATACAACAGCGCTATATTCAAACCGCGCCCCTCTAAAAACAAAACTAACGCTGTGTGAGTGTGGAAAGGTTCTACGATATGACGTTTATTCCTGACTCTGTAATTCAGAGCGCCCCCCCTCCAGCTGTGTGGGTATGGTTATGTGTTTCTGCACAGGTATGTGCAGCACAGCACACTCCTCTGCACAGGGGGCTGTGTACCTGTCTTTGGCCCTCTGCAGGCGGGAGTGCTGCAGGGCTCTGATGAAGTGGAGATACCGCTCTCTGTGATGCTTCTTCTGCAGCTGCTCCTCCTCAGTGAGGGCGAAGTCTGGGTCCACATACCTGTACTGCTCTGCTCTGGTCCTAAATGGAGTCAACACAAACACACAAGCAGAGCAGTGCTACATTCAATGCTATACCCTATACCAGAACATACTATTTTCATTACATTACATTACAGTCATTTAGCTGATGCTTTTATCCAAAGCGACTTACAGTTGATTAGACTAAACAAGGGCCAATCCCCCCTGGGAGCAATGTGGGGTTAAGGGCCTTGCTCTTGCTGGACTGGGACTTGAACCGCCAACCTCAGGGGTCCCAGTCATGTACCTTAGCCACTAGGCTATAGGCTGCCCCAGTATTTTCAGTTTTCATTACTTTTATACATGAATTTAGTTATGAATGACATATATGACAGCTATCATACTTTTTGCATTGGGTGAGACAAGGTTCTATCGTATGTGTGTTTGGGAAAGGGGTTACCCACTTGTATCCAAGCGAAGCAGCACGCTGTTTCTGGTCCTGATTACTGAGGTTACAGCCAGCACTCTTAGACTGGCCCCTGTCTTTAACCACTGCCAGACTGCTTCCTGAAAACAAAAAATGAAATAGTAAAAAAGAATTAGGATTAAAACTATTCAAAAGCCAAAGTTGTGAGAGTAAAGGGGCTGTGGGCTCACCTGGGCCGACATCAGGCACAGAGCGGATGGCTGGAGCCTCACAGACAGCAGACAGGTGCAAGACAATGTGGTGAAAGCTCTGGAGCTGCAGCCCAGTGGTGAAGGAGTCCAGTTCTGCCACCTGACCCAACACTTCCAGGACGTGCTGCACTCGAAACACACCGATCTGGTGTGGGATGAAGGACAGCACCACGTCCTGCCCAACAACAGAGCAAACCATTCACAACGAAAAGCACCACACAGTACATTGATACAAAACAGACCAATAAAAATACCACAGCAGCATAAAAGACATCTAAAAACACAGTCAGCAGCTGCACTAGACACCATGGCATGGGGGAAGTCCTTCCAGATGCTGTCCAGGTATGGATGTGGTTAGCAGAGGGAGTCATTACCTGGCACTGTCCAGGTGCAATGCAACCACTGGGTGGATCTGTGGCAAAGTTGGCCATTTTCTGGAACCTGAAGGCCACGGGGAGCAGAGGGGAGCAGTTGTGGAGAACACACGTTGCATCCACTCTCTCTCCCATGATGCACTGCTGGAAGTTGTAGCTGTTGCTGGGACTGATACTGAGGCAGAGTGGGAGGCCTGACCCTGTGACTGCCAGCTCCACACCACCTGTGGGTGGGCCAAGTATCCATTAGATATGAATATACACCATCATTCATCAATATGCACTCCACTAACTTACAGCCTGCTTTTCCACATGCTTGTTATACCTGCATTTGATATTCATGGATTTGTGTTCAAACTGTGAATTTATTTGGTATTATAATAAGAAATGTAATACTTATGCACATAACATAACAATACTATTTTTATCAATTTGATATGGTATGTTCTTACGGAAATAATTTCATTGAAGCAATGTTATGTATTTTGTAGCTCTATCCCAATATATTAGCATAAAAAGGGAAATTTAGAGTAACTGATAATTTTGAGGGGGACTCAACATATCCAGTTGACCATTAGCCTGTTTCACTAACAGGATACATGGCTTAAGTTACCTATATAAGGTGTTTATTTTCACCATTCTTCCTACATTAAGTTTATTGTCTGATCACATCCAACAGCATTTAATCCAGGAAACACTATTTCTAGAACACACAATGTGATCAGAAGGGCTCACCATTGCAGCGAAGCTCTGGTCCATACTGCTGCCAAACAAAGGCGTCTTTGCTGCCCACAATCTCAAATTTCATGAACAAACAGAAGTCTTGTTTGGCAGCATGGGTAGGGCTGTATTTGTTCTCACAAACTCTGTGACAAAAACAACCATTTCTGCAGAGCCAGTACAGGTCTGAATCAAGTATGTATGCACAAACAACACACACACACACACACGCACACACACACATACACACACACACACACACACACACACACACACACACACACACACACACACACATTTACACACTTACAGTTACAGTTACCCCGGACTGAAGTATACACATACAGTACATACACCAGTGTAACTTGCAACATTCAAAAAAGAAGAGGACACACATACATGCACAGAAACAGAAGTAGAAAATACAGATATATTCACATATCAGTATTGCCTACTGTGAATAGATTCAGAACTTGATACACAGATATAAACACATGTATGCAAAAATAAAAACATACACACTTTCTACAGACTAACTCACAAACATGCACACAGTAGCTACCTGTTGCCTCGTGGACTGAAGCACACAGACAGAGTGATGCTCTCATGTGGCTCTAGTCTCCCTTCACTGGGCACACAGGTGATGACTGAAGCTAAATCTACAGGCATGCTGTCGGTTCTCTCATTCCTGTCCAGCAGGGTCATGTATGTGCTCTTCTGCAGATCAGTGCCCTGAGAAGCCATACCAAATGTTAACCCAACACTCCTGCAGCCCATTAAAGCAACTTACACACACCTCTGACTCAATTAATCCAAGGACACATGTCTCCACATATCTGCAGCTCAGTGACAAGACAATAATTTAATATTTAATCACATACTGTGTGGAAAGAGGTAACCATTCGATATAGATAATCTTAAGTGAACACTGGACCACCAGGTGTACAAATGGGTAATATATTTAACTGGGTAATTGATTAAACTCGCCTGCTAGCCTTTTTTTTGCAATGTTAGCATGTTATGTTGTGAGAAGACTGTAAGATAATGTGGGTAGGAGTCTTGAATTTAAGTGTTTTACAAGGTATTTTCATTCATATTCAGACAGAAGCTCCTAAGTCCCTTTTGTCTGCACTTATAAGTGCATCAATGTGTGTATCTGTTGTTATATTATTGGCTCATACCACTTCAGTTCCAATGGCATTGTCCTGCAGAACTGCCACCCAGTCACAGGCCTGTGGCCCTCTGTTCACAAGAACCACTTTTTCCAGCTTGGATGTTCCAAAATAGGTTGGGCTGAACCGCAGGCAGGAGAGCTTCTCCTTCCAAGATGAATCAAGCAACTCCAGAGCCTGCTGTACAACCTCTGCCCGAATCCTCAGAATCACATCTTTACTGTTCTGCAGCTTCACCCTGAGGGATACGCATGCACAGAACACATGTAAATAACAGTGCACACATCTAAGCTCACATCTAAACACTCATACATAACAGTATACTCATGCAGAAAAACAAACATCAGCATACTCCATGAATCAACACACACACACACCCACACGCACACAATCAATACACACGTCAGTACAGTCAATACATCAGCATTCACACCAGCTCGCATACACAGATACACATATTAGTTTTTATGAGTAGGGGCTGGTGGTCACCACTCACTCGGCCTCCTCGCACACCCTCCTGGGCTGGTCAGCACACAGTTCCACTCTCACCATCTGGGTGCCTCTGGGTGCAAGCACACCACTGATGGGTGTGATGCTAAGGGGTGCGTCCCCCTTGTAGCTGATTTGAAAAGCACCTTGAGCCACAGAAAAAGAACCATAATTTAGCACAGCATGTACCTATGAGAACCATGACATAAAAGCAACCAAGTTAGAGACTCCAAATGAAAGAAAATGTAAAGTGAAAACACATTATTGAGTGAGATAAATGCACTAAATATTTTTCTGCCATTGCAATTTTACTCTCAAAAATGAAACGGACATCAGAATTACAGTCTGCAAATCGAGGCAGATGGATGATATCCATAAACATGTTCAATATTCAAAGGTAATTATATTGCACATTTCTCAGGGTGGCGTTGAATAGAAAAAAAATCTAGTCAATTTTGTGATGCATTCTGAGAGTCTTATTAATTTCTTCAGAACTGCATCACCTCCCAACAGACAACTTTCTGCCTTCCAGATTCCTCCTGGGAGCAATGGGAAGACTTTTTGTGTAATGTAAGGTGCATTTGTTTAATAAACAGTTTGAACCCATTATCTTCTGCATTCTTCAGTACAATGTGAATTTCAGGGTAATTTTATTATTATGCATGGGTGTGGGAGTTATGTAAGTTAAGCCTGTGAAGATGATAGTTTTTCCTAAATTGGCCAGATCAAGAGGGGGAAATTATTTTATTCATGACAAGTTAGAGACCAATTGCTGATTATGAATGAGATGTAATTTTTGAGGAAAGAAGTCCAGGAAGAACTGGTGATCTCACCTGGAGCAGATCCATGATTGGTCAATTCCACTTCCTTGCTGATAACCCGACTATTTGCCACCACAGAGCCAAAATCGACAAGGGAATCCACCCGGAGGGCGCAGACTGGACAGAATCTGGAGAAACAGCAGTACAGTAAGGCTGCATAACAGCCAATATCAACACAGAAGAGCCTACATCATTCTCCCACTGTTACACATTCAGCTAAAATTCAGGAATTTAGACCAGACAATTTCAATATTTAATTCTGGCCCAATACCTTTTTCTACTGTGAACTGTAATTCCAAATTTAACACTGACCAACATGGTTATACTGAACATTGCATATACTGTATTTCATTTGTGTCAATGCAAGGTAAAATCAATGGAAAATTATTATTATTATTATTATTATTATTATTATTATTATTATTATTATTATTATATGCAAAGCCAGTTTGGCATAATTGCTGGAAGCATGACCTGCAAGTCCTAGGTTTTTTATTACTATATTTAATTAATATTTAAACCAATCTCAATCAATTTAATCTCAGATGGGTTTATGTGTTAGCTGCTGATCATATGGGACTCCTTTGAAGGACAGTAAGTCACTTTAAATATATTTTTTTAAGGAGATGAGGAGGATATTCAATGTAAATTCAAAGAACATACGCATGGATTGGAATGTCGATGATGTCATTCTCTGAGACAAGGACCAAACGATCACTTGTGTTGTCTTCCTTTTCTGGTGCATATTCCACTGTGGCAGTTAAAGACAGCCCCGCAGCAATGGGTACATCTGAGTTCACTACACGCAACTTGAACAGCTAACGACAAAACACCAACAAAGACAGCAAACTGTTTTTGGATTGAAATGTCCTTACAGGCCATTAAATGCAAGGCAAACATTTTTTTACAGAATAATAATGTGAATAAAACCTTGAAGTGTTTTTACAACTTAAGACTCCACTTTCTCCATTGAACTACAGTTATATACCTTCTCACTCCAAATGCTCACAAATGTTCACTGTAGCGTATGGGTCAATCACTTTCCAGCTCCCCTGTTTCCTTTGACTTTAGGAAGTACATTATCATATTATAAATGGGAAATTCAATTTGTAAATTCGGCACAAGAAACACCAACAAATTACTCTGGGGCACATTTGTAAAAATATTTAACATTATGTTTCTATGAAATATTCATGTAATATGACATTATACAAATATATCTCTTTGTCTACATGTGTTGCTCAAATATAATACACAAATCTATTACATAATGTAATTACCAATTACAGTGTCACAATCTGAAAAGTAGATGTTTACTATTTTTATTATTTTTGAATCAATTTTTCCACATTTCTGCAATTCCTCTGACAATGCATTTGAGGAATGACACAGCAAGTTAAACTTTCCAATCTTGTATTGGAATTGTTTAATTTAGGTATTCATCATTAGGCCTACAGATTTTGTATCCGCTACGGACGATGGTGAATTTTACCGCTTTTAAACAATCTAGCTCGAGAGCTGTGATCAAGCCAGAAAGCGCGCTAAATTCCACAGTCGTAGTCAGTCCAACATTAATCAATGCAATGTTTTGAAGGTGTCAAACAAACACAAAATATGAAAATACAAACAATACGAAAAATAGCCTACTATTAGCCACGGGCGATTGTACTGGCACCATGATTACTAATGTTACCAATTTAACTATACTAGTCGTTGGTTGGTGGCTGAATTACCTTGGAGATGGGTCCATGCAAACGCATTCGTCTATTGGATTTCCCTGTGTTAGTAATAGTTACAGTAGTTTTGTAAGCCTCCCCGACTTCCACGTCTATAAACTCCACAGCTGGTGGATAAATGAGCAAACCTGCAACGCTCGCTGCCATTACCGTATGTAATTAATAAGGGTGTGATATGTAACAAGTTTGCTTTGATAAATTCTGGAGATATTACTTTTCTGCCTAACTTTAATGGTGTACTCCGCTGTACCTCAATTCAAACGTGTTTCCAAGCACTTCGAGTTTGGTGCGTCCTTGGTTACTAGGTAACGTCCGACCGTAAGATAAAAACAATATTGAAAACTTAAATAAACTCAATATAATTACATACTTTTACCGAGCCAAAAAATAAAAAATAAAGACGCTACAATAACTGTGATTTATTTTAGCTGTTGGAGTTTTGATGTGTTTATTTTTAATAATTTGGCGAATATGTGGATGTCAATCTATGTGATAGGATTTGCGAGGACTGGCAAATAGTTTTTGCTTGCATTGAATCTACCACGACACTGGAGGGAGACAGCACTCCATATACTGTAAACACAATCGTATAATCACAATTGATAAAGACATATTGTACAAGGTCATTGTTGAATACACATTTAACAATAGTGTTTTTGTGGATAGTGGATTGGTCTCCTGTCTCCTGGATGTCTTAATTTTCAGGTGCAGTGCACTACACAAACCATTTGCTTTGCATCACGTTAATTATATGATATGATCTGAAGAGGTAGGCTGGAGGAGTGTGGGAGGTGAATTGCCAATGGAAACATCCAGGAGTATTTTAGAGGGTTTGATACAGCATCTAAACGTGATCCCAGTAATTTCACAATTTGTTGAACCATTGCACCAGCAGAGACTGATGTACATATACTGTCAACCATTGGCCAATGCTACTTTGCAACCCTGCATATTGACATTCCTTTTTTCTGTATACCACAGCAATCATAGAATTTAATAGTAGCCATTATTTGGTCAGATATTATCAGATTGTCCATGATAATTAGGCATCCAGAGGTGCATGAATATGCCAAAATTTGCATCATCAAATCCACATTTTCCACCACACAGTATATAGTGTGTTACAAGTGATTGGAATTTTTTCATGTTAATGCCTGTTTGCCACCAATGAGCACAGCCTTTCCCTGGCCCTTTGTGGCCCCAGGTATCATCTTTCATACACCTCCACCTTCAGCAGTGCCTGAAGCCAGTGTACTCACTGACCTTGCCCACTCAACACCCTGCAGGCATTTTGCAAGTTGTTGTGCAAATGAAAGCCCCCTATTCGCACCAAAACTGGGATTTTATTTCACCTATTTCTTTTATTCACCCTCTTAAGCCTGAAATGTCTCAAAGCTACCTGAAACAGGTAATTACTAATCCTACAGTTTCATCCCACAGTTTAGTGTAAAATCGGTTGTTCTTCAATGAGGCAGACATTATCCTCTTACCTCATTTCTTCTCTAGCTGATTTTTCAGGCATGGGTGGAGATTTTGATTTCCTAATCCCAACTGTTGAGTCATTTATTACTGTGCCTTTGGTGAGGCAAATACCTTCAGAAGAAATAATTAACTCCCTGCAAGTCCATACATAGTAATAAATTCCCTGGCCCAAATGCTCATGCTGAGAACACCACATCACTAAAGTAACCATTACTCCTGTACTTTTACTTCCACAAGCAGAAGCCACATTTCACCAGAGAGTTCAAATCGTAGCTCAATACTGTGTTAGACTGAAGGTATATGACTAAATTAGATGTGCTGAATGGTATATACATTCAGCATCTTCTGCTTCTTTTTTATAGATATTCTTGGACTGTACATCACAAATTTATGTTTGCTAATAGCATACCTGGAGTTTTTATATCATCAAATGCCAAAATTCTCATAAAAATAGACATGCACTTGCAAATTATAACCTATTTTTCATACTATTCTGTTGGAGGAACACAAAGCTGTCATTTGTTTGTCAGGGTTTTTAACTGAGCAGCTTTACATTTAAATGTAGGTTTTTAGCATGAGTCACTCTTTCACTGAGCTTCACAGATTTGCATATTTGCTCATGTCTTGGACTTACAGTTTCATTCTATTTTTTGTTGTGCTGTAGTAAGTGTATGAGATATCCTCTCCTTCTGCTCATTCATCATATTTCCCTGCATTTTGTGCCCACCAGCATTCAGATATGAAGATCAAATTTTCTGGACCAGGGCTGCCCCTGTTCAATCCAGGATGTTTCACCTTTCTTCTTTGTGGGCATATATGCTGGAATAAAAATTATCGCCTTTCACATTATTCTATAAAAACTTTCACCCCTGTGTGTGTGTGTGTGTGTGTGTGTGTGTGTGTGTGTGTTGGGGGGCTGAGCTGCTCTCTGCAGCTCAGCATTCTATGTTCATAGTATAATCTGCACTCTGCATCTGTAGCCTGTTTCTTTAAATTAGACTTGGTACACATTCAGCTTCAATTGTTTTCTTCTTTACCACTTCACATTTGATTTACAATTGAAATTCAGATTGGAACCTATACCTTACCAAAATAGCTTTCTGTAATATGACACATATTGGATAAAATCTGTAAATAAAATGAAATCTATGTGAGACAATAAAATGGAGATTAAGTTGTCATATTAATTGTTGAAAACTGCACCTTGTTTTTTTTTTTCATTTCTCATTTAGTTTTCTTCAGTTTGCTGTGTCAACTTATATATGATTTGTATGTCTGTTCTACTAAATCTTAAAATTTGTCAGCTACTTGGCGTCCATTCTCAAAATTATGCCTGAGTATTTCAGATTGTCTGGCAGGCAAGCCTATTTATTTGGGACATCCAATTGCACTTTGTATTGGCTTCATTTTCTTTATGACTTCAAGGTATGTTTATGTCTCGATGACGGCTTATTATTGACTTATTATTGACACCACTCATCTGATATTTCAAATGTCTTTAACTTAGTAGTTTTGCAATTATTGCCGGCGAATATTATTTTTATTTTATATAGGCTGTTGTGTCTTATCATTATATCCCCCATGTATAACATTAATTAACAAATCATGAAACAATTCAGCATCGCAACTGTCATATAAACAATCTGACAATAAAGACAAGAGTATATTTCTACTGGTATTCTGGGGACGTTTTCAGGCATGATAAGAATTTCATTAGCCATCGCTGTATGCCAGCCCCAGTTTCCCCGTCTACCACTTAACTAGGCAGACGCATGCGCAGATGCTTTGAAAAACTGGGGACGAAACAAGAATCTGAGCTGCCCGAAACGAAGGTAAAGTAAGTTTCAGCATTATCACCTAATTCCAATTTGTGATGTATTATGTTTTTCTTGTAAACCGCAACAGTGATGTGTCGAATCGTCTCCTTCGCATATGCTCCATTTGTAAAGCCTGAGATGCTATATAGCATGGAACAGTTATTCCATCAGAAATGATTGTCGCACTCTGATAGCTAGCACGCTAGCTTCTAACAACAGCAGACATGTCAGCGGGACCCCTGTCAACATCAGTAACCTAACCAGCGGTCAGCGATCGTGCGTACAATTCACAGCGACACATTCCAACTGTAACCTAGATAGCGGCCAATGTAACCAGTGAGTTAGCATACTAAATGATTTTCTATTAATAATTTATATTTGTGAACAAATGGTTGTGCTTAGCTTGCCAGCTAATTGGATTAGCTGTTCAGACTGAATCAATCCAGTCCAGTGACGATAAAGGCGGGGTTCTCATCAGATTTTTACTACAGGCTATATTTTTGACCGTGATAGTTGGCTGTCACTTTGTTCCCGAATGTCCGACAACTTACTGAACACATTGTTCACATCATTTGTCATGACGGATGTGAAGGATGCACCGCCAAATAACGTAACCGCTTAATTGTCCTTTTTTTAAACATTCTCCTGGTCGAAACCTTAATTCAGACTCAAAAAGGAACCAGACTGATCTATATATTCTATAATAAAAGTGAATGATAAACATGATGTGAGTAAACAGTTAGTTAAAGTCTGTTTTGATTTTCAGTTAAATATTTGTTAAATCAGTTGTAAAACGAAAATATTATTTTAAATGTGATTGTTGAAATATCTTATTTTCTGATCTAAACAGGAAACAGAATAATAATAATAATAATAGCAGTAACAGAAGTACAAACATATCGTACACTAATAAAAACTTTCATAAACAGTCAATATATTTGAAAGTAAATCGATAAATAATAACTTTTTCTGTGTATATGTTTTTAAATTCTCCTTTGAGATTCTTAATTTTCTTAACATTTTAACAGTTGCTATCAGAAACAAAGAAAAGCAAGGCTATTAACAGAACCTGTTGATTGTTGCTGGAAAATACATCATTTCCACTATTTAATTTTTCAGCTAATGCAGCGTTAACTATCAGAGTTATTGCACCCCTTGACTAGCACTGTCATGTGACAATTCATCTCAAAGTCCCTGGATATGCTACTAAACCAGTGGTCAGTTCCCTTTTCCAAGGATTTCTGATGTCATTTAGGTGGAGTTTAAACACAGCTTAAACACTGAACTATAAGATAGCCTTAATGCTTGCTAAAACTTTGTAGAACTTATGAGATTGTAGGAAGGGAAGCTCTTAGAAGTGAAAGTCACAACAGAGAGACTTGTACTATGGATATTGATTCTAATGAGCTGGAATGCACATATTAGAGGGTTTATGTCACTGGTGACACTTGTGTGTAAAGCATCAGTTTTGTCCCAGTTTAGTGTCACATGTTTTTAAATGATCCCATCATAACAGTTCATACATATTGACCAGCCAGATGCTGGCTGTTTTCAGCCAGGTATTTATAATACTTTGATGATAAAAAAAAATACTCTTTTTAATTTCAAAGAAACACTATGCTCAACAGGCACTCTAAAGATCAACTCTTTATTTGCTGTCTTACAAAGTTATTTGTTAATTTTACAGCTATGTTACTTAGACCTTGATATTTAATTACCTAGAGCTAACAGAAAAAGATAATTGAGTGTCCAAAAATTCCCATACTACCCTGTCTGTGAAAAAGTGATAATATGGTGTCAGCTACTTGAAAAGTCAAAAATACAGGAGCTTTTGGTAGAGGTATAAGACAGTTAAATTTGTTAGTCGGCGCCTGCAGGTACGCAAACCAACCATACACTGACTGTTTACTTCTGTGATGGCATAGGCAGTATGTGATTGGTGGTGCGCCTGGAGTGTGGAAACAAGTGAGGGCTGGTCGTCACATGAGTCAGAGGAATCGCATGCCATGGCCACCTCCTCCTTTGCTGGCGGAGTGACTAAGCAGATGGACTAAACAGTTTGGCTGTGCTCAGGGTGGGAAAAATGGGGGGAAAATTGGTGGACACATGTTCTGGTCTGCACTGTCACAAATCCAAGCTACCTCATTGGAGAGTATCTTTAAATATGATTGGGTATTCAAAATCTGGCAAGAAATTGTAGGGGATTAAAGCTGGCTAAAATAAGAAAGCCATGTTCTGGTATTTGCCCTGATTTCTCTCTCCTCTATCTTCAGCTTCCCACACGTGGACAGACTAATAGGAATCATGGGAACCGGTATGTATAGAGTGACTGTCCCCCGTACCTACCATTGACTAGAAATAAGAACACTCACAAGCACACACGTAGACTCACATATTCAGAAGTAATCTGAGTCAAAGGTTTACTGAGAAAAAAGGTTGTGGAGAATACAACTTGGGAAACGTAGTAAAAATACTGAACATAATAATAGAAAGTGATCTTTGATGTAGGGGTCTTGGTAAGCAAATGAAATAGAAAGGAACTACCCAATGGCAGGTATAGGATATCCCCAACAGCAGGTATAAGGTATACCCTGCTATTGTTTAACTTGGTGGATGGTATAGGCCTACATGTCACTCCAATATGTGTAGTTTAGAGTAAATGTTAACTTCCTTATAAATTAAATTAATTATTGTATACGATGTATGATTTATGAAATTATGGCAAAATGGAAATGAAATCTGCTTTTTGTGGAGGTTCTCTATAGATCTATCTGTTGGACTTACCTTTGTAAGCCTGTGTTCTCTTCATGCAGGCAATTTTTGCTGTTTTGTAAATTAGATTTCAGTGACCAGTGTGTGATCTGCTTTTCTGAAATGATACATTGATTGTTAGTTTATAGCCTTAAAATGCTGTGTAAACATCCAACAGGCTTTTGTTTGGTTTTTAAAATATGAACAAACATTTGAATTTTGGTATGTCATTGCCTCACTTTTTAATTATACAATTAAGAGGGTTTCTAAACAGGTAGATCTCATTGGTTTATCTGTCAGTTTATATTTGCTATATATAATGTTAAGGAACATTTCAAAAATAAACATGGCCTGGATTCTCATCTTCCTGTGGGCCATTGCTCCAAATCCACTGCTATCTTGGGTTCTCTTTCTGCTGGCTCTGATGTTTTTTTAGTCTTCCTTGTGGTGTTTCCCATGCGGATCAACATATGAAGTTCTTCTTCTGCAATCTCACATCTGCTCTTCTATACAAGGGTCAAAATCCTCCTGTAAATGCTTCTGTTGTAAGCCCCTACCTACTTCTTAATCCCAAAATACCCTGACAAGCTCCTTCAGATTGCACAAATATACACTTAGAGGCCTCTACAGACCTCTTACATCTGTTCCCTGTACGGCAGGTGCGCATCTGCTCACAGACTTTCTTCTACAGTCTCATTCATACCTGTCTCTCCATCCACATAAAGGCCCAGCATTCTCCTTTAGCAGAATCACATCTGCTGCTGTGTCCTTGGACAGCCCATATGACCTCACTCACTATCTTCATCCTGACAACCTCCATAATGTCCCTCTGGTTCAAGCCTGATTGCTTGAATACTTTCATTGTCCTCTACACCACTGGTAAATATGTCTCCCTAACCATTCACTGGCTCCCTCTACAATCAGTTGGATAGGTGGATAACCCCTCAGGCTGTGTATATATTTAGAGTTTTCTGACCAAATAAATGCCTCTGTTTTCTGTATCTAATTCTAAATTCTTTGAGCGTTGCAGGAACAATATGTTGCTTGTCCAGGTCCTCATCCAAGCCTGCATTCAAGCGGCGAAACACTGGGCCCCTCTGTTCCTCCTGCCACGTGGTCTGAGAATCCTTTTATTTATCAGCTTTAATTTATTTAAATTTATGGCACTGGAGGCAGATTTTGAGATTGGAAAGCAGCTGTGATATTTTGGAGAATTGCTCCTTTGCTTTGTGGTGGAAGGTCAGTGATCTGGGTCTGTGTTGTGGCAGTTGTCAGTGGTTATGATTCTATGTTGTAAAGAGTCAGTGATTTTGGGTTCTTTAATGTGGACAGCCAGTGGTGATGGTTCAGTAGATGAGATTAGTTATGCATCTGGCACATGCTTTTAATTAGCAGCCTCCACAGCCATTACAACAAATAGCACTGTGAGAAAAACAAGGATGCAAGCATTAATACAGTAACCATAAATATATTTATAGTTACTGGAGCACAAGCCATCAGTGGCTATGGGTCTGTAGAGTTGAAAGGCATTCGTTTTTTTTGGATTTGCATAACTTTTTCATGTGAAATAAGTCACTCATAAGAGTGTTGTGCAAGTTACGTGCCCTGGAGCTTGTTTTATGTCACACACAATAAACAAAGAGCTTTACTATAAGTGCAAGGGACAGAAGGAGAGGGAGGGGGATTCTTACAGTCTTCCATAGCTTAGCCTGGAAATACATATCTATAAAAGACGTTGACCTTGTGTATAATGTACTTGTATATGTTTATGGAGATACCAATTCAGATATTTGTATCTAACCAGTGAACCTTCTTATAAAAAATGTTGAATTAATAAGTGTATGCTGAATGATTTATCATTTTGTATGCTGAATGACTCATTCACATTATTGATCTCATATATCTTAACAGGATTGTTTCACTTTCCTAATTTTATCAAAAGTGGGTTTTGAATATGGGGATATGCAAACAACTATGGGCATTTCTATGTAACCAAACAAAAGTACAAATACTGTTGTGAGTGAAAATATATATCAGGTTTCCCAACAGCATCAGAATTTCCCGCTAAAGATAGAGAGCAACACCAATCAAAATCAAGGCATTTTAATTTTATCTAGTGCTCAGAATAATGGGCAGGAAGGACATTTTCAGAAAACTACTGCATAGTTCTTATTATTATTATGTTTAACTAATTAAAACATGTAGCCTATAGGTAGCTCACATATTCTTTCTCTATCTCACTTTGTTTCCCCCCTTCCTCCCGCTTTTACCACCTTGCCTCCACCACCAACTTTCTCCTCTCTTTGTCCTTGTCCTGTTGCACTCCTCTGTATCCCCTGTATCTCTTGCTCTCTCTGTCTATCTCTCTCCATCTCAGTGTTCCTCCCAGCACAGACAGCCAACTCCCTGTTGAAGCGGTTCCGCAGGGAAAACAGCCTGCTGGAGGAGATCAAGCAGGGAAACATCCAGAGGGAGTGTCGGGAGGAGAGCTGCAGCTACGAGGAGGCCCGTGAGGCCTTTGAGAACGACGAGAAAACGGTGAGTGTTTACACACAAAAACACACACACCTAAACACACATATAATTCTGACTGCAATCACCACAGTTGTCCTTTAACTGGCCCCCAGCAGCTCAGACACTCTGATTGCAGAACAGAAGCCCCATAATCCATGGAAGTGAGCTATTCTTCCTGTTCATTGTTAGCAGTGATCATTGTTTTCACCAGCTGGTATGCACCCTCTGCTCCTGTTTCCTGCAGCCAGTATTTCAGTAATGCATGACTCATGGCTCTGTCCTCATCGGGAAAGCTCCTGGGGGTCTGTATGTGTGAATACTTTATCTAAACACAATGTTTAAACACTTACATTCATGTTTGTGTGTTATTCATTGATGCTACATTATTTGAGTCTAAATGTTGAGTATAGTGTTGATATTATTCATACGCACTTTCACAGATCCTATTTGTGTAACTGAACTGTTTCATTCTCCTAATTTTATGTCAAAGGTTTTGAATACATGGATATTCAAACAGCTATGGGCATTTGTATCTAATCTGCTCCATATCCTGCAGCTTTTAAATTTATACAAAATGTTAACACCCATCTGATTTGGTTTCCTGTGGTAGCTCCACTAATCTGATAGGAAAGTCTGCTTCCTTTGAAGGAAGTTGTAGTTTTTATTGTTGATATTACTGACCTATCCCATCGTAATTATATGTGATTAGTCTGATGGTGTGTGCGCGTGTGTGTCTGATTCTGATTGCAGAAAAGGTTCTGGGAGGAGTATGTGCGTGAGAACAGCCCAGGTGCTGGGGGTCAGGGGTCCGGCCTAGGACAGTTTCAGTCTCTGTACCTCATACTCCCCCTGCTGGTGGGACTGCTGCTCATCGGCGTGGTGATGGTCGCAGTGTGGAGGTGCCACTCGCGCAAGCTCTTCCAGCGCAGCTCAGGCTTCGGCCATGGCGGCCGGGATCCAAACCCTGCGTTTGTTTCCATGGACAGGGGCCGGAGCTACCATCCTGATGCAAGTGCCCAAAACAGCCCCGCCACCCAGAGTCGGACGTCACGCCAGGTCGATTGAGCGGCGGAGACCCGCCCCCCTCCTACGAGGAAGCGATGGGTCATGCAGAGCCACCCCCCCAGTATGAGGATATCATCAACACCAGATCCACAAGGGTGATCATCGGGCAGGAGAAATAAACCCCCACCTCCATAAACCCTGTGTACGGTCATGCCCCCTCTCTGAACCACCTCTCTGTCCATTCATGCTCTAGGCCCATCCTCCCCAAAGCTCGTCCCTCTCTACCATTGTTCCACTGGATGTGGAACTCGCACCTCTGCTGTCTGTGTGGCTGTTCCGCTGCAATACTCATCAGCATCCTTTCCCCTCATTAACACCAGCATGTTAGGGGGGCGGGGCCTGGGTCATGACTGGGCAGGTCAGGAGTGACACATTCATTGCTCAAGAACAGCGTGGGGCAGGACATGATTCTTTGAAGAAGTGAGTGAACAGAGCAGAGGAGAAGTTGAAATTATGGAACAGAAAAGTGTGACATGAAGGGAGAGAAAGCTGAAACCTGTTGACTTTCATTTGTGAGCTGTGAACTGGAACAGTAAGCCAGCACAATGCTAATCTATGGGAATGCTAAACCAGTAGGACACATGGGACACAAAACTAATCCAAGCAGACAATTACACACTAAATCAGTCTAAGGGTATGTTGAGGGCATGAGTGTATTTGTTTCCTGAGGGTGTTGAAGAGCAGTGATGTGGTCATTCTCTGTGTGTATATGTGTGTGTGGTTAGGGGGGAGCTTGGTCTAGGATTGGAGCTAAAGGTCATAACATGATCCTCATTCCCCTCATTTCCACATACTTCAACACAAATCCACACAACCCCCCACCACCCTCCCATACACACAGAAATATACACACTGAAACAGCCCTCTCCTTTCTAGCTAGGTAGCAATCATAACAGGTCTTTTGATTTGACATTGTGCTATCAGCATTTAATGGCTTGTGTGTTTCTTTGAAAAAATCTGCTTCTGCTGAATATTATTTTTTAATGAAGGTAAAAAAGTTATGGTTTTTGAGTGAAAAAGCCATAGTGTTTAAAGCATTGCACATTAGGATTTATGGCAATGAATGGACACAGTATGTTTGTACTTGCAATATGCAAGTAGCACATTAAAAATAATCATAGGATTTTCAACATAGTAGTTTGTAGTTTAAAATTGTTTGGCTCAACATGGGCACAATGTGGCATGGCATAATTAAGATCCTGGAAATGTTCTGCAGGAGTGTGACACTGTCGTTCTTCCATAGTTTTCTACAAGGAGATCCTCCCGACACCCTGTGCAGGCAGACACTTAACACACTGTAGAATCAGCTTCATGTAACTGTAATTTCTGAGTCTGGCTTGGTCCGCATTTTCTGTAAAGGAGTTTCTTGTGCATATTGCTGCTTTACTTGTCCACCATCTTGAAGTAAGTAACCAAAACACTTGCTGGTGCAGTTTGCTTTCAGTGTTAGCATGAAAATCTGACTCAGCTACTGGTAGTACTGCAAACCAGACCCTACCACAAGATCACAGTTGCCATAACAAGCTGACAACAGGCTTTTCTATTTAATACCTGACCTGTGGACTGTACGTTTCTATTTATGGAAGTTTTTCATGAAGGCGTAAAAATCATTACTTCTTCATAGTTTTCAAAATTAATTTACTAAAATCTTGTGGGACAGTAATTGTGCATTTGACAGTGCTAAGAGAGAGATTTCACTCAGGTTCTAGCAAAGAAAGTAGCCTATACAAGAAAGCTTGTTTTCAAACACTGATTAAAATATGAAGCATATGTAGCAAAATATATATTTGTAAATTAACGGTTTCCAAAAAATGACCTTTGTGCATGTTCATTTCACTTGTGACGGCTGTGTACTCCAGCTGGAGAATAGTAGTTTTTACAAGTAGTCCTTGCAGCAGTATTGCGTGTGTGTATGTATGCTTAAAAGCATATACAACAAAAGTAGCGGTAGAGGTAGAGGTTTTTTGTATGTTTTTTACCATCTTTCTACTCCCCAATTTTTATTCTCTTCAGATGAGAAATGTCCAGTCATACTTGTATGTTCATCCCATATCCAAAATGTCCTTCATTAGTGTAGGAGCCCAGACTACCAAGTGTACCTCATAAAATGTGAGTTGCCACCTGGCTGTTTCACTATGTTGTCCACCAGCTGAGCTTGCACAGTCTTTGCAGGATCGCACAGCTGGCACAGTTACAAGCACAGGGACAGGCAGAGTCACTCGTGCAGTGTGTCAGAGGTTATCATGCCAGCTCCATCCCTCCCTCGCTGCATGATGCTGTGGCTTATCGTGCCTTTGTGGTTCTGGCTGTTCTCATCTCAACCATTCTTAACAATACAGCATGCTCATTAACTGTGTTGCCCTACTTTTCTATTTTACTTCTCTAATGGCCGCAGATTATTTCTGACAGCTCTTCACTTTTCTATGTTGACATAAGCTTTAAGTCAGCTCCTTTGACACATGAGATATTTATATTGCGTCATCACTGAAAAGCTGTGTCAGGCACACATCAGCAACTATATTGGGGTCTCCTGTCAGCGTACTTGTGCTTCACACTTAAGAGTGTTGGTGTATAATATACACTGGGCATGGCCCCATATTTTGCATATTCAGTTTAATGAGGGTCAGTATACCATGGCATTTCAATTTTTACCTGTAGCAGCCGGTGCTACCATTAGTGTCATCCGGAAATGTACAGAAAGTACTTAGGTCAAGACATTTAGCTGGTTGTTCCCCTAACAGGATCTCCAGGGTTTTTCACTGTAGATGTTTTCACCAGACTCCTTTTATATTTCAGCCTTGCCATTTACATGGTATTTTGAAAGGAATTGCTTATACTTTTTTTTTGTACGAAAGTAAATTGAAATTTGGTTCCCAGGCCATATTTGTATCTACTGTATGTGACATGGACTACTTGGTAAGGATTGGATCCTTAATTATGGAATCATTTCCTAATCCTTGTTTTGAAATTAAGTCTTGCTTTGATAAATGTATATTCATGCAGCTCTGGGATTACCTCAGCAGATATTCATTCTGAAACTTAACTAAAGCTTTAAGATTAAAGATATTGATGATTATAACACAATGCTAAACAAAGCTTTAAGAAGAAATACATGTATAACTACAATGGAATTGGTACAATATCTGAAAGATTGTAAAGGTGATGCAGTCACTGCATCACAGACTCATTGAGGCTCTTGATGTTCCAGGTGAAAGAGCTCAGAATGAATTACTGATGAAGGGGTGTGGCTGCTGTAATGACCTGCTAATTGTATATACACATGTATATGTGAGTAATGACCCACAAATTGTATATACACATGGATATTTGTGTAATGACCTGAAAATTGTATATAGGTATGAATATGTGAGAAGTGACTTGCAGACTGTATATAGACATGGTTATGTGTTAGGAGCTTCAAATTGTAAAAACATGGATGTGTGTAGTGACCTGCAGACTGTATATAGAGTTGGATATGTGTGTATTGACCTGCAGACTATATACAGGGTGAAGCAAAATTCACTCTACACTTGCAAACCTTTAATAAGGCTATGTACTTAACATAAGTATGAAAAATAATTTAAAATTTCTGGTAACTACAGAAATAAACTGCTTACATTCTTGTTGTTTGTCAGCTTGTGTTTAAAAACCTTTCTTCCAAGAGCCAAGTTATTTTTAACTGTGAGCAGCTGTATAGTGATTTTTGTCCCACCCTGTCAATACATTGTTTGAGTGTAATAACTTGCAGACTGTATGGATATGTGAGTCATATCTTCATTTTCGTCAGTCTACATCACACACACACTGAGCTTCCACCAGTCTCAGTATTGTCTGGTAATGCATGAATGTTTTCATCAGTGGTTAAAGTGAGACCTCTCCACATCCCGTGACTTCTGTTTGAGCCTCTACAGTGAAGGACTGATGGACTGAGCTAAAGGGGCTGTTGAGCATGACAGTTCTGAGCCAGGCCTGAATGAGTTGTGCTTTGAAGAGAACAACACTTCATATTTCCTGCTTATAGGCCTAGCAAACAGGACAGTGATTGGTTAAAACTGTGCTGTCTCTGAAAGTACTGCTGATGTGACACCAGCAACCAACTCCTCAGAAAAACAGAAAGCTTACAGTCTTGATCCCAGTCCCAGGTTCACCCTGAAGGTCATGTCAGTCCACCAGTGACAGATTGGGTCAGTTGGCTGCTGAATGACAAGATTCTTTTTGACTCACCCCTGCCTGCAGAGGTCATGTGGTCAGTCCCATCTCGTTTGACAGTGTGGACACAGGCCTCTGTGGGTTACATTACACTCCACCCAGCAGGAATTTGGTGCAGCAGATTAGTCACTGCTAGACTGTTAGAAGTATCCCCTTCACACCATTAAAGACTCTACCGCAGCAGGGGCAGTGCCTTATTTCATCAAACCTAGGAATGTTAAAATGTTTTTTTTTGTAATTAACGTGCAGTCCCTTAATTTGTTTGTAATAAAACTCATAGAATTACAAGGTTATGTATCAGTTCATCTATGGGAAACGAAAGGTTGTTGAGTAACCTGGATCAGTCCATTTCTTGCTACCCAGCTTTTTTAGATCCAACAAATTCAGATCCCCCTTTGTAAGATGGTGTCTTGCAATCAGCTGTCAGTGCATCCATAGTACATGTGGAGGAGAGCTGAAATGTTGGCAGTGTTGGTAAGGAGACTCTCCCATACTGGCAGAATGTACCACCTCCAGTGGATCCTTGGATGAACACTGTGGGGAATACTAACATGGAGCAGGTAAATGGTTTATGACATGGAGGGTTTGTGTGGTTCATGTTTAAAAATAGGCAAAACAGGTGGATGGAAAAACCCATGCAACATGAGCTGACATTACAGTTAATTACAATGGTTTATACACAGCTGTTAGTGTTCTCACACAATGATCAGCAGTCAGCATGCATATTAATACAGCATACATAATGAATACCTAAGCAATAAATTGTACCTATCAAAAACCCTGTTATTCAGCCCTCCTGAAACACTTGATATTTACAGAAGACATCAAAATACTACTTAGTTACCTCAAATGGATTCAGGTCAAATGTATTGTACAAATAACTGAGGCCTTTAGGAAAATGTATTTTTAGGGTACAGCAGGGAAGCTACAAAATGGGTGAGATATTGTAACAGAAAACTAGCTGATTGGCAGTCCCAAATGTCTGTTGTCAGGACACAATCTAGTGGCTGTCAGTCTTACTAGCTGCTAAGGTTAACTGGGTGCCATGAAACTGTCCATTGGGGATCCTTGAAACCCTGAAACCCAACTAAGCTGAGGTAAAATCCAGTGGTATTGTCATAAACTGCATACCCGAGTGTTCCTTATTTCAAAGGTTTTATCAATTAAACTACTTTAAAGTAACAGAAAGACTTCCTTGAATACTATAGGGATGTTTTTAAAAGCTCAGAAAAAGGTTTGTTTTAAAAAAATGACATAATATCATTTAAGCATGGTATGCTATAATTTGACAAAATGTTACAGTTTAGATACAACCTCTCAAATAGACACACTGAAAAATACTAGCATTTGCAAGCTATCCCTTTATTCGTAACTATTTGAAACTCCTGAAGAATTCAAAACTCACTGTCATGTATGTTTTCATGAGACAGATATTCTAGCAACTACTCCCAATGAGAAAAAGATTTCCTACACCGTTACTCACCAACTCATCATGTTCTGCGTCAGTGCACAGCATACTGTGAAATTACGGGAATGTGAAGGTCCTGTTTGGTGATCTCTTTATAACTGTTGAAGCGCTGAACTTTCATTTACTGTTCATATACAGCTACTGCCACCTTGTGGTCAAAAAGGATATATAAATACATTTTGTGTGAGAGTTTGTTTTACATAGTCACACTGTGATGCACAATAATCCCTCCATATTTTGTGTACTTACAACACACTTAATAGTAAGTCCAACTTGTCTTTTAAAACCTGCAGAAAGTTGTCCACTTTCAAATAATTCTGTAAAATAAGAGTGGAGAGTTCTTTTCTTCTGTGGACCGTTAAATAAAACCCAGTAAGCCAAGTGTTTTCTTCAACATCACCTATGTTTTAGTTGTATTCTTCAGATAAAGATAATATAAAAACATTTTCCCTGTGCTGAGTGAGCTGCAGAAAACTCATATTTTGCATATTTATATAAGACATATTTTGTGCTCATACAAACTGTTATAATAATTGTTATAATAATGCAAAATACTATCAATTTTCTTTAGAAAACAAACCACACAACAAAATTAAGAAATTAAAAGGCATCTTTTAATTACATACTGATTACACGTTCATTTCATATAGTAAGAAAACAGTACAAAATACATTCATTTCCATATTGCCTCAATTTGCACATTAAGGTAATCAGAACACTGTTCATAAAAGTAACATTAATATTGTATGCTATTCCTCATCTTTAAAATGACTGTATTCCTATTCCAAGCCTCTTTGGTGTTTGTCAAAAACACACTGCTCTTGATCTGAACCCCACCCCCCAGAGGCACTGTCAAAGCTCGAGGACCTCAGTGGGGCTTGTGTTCTGTGCCCACAAAGCACACACGATGGGCCATCCAGCTGATCTAAATATCAGTGATGGATAGAAGGTGCACGTATTCCCTATAAGGACATGCTCTGATTCCACAATGCCAGACTAGATCAGGATCATCAGTATCACTGGCAGGAAAGATACAAAGGGAAGAATAAAGAATACAACTTGTTTTAAATTTGAGGGGTAACATGAAAGTCTTGCCTTTTCCCTTTACTCCTCATGGCTTAAAGACACACATGAGATTTTTCAGAATGCAAAACAATTGAAAAACAAGCAAGCTCCACAAGGAGAGAAATTGACTTCAGGTGAAAGTAACTCAGACAGGGATGCCAGATCAGAGTATTTTAAACTAAATTAATAGTTTAAAAAATAAAAAACACTGGGTAAAATTTAAATTTGTACCTTGGTAAAGTTGACATTTTTTTTCTGTAAAGTATAAATTTATGGCTCAAATAAACACCAGCAATACATGTCTGGCAACCCTTTTCACAGGAACACAAAACCATAGCAAAAACATAATTTAGCAGTTTGCAACTCCTCAAAAATGAAAAAAAAATAAAAAAACAAAAAAATAAACAAAACTGTATTTGGCTTCAGCCGCAAGAGAATGAGCACACTGCACAGCAAGGCTCAGTGCAAACCTTCTCTCCTCCAGTGGGGTAATGGGTCAAAGTGATTAAAGGCCAAAGATAAGCATTAAAGCAAAGCAGTGACTGTACTTAGTGTCAGAAAGCCGTTAGCCAATGGCAGCACAGTTTGTTCTGTTAGTGACAGGATGCCTCATTTTGAAATACCCATGTTCCAATATGTGTGGTGCAAGGCGGGGTAGTTGCCCTGGACACCCCATCCCCACTCTTTAGATCCATTCTTTGGGGTTCCGTAAAACCTCAAGCATTTCTGCCTCCGGTGAGCCTTTGGATGGTTCATGCATGTACTCCCACCTGAGGGAAAAGCAGTACATCAGCGTACAGTTTGATTAAACCTCTCACACATCTGACTGATCTTCACACCACTAAGTGGATGATGATAAAGCACACTCCCACATATATGACATCACACTGCTCACCTGGCTGTGAGGGGGAGGGACATCATGATGCTCTCTATCCTAGATCCTGGTGTGGCCAGCCCAAACTTCACCCCTCTGTCATAGACCAGGTTAAATTCCACATACCTGTATCAAACATAGTACACATACAGGTGTAATGCTCATATACACCTTCAGTCCAACATGGTGTGGGGTAAGCTGCCTGTGGACTCACCTGCCACGCCGCACCTGCTGCCAGTTTTTCTGGTCAGCACTGAAGGAGTCGTTCAGGTGCTTGCGTACAATAGGAAGGTAGCATGGCACTACTGTCTCAGCACAGCTCTTCACAAAGTTGAAGACCTCTTCCTTGTTGGGCTTATCCAGGTCATCAAAGAAGATCCCCCCAATACCGCGCGTCTCGCCTCGGTGACGGATGTAGAAATACCTGTCACACCTTCACCACATGGGAAAAGAATCAAATTGACATAAAAATTATTCATTACTCCTCTCAGGGCCCCAGTCGTATCCAGCACACTGGCTACTCCCCCTTTATATACTTTTACACTACAGTGTATTTCTAAACCAAATTTTGCCACTGACAAATTAACAATGTCCTCTAAAATCTCTGTCACTTAACAATAACAGCTTGTTTGACACATAATACTACCACAGACTGTCCATACCATGGATAGTCATAACAGCAAAATATCTTTTTTCAATGAATAATTATGAATAACACAGTTACTTTATTTTAGAGGCAACGGTAGGCAACTGCTTTTTTAAAGTCACAAGACTTTGTAAGGGTATGCTGCCAAATTGTGGCTGTTAAAAGACCTATAGCCTCTGTCCTTGTGATGAAAATGTCATTTTCCTTAGTGAAGCATTAACTTTCATTACCGTATTAGCTTGACAGTGATTAACAAACTATTTCAAAAAGCAATTAATTGCATGTATTAAAAAAACATACAAAGACACAGTATTTTGTCTCTTACAGAGCATATATTTTCTCTTAAATTTCAACCAAATGACCTTAGATTATTAAATAGAGCTGTTTAAATGCCATGAGTTGTGTAAGGAGATTGGGGCACTGAAACAATACTTTTCCAAATAATTCTGTTTTATCTGGGGCTGAAACACATACTAAAGCAACCGTTACAGTGCATTTTCACTGGCACTGACTCTCAGTGGAGTTTCAAAGGCATTACTGATAAATGACTCTCTCTGCAGCCACCCACTCCCAACAAATTCTGTCTGTCTTATAGATCCACCCACACAAACATAAACAAACATGCATGTGCGCACATTCACGCATGCACACACGCACTCGCACACACACACACACACACACACCCCGAATGATAGATGGATGAGCAAAGATGTATACAAACCTCATCTTATTTTTTTTAAATCATACATACAAATCTTTTCCTTCTTAAGTATACACACCTACATAGACAAACACATGTTGCATCTCACAAAAACGTTGTCACACACAGGCACATCTAGTGACAGTAACGGTCACTTAGAGACAATTAGTCTATCAGGAAACAGACTATTCCACTCTTCCTTATCACTGTGACTCAGCAAGGACAACACCCAGGGTTTTTTTTCTCTTTAACAGACACACTCTCTTACACACGTAGGCACATCTCAGTACCTCACTCTCTCTCACTTACTCAGTCCACACTAAACCCAGACATAACACCACTAGGGTCATACCACTTCTTGAAGTCCGGGTAGTACTGGACTTGGTGTTTGTCACAGGCCTCCTTCAGGGTGCTGTGGAAGTGTACAGCATCATCCTCATCAATGTATACAGGAGTCAGGTCTGTGCCCCCACCAAACCACCAATATTTGGACCCTTACCAATGGAGGAAAAGGGAAAGAGAGTATGTGACAAACAATGCAATGGGAATAAACAGAGCAACAGAGAGACACAAGCTGAGAAATAATTAATGTGCTTAATTTAGGATTAGGCTAAGAATCTTTCCTTTTTCAAATCATCATGATTTGATACAGTTTATAGGAAATAACATAATGGTTCAGTTGGTCAGTGTAAGACCATAGACCTGTTTCTAATTAGGTATTTCTGCTCCCATGAATGGCTGACGCTGTATTAACACAGCAGTATGAAACTGCAGCCTCATCATTAAACAGATCGAGGTCGAACTTAAAGTCTGGCTTACTTTCACTGGTTCACTGTGGTTAAAATTAAAATAGCACCTGGATTATTCCACTTTTTGGAAGGACACAGTTCTGAGAGGGCCAGGGGTCAGAAGAGCTATCCTCCCTGTTACAAGTGCCATCATGTTGTGATGGCAGGAGAGTGTTACAGATGATGACCTCAAGATAGCATAAACCTGCAGTGGGTACCTCACTCTGGAATCCGGAAATTTACTTACCATCTGCTTGCTCAATCTCAAAGTATCTGTAGTTAAAGTGCACGGTAGGAATGTGGGGATTGTGAGGGTGGATGACAGAGCTCACTCCCATGGCAATAAATGGCAGCTTCCCTGTGATTGTAGGAGGAAAAGGATAATGAGTGCATTACAAATCTGAATAGCTCACAAAGAGCACTGAGTATAAGTGAAGTAAATATTACACAATGTGCAGCTCAGAGGGAGCAAACAGTTTGAGTTGCTGAACATCAGTTTGGCTCTTGTTAATATTTAATGGGGTTCCAGAGTCCTGTGCATACTCACCATCCTTCCCTTTGAGCTCCTTCCCTCGGCTGCGCATCTGCCTGGCTGCGTCCTCAGAGAGGGTCCCATACACCACTGACACATTCACACCTGCCTTCTCAAACACCTTCCCATCCTGCAGCACGCAGCTGATGCCTCCACCACCTGGCAGAACAGCCCCACACAAGATTACAAGAAGCCTCTGTACCCCTACAGGGAGTACCACATGCTCTGTTAGAACACCTATGCAGTTCAATCCTTCACACCAAAAACACAAAGACTGAAGGTCCAAATTATGCTCCATAATAGCTAGATTTAATATTTTATCCATCACTGTCCAACTCCAACTTTTTTCTAATAGTGCCATTAGACAGCTAGTACGTAGATTAACCTGCTGGTCAAGATATTAATTTACTGCTACTTGTGAAAGTTGACTTTAAATGCTACTAAACTGTGGACCTCAGATAGGGACAGAATTATATCCAGGCGGTATCCTACATATGGATAGTACAGATCAGCTGACTGAAGGCCAGTTATTTAAAGAAAACTTTATATTGTCAGAATACAGGAAGTGCAGTCATAATTACACAAGTTATTGCACTCTTCACTTGCAACTGACTCACATCAATGAAGAGTGTGGTTTATCATTTAGACAAGACTTAAGAGTGCTTGGTACGCAGCAACTAAGCACTATCTTTAAATTAAAGTCATTCCCAGTTCAAATACTGTATATAATTTGAATGATTATTCAGTTACTAGTTTACTGATCATCATCAGAACACAACAGGCACTGAGTGGCTTTCATATTCATAACGTTTTTGTAGGGGTTTATTTTTTAGGCATTAGCTTTTTTTATTTGGTTGCAATTTATATCAAAATTCAGTCAGTAATTTGCTACTTGTTGAAGATGTATCCATGTAAGAGTTATTTCTACAGAAATATTATAATCTAGTTATTCGGTTTTCATAGGAACAGTGATCATTGTCGTGCTAATGAAATGACGAAATAGCTGCTGAGATGTCAGAGATGACTTTGTGAGACATCAACTTCTATTATCTGCCAAGCAGTTGTACAAATACTAAAATTTGACATACTTTCTTACATCTTCCCTGAAGACTCATAAACAAGAACAAGAAAATCAGTTTAGATCACAATATTGGGAATACAAGGGCGCTGTACAACATGTACTGAGATCATAAAACGGAAGTCAGGTTCCAAAGGTGACATGGATCACTGACACTTGCCTTCCTTCCTTCGCCACTGGTCCACTCTGAACTTGCCGCCATCCACCTCCTCCAGCGCACGACAGAATGCAGACTGAGTCTCCATGATCAGCATCTCCATTCTTGTCGACATCTCATCCTTTCTCTGTTGCAGAGCCTGTACATCTGTTACTGGCGCGGACATGAAACTTTTGCATTTCTCTAGAATTTCACTCTCCTTCTCTGTATCTCTGACAACTCTAGAGGCCATTTCAGCCCTCTGGAAGTGACCAAGACCGGCCGCAAACCCAGCCACAACTGCAGCTCCGGCTGCTACCAATATATTCTTTCTGAATCGCTCGGTCCGGTCCCCGGAAAGCCGAGATGCAAATCTTACACCTGTTCCGCTTGAATACCATCCTGGTCCAACCGGAGAGGTTGTATTTACAAAATGTTCACTGAATAAAAGTTGAGAGTTTAAGGTTATGCGTGAACCTTTACTGGAAGATACAAGTAGTCTCGGAGCCGAGCGACATGCTCTGTTCCCGACAGAAATGAAGATGGCAGCCATTGCTGAATGATTTATATAGTATACGGCTACAAAACCACTGCTGTTATTGATTGAAAGATTGTAGATCACACACGGTTCACACCATTACACTGTCTCCCTGACTGCCTTACTAGGAGGCTAACGCAAAACGCGAAAGGTCATATGCTGAGTTGCAGATGACTTTTTATTGAAAGGCAGTATGGGAAATGAAGTTCTATTTTTTTTTGTTTGGCTGTGCACATATCCAAACCATAAATCCCATGATGTTCTGCGCCGAGAAGGCGTGGCCATTTCTTATTAAAACGTGCAAGTTTACTCGTACACTAAGATCACAGGCGTTGATTGAGTGGGGTGTGACAAGTTGTCTACCGTTATTATAATAATTATTATTATTATTATTATTATTATTATTATTATTATTATTATTATGATGCACCTGTAACGTGTAACTACATATTAAAAGGTTATGGGGGTAGGATGGGCCGTGTTACCAAGTGAAGATTACAACAAAATGACAGAATAAAAAAAGAGAAAAAATCTGTACCGTTGTAATCATAAGCACCATCATAATCATATTAATACAGTGAAATGTATTTCAATGTCCCCATGTGGCTGTAGCAAAGCTGTAAAATATGTGTGTAAACAGAGTAGTTTTAGGGGCGAAGGGTTAGATAAATAGACCTATAATGATTGTAGTGAGTGAAATGACTGTCTTGTGTTTTGATTAAAACGTGACAGCTACAACACTCCTTGTTTCTGCTGTAACATGAGAGGCATGACTGGTTATAGCATGACTGTGGCTGTGCGAGTGTGTGTTGAAAAAGTCTTCGTAACTACGAGACTGAAAAATAAGTTTGAAAAAGGAAGAGGCTGAAATGGGAAATTGCCAACATTTTCATTATAAATAAACATGACAAAGTGTCATAGATACATCTTACTTTAGGAATAACGTTTTAGGAATAAAATAAAAATTTCAAGAAATAGTAAAAATCCTTTTCATGGAGGGAATGAATTATCTATGCACAGTACATGTACATTATAATTCGCATTCGAAAGCATGAGCTCACTCCTGCCTACATTTCCCTGCATCAACCGTGAACGCCGCATGTAGTACGGGGTTATTGGTGTACGCAGAGTACAACTGGCAACTTTATGTGACGTGAAACACAGTCGTTTGTTTTCGTCAGTGATAATGGCGGACGAAAGGCGTAGCAGCGAGGAGCTCTCCGACGACGGAGGTGAAATTAGTATTTTTATTCATCGACATATTTCTGATTCATTCAGCGTTTTACTGAAATGCAAACGGATCTGATAACAAGTTATTTCTAGTTCTCATAGATGGATTTGCAAGAGTATGTTGAGATGAGGCCGCACGCACTCGGCCCAGTGTACATGGCCATAGTTTGCTAGGGGATTGTAGTGCAATGTAAAAACAGTAAAGTGTGACCGTGAACACCAGCCATTGTTTTTCTGCTTTACTACAGTTTTGTATTTTAACAAGCGTCAGTCCGATATCATATTCCTGCTAAACACGTTACACACTTGAACTTAACTACAATGAAATCAAAAAGTAGATTAGCTAGCTAAATGGCATGTCCGAATATTTAGGTTAGCTACATTGCTAGAAATAGCTGCTGAATTTCAGAGTTTTTCTTAATCATGCACATTTCGCGAATTAATTACTTTGCATAATGACAGTGTCAATGTTATCTTTTCAGCGGATATGAGGGCTTGTCTGCGCAGTTTTGAGAGTGTAATAATATTTAAGTTGCGAACGTACACAAAGCTTCAATCTCAAAGTACCGCATCTATATGCTTTATGGCTAGGGTTTTAATTTACAGCATGTGTTTATTAATCCTTAATAGAATCGTACTTCTTCAGTATAATCAACAGCAGTCCTACTGCTGCTTGGAATTATATTTTTGATATGATTTCTTATGGAAGTGAATATTATAGTAACATTGATCTTCTCAGGTATGCCATAATGAATGTATTTTAAGTGATAACTTAATATCGCATGACCAGACTTTTTAATTTGCTAAACTCTAAAGCGTGGTAATAACCAGAGCTCTTTATCCACTGGCCCTGCACTAGCCGGCTCAGGCTGGCTGTGTATCGGGCTGCTCTGGGGCTCCGTGTCTGCAGGTAAAAGTAGCTCACCTTGGTAAGTTGTTTCGACTCCAGCAGGACCAGGAGAGAGGGGAGGCTGTGTGAACACTAAGACTGTCTCTTCCAGCAATGGAGGGCGGGGGTGGGGGCCGAGGTGCAGGGAAACGCTCTGCCCCAGAGGAGCCCACAGGCCACCAAGCGCCGCCAAAAGTGTCCAAGGTGGGATTTGGGATGACTAGCCAGCCCATCAAGAAGCCTGCCCCAATCTCCATCAAACTGGGAGCCAATGTGAGTTTTTGGGACTCCTAGGGGTTGGTGGATGTGTGTGTGGAGTGGATGGAATGTATGCACAGCCTTATTGGGATGGCGGGATGGTTTTTTTTATTTGTAATTCAGTTTTTTTTTTTTTTTTTATGTGAGCGCATGTTGGGTTGAATTGTTCCCAGAAAATGTCTCATGTGGCAGAGGTTTTTGTGCTCTGCTTAGTTCTGTTCTGAGTTTAATGCAGCTGTACCATAAATAGGATGTGCGTCTGTCTCTGTCACAGAAACCCAAAGAGCCTGTCCCGGTTCTGCCATCCAAGAAACCTGCTCTTGCTGCAGTATTCAATGAGGATGATGATGTGAGTAATAGCACACACACCAGCACAAGCAAATATGTGTGCACTCACTCTCTCTCTCTCACACACACACACACATACACACACATGCTGTATGGTAACAGTCCTGTCCTCCCCTCACAGAGTGAACCAGAGGAAATGCCCCCAGAGGCCAAGATGAGAATGAAAAATATTGGCAGGTAAGAACTTGGCGGGTGTCTGGACACAGTCATTGTGTCCGTACATGTCATACTCAGCCTGTCTGTACCTCACACAATAAGTGAGAGTGGCTGTGTTTCAAAGAGTCTGTTTGATGGCTTCATATGCCCCTGCTCCTGAAACACAGGGCCTTGTTCTTTTCATGGTTTTCCATATGTATCATATGTGTGGTAGCTTCCCCCAGTTGATAAACACATTATCTCAGTAAAAAACATTCATTAAAACAATTTAGACTCTTAGACACTCAAAATATACACTCAGACTCATCTGACTTTTTCCCAGGGAAACACCCACATCTGCTGGACCCAATTCATTCAACAAAGGGAAGCACGGATTCTCCGACCATCAGAAGCTATGGGAGCGGAAGTTGAAGTCACAGACGGATAAATAGAGCTAAAATTAAGGGTAGGAAGGGGAAAGGGTTTTTTAGTCTAGGTTCTTCTCAGTGTATAGATAGAACTCCTCAGTGGTTTGTCTCTTCACAGTGTAAAATTGTAAATATGTAACGAGACATTCATGTGCGATGAAGCATTGTTTTTTCTGTTTTATAAATATACTTTTTATGTGCAAGTGTTGCTCAAAGCTGTGTTCTGTCAGAATAAAATGGTTCTTCCTCAGCTCTTGATGGTATCCTCAGCCTTACTGCAGGGAGGCAAGGATCATTCAGAATAAAACATAACTGCTTTACAGACAATGTTTATATACAAAATAAACCAATTGGCTACTGTTTTAGTTTCTGTCCCACCCCCTTTGTGATTAAAAAATTGACAGTAATTAAGGCTCTGTTTGTGAATTTCTACAGTGTAACTCAACCCTGTTGTAATAATGTATTGTATAATAAATGCATAAAACCACAACAATCATTGTGTAATAAATACCTCCACCTCACTGCTCTGGCATACAGCTCAAATTACCATCTGCTGTTTAATTACAATCAGCATTGCACACAGTTATAGCACTTTCTGCACAAATCTGGATTTGTGTAATGAAAAATAAACAATTGGTTTTTAAGGGGATTCAGGCACTTCTCTATTTTGACCATTCTACCTGCTAAAAGGAACTCTTATAATGGAAAATCCTGATTACACATTGTTCCCAAAATGACAACCTTCTCATAGAACCTTCATAATGTAAATTTGTCACCACAGTGTATTTTAGCAGTAAACTAAATACACTGTACAACCAGCAGACTTTTACTCTTGTAAAGTCTGCTGGTTGGGTGCTATGCATAAAAGGACTATTCTCTCCAAAAAATGTCATAGCATGCCTACAAAATCCCTGTAGTCTCACTCTTGATGCTCCAACAAAGGATAAAAAATGAAAATGAGGTGATGTTGTGTTTCACCATCTCCATGTCTTTCCGTTATGGCATTTTTAATTGGAAAATGTAAAATGCATTTCATTTAAACAAATTCTGAGATCAAATGAAATATGTGATATGCACATTATTTTGTAATCGGCAGATTACTTGAAAATAAATCAATTACCTACATTTCATTTCCATCACTACATTCAATATCACAATGTGTGAACATTGGGAATATGAAAGAAAAAGGCAGAAGTAGAGTACTTAAGTAATCACCTGGACCATCATGTAGCATTCATTTTCTATTGAGCCATAGAGACTTGGGTAGCTTCCTATCTTTAAATGAGTTAATGCTAATAAAGGTACCAGTATAATGTAATCATTACAAGTATAGTTGGAGTCTTTTTGAGAGAATTTTAGTTATGATAACATTATCAAGATAGCTGGAACCCGAGACCCAGTTAGTAACACTAGACAACATTCCTATTTACCATGTTCACCTGGAAGGAACAGGAAGCTTTTTTGTAAATATGGTGTTATGAACTGTAATTAGGGTTTTTTTCCTTTGATCAGGAGTCTGGACTGAAAAAAGGAATACAATTGCATTTCTTGAGATAATCCTCACCACATGTCACTTGGCAAATTAACTACTTATGTATAACAACATAAGACTGTAATATGAGAAAGTGCTTACAATGGGACATAAAGGCCATAGGCTTATGGGATGTCAGCAGTTACTGTTGACATAAATGCTACCATTACCATCAGAGGAACTGAACACACAGTGGTTTCTTGTTCTTTAATTTGTCTTGCATAAAGCAGAATTATTTACACAAGTGCTGCGTGAAGCCAGATGGCACAGATGGGACCTCACAGCTGCATATTCTACAACACACAAATAAAATAAAGTCATTCTTCTGGAGGAATGGCCTCATTCTGGCCAAAGGAAACATTCTACTGATGGATTTAATGCTATGCTGGAGATGCATTGCAGTGGATGTCCAGCGTTCACCAGACTATGCCCTGTCCTGGTAAGATAGCGTGAACCCGATGAACAGCACTGACACCGGAACACCAAAAAAGTATACATATATAGAGGGTGTAATTTCTCGTACGCTTCAGAGACAAAAACAAAAAAGATGCACTAGTTTACTGATCTGATCTGAGAGTGTACATCGCCGGTATTCATTCCATCAATCTAGCCAGTGCTAGTCAGGTATCTGTTTTCTCCTACTCGCAGCATGGCCTACATGGGCCTGCTTGACTGCTCCTGGCTAAAAGTAGTCAGCTCTGTCAGGGGCTGGGGCTGGGGATTGTGTCCCCTGCTGTGCTGCTGCTTGTGCCCTGAGCGTTACTCCACCTCAGCCACGTGGGCCACCTCCACCTCCACAGTCTGTATGAGGTCGGGCGTGTGTGGCGAGCCCTCCTCCAGCTTGGGCGAGGTGGGGAGGGCAGCCTGCTGGGACAGCACATAGTTCACCACCTGCATGATGCTCTGGTCTGAGAGGGTGGACACTGTGGTGCCACTCTCCTCCACTGCCCCACCACCCACCACTGCCTGCACTGCCTCCACTGTCTCCTCCGTCACCAGCACAGTCTCGATCTCCTCGTCGGGCCCCTGGTGGTCGGGTGGCCGGAGCTCGGGTGGCAGATCGGGGGCCAGGATGCTGATGGCGTGCTCCACCTGGGTGCCCTGGTTGTGGAACTGTAGAGTGTCCTTCTCCAGCATGATCTTGCCTGGAAGGTAGTCACCGTGGTACTTGGTCATGTGCTTGCGCAGTGTGCGGGCATCAATGTGGGCGTCCTGGCACACGGGGCACACATACGGCCGCTCGCCTGTGTGGGTGCGCACGTGACGCTTCAGGGAGCGGGCGTCAGCCCATGCCACGCCACATGTCAGGCACTCAAAAGGTTTCACACCTAGGGTCAGAGGTCAGAGGTGAGGGCAGAAATAATGTTACAGCACATGCACCCATCCCTTAGCGAATGTGACAGCTGCAATGCAACCTAGGCACTACGTATATGTAATTTCCTTACTGCAGGACTACAGATAGCTAATTTACATTAATTATTTAATTTCTTGAAGGCATTCCCCCACATTGTAATATTAACTTACATTCAATTTCTTTGTGATTCGCGGAAAAACTCTTTTATTAGAAAACAATAATCTTTAATTTGCCATACATCTGTAGCTCTATTGTTTAGGTCAGATCTTTAGGTCAGTATTCTTTCCTCAAAGATCAACATGTTTGAGGAAAGGTAAAAACTAAGTGTAGCCTATATTTAGCTAATATCAGTTGCCTGTATTTGGTGTATGTGCATTGGTAAATCGGTGAGTTGCTTACCCTGGTGGTTGTTAATGTGGCGTCGGTACTCCCTCAGCTGGGTGAACTTCCTGCCGCAGTGCTCACACTCTCTCTCCAGATTCTGCTTCACACGACCCTTTTTCCCATGAGTTGCCTTTTTCACATGTCTCCTAAACAAGGCCTTCTCAAAGAACTCCTTCCCGCAGATATTACACCTAGGGAAACAAGGTAATGACATTTCAGGCATGTACTCTTGAAGACAGACAAGAACAGGGCGGAGAAGCAGAGGGTCACTCACTTGAAAGGCTCGGCCACACTGTGAGACTTCACATGCGAGTACCAGTCCTTCTTCCAGCTGTAGCACTTCCCACACACCTGGCACTGGAAGGGTTTGAGACCAAGGTGTTTGTTCATGTGCTGCTGCAGATCCTTGGCCTCATAAAAACTCTTATCACAGCTACAATGGAGAGATGGGAGGAGGAAGGTGTCAGTTAACAAGCTTATAGAGATAACACAGATAGGTTTGTGTACTGATAGGTATGTGGGGTAAAGCAGGCACTCACTGGGAACAAGGGAACCCGCGCACCTCCGGTCTGGGCTGGTGTCTCTTCAGGTGCTTACTCAGCCCAGATGCTCGGTGGAACGACTTTCCGCACGTTGTGCACAGGTATTTGGACTCACCTGTAGGGGAAAAAGCAGATGTTCAGCCCACCTGAACAAGTACTAAAATCAAATACTAAGCTCTTACACATCTTCATCCAAACCCTCCAAAATATCTGTATCAGTATGAGTGACACGATTCCACCAAAACCACTTTCAACAGATATGAGCATTGCTGCAGGCACCAGCAGAATTTGCATTGTGTGTGGACATACAAAGGACTATGCATCACTTCCACAATCACCATCTTCTTTAACATGAAAATATTCATGTAAATCGTATGACTATTTGGCATACATAAATAAAGAGCTTAACCAACCAACTAATACTATTAACTAGCTAATAAGTGACATCAGGAGGCTCTCATTGAGCTCACTAAATTCCTATGTTTATTACCATTTAAATGTGAGTAATTGCTTAGGAACATTTAAGAACTGCTGCAATATTTTGAACATCCAAAACTGCAGCATATCCATCACCTAGCATACTGTAGCAGATTTACAAGGAAACAACAGAGGCTCCACAAATTACATATTTTAAACAGATAAAGTTGGTATACAAAATACATTCACATTTATATGTTGCATTGATTAACTGTATCACATTTCCACTGTAACTGCAGATGTAGGCCTATGCTTATATGCTTTTAAAATTATACACTACAGTTTATTACATTGCAGTGTACTGTAAAGATGCATTGTTCTTAGTGACAAACACATGCTGAGCATGTTGAGTGAGCAGCACTGCCTGGAGCTGACTCACCAGTGTGGATGCTGGTGTGCTCCTCCAGGCTCCTCTTGCTGACGAAGGACTTGTCACAGAGTGAGCAGTGGAACTGCTTGTGTGTGTCATGCAGCACGCGGTGCATCTTCAGGCTGTGCTTGTGGGCAAAGGACTTTCCGCACACCCTGCAGGTGTGGGGGCGCACTCCCGTGTGGTTCAGCATGTGGATGCGCAGGGAGTACAGCTTGGGCAAGGTCTTTCCACAGATGTCACACACAAACTCCCGCTTGGTGCGGCCCTTGGCCTTGCCGTCGCCCCCGTCCTCCTCCTCAGCTGGCGTCCGGGCTGCCGCCGTGCGCTGCGTCTTCTGCCGCTTGTGCCGGGCAAGGTGGGCACGCAGCGAGGCAGCGTACTGGAACTCCTTATTACAGAGCTGTACAAAGGTAATCACATGTTCAACTCAAATGTGATTATACTGCAATATCAAAGTGACATCTCAATGATGGCCCTAGTGAATCAACTTCTCATTGCTGGTATCACAGCAGGTTGACTCTCATGCATACACACACATGCACACACTACTGGTATCATAGTAGATGGCAACATGTAAAATCAAAGCATAAAGAAAGCATGTACTTTCAATGTACTTTCTAACCTTTTCAGTTCCCTCAGTGATTTATTAAATCAACAAATGATGTAGACCCACAAATGATTCAACAAACTTAAGTCATGTAGTCTCAAACTTAATTTGTTAATCTGTTGAAACTGTGCACACACCTAATTCTTCCTCCATTTCTTTCAGTACCTGTGTGTACCAGGCATATGATCACACGTGGAGCTGGTACTTACGTTGCACTTGTAGCCTCGGGTCTTCTCATGTTTCAGCGTGTGCATAATCAGGTCGTAGCGGCGTTGGAACATGAGCCCACACTCTGAACATGTATGCTCGCCCTCTGTGCTGCCTTCAGGCCCCCCTTCTGCCACTGTCTCAGGCTCAGCAGGCCCTGTCCCAGACTGCTGCTGCTCCTCCTCACCGGGATCCGCCCCTGCCTCCGCCCCGGCCCCCCGCTTCCGAGTGGGCTGTATCAGCCGGCCCCGCTTCACCAGCCTCTGAGCCACCTGCAGACAGACATAGACAGACTGAAATCACACAGCCACCTGCACATGCAGACAGGACTGAAACCAGACAGCTATTGGCAGACACATACCTACAGACCCGAATTTATACGAAACATGAGTACACTAAAATGTGTAGGTGTACATGTAAATGTGAGTGAACATATGCATCTTTGGCCATATTACATTTATGGTATGGAAATGTTGAAAACTGGGGTCTAATCTCGATTTTGCAAATCAGCTGCATATTTTCTGTCACAGCAGTGCAGCTACCAATCCAAGATAATACCCAGAGGTAACCTTGCACAACAGCCGATTGGTTTAGTTTTCATCGTGGATTCTGTGCATCACCAGCATAAAATTCTGTTATAATAAAAATTGGTGTTTAAAGTTAAATGTACTTCCTTCCCATGAAACTTCTCCAATGGAATGGGAAAAATGGATAAAAAAGCTGGAATACATTAAGATATTTAATAAAAGAATTGGCCAGGCTAGTGTGACAACAGTAAACACATCTTCTCCAGAGTTACACAGAGTTTCTAGAGTATAACGGAAGAGAAGACAACATGATGTTCCCAGAAATACGCCATTGTGATTTTGCTAGTTTGACAACTTTGTCAGCAGTCAATTTGATTCATTAATTGTTTCAAAAAACAAAATGACAGATGTAATGGAAAAAAGGGAAATTTCAATGCTTTTAGAGCTGCAGATTAATAAAACTGGAAAACTATTTTCCATACCTTCTGGATAGCAGATCGAGGAGACTGTATTCCTTTCTTGTCTTGCGGTTGTCCCTCCAGACCCATATGCAAACGGACATACCCCCCCTCACCAAGAGAGCGCTGACGAAGGCGGCTTTTGTAGGTGTCATCTGCCAAACTCTCCTCCCCCTCCACTTTTCCCTCAACAGCAGGACTGCTCTCTGGAACCTCTGGAGCCTCCTCTACCAGCACCACCTCCTGCTTCACCTTTGCAGGACGCCCCCGCTTGCGCTTGGGGGGTATGGCAGTCTGATCCACAATCATCGCTACCTCCTGCTGTGCTGAAGAGGGCGCTGTGGCCTCCAGACGCACTGCCTCCGTCTTGGCCACTTTGCCTGGATCTACACTGATGATGAAGGCCTCTGGCTCTGCTCCCTTTGCAAGCCCATCAGATCCCACTTCCTCAGCTGGAATGTCACCTGCCTGGGTTTCCTCTGCAGACCAGCAGGCCGAGACTACAGCAAGGGTTTCACCTGATCCACCTTCCCCTTCCTGAATGACCACAGCCAGGGACTCACCTGTCCCCACCTCCTCTGCAGGAGTTACAACAGCCAGGGGTTGGTCTGCTGCTACTTCTCCATTGGGAGTGACCACAGCCAGGGACTCTTCTGACCCAATTTCTGCACCAGGAGCAACCACAGGCGTGGGCTCGCTGGTCTCCATGTCCCCTCCGTGACTGACCACTGCTTGGCCATCACTCTGCACTGTAACCACATATGCCCCACCCTCCTCTGCAGAAGCCTCAGGAGCTGCAGATGGGCCGGACACCACAGTGTGGACGTCTCCTTTCTGGTAGACCATAAGCCGCTGCTCCTCCACCTGCTTGTGCACAGACTCACAGATCTGCAGCACCTCAGACATCAGCAGGTGGCGTGCCAGTGTGGCCACTTCTGCCATCACGCAGAAGTTGAAGGTCAGACTGGAGGTGTATGCAAACTCCAGCAGGGGCAGAAAACTTGATTTACTGAAGCCTAGAAATGAGAGATAAGCATTTCAGATTGGATATCACTAATTGCAAAAGTCCACCTTACAGGCTTTTCTCCTTGCTCTCACAATTTTTAGCTCTTTGCTGCAGGTACAGCTGGACCCATTCATGAATATTTTGCTCACCTGAGAGGTCGACCACGGCCTCATGACTGGACACAGCCCCCTTTTCAATGAAGAGCTGACTGAAATAGTCACTACAGGCTGCCAGTACAGACTTGTGGGCACGGAATTCCTCCCCTTCGATCAACAAGGTGATGTCACAGAACTGGTTATGGATGCGCTGCATGTTCAGCTTGTCCAGGGTTGTCTGCCCATGTTTAGGAAGATACTGCTTCACAATGCCCTTACTATCCACCTACACCAAGCAACCAAAAACCAGGGAGAGAAAGATACACAATCATGTTAACATGCGGAGACCCTTGCCTTCATTCAGAGGTTACCATTTGATCATTTTAACAGATCAAGAGATGCATGTACTCCGAGACTGGAGATCTCTGCTGCACCAGAGCCAGTGACACAAACTCAACACTCTTACTGGAAGGAAAGATGTACTGTTTGGGCACTGTTATATACTGCCTCCTGAGCTGGGTCTCAGTCTCATTCTATAAAGGAAAACTGATGTATTTAAACCTCTTCAGTTCAAATCAGGGTTTAGGTCAGTCGTTGAACGAGTGTGCAAAGTCTCCTTAACTGAGTAACTGAGTACAGTGGACATGGTGGTTTATTTGTTGAGATACCGATGATGGTTGTTATATATCACAGCAGGGATACTAACAAAGACAAGCTCATGCTTAGCCGCAGCAGTGGGGTTCCTGGAGGACTTGGGGTGGAAGGACTGGGCCTCAGAAAGGTCAAGGTCTTCCTCCTCCTCCTCTTCCTCATCATCAAGGTCATGGGCAGCAGTTGCCCTGCGTCTCCCTCGTCTCCGCCCAAGCGGCACTCCCGCAGCATCCTCCACCCAGCCCCTTCGCTCCTGTTTCCCCTGGCAATGACTGCATTCTCTGATGTAGTCCTTCACCTGCTTTAAGATGCCTGAACAAACCAAATATAGGTTAAATGCAATGAAACTAGTGGAGCCAATTTAACTCTCATACCTTAAAAACAAAAAAACAATGATTCATTTATTATTTTCCTACAAATATTGCTGTGCATTTAAATGTTCTTTCACAACAGACTATTTAGTCATTATTTTCTAGCTAATGAGTTCCGTTTATTTACTAATTTCTTTTAGGAGCCTTTTAAACCATCTTTTGGAGTCTAAATATATATATATATATATATTTTTTTTTGCAGCTGCATTTTAAAATCAGCCATTGAAGATCAACGATTTATTTTCTCTTTTCCCAATATGGAGGATTCTAAACTCTCACAACACTATTAAATCTGAAACCACGCAAATAATTCTAATATTGTACTTTGTTTTAACATTTGTATTTGAATGAACTTCTTCGCTTTTACACTTTTTTAAAGGGGAAATTCCACGATATCTGACTTACAGCCGCTCAAATTGTATCTGCGTCATCACGTAAATTGCGTCACGATTTGACAACATCTACACTTCAATTTCTGCGTGCTGTGTACACAGCGAGTAAAAAAGCATACTGTTTAATACATGTAACAATGTCAGTTTAGTCATGCCTGCAGTACAGGAACCAATGAGGAGAAGTCAAAAAACCAACCAGTGGGTTAACAGGAGGAACAACATTCAATGTACAATGTGAGAAATGCCTTTATCTGCTGACAAATTAATGTTAAGTTTTGATTGACTTAATTAACTATTGCCAGCTTCATCTCGAATATTGATTTATAGTTCGTTATTAGGTATATGGAATTAATTCACTCGAGCTAATTCGGGGATTAACATGTCTTTATGATAAAGGCTATTATGATAATGGAAGCAAGTACAGGCTGTCACTGCTTCATGAAACAGTGGACTAATTTGCTGTCCACTGCTAATGTTAAAACGTTAAAAACAACAAAAGTAGCCTGCAAACACAACATCTTAACGTTTAAACAAAACGTAATTTTCTCGATCTGCTTTTACCTCTCCACCAGTACTTTTGAGAAATTGTGTCCCAAGTCTGATGCTGGTTGAGGTGCTCTCCTCCGGCTGTGATGTGTGCCTCGTCGATGAGTTCCTTCCGTCGCCCGGCCTGTAGCACTACTTCCAGTTCGGTGAACTCGTCAAGGCCTTTCTGCCGCCGCTGATAGTACAATGTCCCGTTCCGCACCACATAGCATGTTGCCGCCTTGCGGATCTTTCTCTTGGCATTGCCCTGAGTGCCCGGGGCATAAGGTTCCCGCTCGTCCGTCAGATACCGTTGGATTGCCAGGTAGCTCTCCTCGCTCGACATAGCTACCCTTCCGACCCTAAACAAGCGCTTATACAACACAGATCTGGCGCATAGGCCGAGGGTATAAGCCTCTTCTTCTTTGTAATGTTATATCACTAATTTCAATTAGTTATCACTAGCCATATATCAGTAAATACTCCATAAAACCACAATATTTGTAATTACTTTCCAAGGGGGAACTGCTGTTTTCGACCATAAGGGGTAGACTTGCATGGACATACAAAATGGCTGCTGCACAACCGGATGTTTCGTCATTACAGGCGGCACGAAGCACTGGATTGGCTAGTTAGGCTTGAGCGCTCTGATAAGCGTAACCTAATAGTCGTATAAGAACTGTACAGAGGTATTTCAGTCGCCATGTTACCTGTCTCAAAACCCGGTTCAGCGCATGTAGGGTATCCATGTGAGCCGGCAGTTGTCTTTTGTGCCACTACATAATGAGTGAATGATCCCTTTTGATATTGAACTCGTCAAATTTGAGTTTTTTTTCTATCCTGTCTATAATATGCAATGGATAACGAACCAGCGCGAGTTTCTCCGCTTGCCTTTAATTCAGCGCACCGTGGTCACAGTTGATAAGTTCAAATAAATTTATTGGACAAACCCGTACTGTTCATATACATCGTTCGCAAAAATTGTGCAACATTTTAGTTTATAGGGGATTATTTTTTGGCGCGTTGCAATAGGTTTTAAAACGGCCGGATTCAGTTTGAGCTTTTATAAAAGGCTGTCCATATTTACAGACATAAAAAATAAAGTACTGCACACTCTTAACATAGTGTCCAAGTATAATTACGTCATTTATTGCCTATTCTGACAGCAAAGTTGGTTGGCAAGGATATTGTAGATGCAGTCCCATTTGAAAAGTATAGTGCAAATGGGGTGTTTTCAGGGGAGGGGGGGGTACCTTTTTATAAAAGTTCGAGACCTTTCAGTACACATTTCTGCTTGCTACATTAAACTTCGATTTACTGTTATTCTTTCATCATTAGCAGCATGCAGGTGGACAGGAGGTTCTGTGCAAGCCTCCATGTATAGGAGAAATGTCCTGTAACCAAAATAATTGGAGTCATGGTCTTTCAACAATATTCAATGTTGAGATATTAAACTGTACAAAACACATGCCATTGCAGTCATATTTAATGATTTTTCATGCTTTCCACCACCAAAATTTTAAATGGCCACTTGTATTCACAAGCCACATTCATGGCTACACCCTCAATCAATTTGAAAGCAAGAAAACATGCATGTTGGCCTTGAATTGGTACTATGTATCTGCCTACTTCACCCATCCAGCCAAGAACATCATTCTAATGCAGAACTTCATTATAAAGCAGACCCAAATGAACTGCTTCCAAGACTTGAAATTTTATCAATTTTGATACACAATATAGCCATTATGCTTATATAAATTTACCAAATATTTCAAGTGATTGAATAATTTGCACTCACATTTCCTTGGCTTGTGGAAACAACTAATGGAGGTGACAAAAGTTTAGTTTGGCTAGGATTATGTTTCACTGTTGTAAGGTTGGTTGATTTATACACAATTGTTTAATGAATAAATTTGGGCTTTAGATTTTGAAGCCAGGTCATGTGACCTATGTTTAACTATGTTCTCATATGCAGCTTTTCTCCCTACACAAGCCTGTCGATCTTTGTACATTAACATTTTCTCAGCATCCAAAATTAGAGAAAGTTGGAATTACCAGAGTATGACTATGCATGCTGCCATTCAGTCTATCTTAATTGAGTGGCTATAGGCTTTTGTACCATTGCAGCACTGAAAAGACTCAATTCAACAAATCATGATTTTGAGTTGCGTGCATTTAGTGCTGAACAAGAAAAGCCTGAACCCACACCAGCCCTTCTAAGAATAGACTGATGACCACTACTCTAAAAGAAAAACAAAACCAGGAAAACCTACATTTTTTTTGCACCTTTAAGTTTATTAATAATTGGTGAACAAGCTTTGAATTTAGCGCTTTCCACCAACACGTGGAGCACTAACTTTCATGGGCTTGGCGATCTTCTGTTTAGGTGCAGCCTTAGCAGGTGCCTGCAGAAGGGGAGAAAATCAGCCACATGAAGCTGTATGACAACACAGACCCACATTTACAGTTGAAGATAAAAGGATGTCTAAAAAAATGGTGGTTCAGAAGCTGCTTTAAGAATGCAGTGTTTCAGTTCAAACCAAAGTTCGACACTAGCAGTAGCCTTTAACATGGGTTAAAAACTGTTTAAAGCATCACGTTTTATCATTTCATTATCTTTAAGCAAATATCGTCTTTTCAGCATTTTAATATTTTGAGCAACCTGTAAAATAATACAACATATATCCTGAATGTATATCGCCAAAATCTGGCAATTTGTAGTAATGTATACAAATAGTATTGCTGTTCTGAATTGAATCGACAGCATATATCAGTCTATTTGAATCCAGAAATGTCTGCCACATAGCCAGTAATAAAAGTACTTTACAGGCATACGCAATGAAAAGACATTTTATTACCTGCTACCTTTGATACCCTAAATGTATAGCTAATCAGACAGGAAGTGACAGTGTAATTTCACAGAGGCTGCCTGATATTGGGGCAGACTCCTCATACGCTTACCTTCGCACTTGGGGCAGAAGGCTTCTTGGTTGCCTGCTTGGCCTTCTTGGCCTCCTTTGCAGCCCTGATTGCAAACAGAGAACCACAGTTCATTACAGAACACAAACAAGTGCTCACACATGCAAAAAAAATAAAAAATAAAAACACCCCTTATGACATAGTCAGTATTCAAACATACTGTGGTGTATTGTCAATACCCAAACACCAATGCAGTACAGAATGTTCAACATTTACAATAAAAGAAGTGCCTATTTAGTCATGATGTGGCTTTGCCTTTACTATTCCAAGTTCAACTACTTTTTTTTAATTGGAATTCTGTGATATTTTCTCCATCAAGCCTAATTTACAGTCCAAACAAGATCAAAACAGTTGTAACCTAGCAGCCATGTAAGTCTGCATACGCACTCATGCTATTTGAGTGTTTGTTGAAATCCACATAGCTATGAGGAGACGGACATGATTTTGTACAAGGATGGTTTGCTGCCACTCTGAAGGTAAAAGACCAGGATGTAATATGTGCAATTTCATGGATCAACCTGTGCCATTTTACTTTCATGTAAGGGGCAGAACAAAATGTACATTTATGCGCTTTCATACCCTTCTGTCAAACATTGCATCATAACAAACAGCACAGATGCCCATGACTAAGTAGACATAATACATGTTGGCCTTCAGAATTCACTCCCTTCACAAGACAAATTGCTGTGTACTCTGTCAAACTGATGATGCCAGTAAGGCACATTTCTTATGACACCTAACACAGTACAAGGGTCAGGACAGAGCATGTAAAAAGATCTAATATAATGAAAACAACCAGCCATTCTATTGGGACCCATCAGACCATCAAGATGTTTAACAGCACCTCTGTGGCACACCAAAAAAAAAAAAAAAAAAAAAACACTTGAGCTCTGTGTAATCGGGTGACTACTAAAGCCATTTTAGAAAATCTGGGCTTGCCAGACAATTCTGCACAACCATTGTATAAAACATATTTTCAAACTGCTAAATTATACACTGATACCCAATATTTATATTTGCGTACCATTTAAATATCCAGAGTGTATTATGTATATTAGTAATACGTACAAAAACACTTTTTTGAAGAAACCTCAACACTTATTTTGTATTCAAGTGTGATTACATTATGCACACCATTGACTTAGGAAGGGGTAATGTTCCTGAGAAACCATAACATGTTTCAAAACTTAGCAACATTCATTATTAAATTTCAGTTTTATTCCAGGCAGTCAAAATATTGTCAAGAGTAATGAAATATTTCTTTTAGTTTTTGGTACTGGAAACTAAAAACATGACCGTGTCTATTACAGCCCACTTAATTTTAAACTGGCTATCTGAGCTTGATCAGAGGTAAGTCTGAGAAATTCCAGTGCTCTGTGCATTCATTCTGGCCGGTGGTACTTCCATCCAAAAACAATACAAAAACCTTTTCAATACAGCCACACACTGTAAAGGAAGGTCTGAACACATGGCAGGTTTACCTGATGGCCTGCTCCCGCTGGGCCTTGCGCACCTCAGGCTTCTGGTTTCTCTTGGCTAGGATTTCAGCCAAGGAAGCTCCCGTGATTGCCCTCTGGAACTTAACCGCACGGCGTGTGCGCTTCTTCGTCACCTCTTCCTGTAAGAGCAGGATATTATAGGGGATTGAGGAACCTCAATGCTTTCATCTTTACCTGATACAACTGTTGTATCAGTGGCTCCTCCATCAAGAGCACAGCTCTTCAAGAGCATATATCCTTAAGCAGAGCTCAGGGATGGAATACAATATCTTCTGTAATCAAACTCTGGAGTTTTACACTTGTGATTTTACTAAAATATCCTAAACTTAAGTGTCAATGGTACAAAATATAGCCCCATATCAATATTGAGTTGTCAAATAAATGTCTCAATTGTACAATTCATATAAACAGATCTGATAATTCAGCAAAATGATTTTTCAATCTCTAAGTCAAATGATCGATTGCTGAACATGGTGAATTTCCACAGAATTAGTGGCCACTGAAAAAAAAACACATAGCTCTCATCCTGGCACAACAAATTACATCTCTCCATATATAACGTTTGTATTGAATCTTATGTCAGTCATTTTAGCCAGCAACACCTGTCATATTTCTGTTTTGTATGCAGTCCAGTGGATGCCACCCACTGTTTCCTTCCTCAAGATAGTTCGCTACACCATTATCCTCCAAGAAAAATACTACTGATTACATGTGTTCCAACAAGCATGTTTTCACAGAACACAGGTAAGTTTAATGTAACGTTTGATGCATGGGAAGTACCAACTTAGCGGTTGTAATGATTATGATATGTTTCCATACATTAAGACTGCCAGAGTTGACAACATTCCTGTGGAACTTTGCTTTAGTACAATGCCCACTATAAAATGATCTAATATTATAACAACTGCTCCCACCCATGACATACAATTTCTCCATAAAGCATACAAACTAATGAGGATTTAAGGCATGCCAAGCTAGACCAGGTCGATTCCAAGCAGACCTCTAGAAGGAGAGGTGCACACTTACAGACTGGCCCTTCTTGTGTTTGCGTCTGTACAGCACAGTCCAGTTGATCTGTCGAGGATTCCTCTTCGATAAGAAGGCGGACTCGCATTTTGCATTCAGAAACTGGAACACCTGTGCGGGAAAAGGGTAGTATTTGAAATATAAAGTCCACTACGGTGTATTCGCCGAAATGCTGAAGCGTTTTTTGACAGAAAGGTCCCATTTGTTGCCTTAAATATCGTATTGTTAGATTTTACAACCTCCAACTCAATTTCGGTGTCGTCCCGAACCTACAACTTCTGGTTAGCCGTGCCATCAACAAAACAGAGGCTACTACACTAAATATAACGATAGCAAACTGCAGGGAAAGGACACAAGCAAGGAAGGAAACTCAAGGTCCGTCTTCATCATTACCTATCGCCAGCTGCTGAAAACGTGTGGGTATATACTGGAGAAGAAGAATCGTAAGGATAAGAAAGCTACCATTGCTCAGTATTATTTACGACAGTTCTCTTACCTTTCCGTCTATCCTGGCATATCGCCGGCCATGGCCGGGATATATTTTATATCCACTGAAGCTGCACAGTTCGACCCTGTATAATAAAGATATAACATCGTTACCGATTCAGATTGCTTGGTTAACTTGTGTATATCTTAAATGTGCATTTATTTTTTTAATAACCACTCGGATGTCCACGGATTTCTAAAACCCACTCACTTCATGACGGCAGCGTCGAAAGGAAGAGGAAGGAGGAATTCTGGGTATTATGGTTAACGAATTAACAATTATCTAAGAATAAAATAAATGATCACAGAGCACGTATTTATGTATAATTTTACAATAAAAACATTTTAAAATAGCTATATATAATTATTTTCCAGTAAACATATACAACCAATCAGTGTAGGGTTTGGTTTCTCTGTGACATACAAGCGGGAAGTATGGCGGCGACAGAAAGAGATTTTGAAAGAGCCCATCCAAAAATGGAACAATTTGAAGGTGCTGCATGATTGTAGTTCTGTGTTAGAGTTTTTAGCGATAATTAAGTTTACTTTGTATAATGGCTTAAGGCTTGAATGTAATACGTCCCGTTGTCTCAAACTAGGCTAACAGAGATTGCAGACACTTTTGTTTTGAAATGCGCTGGAGCCTCTGAAGAGCACAGCAGTATGGGTTTCGTAGTTCTGCAGCCGTACCTTTCGTACATTTTCCTTATGTTTAACATACAAACAGAAACTACAATTTCCAGTATATCACACAGAACCATGGTGACAGTTACTGTTGCGGCGACGGTAAATTGTGCATCGACAATATTGCAGATGTCGCCAACATCACATAGTTAATAGCCTGCAGCTAGCAGCTAATATTGCATATTGACTGATGCCTTTGTTGTTATTTGCTAGTAAGTTAGGTAGCTGACTATCGAAAATATAAAGCCTGTAGTCTATAGTTTGTTTTAGGTGTAGCTAAATAGCCAGTATTCTCCTGCACTTGATTGAAAAGAATATAGAAAATGACAGAAATAAGCTGCGAGGTTTCTCGCTAATAATGGATCTATCTTGTGCGTCTTTGTTGATAAACGTTAATTGGCGATATATCACTGTGTTGACAGCTAAACATTGCGAAATAGTGTGCTAGGTCATTGATTCGTGAAAAATGGGAGTATCGAGTCTGACGTTAGACACTAACGGTGAGTAATAGATAACAGGGAAACGGTAGCTTTAGTGTAATATTCTCGCTATTACGGTACTCACAGGTAGCTGGTCAGGTGAATGACATTGAGGGCATGAGAATCTGTAACTTGATGTACTCTGCAAAACACGGTGATGAAGGCTTTTGAAATAAATCACAAATGAGAAATAGAATGAAGCTGTAATGAAAGTATATTCGATAAAGTGATTCACTGTTTTGTAGTTGTGCAACTTGAAAGTTGTGTAGCTAGCCTATATGGACAAGGCCATTTAAAGTGGCAAGGGTCTGTTTATTTAAAATGTACAGTTTATACATAAGAATAAGAATAATTATTTTTAAATGAAGAGTAGCATCAGCAGTGGTCCATTATCATCATACCCAAGAGTAGTGATTGTTTGTACAGTTATATTATTGTAGAGTGCTATTAGGTATTGATGTATTTGCATATCCCTGTTGTTTATAAATGTGTTTATGTTCACACTGCCTGCAGGGCCCATGGTTGACCTGTCAGGCCAGGGTCTCCAGAAATTGGAGCCAAATTTCCCCTGTCCAGCGGACACTCACACACTCATTTTGGACAGGAACCACGTCATCAAGCTTGAGCACTTGGAGAAGAGCCACAGGCTCCAGCAGGTTTTACTCAGTTTTATCATTATACTGATGAGGAAGGTGTCCTGTTTGAATGTTAAACCAACATGTACTACAAATATTGCTAACAGTGTAGCTTCATGTCTAATAATAGTATACCTAAAATATTAGAATTATGAAAATCATGTGCAGACTGAGAAGTGAACAATAGATATGTTAAAGTTTAATGCTGTGTACTGATGTCATGCACAAGCTATATATGGTGATTTCTAGGAGTTAGCAGACTTAAACAAATTGTAGTGTAACTTAATGCATAACTACATTCCAAAGAGGCATGTTATGTTGCTTTATGTAAGCAAGATGTGGTGTGTTCACAGTGGTTAGTGCAGGCTTAGGCTCATTTAATGAAAGCTTAGGAGTAGTCCTAAACAGTCATTTATTTACTTCACAATGCAATACTTCCTTTTTTTCAGTTGTCTGTTGCCAGTAACCGCTTGGTGCGCATGATGGGAGTTTCACAGCTTACTTCACTCAAGGTACTGAATCTGCCAAACAACAGCATTGGATACATTGAGGGCTTGAAGGAACTGGTTCACCTGGAGTGGCTTAACCTGGCTGGGAACAACATCAAGGTAACAATAACCCTAACATTTTTTGGGCTCATAGGTCCAGGAACACTATTCAGGGACAAGCTCTGAAATCGCCAGTGTGTTTCCACTGACTTTCCAGAACTCTGTCCCAGACTTTATAGTAGATAGGGATTGAGGAAGAATAATAGAAATTTTGCTGCATGAGTGATTACTCTCTCTCCAGGTCATGGAGCAGCTCAACAGCTGTGTGGCACTCCAACATCTAGATCTATCTGACAACAACATCTCCCAGATTGGTGATCTGACCAAGCTCTCTGCCCTAAAGGTGAGACATTCAAGCCTTTATACAGATGGAGGCACATGGTGAACAGTATTGAAGTGTTTGGCTGTGAGTATCAAATTACATTGTGAAAGGAAATTTTTTGGTTTGATGTATGAGTAGACAGCTTTCATAATCAGTTGTCTAGTATATTCAAAATATCATATGATTAAGATTTGTCTACTGAAGTGTATATTGTAGAAATATTTGCCTAATATAATAGAAGTTTATGTCATTTTGTGGAAAGTTGTCTTTTTAGTTGTTTTAACTTTTTATTGTGGTTCTGATGACTGTGTTATCTCTCACAGACTCTTCTGCTTCATGGGAATATCATAACCACGCTGCGTGCTGTCCCCGCCTACTTGCCCCACCACCTCTCCATTCTTTCCCTAGCAGAGAATGAGATCAGAGACCTCAATGAGGTAAGATCCTGTCATCTCAGCCAGCCACCTGTTCATGATCTCATGTGTACTTTCTCATGTCTCTTCTTTCTTCTTTAATCCTCCCTCACCTTCTGCCTGCCTATTTAATCTTTATATCCACTTTTTGTCTTATTCTCACCACTCTCTCCCTTCCCTCCTCAAACCTCACCTCCAGCCTTATCCACTGTGATCCCTCTACCCAGGCACTTCCTCACCACCATGTCCGTTATTAACTGCTGGGGTTAGGCACCAAACAGTTTGGCACTCTTAAGACCACTGTGTTTTCGAGAGATGTTTACAGGATAACAAGAGATGGTTCTTGTAATGTAGAAACTTTTGGCTATGAGTTAATTCTATCTTGGTAATTAGGCATACACACGTGGACAAAATTGTTGGTACCCTTCGGGTAATGGAAGAAAAACTCACAATGGTCAAAGAAATAACTTGAATCTGACAAAAGTAATAATAAATAAAAATTCTATGAAATTTAACCAATGAAAGTCAGACATTGCTTTTCAACCATGCTTCAACAGAGTTATTTTAAAAAATAAACTCATGAAACAGGCCTGGACAAAAATGATGGTACCCTTAACTTAATATTTTGTTGCACAACTTTTGAGGCAATCACTGCAATCAAACGATTCCTGTAACTGTCAATGAGACTTCTGCACCTCTCAGCAGGTATTTTGGCCCACTCCTCATGAGCAAACTGCTCCAGTTGTCTCAGGTTTGAAGGGTGCCTTTTCCAGACGGCATGTTTCAGCTCCTTCCAAAGATGCTCAATAGGATTTAGGTCAGGGCTCATAGAAGGCCACTTTAGAATAGTCCAATGTTTTCCTCTTAGCCATTCTTGGGTGTTTTTAGCTGTGTGTTTTGGGTCATTGTCCTGTTGCAAGACCCATGACCTGCGACTGAGACCAAGTTTTCTGACACTGGCCAGCACATTTCTCTCTAGAATCCCTTGATAGTCTTGAGATTTCATTGTACCCTGCACAGATTCAAGACACCCTGTGCCAGATGCAGCAAAGCAGCCCCAGAACATAACAGAGCCTCCTCCATGTTTCACAGTAGGGACAGTGTTCTTTTGTTGATATGCTTCATTTTTCCATCTGTGAACATAGAGCTGATGTGGCTTGGCAAAAAGTTCCATTTTTGTCTCATCTGTCCATAGGACGTTCTCCCAGAAGCTTTGTGGCTTGTCAACATTTAGTTTGGCAAATTCCAGTCTCGCTTTTTTATGATTTGTTTTCAAACAATGGTGTCCTCCTTGGTCGTCTCCCATTAAGTCCACTTTGGCTCAAACAGCGACGGATGGTGCGATCTGACACTGATGTTCCTTGAGCTTGAAGTTCACCTTTAATCTCTTTAGTTTTTCTGGGCTCTTTTGTTACCATTCATATTATCCATCTCCTTGATTTGTCATCAGTTTTCCTCCTGCGGCCATGTCCAGGGAGGTTGGCTACAGTCCCATGGATCTTAAATTTCTGAATAATATGTGCAACTGTAGTCACAGGAACATCAAGCTGCTTGGAGATGGTCTTATAGCCTTTACCTTCAACATGCTTGTCTATAATTTTCTTTCTAATCTCCTGAGACAACTCTTTCCTTTGCTTCCTCTGGTCCATGTTGAGTGTGGTACACACCATGTCACCAAACAGCACAATGACTACCTGTAGCCCTATATATAGGCCCACTGACTGATTACAAGATTGTAAACACCTGTGATGCTAATTAGTAGATACACCTTGGATTAACATGTCCCTTTGGTCACATTATTTTCAGTCTTTTCTAGGGGTACCATCATTTTTGTCCAGGCCTGTTTCATGAATTTATTTTTTTAAATAATTCTGTTGAAGCATGGTTGAAAAGCAATGTCTGACTTTCATTGGTTAAATTTCATAGAATTTTTATTTATTATTACTTTTGTCAGATTCAAGTTATTTCTGTGATCATTGTGAGTTTTTCTTTCATTAACCGAAGGGTACCAACAATTTTGTCCACGTGTGTATATTTGACATTTATGCCACACCTCAATTCATTGAGTGTTTTTGCTTTAAAATACAGTTGTCTATTCATTTGGCACAGTAGGCTAGAAAACAATTATCCTTTAATTGACCAAATAAAGTAGCACAGATAAAACAAGTCAAATATTTAATTCAATAAATATTTAATTGCTTGTATTCATAATGAAATCAGACAGAAAATAGTCCAAATAGGATCTGCAGTTAAACAAAGTGATGTCTTTATTCCTCTCTCTTACATTGATGATAATATCTGTGAAACTAGTTTTTATGGGCCTGATTTCTTTTAATTTGACAAAAACAATGTTCACATAAAATTCCTGCCCCAAAAGGACCCAAACATGAATGACTTAAAGGATGTAGTCTGTGTTTTGCTAACACTATCTCTTGTAGTTACCTGCACTCCGTATGCTTTTGTTTTGAAAAGTAAAAATGTCCATTTGTAAATATGTAAACCCAATTTTGATTTTGTGTTGTGGGTTTCAATGGACTTTTAACATTGTCTCTGTTTTTGTTTTCATCAGAAGATTATATGAAAAATAGGGAGTAACTCAGGATGAGATGAACCAACTTTCTTTCTTTGATGTATTCATATAATGTACAGTATTATTATTGTTCACTTCTCGTGTCATTCCACACATGTAGGTGACACAATTTGTATTACACAAAATGGCCTTAGATGAGCATAAGAGCTGGGAGACAGATTTGCGTAGGGAAGGGTCTAAGGTTATATTATTTTTTTGAGTTTTTATAGATGTTTTTCTCTTATCCTCTGGACAACATAGATATCTTACCTGGCACCTCTGCTTGACTTGGAGCAACTGTCAATCATGAGTAACCCCTGTGTCATGGCAACGCCCTCCCTGCCAGGGTACGACTATCGCCCATATATTGTGAGCTGGTGTTTGAGCCTAAAGGTTTTGGATGGTTATGTGGTATCACAGAAGGAGGGGTAAGTGCTCACATTTTTGCAATGCATCCACATAGTCTTGTCTCCATTCTCTAAATTAAGAAATTATTTTTGACATTTGTAGAATGTGAATTTGGTAAGAGAGGCATTATAAGTTTCACCGTCTTATGCAATTATTATGTTGGCTTTGTGATCTGGTAAACCTTGTCCTGAGTCCCTAAAGGCTATTATTCCACCCTCATCATTGTTAGAAACATTCTACATGTGGTTAGAGTTAATATTCTGCCAGTTTTATCATTGACCTTCTGTCTGCTCTGCTGTGTCTTTTCTCTCCGTGCATCAAGGCTGAAGGCAGAGTGGCTCTACAGCCAGGGCAAAGGCCGCTCTTACCGGCCAGGGCAGCACGTTCAGCTGGTCCAATATCTGGCCTCTGTCTGCCCCTTGACCTCTTCCTCTGCCCTGCAGTCTGCTGAGGATGCCAAGCTGGAGAAAATCCTGAACAAGCAGAGGTAGGTGTTAGCCTGTCTGTACCCCAGGGAGTATTTTGGTACAGCTACAAGATAGAGATTCACCTAGAGATCCCCAAATACAGGTCTTCAGGTCTTTAAGTATAGCTGAAGACTGCCCACATTTCAGCTGAAAGATTGCAAGCACATATTCCATAGACTGCACAGAAAAATCCTATACAGGAATGTCACTGATACAACTGTAGACCGTCCTGAGATGGAGCCAGTCACCAATCTGCACAACAGATGCAGTCCAAAATAACACACAGGGCACTCTGTTACCAAGACAACAGAAAGTTTTTCAGCCTTGGGAGAGCAAAGTGTATGAGCTCTGTGTTTGAATAATTCAGCGCAGTGTGGATCTGCAGTGTGGTGTCAGCACTCTGCAGAGCACTGTACAGTGTGACGGGTTTGTGTGCGACTCTGCAGGCTGCACCAAAGACAGCTACTGCAGCAGAGCCGGAGGGAGTCCCCTAGTCCACCCTGCCCCACACAGCTTGATGTGGAGCAGCATCGGCCCTGCCACGCCCTACCAGGCGGAGCTAGGGACAGGCCAGCCACACCTGAAGCCCCTGCACTTGTGACAGGTACAAGAACTGATAACAGCACAAGTGACTGGCACACTCCTCATCATGTCACTACCAACCAATATTGCATCACACCACTGCCAGCAAAAATAACCAGATGAGGCCAATGCTTCTATCACCTGGAGCACTGCATCCCGTCACTCGCAATGGAAACACCCCCTACACTGTAACATCCACATACCCTGCTGCACTCAGTTTTGTCTACCTAACTGGCTGTCTTTGCCTTTATTTACATTTAATGACCCTCAACTTTAGGAAACCTCTCTATCTGAATCATAATTTCCACCAATGTTTTTCTTTATTGTTGTCTAACCGCTTTAGTTTACGTATACCCGCTGCTTATCAATGTCTTGATCTGTGTGTGTGTAACTGTTGTTCTTGTGCATCCCCTTGTTTTTTTTCTAGAACCTGCTGTGCAGGTTAACAGTTGGCTTGGCAGTGATCACTCCTATGCTGCTCCCATGGCTGGCTGCAACCCTTCGTCGGTCGGGGAGCCGCTGTACCTGGAGGACGTGCAAATAGATGAGGACAAGCTCCACTGTAGCCTGCTGTCATCTGAGTCCACCTTCCTGTACCCATCCTCCCCTCCAGGCCCACCATGCCTGGCCAACTCTGACAGTGAGGAGGAAGCGTATGAACCAGATTCCTTGGCTCCCCAGGAGCCAGAGAGAGAAGGAGCGCAGCCTACTCCTGACGGGAACGCCAATTTCCCTCCTTCACCCACTGACATCTCTGCCACAGCAAGCCAAGATCCACTGAAAGACAAGGAACACTATTCTCTGATGGAGGGTGGACAATATGTGCAGACAGATGTAGAGCTTGTCCTGGGAGCGTGCTCAGACTGTGCTGTAATGGAGGCGGAGCCACATAAGGAACAGGAAGTGGTGTCGCAGTGTAACGGAGAGGGGCAAGGTGATCCAGCCATGTCAGCCATGAGGATCCAGGCATGGTGGCGAGGCATCTGGACCCGACGGTTCCACCCACTGGCAAAGGAGGTGCGGTCAGAGATCCGTCTGCGCAGGATGCAGGAACACATTGTGTACCTGTCAGGGGAGTTAGAGAGGTGAGGTCACACCCTTTTTCCTGACCCATACTCTGCAAGCATGTTCCTCCCCTGTTCCTTTCATTTCAGCCCACCAAATTGTCATTAGCTGAATAAGTCTAATCCATTGTACCTCATACCCTCTCCCTCTAACTAAGCCTCTAATCTTTCGTGGTTTTACTGTCTCATACCTGGCTAGCTGTATTGAAATAGCTTGTATGAGAGCAAATGCCCGTAATGCAAGGCTTTCTACTTAAATGTAACTATGTGCAGTGCCTTATTTGAATCTCTGTGTTTTTGTTGTTTTCCATGTTACATTTGATCACACCTTGTTGTGGGGCACCTTGAGTGTTTTGTGTTCACTCCATGCACCAGTTCCCTTTTTTTCTTTTCATAGATTTTTAACATTTGGACACACAAAATCAAATGCTTAATTCTTTTTTTTTTTAAAAAAAAAAAGTAAATGAACAGTCACTTTTTTGTCTGTTTGGCTCATAAATATACTTAACCTGAACTCTTTGCCTTTATTTGGCTGTGTCATGGTTGTGTAGAATGCGAAAGCAACAAGAGGAAGAAAAACTGCAGAGGCTGGTGCAGGAAGAAGCAGTGAGGTTCTTGTGGCAGCAGGTGAGGTTATTTCTCTGTCACACATAGGCATGAAACAGACAACAAATACAAACTCTGTTTAACATCCTCCCCTCCCTTAACAGCATCTCACTCTCCTGTTCCTCTTGTCCTCTGTGCAGCTGCAGTCTGTGCTCCAGTGGCAGCGATCGGTACAGGAGCACCTACATGGCGTTCCTGGGGTAGGGCTGAGCGGGTGCAGTGTTGCTATGGGCCCGTCTGACCCTGCTCCCCGGTGCCCTATGCCATGTGCAGTGAGCACCTTAAACCCGACCTGCAATGAGGTCTCCTTCCCCGACTCTGGCTTCCAATCCACAAGCGACCCACAGGGGGTGCGGGAGGACAGCCTCAGTACTGGAACAGGGGAGTCACTAGAGACAGTGCGGGCAGGTGGAGCGGGCTTTGGCGGGGACAGTCAAGATGGAAGTCTGCTACAGCAGTACCTCTCCTCTGTTCAGCAGCTGGAGGAAGCCGAGGAAGGAGCCAGTGACAGAACGGGAACACCCTTGCCACCCTCCCCACTACCAGAACTTAAAACTATTGACTCCCCATCTGATATTAACAGGAATGAGGAAAAAGAGAGGCAAAAAGCCCAGCTTGGGGCAGGAATATGAAACATGGGGCTTCATATGTACATACTGACAATGTAGACCTATACATGTGTACAGTCATACCCACACACACATCTACATGTCCAAATAACTTCAGACCATCAGGTTATCCTCTTTCCGTGTCAACAGTTAAAATGCATTCTGGGTAGAAATAATTATAGGCTAATCACCAATCATATCTGCCTGTCCAAATTACTCAACACAAATTGCCATTTTCATTATTTATGAACATTACAAAGCCTGTTTTTGCAGTGTGATCTGTTTGCTTTCCTTTGCTGTGCTTTGCTATATTTATATTTTTTCATGTTGGTCTTTTGGCTACTTTAATGTTGATGTTGCAGGATTGTTGCAGGTCTTCATTCATCCATGCCTGTTTTGTAGCAGAGTCAGTTTCTCTGTTGGGGTTCACCTGTAGTTTTGTGGAAGCTCAACAATGACCCATGATATCTATCTTGCTGAATGCAGCACCTGTAAGATCTTCACTCAGTGTAGTTGATGTTTTTTCAGTTCAAATTAAAAACAAACATTTTTATTAAAACATCTGTTCACTAGCCCTCTGTTAATTTCAATGTTTTGGTGTTCCATGGACTCAAAGAAACCTCCTATACCCCCTCCCTCCAACCAGCTCTACTGGTTCTTCTCATAGCAATGGTAGTTTCATCAACCCAGTGTATCAAAAGTGGACATTTAATTAAATTAGAAATCAAATACTTTTGTTCTTGTGTTTGTTCTCTTCATGATATAAACATGCACAGTTGACCCTATAGCTCTGTTGTTGTGTAAAGATTGATGTTGATTCAGTTGTCATTATCCTATTTTTATGTGGTAAACCATAAATGCAATAAGGAAGCATGTTACAGCCATAAGATTGAGGGGCTGGTTTGTGGAAATTCCTGGGAAGTTTCAGTGTTTTCTTACATTCATTTGAGATATTTTTAAATAACTGGGCCAATATTTGACATGTCAATTTTTTAACTTACCATCCAATTATAGAAAAACAAAATATACCTATTGTCCAGTCTTGCACTTGTAACCTGCAGTAACAGTGAGTTGGTGTTAAAATTTTGACTACCGAGTGCGATGGTTCCCTGGTTTTTATTCTAACCACAACTACAATCCCAGAATCATAACAAGCTGTTAATTGTTCATAATTGTTACATTTTTAATGATTAGAGAGATAATTTGCCATTATAGCTATGCATGTCATGAGGAAAAAGCTCCTACATTCACATTGTGCCATACTGCAGGTAATTGCATAAAGACGTTTTAACTCATATGGTTCAGGGTGATTCTGGACACGACCACTAAAACTAACCATTAGGTAGATAAAGAAGGATTCATAAGTTAATTAACCTGCATTGAGTTACAAAGCAGTAAGGAAAAAAATCAGGAGCTTAATCATGTGTTCAATGACAGAAGGTGCACATTGATTCACCCCAGTCTATAATTTGAGCAGGTCTAAAAGCTTACTCTTTTTGTGTATGTGTTTGTAAAATTGCTGCTAAATAGCTAAAATGACAAATTATCTCTAAGGTAATGTTAAGTAGTTTTTTTAACTGAAGGGCTGGCTTCTGAAGTTCAACCGAGTGGTGGTAAGAATACCCAATATAATATGGTATATATAAATACCCAAAACATAACACAGTCTATAAAATCGTTAAACATACTATGGTTCTTGGTTATGGTCAACTGGCTTGTAATTCCCAAATTTATCGTAAAATCTGTGGCAATTGCGCAATTTAATGTTTTGGCTGTTGTGATCTACAATGGAATCTGCCGGTCCTGTTTTGGAAATGCTTTTTTGAGTCCATCAATCGAAGTTTGTGGGTGTAGCTTCCATAGCCGCAAAATGAATAAAACCAGATGTAAACGCATAACCGACCACTGACCAGAACCGAGCGCAGGCTAATTGGTAGCGTCACGGCCTCGTATTACGTCACGATTGCTGGTAACTATGATGTAGTAATCCGCAGCCAAGTGGTGGAAGAGGAGGTAATCAAGTTGGAGACTCGCAAAATCGAATACGGAAGGTACAGTTACTGCAATTTTACGATACACTAGGTGCTCTGGAATAATGCGACAAATGTCATTAACTTCAATTTACTGTCCTGGATGCAGCAATGTGAAGTGTTATGTTGGCTGTGCTCTTTAATTTCAGAAATGCTAGGCTTTGGTATCTTTTGGTCTCTAGCTCACCAATGTGTAAGACACATTAGCCACATGCTATCTTTTTTCGATGTCCATTTGCTACTTGGTGTCTCAGTATAAACATGTTAACGCTTCTGAATGTTTTAACGTAAAAATATCGGTCAGCTAACCTTTGCTAGCTGATTCAGGAATCATGCCGCAGTAAGTGAAAAGAAGCGCTACTGCAACAGAACCGTGTTCAGCTAGCTGGCGAAGCGCCACCTGAATGACAAGCAGCGTGAGAACGGGACCCATAAACCGATTTAGACACAGTGTCAGCAAGCGGAGATTTAATTTGGCTGCCGTGGTCTATTGTAAAACAAGGCCCCGTAAGGGTCTTCACATGGCTAACATTAGCTAGATAGTTTCTGTCACGAATGGTGAAGTAACGTATTGCAGGGATTATTAATGTTTGCGAAATATTTGCTGTGAACTACAGTAATACACGTTTTGACTATATGGACATAAGGTCACTATGGCTAGTTAATATAAACCCGATGAAAGGGGAAGTGTTTCGAAATAGGTATAGCTAGCTTACTTGCAAGTATTTGTAGACCTTGTATGCAAGTAATTGCGGACAGTATTACGTCTATTCAAAATTCTAATTTAAAATAAGTCTTGGTTAGTCGTATTGTTTTATGTAATTTTCATAACATGGAACTAGAACAGAAATTTGACGGAATGTGACACAGACGTCTCTGGTGACGCTTACATAAAAGTATGACGGCACTACCCGGAATAAGTGTATGTGAACTATATTTCCAGTTGACTTTTCCAGATTAAACTAATATTCCAGTGAAAGATATCTAAATTGCACCTGTAAGATACCAAACATGTCCCAGACTGTAGCAACCTGCTTAGCAAGTTTCAACAATGGACTAGATTGAAACTTCTGGCAACTATGGCCAGAGCTATGTTGCAAGATTGCGTAACCATCTCACTCACTTGAGAATGTAGTGTCAAACGAAACATTTCTTTCTGCTCTGAATGCAAAAACACCACCTTCCTTTTGAAACATTCTTGCCTTTAAACTTTGTTTATTGTTGCACATGTAATTTTCTGTTCTTTTTCTTCAGGTAGTCAAATGCAACTATTTAGTCCTCTTCTGAAAAACTACAAAATAGAATTTGTGGTTCAATGCTGTTTCCTGATGAACTTTATTTGAAATAAGATGGGTGGGCTGAACATGGGCCAATGTTATTTGGATCGATGTAAATAAGATGAGCTGGATCTGACTCGTGAAACACAAAAATTAGACTACCTAAACTGATATCAGCAAAGTAGAATGACAATGAATTTTGGCTCATGTGTATGTTTTAGGGACTTTATTGATTGGACGATGATCAGTTGTCGACCTGACTGATCCATTATTTTACTGCCCTCTGTATCTCTTCTCCTCTAGTGCGTTTCTTGGATTCCCTGGTGCAAGAAGATTAGGGATGGAATCATACGCTCACCATGGTGACAGCAAGCTGAGACTTTAACTTGGAAGATGGCAGTGGGGGCCACTGAGGCTTTTGACAATGTGGGGAAATTTGTCCAAGTACAGCCCTTTGTTCCTCCTGCTGGCGCTGTCGGGGCTCATCCTGCTTCTCCGCAACATCCAAACCCTGGAGGTGAGGCTGATCGATCATAAGAGCTATGTTAGCTGATCAAGGGGGATATGGGCATGCCCCTCCTCTGGACTCTGTCTGGTGCTGTCATTTATGGAAATAACTGCTGGAATCATTTCAGATTTTCATAGTTCTATCACTTGTATCATAAGGGCAGAGGATTAACTGTGAAGTGCTGTCTGTGGTCCTTAATCTCCAACAGAAATTGAATCCATGGGTAAAGCCATAGTTGATTCAAGCTCTGGGTTACTGACAGCATTTTATGGTATGTGTGAGGGCACTGTAGTAAACCGCCTGTTTGGTACATAATGAAAGGTGTGTGCTTGTGTGAATGTATGTAATTCATTCTGATCCACAACTGGCCACAGCTCGTGTCTGCACAATGGATAGGCCCTATAGACATGAAATTGTACTCTTCAGCTCTGAGTGTAAAACAATCCTTTAATCTAAAAAAGAAAAAAAAAATACTATCTTGAACTGCCTCCTATCAGTTTTTATTTTGTCCTTGTTAGGAACCTTATGCACACTGGAAATCTTGTAAATGGTTTAAAATATATGGATGTTGTTTGAAAGCTTCAGTTTAGTTACATGATATTTGTCCTGTTGGTTGCTTGGATTTAGTCACCTTTTGCTAGCTAGCCTTAGGTAACTGTTGGCATGTTTTTTTTTTCTTAAAGATTATTGTTATGTAGAATTATTCTAATTTTTTTTTTTAAGGAGAGTGGCCAAGCCATCCCTCCTTTATGTATTTTTTCTTTATTCAGATAGTAGGATGGCTGAGAGGGCTACAGAGAAGCAGGGGTATAAGTGGAGGGGCTGGGGCTGGGAATCAAGCCCCGGTCTTCCACGGATTGGCACGTAGGCAGAACAGCTGCTCAGCAGACTGAGTTATTGGGCTCCCTGAAATATTATCCTTTTTAATCTGTCACCTGGTGTAACTGGTGTTTAATGTTTTCATTTCAGTGCAGTAACAAAATGTGGATGGTCCATTTCACCAAGTTTGTTGAGCCTGTATGATCCTCATTTACTCTTTTTTGAATTGTCAGATGTTACCTCTGGTCTTTCCCACTGTCTCCCAACAGAAGTTTAACTGTCAGACTGTGTCAGCACTCCACCAGCTTCAGAGCAGGCTGGACTCAGCCTTCCGGTCTGTAGGCCCATTGCTGGTGGACCGGAACCAAACCTACTGTGGCTTGCTTGGTCCAGACCTGACTGCTGATGAGGCTGCAGAAGAACGCCATTTACTGGAGTCCATCGCTTGGCCAGAACCCCGCCTGTATGCTGCTCCACTGCACCAAAGCAGTGATCCCTCCCGCAGCTTTTTTGTGATCCTGTCATCTGGCGGGGAATGGCGTGTGGGCGGGCAGCTAGAGGCGCTGGTCCACATGCACGACTTCCATGGCCGACCCAAGCGTCATGGTGGGGACTTCCTGTTGGCCCGCCTTTGGTCCCCCGAGCTGCGGGCGGGTGTTGCGGGTCGCGTAGTAGACCACCAGAATGGGTTCTACTCTGTGCTTTTCTGGCTGCCCTGGGCCGGGCCAGCACAGGTGGATGTGACTATGGTACACTCCAGTGAGGCTGTGCAGGTGCTTCGCCGTTTACGAGAGGAGCGTCCCGACCGTGTCTACTTCAAGAGCCTTTTCCGCTCCGGGTACTTTTCAGAAACCACCGTCTGCAACCTCTGCCTGCCAGGTTCCCATCCACTCTGCAATTACACTGACCGCCACACGGGGGAGCCATGGTTCTGTTACAAACCCAAGCTGCTGGAATGTGACACACGAATCAACCATGCAAAAGGTGGCTACCTAAAGAATCTGCTCACCAGCCAGGAGGAATTGCTCTTCCAGAGGTGAGTGATTTGATGATTGATAGATAGATGCAAAGGCCAGTTCACAACTTGTAAATGGAAGTGAAGTTGTATGTTCTGAAATGATAGCTAAAAGGCTCACACTTGTTTTAAAATCTGTTTGTTAATGTTTTACTATAGTTTTTGCATCCATCTCTTTCCCTTTATACAGGTATTGCTGAAACATATGGTTCAGTAATAAGCTGCAGAATTTTCTCCCTCCTGAGATGGAGGAGCACAAGACTTCAGTGTATTCTTTTTTTAATCAAGCATCCACATTGCCCTGGCAGGTCTGCTGCAGTTTTCTAAATGAAGCTTGTGCTCATAAAAGTCATATGCCAGCAGATCTCCAGATTGCATGTAGTGTGCAGTTTGTGTGACCAATAATTTAATTTTTCATGCGTTATGTCCAGTGAACAGATATCAGCCAGTTTACAGCATTCCCCATTGAGTTTCACAAGCAGTAAGAAACTAAAAACAGCCTGTGATCAAATACCATTCAGTGAAGTCATTTGGTGTGATAATAAAGTCAAATGTCATGTAAAAAGAGCAGAAGATTTTGTACAGAATTGGCAGAGCAGGAATTTATAGTCCTCAAAGCACCACTACTGCATGCAAAATGTTAGACGGAAATAGACAGGTAGCTTCTTAGAAACTGTTGTAAGCTTTATGAGTCCCATAGTTATGGTAAGTATTTATTGGTTTTTAAGGCAGTATCAGATAATATGCCGCCTTGTTTCAAAATGCACGTGGTATGTCAGCACTCACAGCCCCAGCTCTGCACTAATCTGTCCACTTATGTGTGCTGCCTTCATTCATTATTCATGAACTAAACTTTAACTCTTTCAATATACCATATATACTAATCTTGAGTGGAGGGGAGTGTGGTGTATGTAAAGTTGGAAGATTTAGCATACTGGTGTGTGCCATCTCAGAGTTGAGAAGCTGTGTGTGTTTGATGAACAGAGTAGTTATTGTGTTTTTCATTTGTGTTTTTTGGACTGTGGTTACACTTTGAAGTGATACAAATGCTCACTTTAGCTGAGCTCACAGGCACATGCACAGTTTATCAATAGACTGACAATATATAGACACAGATCCAAACATTTTTGTTTTTCACCGGCATTGTATGCAAGACCTCTGGTTGCCACGCCTCATCATAACAGATGGGAATCTCGAAGATTAATATATTTTGGTAACTTCCTTCTAATCATTCCTTCTAATTTTGGTTGTTAAGTACCTCCTTACAGTGAAATTAAGCACATTGTTTCAACATGAATCCACTGGGTGTTATTTACCTTAATATTCAGTTTATTAGTGATGTCATTCACCCTTGCCTTGACGTTGCAAATAAAAGTGAGGTTGCAAAGTTCATGTGGATGTGACAAATCTTATCCATTCAGCTCAGATGAAAATTCAGTCCATATGCCTGGATAAGTACCATATATGAATATGCAAGCATACAATTCAAGGTAGTTTAAATAGAAAAGAAATGCAACTGAATGTTCAGATTCCACATGACTGTTAATCATTTGTGTTGATTCCGACTGCAGTATAAACCTAACATTGACTGTACTTTGGACCAGTAGGATTGATTTTGTAAACAAGTTTATGGTTGCTTCATTTCATTTTTGAATATCAGACAAAAATGTTATCCATACTTACTGTTGTATTTATTTGTAAATATGTAGTTGCTACATATTAATTTACAAAAAAGCATTAATTTGATGCATTTGAGTTATATATTTAAGTAGGAGTGAACTTTTGCATTATGTTGTATAATGTGGGGTTTTCCTCAGTTAGGTCCAGACTGAGAGACTGCCATGGTTCTATACATTACTCTCATGACTTGTCAGGAACCTCATAGGCAGTTTGAGATGAATGTGTACATATTTGTTTTGCAAAAAAATATATTGGGATGGATCATAAGTATTTGTTTAGCAAAAAACAAATACTTGGATGGATCACGAGTAAGAGCAGTTGGAGCTGATGGGGGGAAAACCCAGTGTTGCCAACATGTATTGCAGAAGGAGAAGTTGTTTGATGAAGTTTTTGGATGGTATATTCTTCTAAAAGCTCTGTCAGTCTGTCTAGTGATTTTTCACTGGAATGGAGAGTCATTGTGATTGTGCCAAGTGTGACTCATAACTGGCTGTAGCACAGCCCATGGAAGGAGAGTATGAGTCATTAGGGTTCTCTCTAACTCATCAAACAAGAGGCTGTCCTGATCACTCCGTTCTCAGCTGTGCATGAAATGTCCTTTACTGTAGTGCTTAGCTAGAACTGAATGAACAGTGCATGTTTTACCAACTGTGTGTGTGTGTGTGTGTGTGTGTGTGTGTGTGTGTGTGTGTGTGTGAGTGTGTGTGAGTGTGTGTGTGTGTGTGTGTTTCTTTTTGGCATATGTGTTGAACAGGTATGTGGGACACCAAGTCTCTAATATTTGCTCCTTTTCTTTTCAGTGACATAAATATTAAGGTTCCTATACAAGTATCGGGGTCGGACCGTGTGATTGTGCTACCAGAAAGAAGAGGTAGAGCAAATGTGCTTTCTGCACATCTCTTTATGATTGTAACATTGTGCCTTGACACTGCTGCCCAAATAGTTAGACCATCAAGTCTCTGTGTGGCTATATTATCATTCACCTTTGCCCACACAGACAACATATTGACATTGATTTACAATCAGCTGTCTCCTTTGCAGCATTCTTTAAACAAAAGCATTATTATGTTTTAGATATAGCTAGACTTGTAATGATATGATAATACTTGTTTTCATTTGTGGTTTTCCATGTTAGAAAAAGTGTACCTTGAGAAGACTGTGAATGCAGATGCAGCCATGTTCAGGCCCTCAGGATTCTACTATCAGGATGCATGGCATGCACTTGGAGGCCTGTCAGTGCAGCAGTTTAATGAGACTTCAGCCATCACAGAGTGTCTTCAGGGGAAGGTGGTACACATGTATGGGGACTCTACTGCACGCCAGTGGTTTGAGTACCTCAATGCCTTTGTCCCAGGTAAATCTATCCTGACATATCTACCTCATAGAACCTGCATAGACCTGGTATTAGGACTTATATGAGCACAATAACCAGACTTTTGTCTAGTCAAAGTACAGTGTGTCTGCATATACTCTAAATTTCCCCTATCCTGTGTCCAGATTTTATTCCTCCCTTTCCCCCAAAAAAAAACAAAACATTTTTTTCACTGGGCCATTGCCAAAGTCAGCGTTTTCTCTATGCAGATCTGACCCTCCTCCTGTATGAGAAAGTTGGAGACTCTGCATGAACACTCACAATATCAGCTATGAATAAGCAGGGAAATACACACCCACATAGAAATTTCCACTATGGTGAAGAAGGGACCTGTTTCATTGTAATTTAATTATGTTATGCAGTGGTGATGTAGCCTGCATGGTCCATCTTACCAAAATGTACTGTTTAAAAAGGAAACTGGCATTACAAGTGAAACGATACAAAGCACAGCAACATTTATTGTATGTTCTTTGGTGCGCACAGTGGTGTGTGGGCTTTTATATTATTTATATTTTATATGATGCTACCGCATAAATGTATGAAACCTACAAGGTGATTCCAACTTACTGGACACTTTCAGGAGTCACCATTTCTTGTTTGTGGGTAATATCTTTGTGTAGCCTGTGTATGCATTTTTAGCAGTAAGTGGACAGGCGATTGATCTTATGGTCATGGCTGATTGCCTGGGTGCTGGAAGCAAAGCTGTGTTTATAACCTGATTAATGCAATAATATGGTTATTCCCATATTGGTTTATGTTACTGTAGTTAGTGTAGAACATTTGTTGTCCTCTGTATTTGGCAGGCCAATTGATTGTTTCGGTTATTGGTATGGCTGGGCAAAGGTGTGACCATTTGGATTTTAAAATAGTTGATCTAACAAATGAACTGCAGTGTGGTCTGTGACCCATAGTTTGTGTAACGCTGGCCTAGTTTACCAACCACTCCACCTCAAGTTTCAGTTTCTTTCATCAGTTAACCACCAGCACATGTTGTCAAGTGGATTTTTTTTTAAAGCAAGCACGCCTGTCATTGTAATGCGCATTGACTGACAAAAAAAAAAAGACTGCTCGACTTGAAGAATCTCAGTCGACTGACGGGTCTCCGACCGATGGTTCAACTTGTCAAATTTCAGGGGGCAGCCCAAGTATATGTGGTATTAGATCATGTGTCTTCATTGAATCACTATTTCTCCTCACAGATCTGAAGGAGTTTAATTTGGGGAGCCCCAAGAATGTAGGCCCGTATCTGTCCGTGGACAGTGAGCACAACATCCTGCTGAAGTACCGCTGCCACGGGCCACCCATCCGCTTCTCCACGGTGGCAGCCAGTGAGCTGCGCTACGTGGCCAATGAGCTGGCGGGCCTGCCAGGTGGTCCAGACACAGTCATACTGGTGACCGTCTGGTCACACTTCAGCACTTTCCCTGTGGAAGTGTACATCCGCAGGCTGCGGAACATCCGCCGCGCCATACTGCAGCTGTTGGACCGTGCCCCCAAGACGCTGGTGTTCATCAGGACAGCCAACCTGCAGGCTCTGGACCCTGAGGTCAGCCTCTTCAACAGTGACTGGTTCTCACTGCAGCTGGACACCGTGCTGCGCGCCATGTTCAAGGGCCTGCCCGTGGTCCTGGTGGACGCCTGGGAGATGACCCTCGCTCACAGTCTCCCACATGAGCTCCATCCCCAACCCATCATAGTCAAGAACATGCTCAACGTCTTCCTCTCTCACATCTGCCCTGACAGGAAAAAGCACTGAGATAGCCATTGCAGAGAGAGGGAGGCAGATTGAAACCTTGAGCAAAAAGGTGTTGTCAGGCCTACACATCGATCTGTTTGGATTGATTGATCTTGTGCTTTTTATGACGTGTGTATGAAGTGTGTAAGGATCGGTGAACTTAGGGCAAGTCATTTAGAAGTGACTGATAGTTGGAAGAGTGTTCAGTTGGGTCCTGAATCATCCCTACCTTTGTGACATCATGTCAGTGTCCCCACCTGGTGTGTCATTGCTGTATAAACAAGCTCTGAGCAAATAAAGCAATCACCAGTGTGTCACTGGCAGATGAGGGAGAGATGGGTGGACAGAGTAAAGAGTACGGAGATATGAAGTGACTTTGTTTTACAATGAAATTAATCTGGTATGCTCACTTAAACTAATACCAACTTTTTACTTTTACAAGCTCTGAATGGTAGGCCATGCTAAGGCTGGTCATTGAAGTAAAAGAAAATAAGCAATGTGTGCACTGAACAGACAGAACAGCCATGCTTTTGAAACGGACATTCTCAGAAAAGGCAGGAGCACTGCCTTTTACGTCTTGCAGGAGTTTGTTCCCCTCTGATAGGTGTCATTTATACACGACTACTGTTCTTTTCTACTGCTGAAAAAAAAGCATTATAGTTCTTGTTTTGGATTTGAGTTACCTCAGTGTCACTAGCCAAGCCTGATGGTGTTGGAATGCATCAGAATACCACCAAGGACTCCCATGGGTCCACTCCAATTCTGAAAGGTACTTAAGTGGGAGATGGTCAGTATGATGATGTGATGGGACCTTCATGATCAGGAACTCCAGGGTCTGTATGCATTAAGTGAGAGAGCTGATCTTTTTTTTTTTTTTTTTTTGTAAACCCATTATGGGTACATTTATGGTATAAACAGGGGGAACCTGCTCCTAGACCTTCACTCCTGCTTCTTTATGATCGCAGGCTCTGGAGCCTTGGTATGTAAAGCAGGGTTGGGCAGCCCTGCTGCTGGAGGGCCATGTCTTCATTGATACATTTATTGATAAATATCTTAAATGACCACTTCAGACTGTTTCCATGTCTCAGTATGAAAATTTTAAGATGGTCTAATCTACCAGTGAACTGGCATTGGTGAATAATTAAGAGTGTCTATGGCCGAAGCCAATGCAGCATCTAGCATCAGGTTCTCCACCCCTGTTGTAAAGCATGCGTACACACATTTGTTAATGAAATAGTTGTGTCTGCATAAATACAAAAACACAGATTGAGAAACATAGAATACACCATTGCATAAACTGCAAGTATTGCCATATGTGTGGTATAGCAGACACATTACACACAAATATGTGAATGTATTGAATATAAAATAATGCTTGAGGTAATTATTATATGGTTATTACATACTATGGCCTTCTGTATCATACCACAGCCCCTGTATGATGCAACACGAAACAGGTACAACACATATACTTCTCCGGTATGTTATTCCACTTATTAATTGCCTGATATTACAAAGCAAAAATGGGGTTACTGTTGCCAAATTGAATTTTTGATTTCATAAAGTTTTTGGTGTTGTTATGCTACTGTGTTCATAATTCAAATAAACTGCAGATCTGTAGCAGTCTGATTGCATTCTGAGTCACAAACCCATCCCCATGTATCTCATTATTGTGGATGGCAGACAAAAATACTACCCCCAACTGTTTCTTAATTGTTGCTTAATTGAAATGGAAGTAATGTTTTAAAGACCATACAATATTTTATATTACTTATAAATTAGACCCTGGGTCAGTCAATCAATTGCCTGAAATCCAATTGAGCAGGGGCTTCACTTGCTGAAAGACCAAACAGAGAAAAAGCCTCCAAAACAAGAAAGAACTGAAGATGGCTTTTAGTGCAGGCCTGGCAGAGCATCACCAGGGAAGATACCAAGCAGCTAGTGATATATGAATAAAAGGCAATCAGGCAGACATAGATTGCATATGTTGTACAATCAAATATTAAACATGATGACTATATTTAAATGTACACTCACCAAACACACTATTAGGAACACCTGTAAACCTATGCATTCATAAAATTATCTAATCAGCCAATCATGTGGCAGCAGTGTTGTGCATAAAACCATGCAGATACGGGCCAACACCTTCAGGTAATGTTCACATCAACCATCAGAATGGGGAAAATTGCAATCTCAGTGATTTCGACCCTGGCATGACTTTGCCAGACAGGCTGGTTTGAGTATTTCTATGCTCATCTCCTGGGATTTTCACTCACAAGAGTCTCTAGAGTTTACTCAGAATGGTACGAAAAACAAAAAAGCATCCAGTGAGTGGCAGCTCTGCGGACGGAAACGCCTTGCTGAGAGAGGTCAATGGAGAATGGCCAGACTGGTTTGAGCTGACAGAAAGGCCGCGCTAACTCCGATAACCTCTCTGTACAATTATGGTGAGCAGAAAAGCATCTCAGAAAGCACAACAGGTCGAACCTTGAGGCAGATGACTACAACAGCAGACCACATCAGGTTCCACTTCTGTCAGCCAAGAATAGAAAGCTGAGGCTGCAGTGGGCACAGGCTCGCCAATACTGGGCAGTTAAAGACTGGAAAAATGTAGCGTGGGCTGATGAATCTTGAATGGCTACTTCCAGCATGATAATGCATCATGTCACAAAGCAAAAGTAGTCTCAAACAGGTTTCTTGAACATCACAATGTTTTGAACATCTTGTGGGATCTATGCAACAAAGAATTGAGGCTGGTTTTGAGAGCATAGGGAGACCCTACCCAGTATTAGTATTGTGTCCCTAATGAAGTGCTCAGTGAGTGTATGTTACTTTGTCCTATTATTTTTGGTACCCTAAAATGTCAGGACAGTGTTCACTCAAAAAAGCTGAAGGTCCTTATTAGCATTATCTTTTTCTTCTTTTCAAATCCAATGTGCTTGAGTACAAAGCCAAAAAAGCAAAAAAAAAAAAAAAAAAAAATTGTCACTGTCCAAACAATTACTGGCTGCACTGCATATTGCAGGTTAGTGTTCGATGTCTTTTGTACTGAGCGCCACGTTGTTGCATCCCCGACTGATGTGATTTCGGCCGTTTGCTAAAATTATGCTCAAGAATAAGATAATAAAAATTATTCGAGGAAAAAAAGGCTATTTCAGTCATAAATAATACTTATTGCTAAGAAACAAGGACATAAACTTGACAATAATTACCGAATACACGTACTGGATCAAAGTTCAATCACTTTCGACCAGCCCAGTCGCACAAAGTTTACTAGATTTTATTTTCGTTTTCAAGAATGATTGAGGAATGGGATAACCTTTTTGACATAATGGAGGTGACTTGCGGGTTTCGAGTAACCAACCGTATGACATGAGCAGTGGTCCATCGATTCGTCAACTAAAAAGTAAGCTGTAGTTCAAACTTCAAAACAGGCTATAAACATTTTAAGTAAATCTATAGCCGTATACGGTAGCCTTTAACAGAAATCAGACTGTTTAATCCTTTGAGATCAGGAGCTGACAGCTACGCATTGTAACTATTTACTCTGTGGCCAATGTTCTAAAATTCAGAGACAAAAGTGTCAGGCTGTTCCCTTGAGATAATGTAAATGTTAAAAAAAAAAAAAAAAAAAAAAGAAGAAAAAGAAAAACCCATTCTGAACGATATCAGGGTCCGTGAATGTAAAATATGTGCGTTATGTCTACAAGTGTACTGGGCTTGTGATAGGCTGTTGAGATAGAGATAGTGAGATAGTGACCTAGTTATTGCGCTGTTGAGGTTAAAACCAATATGCAAATGTCCCTGTACTGACTTACAACCACGCCCAACGCCAAAATGGGAGGTGTTTCAAAATAAAAAATACTTCGGCATTTCCAGTGTGGAAGTAATGGGATTTTTGGAGTCACAACATATATCTCGGCACAAACTAATTGGATTTCTCCTTTCGAATTTGCCTCTTTCATCAACAGAGTGGTGAACGTAACTCGGCAGTCGAATAATTAAACAATTGAAATTAACAGATTATTATTGCAAATTGTGAAATAATAATTACAGAAATATGTCATTTGAAAGAAAGAGTCATTTCCGATGACACTATGAATGCTGGGCACCAGAGTTTTAAGATGATGACAAGCCCGATACATTTTTCTTGTTTCTACGAAAACACTGACCCGTCGTACTCGACCACATATTCAACTGGGGACCAACGTCCTAGCAGCAAGTGGAACAACGCGGCTTGCCTAAACGAAACCATTAACCATCTCAACAAGTTCGACGGTAAATGACGAAATATGAGCCTTTTTTTGCGCACTAACGTTGTTACAACAGTTACTAACGTTGTTGTAACACACACGCACACACATCACTTTGCTTGAGTTGAGCGAAACTATGCGTGTGAATTTACTCTTTTTCTCCGATTATTTTGTTACTTGTGGGTGAAAAGTAAGAAAGTATAAGCCCGTTTTTTTTGTAAGAAAAAAGCCTGATAAATATCGTTGAAAAACGTAAAATAGATATTTAGCTTAGACATTTATTTTTTAAGAATACACAGTACATTTGTTATACATGATCTTACATATGATCTTCACAAAAGAAGAAAACCATTGCTAAGCATAACATGAAAATTGATATTTTGCTTCGGCGTAAATTATGTGGGGAATGTGAAAATTTGCACCTATAAACACATTCAGGTACACATTAAGATTAGATAGGGTGCATCTATTCTGGTGGTATTCTGAAGATTTTTTTGTCATTTTTGAAGGGTTTGTACTCTTGTGACATGAAAAGCTGTAATACTATTGCCTTTATATACTATTTTCTATTCTAATACTATAGCTATAATACTGTAATACGTCCTCGGTTGTTGCAGATGAGACTGCCATGGAGAGCGGAAGTCCCCTATGGTACCAGGAGCTGTGTGTGAAGAACCCCGTGAATGCGCCAATCATACAAGAACACAGTGACAACATGCTCTGGAGCAGAGCCCATGACAACATCCAGGTGAAGAGGTTTCCTCTTATATTACAAAAATAATGTTTTATAATGTGTTAGAGATCTTTCAAAGTATTAAAGTAGAGAATTGGTTAGGAAATTTGTAATTATTGTAACATTTATTTGTTTCCTCAATTCTTAAATTAATCAATTATTGTTTTTCAGGTACTGGAGCACTTGGACACAAATTACACAAATCACCCAGGTAATGCTGGCATTTCTTGCATCCATATATGATATGAAATAGCTAGCGGATAGAAACCTCATTTCAACTTATCTTGCATTTAATGAACAGTAACCATTCAAGTTCTCATTATTATGATAACTGTACTTATATGTACATATGTTATAACATTCAATAATGGATGGACTAATGGTATAAAAGTAGTGTTGTCATAATGTTCATCACATTGGATAAAACATGAATTCCCATGGAGGTTACCAACACAATAACTGCATTATTGTTTTAGATCCATATCGATTTGAGCACAACGGAATAAATAAATGTATTAATTATGTATGTGTTTTTCATCTTTGCTATTTAGGGCTCACTGTTGCCTTGCAAAAGGGAAAAAGACCAGTGGATGATGTGATGTATCCTTTTCCCTGCCCCAAAAGACCTGCTTCTCTCTACAACAGTGTCCAGGTAACTGTGGGACTGTCTCAGTTAATTACTTCCAGCTAATTTTGCTTCAGTTAATTCATGTAAATAATGTCTGCAATTTCAAGCCAGTTAATTATTCTGTATGTATATATAGGATCAAAACAATTTGACTAGGTAATGTATTACCATCTGTCCTCAGTAAAAAAATAAAACATTTTTGTGTGAATCAACACAAAAAATATTTTTTATTTTTTTACTGAGGGCAGATGGTAATGTGATGGCAAGTTGATACTTGGCACATGCTCGCTATACAGAATCCAAATTCATACCTTTTGTGTCAGTAGCTACATGTTTGTGTTTATATGGTATTTGTGGCAGCTACTTGTCCTGTGAATAGATTCCTGATAAACAGTTAGTACTTTACTGGCTTTGGGAAGTGTCCAACATTGCCAGTGACTTTTAAGGCATTGTAAATAAAGGTATATGTTATAGGAGTAGTGTAAAAATCTCCACTAATCACATCTCCACAACTCCCAGTGACAGTGTTGTTGATGCTGTAAGTACTCAAGCATCTACCCATCTTTGATTTTCACGGATTAGTTTTGTGTCACCCTGGAGCCTGATTCTATCTCTCTTGTTCTCTCATATTGCAGACCCCATACTCTTCTGACATGTTGAAGGACGATTCCAGCTGCCCTGAACCATGCTGGTGCGTCGCTGATAAGATTCTGCCAATGGAAGAGTCAGTCACTCTTTCCTTAACAGCGGTACAGATACCGGAAATCTCTTCCCAGACTGTGCCCCTCTGTGGCACTATGCCACCATATATGGGCATCCCCACTGTGACCAGTGTGTCTCCTTTGTACCCTGCCACCAATCCTGGGAACAATCCCACTTTGCCATTCATCCCCCAGCCAGACCCAACTCCTCCATCTCCCCTGCCTCCCCTCTGCTTTGATGCTTCCAATGGAGAAGCCATGTCCTTGTTCCAGTGGCAGATCAAGCAGGAGGAGGAGAAGCTGGCAGGACTTCCTCCAGAGCAGCTCGTTGTGCAGGATTGCGATGGGGACACGTGAGTTTGGAATCTTATGACCGAGCAACATGTTCTACAGTACTGGGACCTCTGCAGGGCCTCCATTGGATTAGACCCAACCCCTGACTTACATACCTATTTAAAAATGGACCAAAAATGTAAAAAGCAATGTTCAGAATAAATAAGGAATTGCCTGATCATTTATACACAAACAAATAGAAATTACTTTTTCAGTAAAGGAAATTAACCAATCACAGCCATTGCTGTCCTACAAACTTGATAAGTCTAAGTACCATTTACAGGTAGAAACTTGTGGTGGCCACAGTGGACCCACACATGGCAAGGTAGATACCCTGTGCTCTGTAGGGGAATTTCTTACTTGTGGCTCTTTTCTGATGGATCATTTTACTTGTGGTTTCAAGGTTCCTTCACATTGCTGTAGCTCAGGGGAGAAGGGCGCTGGCCTATGTGCTTGCCACAAAAATGGCCCAGATCAACATGTTGGACTTGAAGGATCATAATGGCCAGGTGAGACAAGGGACCCGAACGAATCCCTAAAGTAGCTAGGGCTGGAGCGTAGGGGGTTAACCAGCATACTGACTGAAGCGGACTTGTGGCACAAATGCACCAGAGTGCTCGAAATGACTGAGATTCAAGTTACATAACTATAATTTTTTAAATACTTGTTTTTTTAAAAACACACAGAGTGCCCTTCAAGTGAGTGTGGCAGCCAATCAGTACCTGATTGTACAGGACCTGATTACCCTAGGGGCACAGATCAGCACAGCTGACAGCTGGGGACGCTCCCCTCTGCATGTTTGTGCTGAAAAGGGCCATGTGCAGACCTTGCAGGTGAGTTCAGACACACTGGATCTTAGGTCTTAGATCTCACTCACCATAATCCCAGGAATGTGTGTGTGTGTGTGTGGAGGTGGCGGAAGGTGAGTCTGTCACTGATAATAATGTCAGGTGAAACACACACACATATATTTCTTCATTCCCCTGTATGTACAATGCCATGCTTGGTCAGTGAATCTGGCCAGTGAAAAAATAGTAAATAGTACACAGGTGTGTTGTGCATACACTGTGTAGCTGGTGGTAAGAAGTGGTCACATAGACTTTCATATTTTGAGAGAGTGTAGGTGGGGTGGATGGGCTGACCTAACACGTTTTGTCTCTCTGTGTCTTTAGCACATGTCTCTCATAGTATTTCTTGTTTCTCTCACTGTGACTTTTTTTTATCTGTCTCTGTTTTGTAGAGATTTTGTGTGCTCTGGTGACTTCCTCATTTCAAACACAGGATCATTTCCTCTAACTGTAGAGCATAACTGAACAGAAAAATCCCCTTTCTCTAAAGAGGCTGAGAGTCCTGTTAGACCGGCCCCACAACACAAACAACCCTTTCATTAGAGTTATAGCCCTTCTCTATGAACTCCTCGCTGCATGCTGTCACCTGGCTTGTAATTACAGGGGACCAATCAACCAACTAGTAACTGACACTTTTGGTAACAGCATACCACATACTCTCTGAATTTTCTGTTTCTGTGTTTTCTCTAGGCTATCCAAAGAGCCATGCAAGCCATTGGAAAGCAGGTAGACTTGGAGACAGTCAACTATGATGGTGAATAATTCACTAATGTCAATACGTTGTTGTTTTTTGTTGTGCGCTTACTTAATCTTTGTTGTTGTTGTTATTTTTTTCATTATTTTATCATTGTTACTCACATACCCTTGGTTCCCATAGCAGTTACCAGTGCTTTCTCCTCTGCACCCCACCTTCTCCCCAGGCCAGACAGCATTACACACTGCAGTGCTATCCCACAATTCTGTGGTGCAGGTTATGCAGTTGGAGGCTAAGCAGCACCCTCCCCTGATGATGACCCTAGTGCCGAGAATAAAGCTGCTGAAGGATTGCATCAGCACACTGCTGCTGATGGGTGCCTCTTATAAGACAAAGGTAAACGAGTTGCTGAGCACTTCACAGCCACATTCAAATCCACAGATACAGCTATCCACATAAAGCCCCAGCTATTTCTTATACAGGTAATCCACCCACATCCCAGTCTATATGTACTCCCCATTCACATACACATCCATATTCATTTCATTACCATAAAGCACAGAACTCCAAAACTCCTGCATGTCTGCCTCAGCAGTGTGGTGCTTCTTTCTCTCTGCTGGTAGGATCATAAAAGTGGGCACACAGCACTGCACATGGCTGCAGAGGCAGCTAATGTGGATTTGCTGCGTCTCTTCCTGGATCAGCCCGACTCATTGACCATCGTCAATGACAAGGTCAGTAGCACAGGATCGCCATAAAGTTTCAAGAAGAGACTGCCTGCATATGCTTAATGCATGCACTGAATACATATGTTCACCTGTGCCTTCAATGGTTAAATAAACATGCTCTTGTCCATCCAAAACCGTGGGTGTTCTAGTGCCAAATTACATCACATGAAAAATTTGCATGGCACTCAACACCTTGGGATATTATACGTTGGAAGAAGCTCTTTGAAAGAGACAAACCTACCTTTCCATAAGATAGATCTTACAGTACAAAAAACTAATTCTAAATTAGACACAAGTAAATCATAGACTGTACAAAGATATAGTACAGATAAAAACCAAAACAATTTTAATCATTGCTTGATTGGAATTCCTAACCAGACATGTCTGGTGATAAACAGTTAATGATTGAGCTGTGTAGACAGAGCTCTTGTTTGTGACAGTTTTTCATTGCCTTTCCATACCAAGGTGAACGTACCTGACCATATGCAAAGCTGACATGTAATGTAATTAGAGAACAAAAGCTGTATTGCTTCAAACTGTGGACATTTTGTATCTGATGACCGTTTTAACAGCAATAGTGTTTTAAATATGATTTGTAAACTGTATTAAACAGAATCATATTGTAATAAAGCCTTGTTACCGATGTTTAACTACATTATGGATCCCGAGGTGAACAAAGATGTATAAAGGCATGGATGTTAATGCAGTAAAGATGTATGCAACAGAATGGTCATTATCTCCAATAGCAGGCTCTGATATTGAATCCCCCTGATCCCTGTTTTGCGGCCATACTTCCACATAGGCGTACAATGGGAACACAGCTCTCCATCTGGTCAGCGCCCTGACGGGGAGGGTTGCCCAGGCGGATGCAGTCAAGCTGCTTTTGAGACAGGGCGCTGACCCCAGCATCAAGAACCTGGAGAAGGAGCAGCCCTCACAGTTAGTACCAGAAGGACCCATGGGAGATCTGGTAGGTTGTAGGTCCACCTGCAGTACACCTCATGTACAACACAGTACCCAGCACCATATTGTCCTACATTTCAGGCTCTGTACCCCAGCTCTAACACCCCCCCCCCACCCCCTCAAAAAAAAAACCTGGAGAAGGCAGTCCTTCCCAAACAATCAGCTGAATTTTTAATAAATTGTGTAGTAATTTTGTCTGCACTGAACATTTCAATTTGGTTTTGCATTCATTTGCTATTCCAAGGTAACAAATAGGACAAGTGCATAACTCTGCAGCCTAGATTTAGTTGTGGCTAATTGCAGTACCTTTCTTGACAGTTGGCTGTAATTAGTTTCACTGGTTGCAGTGGCTGTATTGTGAACAGAGTACAGTACATGTGATTGCTTTTCTTTAGGTTCAGCGCTTCCTGAAGGGGAAAGGAGTCCCGACCAGGCCTTCCCTCCGGACCCCTTCTGTTTAGAACCACTGTCAGTAAGGCAGTCCAGTTTATTATGATCATTTGCTGGTATGAAGCCAGCAAATGCTAGTTGTTTCTGTGAAACAACATTGTTCACTGCAATGTAGTGGAAAGTAATTAGCATGGAAGACAGAACCTCACAGTGCTCTGCTGGACACCAGTATGTGAGAGAAGGGTGAGCTGGAATAGTCTAAAAGGATGTAATTTATCTAAATATACAAAGTCTGTGATTCTTTTCAATCATTCAATTTTTACACAGATCAGAGTCAATCTACCTATAGCTGCACTGATATTAGTGGGATGCTGGTAACTGTGACCTATCTTGACCACCCTGTTTTAGCAGCTTTAAATATATGCAAGTGCTCTTAGTCCGTTTTATAGCTGTCTTTGTAAAAGTCTTTGTACTCATGTAATGTACCTGTAACCAAAAAATCTGGTTTCCTTTGGTGTGTAGAGGTACCTCTGATGTAAATTCTGGTGAAGGGTTTTTGAAATAAATACTGGCACCAATGTTAAGTTGATGACATTGAATTTTGGAGAATGTCAGTGGTGAGAAAGAAGCATTAGTGTGGTACAATGAAAGTTAAACTTGTGACTAGACAGAAGTTATCTCACAGCTGAAGCAATAGTTTTCCTATATTTAGTTATAGCTGTTTGTTGAAATTGTATGACTGTCAAAGAATGATTGTGTGATTTAATGAAATAAACAGATCATATATTTTTGACATTTTTTGGGTGTCTCCAAGCAAATGGTAATATTTTACAGGTTAGAATTATATCACTCTTCATGTTGTTTGCTATATAAATGTGTCATTAAGAAAGTTATTTCTTTCATTTATATGGTCATGTTTCCTTTAATTTCTATTTTTGTCTGTTTTGTCTTGTCTTTGTCTTGATTTTTACTAGTAACTGAGTAGTATATGAATGTTTTCACTTGTGAATCTGTCAGTGAAACTGAAAATCTGTCTTCTTCAATAAACAAGATGAATGTAAAATGACCCAGTACTTTAGAATGCATGCCTATCGATCAAGCTCTAAAATTGGTCAAATATTTGACAATTTGTTGGGAGTGAGCCAGTTAGTCAAGTCTATTCAGCAGGTGCAGTCGTACCACATTTCATACCACCCTCTGAAGATCATAAATGCAGTTGCAATTCTCCACCACTTCTTGCCACTTGCTGGGGTGTGAAAGCCCCTTCCCTAGAATGTGGAATCCCTGTGGTGTATATATTCAGCCTTGTCAAGTCACAACTACAGATGTTACTGAGTTCTGCACTCAAGTGTTTCCACTCTTGTCTTCAAGGTGCTGAATAGCAACCCACTTCTGACCTTGGCCTGTACCAAGTGTTAGTGTCAAAGACAAAAAAATCTGCTATTTATTTTAACAACTATCCTTGTGGCCAAGACACATACATGCAAGAAGTACATTTTTCTCATCAGTGTTATCTTCTTGGTTTGGTCTACAGGTTGGTTAGGCACATGACTACTTTGTTGTATTTCTACCCAGTCTCTATTTCATTCTGAACTTCTTTCTGCCCTCTAGAGGAATTTTTGACACAGCAGAATTAATTTTGAATGCTGAACAGTGACTCTGAAGATCTTTAAATATTTATTGAAAATTTAAAACCTATTTTCTTTGAAGATTGTGAAGTAGCCACTTGCTGTGTGTCAACACATTTTGATTTTAGTCAATAAATTGTTTTCTCCCAGAAATATGTGCCTCTAAAAATGCACTGCTAAAACGGGGTTCCTTTTAGCTGTGACTGGTCGGGGAGTAGACCATCTGTCAGGCATTGACTGGAAACTTTGTAGTTTTACTCACTGCCTTTCCACTTTAACATTAACCATAATATTGAGATTCTGCTTTTTATTAAAGCTGAAATAATTTGCTTTATCTGGCAAAAAGTACATATTAGCTCAATGCTTTTAGTTTTAATATGATACTAAACTCAACAGACTGAAAACATATGTTTCCTGTATATATAGGTAATCTTCGCTTCCTGCATGAGAACATTTTTTTCGAGAGGGGATATCAGATTTGTGTTCCCCTGACAATCAGGTTGCAGCCTACGTGTGAGGCTAACTTTGCAGCAGCGTGGCAATGAGAAGATCGCGAATCGGTTTCTGGCAGTGTGGCAACAAGGGGAGGAAGAGGAAGACGAAGGGGAAGATGTCTGAGAGCCAAGGTGAGGCGGGAAACGAGATGCCGGCGAAAAAACAGAAATTGAGCAGCGATGAGAACAGTAATCCCGACCTTTCGGGTGATGAAAATGTAAGTATAGATTTTTACAGATTAACGTCATTTACAGAGGAAAACTGTCGGATTTGTGTGGAGCCACAATACTACTGTTTTATATTTTACGTTGAAATGTTGGGTTGTTGCTAGCCTGAAACATGGGGCCGCTGGAGCAGGTAACGTTAGCGTTAGCTGATCTTGGTACAATTTCCCGCTATTGTTTATTTGTTATGTTTGCTAAATTAGCTAGATGAACAATCACTTTTTCGCGCTATGTAATGTTTTGAGGTAACGTCAAGTAGCTCATTTCTGTGATTGGGCATGAAAGTCTAGGCCGGGAAGAAAATGTGCTGCTCCTGAGTGGTTTCCTAGCATGCTAGATATCAAAACATTAGCAGGTAAAAACTGGCCATGTTTTCGCGGTCTGGTGAAAAAATGGTTTTCAGCGCATGACACCATGTTGTCAAGAATTTTCTTTATTTAACAGCGGTTAGCAGGTTAGTTTACCATATTTTAGGCAATGATGATACCTGGTCATTGATGTTTTAAATGTAGCTAGCTAACGCTGGCCTAGATGTTTGTGCATTGTTTCAGTCGGGGTCCATGAATAGCTAGCTAAGGGCCTGTTAATAAGTATGGTCAGTTCACTAGCTAATGTGCAAAAGGTTGTTTTACTGTGTGTTCTGCAGATTGTTAGGTTAAGCTAATTAGCAAAGATGTTAAGCCAAATGTTCCACAAAATTGACTGTCCACGAAATTCATGTAACAAACCTGTATGGTACCATAAACAAGTAGTAAATAGAATTCGTCATTATAGACTATGATGTCTTGCCCAGTAGACTGTCAAGCCTACTATTTCCCTCCAACTCTGCAAGCACCAACTTCCTAAGCGTCTTGATAGACTCTTGGCAGCCGTGTTTTTTACCTTGTCATAGAGATGACTCTTTGGATGTATAGTGAAGTACATATTAAAGTTTATAGAATAAAGTAAAACTGGCTTGGTTGAGGTGGATAAGCTGGACAATTACATATGCATGAATGGATGATCAGGTATTCAGTGTTGACTATACACACAATACAAACATACGCAAAATCTTTACTGCTTACAGGTTGTCCAAATTGTCCGTTATTGTGACTGAGAGGTTATCGCCTGGATAACGTTTTTGTTGGTTTGCATGAAAACGGATCATAGCTAATACCGGCTGAGACCATTTTTAAACTGCCAAGATGCTATATCCTTTATAGGATTTGACTCTGCCTCAAATTGAGCAGTCATATTGTTAAACTGTAATGATAACATGTTGTAATGATTCATTGACTGTTTTGAACCAGTCGAATGATTTTGCTCACCACCGCAAAATACAATGATTGGTCTAATTCAGTCATGTGCTATTAACATTTGATAACTCGTATAACTCCAACCTCATTCTCCTATCACTAATTTACCACATCTATCAAGTCTGGTGTTCCTGCTGCTCCTCGCCATTCAGCTGCTGTACCCAGTGTGCTGGTTGATTCAGGTGTCTTCCTGTTCACAGGATGATGCTGTCAGCATTGAGAGTGGGACAAACACGGAACGCCCTGATACACCCACCAACACGCCCAATGCCCCTGGCAGAAAGAGCTGGGGAAAGGGCAAGTGGAAATCCAAAAAGTGCAAATACTCCTTCAAGTGTGTTAACAGTCTGAAGGTAAGGCCTCTATGCTGCTCTGTTCAGTTTTGGTGGAGAATGTGGTCACAGGGATGTTGGTTGCAGTAATGCTGCATGCTGTAATTCTGGTATTGCTGTGTAGTCAAATTGTTGAAATGTTTACTTGATTGACAGGAGGACCATGGCCAGCCCCTGTTTGGAGTGCAGTTTAACTGGCACAGTAAAGAGGGAGACCCCTTAGTTTTTGCCACTGTGGGGAGCAATAGGGTGAGTAAAGGAAAACACTCCATGAAGGACAGCTACTCCCTGGCTTTACAGAATTGGGGTTATTCATTCTTTTCAGTCTGTGAGTTTCAACTCTTTGAATTCCTCTGTTTCTGCAGGTGACCCTGTATGAATGTCATTCTCAAGGAGAGATCCGGCTGCTCCAGTCCTATGTGGATGCAGATGTATCCTTTTAAGCACTAACTTGCTTTGTGATCAGTCACTCAATCTCAGATATGGCTGTGTGAAAAAACAAAGGGATGGTGTTGTTGTTGCAGTGCCACCTAGGAGTATTTGATAGTAGATTAGGTCTGAATGTTTCCTTGACCAGTGCTCTGAATAGGCTGATGAGAATTTCTACACCTGCGCCTGGACTTTTGACACCAGCACAAGCCATCCGTTGCTGGCTGTGGCCGGGTCCCGTGGCATTATCCGTGTCATCAACCACATCACCATGCAGTGCATCAAGGTGGCTGTCCTTTGGGCGTACTGCCCTATTCTCACCTGTAATGCACCAGTAATTGAGTCTTGATCTCTCATCTGGGCTCAGTCATTACTCGATTGTTGCTAGTAGCACAATAAATCTGTATGACTTTCAATAGCAAACAGCAGCATCAGTTCGTTGTCATCGATGCTGCTTTTATCAAATGTAATATATTAATAAGATTTTTGCATTTACAGCACTATGTGGGCCATGGAAATGCAATTAATGAACTGAAGTTTCACCCTCGAGACCCCAACCTCCTGCTTTCAGTCAGCAAAGGTAACCAACACTAGTCATTCCTGGTGTAAGTGTACATGAAAGATCTGGGTTTATGTCTGTGAGCTCTTTTTCTTGATCAAACCTGTCTGTGTGTGAGCTTTCCAGTGAACCATCAGGGTTGTTTATCTGTGGGCTTGTGCCAGTGAAAGATCAAGGGTATCTTCCATAAGTGAATAAGCAGCACAGGTGTGCATCTCACAACTTGTAGTGGAGCAGTCAATGTTAATGGCTTCAGTACCCTGTCTGTTTCTTCAGACCATGCCCTGAGGCTGTGGAACATCCAAACAGATACCCTGGTGGCCATATTTGGGGGTGTGGAAGGTCACCGGGATGAGGTCCTCAGTGCGGTGAGTGAGGGATGTGATTGTAGTGGATGGAGGGCGGTCACTCAAAATGAGTGCTGTACATGGTGTTCTAACAGTGTCTATGCACATACAGGACTTTGACCTCCTTGGGGAGAAGATCATGTCATGTGGAATGGATCACTCGCTGAAGCTGTGGAGGATCAACTCAGAGAGGCTTCAGAGAGCCATCCGTGGGTCCTACGAGTATAACCCCAGCAAGACCAACAGGTGAGGACCCCTCCCCAGTAATCAGGATAACATACTGGGAGAAAGGCAGGTTTACAACAGAACACTGACTTAGGGACCCTGTGTTTTTGTAGACCATTTGTCTCTCAGAAGATCCACTTCCCAGATTTCTCCACACGGGACATTCATAGGAACTATGTGGACTGTGTCCGCTGGCTGGGGGACCTTATTCTGTCGAAGGTGAGTCAACTTGCCCATGAGCTCAACTTAAAAACATTATTTATGCACTGCAAACATAAATGGGGGAAAACTGAATGTTCCACAGGCTACATAAAACTTCATGTTCTAGATTTCTCATTTGCAAGCTAGCCATCTATCTAGGCATATCAAGGTATAATTGACTAGGGAAACTAATAAGATTTCATAATTACCAGCTCCTTTGTATAGGACAAAGCTACCAGTATTGGATTGATCTTTGTCTCCCTTCCTCATCATCTATCTTTTCCTTTGCCTTCTCTCCATCTCTTTGTTGGCCCAGTCATGCGAGAATGCCATTGTGTGCTGGAAGCCAGGGAAGATGGAGGATGACATTGATCGTATCAAACCCAACGAGTCTAACGTGACCATCCTTGGTCGCTTTGATTACAGCCAGTGTGACATCTGGTACATGCGCTTTTCCATGGACTTCTGGCAGAAGGTACATGTTTACAAGATCAGTGCAGCTGCTGTACAGTGTTGGCTTTGTGATGTGTTCACTCTGCAATATTAAGTCAATGTTTAAATAATGAAACAAATTTCTTGTTTGTTATGTATTATACTAGAGATTATTGTTAACATAACCACAAATAAAAGCCAGCACTCAGAGTTAGTAGTAAATGCTTGCTTTTTATGATTCTTTTGAGAAGTAGTAAAATAAGCATTTTGCTAATTATGGGACTTTTCCTTGTTGTAAAAAAAGAAAGAAAAGAAAGCCCTAAGGCTGTCTTGTAAACGGTAATTGGACCTCAGGTTTTGTGATGTCACAGTATGGTTGTGTCTCCTCCAGATGCTGGCACTGGGGAATCAGGTGGGGAAACTGTACGTGTGGGACCTGGAAGTGGAGGACCCTCACAAAGCCAAGTAAGATAATCTGTTCACTCTCACCTCTATTCAGTACAGTAAGGTATTAAATACCTTAGTAGCTTTCACTGTTCCAACCTGTAATTAATTTTTTTGTTCTACCCCCCCCTCTTGGCACAGGTGCACAACTCTCACCCTTCCAAGGTGCACCTCAGCGATCCGGCAGACCAGCTTCAGCCGAGACAGCAGCATTCTGATCGCTGTGTGTGACGACGCCTCCATCTGGCGCTGGGACCGGCTCCGTTGATTGGCCCCCTGCACTAGGAGAATATGAGAATCTCCACTGGCTGACTGCTTGCAAGGTCACATGATAGTAAGGGGGGGCTACACTGGCATCAGTATCCATTGCCCTCAGACCACAGATGTATGGCATTTTATAAACTTGGATGATTCTTTTCACTGCTCTTTTTCTCGTGGGTTACAATAAAGTTTTATTTTTCTAACAGCTTTGTATTCAATTCGTTACAAGTAACAGTCCAAGGGGGACCATTCAGTACAGGGAGTATAAATCTATTTAAATAGCTCTACATTAGTTCATTGTCAAGATGACTATAATTCTCAAAAGCTTAGAACTGCTTGGCAGTCCTCAGTGGAAATTGTCAAAAGGCATTTCTGTTGTGAGGGGACCCCTTTCCAACAGGATCTAGCTAGCTGTACAGGTTTCTTTCTACTTGCACTTCCCCACTCATTTAAGTTGTGCACTGCCAGTCTGCTCATACATGAGATTGCACATTTTCTGTAGGGGCATGAGAAAAGTCTGGTATTTTTTTTTTTTTCTTTTATACATCTAGCTAGAAGGTAATAACATAGATTACTGAGTCAACTACAAGTATAAAAAGAGCTTATGTGAAATTCAAGTGTGATCCAGTAACGTGTTCACCACCCCAGGCATAAATTCAGTTTGATGTACATGCTGTATTGTTAATCCATATCAGAAGTGTGTGGCAAATTTTAGTAGGGTTTTACTGGTTCACACTTGTATAACGGCTTACACATATACATTCCAAAGCAGGACTATAAGCACTCTGGTTTTTTTCTTAGCAATTTATTAAAAACATTTTTGGTTTTGTCTTTCCCTCAATAACATGCTTTATTTGACATGAAAACCAAAATAAGTGACATTTTTAAGCAAAGCATTTTCAATATTAGAAAAAAATCTTCACAAGCCCTGAGGCTGGCTGCAGCAAGGATGTTCTCTCATGAATAGTTTTTACTGCGACCACCAGTTTTATAGCTGGGACTTAACCTTTACATATGAAAGGCAAACAGGCACCTTCACAGGGATTGGGATATTCCCTCTACACAAACCATGTCACATTGTGCGCATCATGGGGAGAAAAAGTAGTTCCCTATCTCTTGTACATATTCAGAGATGTTCCCTATTTTCCCTACAAAATATGTTGTGACAACATTGTTTGCTCATTTTCACTGTCTCTGCAATGGAAAAAATACTGCTTTACAATATTATACCATGTTTTCATTGAGATAATGAGTGGGGAAAATATGAATGAGAATAATAAGAATGGGTATTCATATGACAGGGATGAATATGAGGTTGAGTCATTATGGCAGATGAGTGACGGTGGGTCTTTATATGGCAGTGATGAGTGAGACTGGGTCTTCATTTGGCATAGATGAATGCAAGAATGGGTCTGTATGGCAGGGAATGGGCCTTCATTTGGCAGTCTCAGAATGTTCAGTTTCCACAAACACCCAAGAAATTGGGTGAAAGTGTACGATAAATGGCTTAATAGCCCCTTAAACTAATTTCATATGCCCACGGAGACAATCTGCTTTGAAATGTCAGTGCTTTAGCTAGGGGGAATCTCAGCTGTGTAGGCAACTTTAACAAGCCCCATAACTGTTGGTGAAATGTCCTTTGAACAGCATATTCATGGTACGAGCATCTGCTTAAACTTATCAAAGTGCAGGCAATGAGGAGACAATCTTTTAGATAAACATCTTAACCAGAGACAGTTTGGATAAAATGTTGAGTGCAAAATATAACATTGCATCTCTTTAAAAATGAATGCAAGTTGGGTTTCCAGGTGTTGCATTTTGGAGTGTGATTATTGGAGAAGCAGTTAAATTGAGACTGGAGAAATAATTAGCTTTATCCAAAACTCAGTTTGGAGTGTGATCAGTGGGGCAGCTAGGAGACTATATTATGAGAGGACAATCAGGAGATGGAAGTCAAGAAAGAGGACATGCTAGCAAGTAAATAGAAGACAGGAAATAGAGACAGGCTAGAGAGGGAGAGAACGGGTTGAGGGAACAAAGTAGTAGGAGGAGGTAAGGAAGAGAAAAGATGGAGAGAGATGATAGGAAGTTAGCAGGCTTCAGCAGACCTCTCGTTCCATAGTCGGGAAAGGAAACACCAGGGGCAGAGGAGTGTTATCATGGCAACAGGAGTTGCATCAATTTTTTCCTTTTGGTTGGGGTGAGGAGTGGCATTATAACAAGGCTGATATATAATGATCTGGTTTGGGCCTGAACTGAGTGGAGTGCATGAGAGAGTATGAAAAAAACAGCTAGAGAAGGACAAGGCTACATCAGTCCCCTGCAGCATAGAGATTGAGTCGGTTCCTTCATGGTTTTACATCCTGGACCTTCATCGCAGCCTGAGGCCAGGTGTAATTATCAAGGGTGAAGGAGTCGTATTCGGGGCTGTACACGTGAGACAAGACGAAGGCCTCCTTGTCTTTAGGTTCAGGATACCAGGAGGCAATGCCTTTCTTGTAGGCATAGTCCACGAGCTGGAGAAGGAGAAAAAGGATAAGAGAGCGAGATGGACTCTTTATGCGTGTGAGTGAGAGAGAGAATGTTTCTTACTTAGTGTTGAGAGATGTTCAGTTAAAGCCACACATCAATCAGCAGGTATTGCTCTGACCTTAACAGCGATTTTGAAGGACACCTCCCTGATGTTGCTGAGGGGTGGGTAGAGTCTCCCTTCCACCAGGTTCTCTTCTGTTACCATGTCTGCTATTGCCTGAGTTGAATAAAGAGAGAGAGAGAGATTGAGACTTGACTGAAGACCTACAACAATGGTCCATCACAATTTTCTGAACACTGTCTTCCCGAACACACTTCTTTAGATTGCACCTCAGTTCCTCAATGTCTGGTCTGTTCAGGGTACAGTGTTAAATGAGGAATGAAACTGCAATAGAACTGCTTAAGAACATATTAATACGTTAACATACAAAGGGTTTTATGTGTTGTGTACTGGAGGCTACTTGTATTGTGATTTTCATGAGCTGATTTCCTCTAAAATCATAATAAATTTGGCAACATACAAAGAATTTAAAATACTTGCTTTATCCAGGTCTCCAGAAATTTAACTGTATAAAGTAATTTATGCAAAGATAGACAGCTTTGTGGCTAGGTAAGGTGGGGAGGTTTTAATAGTACTGTGCGCAGGGTACCTCAGCTGTGGTAAGGAAGACTTCATCAGAGATGTGCCGTACACCACAGGCAATCACACCCAGTGCAACGCCTGGGAACACATAGGCATTGTTGCCCTGGCCAGGGTAGAATGTGCGCCCATCTCCCAAAGTCACCTTTGAAAAGGGGCTTCCACTTGCAAATATGCCCCTACCCTGTGCACAGATATAGGTTCATCATTATGTTCATGCACAAACACATGTTTATTGATTAATTTGACAATTCATTCAATTCTATAACCAAGGGCATCATTTCAATGATGCACCAAGCACAAGCTGCTGCAAACATGAAGTACTGAGGGGATGGGGCAAGCCTGCAAATGCCATTTGAGAATGTCTCTTCAAACATGGGTAGATGTTGACTCTGTAGAGGCAGGCACTTAAAAAATATACCAAAAGGAGCCACTCACCCCTAATATTTTTAGGTGCAATTTTTTTAAAACCAATTACTGCAAATATATAGCATGCTTACTTTCTGCATACCAAATTCTTTATTTAAAGTTGCTTCACAATTTATATTTTCATTAAGAAAAAGCATATATCTGTTAAAATTAGACAGATACCAATAGATGTTAATTGATTAAGATTTATTGTGGTGGAACCAAAGCAGAGGATTTTACTTCTTAATGTTCAACTATGTTACAACAAAAGCAACATTTCCACAAACTTCCCAGATGAGCTTTTTAAAGAGTCAGAGATATATTTAAAGTCCCGGCCATCTACCACCTGATGTATGTTTTTGCATTAATTGTTAAAATGTAAACACAAGAAGTTCAAGCAGACAAAGTCTGAGTACTGGGTTAACAGGTTAAAAGTCAGTGTTACCTCAGTCAGCTTGTAGCACTGCTCAGCAGTGCACTCAGCCTTGCTGGTGGGGTTACTGAGAGCAAAGATGATGGGCCTCTCGTTAAAGGATGCCATGTCCTTTATAATTTTCTCTGTGAATGCTCCGCTGATGGCTGCCACTCCTGCAGATAAAAACTGATGTGAGAACTCATAACAGATGGTGCAGCTAAGGAGGTCCAGGCACCTGAGGAGAGCCCTGGTACAGCCTCTGCTCACCTATGATCGCAGTGGGCTTGATGATCTGCACCACCTCCTCCAGGGTCTTCACATGAGGGTGTTCGTGAGCAAACTCCTCCTTTTCATGGTTCAAATGACTTCTGCCCTGTGAATCATCTGACACAATGAGTCCAACATCCTACATACCCTTCAAACCCCATCACCTCTCCTTAAATCAATCACTTTCACTTTCTCTGCTTCAGATCCCACACACTTCCCTCAAATCATAAACTCAACCACTATCTGCTTCAAAATGTACAACCTTCTCTACCAAACTCTACACTCCTTTAAACTGTCATTTACACTCAAAACTGTTTTTCACCCACTCATGCACAAAACCAGACTCACTCACTCAAACTCTCTGCACTTTCTCTCACATAATCTCTTGATTGTACCCAACACCAGAAGCCCTCTCTCATAGACATTTTCTTGTGCATATTCAACAATACATGCAATCTAAATATGAAGTGTGGCTACCTTGACAATGAGACCCTTGGAGTCAACCATCCATATCCTCTTGACTGCCTCATCGTGAGAGATGCCTTCTTTACACATTGCCATGATGAGCAGGTGAGCGATCCCCAATGCAGCCTGGAATGGTCACACGACCCCCACCTCTCAGTCACATGATCACATGTCAAATAACATGTTAAACAAGTGAATGTATATAAGCTATGAGCAGATTCTGCCGGAAAACTGTTGAAGTTGCTAACTGGCCAAGCCAAGACTGCCATTTACCCTTCATTAAAGTGACATGACTGCAGCGACAGACATATCATTTTATTATAAAGGCAAAAACTACTGGAAAATCTGCCAAATCATTTAATTTTTTCAGCATTTATAAAATGACCTCTGCAATATTTAAAGACTGAGAGTTTATGCAATATATACAACAACTATAATTAAACTGCATTTGTCTTTGTTCATTTTTTTATGGAGTTGAATTGAATTGAATTACCCACCCCCAAAAAGCCACATGAGGGGGTGTATCTATCAGATAGCTAGACAAATAAAATAGGTCACATAATGACATACAAATCATATGAGCAAACTGGCTCACCTCTCCTGCTCCTTGGAACACAAACTTGTGGTCTGAGAGTTTGTTCTTGGTGATCCTGAGAGCTGCCAGAACCCCAGCCACAGCTACAGAGGCAGTGCCTGAGTCACAGAGAGGGAGAGAGTGCCAGAGTCACAGAGAGGGAGAGAGTGCCAGAGTCACAGAGAGGGAGAGAGTGACAGAGTCACAGAGAGGGAGAGAGTGCCAGAGTCACAGAGAGGGAGAGAGTGCCAGAGTCACAGAGAGGGAGAGAGTGACAGAGTCACAGAGAGGGAGAGAGTGACAGAGTCACAGAGAGGGAGAGAGTGCCAGAGTCACAGAGAGGGAGAGAGTGACAGAGTCACAGAGAGGGAGAGAGTGACAGAGTCACAGAGAGGGAGAGAGTGACAGAGTCACAGAGAGGGAGAGAGTGACAGAGTCACAGAGAGGGAGAGAGTGACAGAGCTGCAGGAGGGATATGCAAATGCAACATTTCTGAAACCAACAATATAATACAGGACATTATGCACTCTGGTCTTTATGCCCATTTTAAAACCTGCTGTTTATGTCAAATGAACTACTTACAAATATTTCAGGAGTAAAAGCTGTGTGTTTGCACTAATGCAGAATTTGAAGGATTGGTCTGTCAGCAGTGTGAAATTTTAAACTTTGAAATACTACATTATGAGCAACAAGAGCAGCAGACAGTCTGACAGACAAACCCTCTAATTCCTCACTCTCCCTCAGGGCTGTGCTACACACTTCCTTTTAAGTCATGGAGCTACAGCAAAAATGCCTATTGGTCTGCAAAACTCGATCACTGCTTCCACCATTAGGGGGAAACCTAATCTAGACTTACAGTGAACGTTTTTTTCCCAAAATGAAAAAACGTCAGTATCTACCACAAAACTTTATACACAACAACAATATACATTATAAATAACATAATCCAGATGCAGGACATTTAAAAATGTAAAAAAAAGTCTGTGAGCAAACACCTTGACAATTCCCTACATACCAATAAAGTTAACTGAATGCTCGAACAAAAAGATGTAAGCATAATATTTAACAAAACAATCCATGGCACTGAGAGCGAATGAACACAGTTACATTCATGTGTACAGAATGGCAATGGTAGCAGAATCTACAAGCACAGCACAATAGATAAGGAGGTAAGGAGACATGCATGATCTCTGAGAGAGAGACAGAGTCAGAGTCATTCGGACTGAGCAGTTCTTGGTGGTGTCATGTTGTTTATATAGAGGGGTTTCTGCAGTCATGTGAAGAATGCTTCATGCTTCCACAGTTTTTGTTTATCGGTTCTGTCCACTGCTTTATGCAGTCCCTGTGGGAGGGCAGCTTGGTTGGAATGGGGCTACAGAAGGAGGGGGTCGGGTAGGAGGGGACTGAGTGCTTCTGTAGAAAAGAACAGAGATCATGTCCCATAGCAGAGGAAGGAACTTTAAGACATTCCTAATCCTGTCCAATTGATTCGTGCAGCAGACGGACACCCAGATCTCTCTGATACTCAGCAGCCCAGCTGGTCACAGCTGTGAGGGCACGCTGAAGCATTATGGGCATTCAGAGTGTGAAGGGTGGAACATTCCTGAGAAGCAGGGATGCAGATGGTGCATGCTCTTCATCCAAATCTTACATTTTAGTTTAATCACAAAAGCCTGTAATCTCAGTTATGGTGTGTACCAGTTAGCATGTCACTCACATAACTGCATGTATCTTAGTGAATGCTTGCATCCATGTGTAGGTAGTTATGAGTGAGAGAGGGCTGTGTGTGTGAGTGAGAGAGAGTGTGCACTTGTATTTGGGTTCATGTGTGCGCATGTGTGACAGCATGTGTGTGTGTGTGTGTGTGTGTGTGCGCGCAGGTGCACACCTGAGTGTGTCTTTGGGGACAATTCAATTTCATTTCAGGCAATTGAGAAATGAAGTGGATTTCAATTCATTAATTAAAAATCCTCATAGAACATTATGGATTACAGCATTTTTCAACCCATTAAATGAAATTCAGCCCAGTTTCCTGAATTGACTGAACTGAAATGGTGCTAACCCCTGTCCAGCTGTCAATGTTTCTGGGCTGCGTTAATACTTGTGTTGGAGTCAACAGGATCCTTGTGTTCTTCTCTAGTTCAGTCATGGCTAGGAAAGCCCCAAAGAGACATGAAACGTGCACAGAAGCTTACGCCAATACAGTCCCCAGTGCTTCTGAACGAGACAAATCACAGATGATGGGTACCTTGGATGTCATCATTGAAGGTGCAGTAGCGGTTGCGGTATTTGTTAAGGATTCGGAAGGCATTGTTGTTTGCGAAATCCTCGAACTGGATCAGACAGTTCATTCCATACCTGCAGAGCAGAGAAGTGACACAATGGAATAACAATTAATGGAACGTACATAGGCCACTTCACAAGCGCCATTAATCAAATTAATAAACAACTACATGAACGCACGCACAGACTACTTGCATGTTGGCATGCAGAAACACACGCACACAGGTGCATGAACACATTTACAGACAGAATAACTGATAATGCTCAACAGATGCACCAGAAAATGTGGTCTCTCTCCATTTCTCATCCTGTCCGCTCTCTCTCCCCCTCACATTCTCTCACTTACATCCCAACATTGGCACAAGTCAATGCCTAAATATTCTGGAGAAACAGCTTTTCATCTGGCTAGGGCCAGGCTGACAGGAGTCATGTTTGGATTGTGCAAGAACTAGGTTGTCAGGACTCAAGCACAGCTTGAGCAATAATGTTCCTATCAAATCATGCACGACCAGCTGGGTCCAATTCAATCCAACTAATCCACTCAGTCTATCTGAGCTTGAACTTCAGGCAGAGGCTTGGCTTCACTCGTCCCTGTAAGCACGCAGTTCGACCCGTGGCTGGGATCCACCCCGAATCTGGGACTGCCCTGTGCACAAAGAACCCAGTCGCTGTGGTGCTACAGCAGGCCCACTGGACTGTGGGAAACAGTAGGTTTGTGTATTCATCCCGCACACCGATGTTTAAACTCCACAAAAGTGAGACATGGTCAGCTGTGTTCGGTGCCTTTGCACATTTAAAGGTAAATTTGCCTTTTCAATGCCTGCATTTAGAAAAATGTGGTGAAGGAATCTGCCCATATAAAAGCACTACTGTGTTAAGTGAGTCACTGGGCACTGGGCCCACCGAGAAGGTGTGACTGGGTCAGAGCGAGTCCTGACCGATTATAGGCAGGTAATTACCCCAACACAATGCGCACACAGGGGGAGCGAAAGACAGAGAGAGGAAAGAGCTACAGAAAGAAAAAGGGAAGAGGAGAGAGAAAGAGGGGGAAAAGAGAGATATTAAGGGGGGTTAGAGGTTGCAGGGCTCTACTTTGACAGGGCAGCAGTTCAAATCAATATTCCAGATTTATTAGATATAACCAGCGAGACCAGCACGGGTTCCAGATGTTCATATTCCCAGAACAGCGCAGCCCCACCCTAAACAGAACCTCGTTCTGCGCTCCAGAACCCCGCCCATGACCGTGGAGAGTTACAGCGCTGAACAAAACTGCACTGTTCCAAAGGTCTCTGCCCTTCCGCCACGGTCAGATGCCCCACATTTCAGTGCGTTTTTAAAAAAGCAAGATTAATTAGCTGTTTATGGTGTTTACTTTTAACTTTGACATTGACAAACATTCCCAGATGTGTGGTCCCCGTGTCCCCTGCATGTTTTCTTAGTGGTGTACTCTCTAAGCAAATGAACATGTTTCTCTTCAACATTCATCACATGATCATCCCCTAGCCATTCAGTAAGGGAAATTTGGTTGGCAAATGGAAGGGGAAGTAAAACAGTTTCCTAAAAACATCAAAAACTTAAGATTAGTTGGTTAATTTAGGGAACATTAGTACAAGTTACATCTTATGCAGCAACAGAGCACAGAAAGGGATGAACACACAACTCATAAAGTGCTAGTTAATGCACAGATATATGAGGAACTTACTTGTCAGTGACAGCCTGCATGAACTCATCAATGAGATCGTCATACTCCTTTCCTCGCACACGTTTGTGCTTCAGCCCAATGTACAGGGGATCATTCAAGAGCTCCTGGCCAAAAAAAAAAAAAAAAGGCAAAATCATTCCACCTCTCAGCTTCATCACACATTCATAAAATCACACTCAGGCATCCAGTAGCATTACTTTAACATTCTTTTTGCAGATAACAAATGGCTGATAAACCCACATGTATTGCAGGGAGAGGTCCTGTTGACTTTATGATAAATCAATCTCTTAGAGGCAGGCGCTCTGACCATGAAGTGGAACTCCAAATTTATCATCACTTCTTCAGCTAATTCAATCACACAGAAAGCTTACTTGCCACCAAATGATAAGACCAATTATGATGGAATTCTACAATCTACAATCATTTTCAAAGACAAAATGTGAAATAAATGTGAAAAGTTAAATTATTTACACAAGATAATTAATGTGGAAGTGGGAAATAACAATCTTGACCGTGCTTATTTGCCTGGTTACAGTTTGGGATTTGAGACTAGGCAGTACTCCCAGAAGTTGTTAACATCTAGGGCCAGGTCTCTGCCCCTCCTATTAGGCCCGACCACACCCAAGTATCCTATTCTGCCTTTCGACTCTTTCTGCTAAGTTACTAAATGCAAATCAGAATATAGCAAACTGCTGTATTAACCAATGAGGTATAACCAAAATATTTTGCATAATTATATAAATATAAGGGCTATCATTGTCTTCTGATTAATTCTGTAACACAGTTATAAGTGGATCTTCTAAAGAGGGCAAAGATTGAGTTTTAGAAAAAGAAAATAAATAAAAAAAGGTACAATGTAAATATCATACAGTTCTGCATGCATGCCATATAAATATGTCTGGAAACGCTATACACATTTTTATACATAAAAGGGGGATAAATCTAACTTGAGACTCTTGAGAATCACAGATTATCCTGCAGTGGAACTGTGACCCCTGTCCTACAGTCGAAGCATACATCATTCTCAAATCCCTGGTCAAATCTATGAATTTTCTTGCTAGCATAATAATCCTCTACTTGAGACTAGGAATGAAATCAATATATGGTGCTCCAGGTCCATTTAGACTGCATGATGGGACCTTGGGACCTTGCCTCACAGTCCCGGGTATACATGTACATCCAGTTTAGAGTCACCATCTTAAAGGGTTAATAACCACCAAGATGGAACCCTGTGAAACATTCTGTAGAGTTGTATTTGCTGTTCACTAGTGGTACTTATTCAAGTAATGAGTAAGACAAGTAACTGTTACGCTGGATAAGATTGTAACTAAACAGATAAATTACAATTAAATAAATACAAATGTAGTCTGTACACATCCCTGAAACACAAAAACAAATAATGAAATAATTTCATGTAATGTCTTGTTCCACATAACTCAATGTAATTAAACTTGAAAGAACAGATCCAGGGTGGCTTTTCTCCTGATGGACACACATATGAAAGCAAGCAGGCATAAAAAGCAAAGGAAGCCCCGACTCTGGCTGAGAAATTACACTGATCTCAGAACAGCACATCTCCACATTAAAACAATCCTAAAAGAACCCCTTTTGGAAATTAAAGTGGTTCCAGAAGCAGCACTCTTGGCATTGCTCTGATCCCAGAGCACTACTCACCACAGCTGCAGAGACAAGAGCTTGGCCATGGACCAAAGAGACCGCAGGGCCACAGATGTGGTCACAGAGCTGCCATTCTTTCCGCACATGCCAGACATTCCTGTCTGTGATTATTTATATTTACCCTCTCCTGACATGTTAAAAATTAACACAGTTCTTTGTGTAAAAAAAAGAATGATACACACTCCATCTCCTCACATGTTATCTCCCCCTCTATCTTTTATTTGTCTCTCCATCATTCTCTCTCTTACACTTCTTTGGCCTGGTGTGGTCCGTGGTAGGGGAGAATGCAGTGACTACAGTGCTGGGCCTTAGCCAGCTGAGGTTACATGGTGATTGCTGAGAGATGGGTGGTGAGTCTGAATCTCCCTGGGGCTGACCCACAGCACAGAGGTATTGCGTGATTGCAACTTCAGAGCCCTGCAGTTCTCCCTATGGGAACAGAAGGCCGGTCACACTGGGCTCAGTGCCGATACGCTCTCAGAGAATTCTCGTGCATCATCCAGTGAGCGCCTCACTGCACATCATCTCCACCCCTGGCCCCTTGCTGGAGGAGTGAGCCATCTGCACCAGCCTGCACAGAAAAGTCACTGCCTGCCTTCAGACGAAGGCTAAAATCCCACCTCTTCAGACAGATTCTACCCCACTAGAACTGGGGCCACTCCCAGTCCAAACAGCCTGATTGCTAAGACATGACAGCTCTTTATTCATTTCTTGATTTTACATTAGTGCCCTCTACTTTGTTGTAATAATAATGTTACTACAGCACTGTTAGGATGTAATTTACTCATGCAGTAGCAGAGCTCCTTCACAGATCTGTATTTAATGTCTACCATATAGTATTACTGTGAACTCTGTCTTGGTGCTTGGAGTTGCCTTTCTAATTTACACTTATTTTCTGCACTTGGTAACATTTGCCAAAAAGCATTTGCAAAATCTGTTCCCTGTTTTATTGTAATATTAATTAGTACAAAGAACAATGTGTCTAGTATTCATGTTCCTATCTCATGTATTGGCTGAGTTCCATCAGCCTTGTTTTAATATCTGCTGTATAGTATTACCAACTACTCTGTTCGGGTGCTTGCAGTTATCCTTGTTATTTGAACTTAGCATCATTTGCCAAAAAACCGTCTGCTAAATCTTGTCCTCTCCGTTTCATTGGATTATTAATTGTTATTAAGATCATTGGCGGGGATTCATCATGTGCGAGCCAAACAATTTTTTTGGCCGTAAATTGTTGGAAAATACATTTAAACAGTGTGTGATGAATCAACATTTTTGGATATCAGATTTGTTTGCAGGTAAAATAAATTTCATGAATGTTCCAGATCGTTTCTATTGAATACATGAAACAGACTGTAAACCTTGTTTTGGATGTTTTTCCTTTATATTCATATCATGCATTTATCCTTTTTTTGGATAAATGATAACCAGACAAATTTTTCTATTATGAAGGTTAAATAATGATATGATAAGCACTATTAGATTTTGAAAAAACTATGCAAAAACCTGTTCACCAACAACACTGAAAAGGCTTCTTTACTGCCTGAATATTTGATTTCGTGTGAACAGAGCTCAGTCTACACCACACCATCAAGCCTGGGCTTCTCCTGCTTGGTTACAGTTATTTCAGTACCTGATTGTCGGTGCCCACATCCAGCAGAACAGGCAGGCACTGCTGGGGTGGCACTCCTCCACAAGCTGTATACAGTGCCAGTTTTCCCACAGGAATACCCATGCCATAGCCTCCCAGGTCACCTAGTCCAAGGATTCGCTCCCCATCGGTCACCACGATGGCCTATGCACACATACACACACACACACAAATACACATTTTATTGGGCTTAATCATTCTCATATTATCCCATTCTCAGGTTCTCCAAAATACTATAATGCTGAGTCATTGTAATGGAAAGAAAAGTAGTTGCAGCATTGATAAGGAGCCCCATTTGTGAGGATGTACCTTGATGTTCTCCTCGGGCCAGGAGTTCAGCATGGTGGCAATGTGGCCTCTGTCATGGATGGTAATAAAGAGACCCCTGGAAGAGACAGACAAAGCATTCTCACCATCCAACACCCACCAATACACCATGACTACAGTGCCAATATACCTCTACAAGTATCATGTCCACCCCATCTCTGCACGGTCTCCATACTAGTACTATGCTGTAGCATTGCCAAATAAATACATTATTGTGTTTGGGCCCGCACAAGCAGTAGTGTTTAAAAGATGGTGTGTGCATGTATGTATGAGATCTCACCGTGGTCTCCTGAAAGCCAGTCCATACTGCTGGCAGGCCAGCCCCACGGTAGGCGTGTAAACTATGGGCATGAATTCCTCAATGTCTGAGGTCAGCAGGCGGTAGAAGAGTTTCTCATTCCTGTCCTGGAGGGTCATCAGCAAGATGTACCTGTGGAGACATACGAGTAGGTCCTACACAGGTCCAACAGGACTGTACACCTGGACAAGCACAGCAAGTACACACTGGAAACAAAGTATTATCAACTGCATACAATTCAACAGGATTTTGTGTTTCATTGTTATTTAGGTGAATGTGATGTGATGGTTCTGAAACCTAAGAACATGGGTTCAGCGCTCTCATAATGTCAGGTGCAGACATGCGCACAGAGCGGGTGTGCATCAGGGGTGTGTGTGTGGTGCTGGCGGGGGGTGGAGCAGGACCCACTTGTCAAGGGGGTTGCTGCGTGTCTCGTAGCTCTTCATGACTCTGAGCACCTGGACGTCCTGTGTGAGGAAGCAGGGGGGCAGCAGCCCATGGATACCCAGCTGCAGCCGCTCCTCTAGGGTAAACGCCATGCCCTGCAGTTGCACACAAACATTATACCTCTCCATCCACAACTCTATTCCAACACCTCCGATTCTACACTCTGCTCCACTATTATACTCAACTCCATCTATACCCCCTGCTCTACTCTACCTCACGCCTCTCCTGTTATCTACTCCAACTTCACCTCTTCTTGACCTTGCACACTCTACTCCAGCTTATCATTCCAAGTCCACCTTTTCTCCTTGTAAACAGTTATTTGGTTTGAATTCTGTTAATCTGTTTAAACTCAATGCATTCTCTCATAGTCTACTCAGCTTCCTTGTACTTAGTTCCATCACTATACCTGTATTCTTCAACAGCCTTGCTCAGACAATGTATTCCACTTGTGCCTTAGTCCAGTCCATACTGTTCACCCTGATGAAGCCAATGTCTGTTCCAGCCAGTGCTAGGTTTTAAAATCTTTTGGATTTACTTTCGTTTTTTTAGCTCAGCATGATAACAGTAAAGCCTAAAGCCAGAACCACAGATGCTACTGTGTGCTAATGTCATGATGGATCAACTCTAGCTTCATATCTTGGGCATTTCTTGTAATTCTCATTGTGTGGAGCCTTGCCCACAGTGGTAAAACAACAACATTCTTAAGTCTTTAATTTGCCATTGTTACACCCAGGGCCATAAAGACCCGGAAATCCGCATACAGCGTAAGAAATTGTTTTAATTTTAAGCACATAAAGCTTCTGACATCCTCAGTCAAAAGGACTAAAGGCGGATGGTTTCCCTTAGCGTGAGAAATCAGATCCATATCTACGGATGAGACAGATTTCCCAGCTGTGTTCCATGGACGGCCTGCCAAACACGAGGTTTCCCTGAGCGATGACTGAAGCCCACATAAACATATGTGCGTTGCTCATGGATACAGAACAAGACCCAACCGGATCAGGGAGGATACAGCACAAAGCTATTGATGTGTCCAAATCAGAGACCCAGGGACTGTGGACAACTTGCATTCAGTTACTGTTAAATCAAAGTTAAAATGCAGAAAAGGGGTCACAGGCGATGAGTCATCGCTCTGGTAGCGGTGTCTTATTTTTTCCCCTCTGACTACGTCAGTGGGGTTGGAATTTTGCTTTGCAGAACACTTCCCAGCGCCCACACGCACTCCAAACCCTCCACAAGCAAGTTGGATCTGGGGATATTTGGCAGGATGAAGAGGGTGCGGCAATATATCAAATTTTCATAATGAAAACTGGCTTATAAAGGCCTCTTTCCACACTTTAACACACTGCAAGAGTACTCATTACTATAGCCCTGTTCTACCCCCAGTGCTAACACAGGGTATGTTCCCTTGTGTGAGTACTTATTACTACTGTACTGTTCCATTCTAGTACTTGTATTGGTTATGTTCCTGTGTGTTAGAGTACAGATTTTTTCAGTGCTGTTCTCTCCTTGTGTTTATACTGGGTGTGTTCCTGTGTGTTTGAGTACTCATTACTGCAGAATGGATGTCCCCTTGTGTTTACATTGGATGTGTTCCCCATTGCTTGAGTAATCATTGCTGCAGTGCTGTGGTCACCACTCCCCACTCCTGAGACAATGTGACACAGGGCTGCCAGTTACAGAAAGCTCTTTACCTGCACTGCCCCATGAACCTCTGTACAGCTTAGCTTGTATATCAAGCAGTGTTCATCCTGTCTATACACATCACTGATGTGAGCATGCAGTCATTTGTCTGAATCTTTATCTTACATTTCCCTGACCGCTGGCCCAAATCGCTCCCATGTCTACCATTTGCCCCCGCATGCTCACAAGGGAACGGCACTGTTCTTGGACTAGCCCCAAGGTATTATGACTGGTCTGATTGACAAGTTCCTGTCTCAGATTCCCAGGACTTCAGCGATGTGCTTTTTGACATGACCCTCGTAAACGGGCTGCCCTTCTGACGTCACTACACTCCACAAGAAACTCCTACCTCACACCCTGTTTAAGGAAGAGGTGTACACAAAGGTGCATGTGGAATTAGAGGCAGAAATAAGGAGGATACCAGGAGCAAGGGGGTACACAACATCAGGATTTGCTTTGCGTCATCAGTTAAAAACAGAACCTGTCTCTGGGCCAACATTTAAAAATAACCCCATCCTATAAAAACAGTCATTTAAGTGGAATGACATGCATAAACAGGACTCTGAGACACACAGACAGAGCCAGGCCCGCAGAGGCCCCCAGCTTCCGATCACAGGGTCTGAGGAGGAAGGCCGCTGTAGCAGTCCCTTAGCACGCATCCCTGTCTTACGCAGACAGCCAATCAGCTGAGTCCCCGACTGTAGTCGCTCCATACAAGGTACGGAGACAAGCTCACAGATTATTACACAAAAATAGGAATGTGCATCAACTCTTTCTCTCTTTTAAATTTATGTGCCATTAGTCAGCTCACATCTCATTAAGCCCCTCCAGGATGTATTAAAATGGAGAACAGGTTAAATTAATGAGGGCAGGAACTGTCCTATTTTCAAACACGTATCAAGATCCTCATCCATCATACAGGCCAAATGTGCCAGTCACTTGCTATAAACACGCTCTGCAGTAATATGAGAAAACTGCAAAACATTCCCCACAAAACAACTTGTAAGCATCTCTCCCCCACAATGCAAATGGATAGTTTTACATTTACATCTGGTCTGACAAAGGCATCAAGAGGCTCATTACCATTTAACTTCAGGTGTACAGGACTTCAGGTGAGGCCACCACTGCCCCATCCTGAAGGCATCCCACGATTTGGGAGGCAACAAGAACAATGGATGGCGGCCAAAAAAGGGGGGCAGCCCTTTCTGATTGCCTCATGGGAACAAACATGAGCAATGTATTCACGTCCTGATTATAACGACTAGGAATTTAATACGAGTGTGTTCACATACACGAAGCATATAGCCTATATTCATTATGGTTAAATATGTGTATACATTTATTTTTTCACTGTCTCCCTGTAAGATCTTTTGGTGTGGAGGAAGAGCTGCAGGGGAGGCAGTTGTACAGTGTAGGAAGGTATCAGCTACATATAGCATAGGGCATGTTGAAAATAAATATAATTTGGGTAAACGTGGTTGGCTACACTATGCTAAATGCACCAAGTAGGCATTCACAGTGGGCAACACTTTCTAAAGACAGGATGTCATCTAAAGATAGAATAATAATACTACATAAGCATCCCCTTTCTCTTTTTCAGACAGGTACTAGGCTTCTGTTCATTTAAGTCCTGGCTGAGAATTGGTTTTTAGATCAATTTGGATCAATTTTAGAAGCATAAATGTGATAAATAATACACAAATATGTAATCCCAGAATCATCCTGCACAATGGTATCTGGTACATAGAAAGATCATTATGCTATGTTCCTGACTGGCTCCCTTATTGGTACACAGTGAATTCAGTGCAGGAAAGTATAGCTTGCTCTATTTATTCCCACCCATAAAGAGAGGCGCTGACTACTCGCCCCTTTCTGTCATGTTGTTCAGGTTATATGTGCAATGAGTGTTTTCAGTGGGGAGCCCAGGCCTAAAAGTTTAATCCAAGAGGCATTGTAATAATACACTCACAAGAACTATCAAACAAAATGGTCAGAATATAAAAGACAAACAGTCTGTTCTTCATGTGTGCTATTGGGAAGAGACCCATGACATCAAACAAAAAGAAAAAGAAAAAAAAAAGGGAGGCAACACCTAGTAACTAGTTCCATACAATCAGAGGAAGAAACAAAAATCCATTTCCTCAGCAGGAAAAAAATAAGTTACTGTATATTCAATTTAAATCGGCTGGAAACCCCCCGATCCCTGTGGAATCTCTCAGCCCAGGGAGTCTTTCCCCAGGAAAACATGGGAAGCCTCATTAGCTCTGCACACACAACACTTCCTGTGTGTGAGTCTGGTCAAAAGGGGTCAGAGACAGCTCCGTGACACAGAATCCGGGTCAGCATGACTCAGTCGGGGGGGGAGGAGGGGTTATAAACCGGCTTATGGCCCAACCTTGGAAACCCAACCCAAAAACCTGTGACCCAAGTGTTAACCCACTGATGACATGGCAAAAAACCAACCAAGTGAGCTGAGATGAAATGTAAACCCTGAGTGATGCTGTGCACAATGTCAATGGGTCATGACATTCATAATAATGATTCAATTATTAAGCATATTCAAAAATAACTGTAATATAATATGTATGCTGATAAACATGTGAGACAGTTACATTTATGGTGATAGAAAAGTAATGATCATAAAATGGTCAGCACCATGATATAAGAATATAAAAATGGAATGTAGTGTGACATTACAGTAAAATATGTTGTGTAGTGTGGTATTACAGTAAAATAATCCCCACCTGGGAAAACACATCAGTCATTCTGTGTGGCACGGTATAAACAAATCATACGTCTACATGAAACATGGATGTTCAAACAGTGTCCATATGTACTGGTTCCTTCAAAACTAACAAAATCTCTGGAGAGGACAAGTTGGAAGGAACATTTTAAAAAGATAAAAGGAAATTATTAAAATACAGACCTCAGTGACACAAATGTCTATGGAAAAATGTCCATAACCATGTAGGAGGTTATGTGTTCCAGTGGTTCTTAAACCTGACCCTGAGAACTCACTGTGCATTTCAGTTTTTGTTATCTCTTCATGAAACTACTGAATAAGTAGGTTCTGCCATACTTCTCCTTAAACCCATCTGAGTGCAGTGCCGGTATGGCTCACTTCCATTTGCTCCACAAACGGTTTAGATACAGTGACTATGTGTCCACACTTTCGGCAATTAGAAGCCCCACCTGTCAGCCTATAATGTAATCATAATGAAGGATTTAAAGCATTTGTTGTCAGAGAACTATTTTTTTCAGTCATGCTAGTTGAATGTGGCACATTTCCAAAAGCAAATAATATCTTGCTACTTGAATTGACGTTTTGGGATTATGGTTAGCACTAGTATACACAGTGGGCTCCCTGACTTCTCTCATGCCTAACTGCTTCAGTGTTGCATGCTGCTTTTACAGTTCAGAAGATCCCCCGATTGAGCACAATGAGCACAGCCTCCTTTAGTTAAGTCCCAGCCATACTGTAACATTGACCTGCTCTGCAACCCCAACTTCTAGTCCCACAACCTGACACCGGCTCAGGTGCTCAGCCACGGTCAGCCAACAAAAACATCTGGGTGCCCTGGAAGTCACCAACAATCACCACATAAAAATCTAAATAAAGTTTTCCCACCCTCTTGCCCGACTCTGGGCACTGTGGAAAGTTTGAGCAAACTGTTTTCTTCCATAAGGGGAAAGGATGATTTGACAGAGGCAGGGGGAGGGCTGATCCTGAAAAAGCCCGACTGGCATGTAATGGATCTGTGCCTCAGCAATGCACCCTGGTATACAGCCAGACATCACATCTATTTCCACACACAGGCCAGAGCTGCCAGGGCACAAAGTATTCAGCCTTCTGCAGTGAGAAAAACAAATGCATATGCATAACAGACAGAGGCTACATCAACAATCCGTGTTATCAATCGCAATCAGAAACTAAATGTGGAGCGATCACGCACACACACAAATACTCATTCTTGTTGGCTTTTAAGGCCTCAGTTTTGTTTATCCTTCTTCCAGTGCTGGAATAGCCAGGTCTCTCAGGAAAGCCAGGGATAAATGAATCATCACCAGTGTGCTGTTATCTCCCCCTCAATGACTAACACAGCCCCTGGGCCGAGAGGACCCCTTTCCTGCACAGGATGCCTACACATCTGGGGCAAGCCCAGAGCAGTGCAGCTGCGCCCCCAAACAACTGGGTGTGTGTCAGAGCCAGGGGATGCTCCAGGAATATCACACAACAAAAGAGAGAGAAACTCCAGCTACAAGCTGACCCCTGTTTACGTTTATCCAAGCTCAGGGGTTTTCTGAACAAAAGAGGAAGAGCTAAACTTCACCCAAAACACATTGCTTGTTGATTTTGGTTTTCGTTTTTAATGACAATAAGTTTTAGATGAACATGAGGTTCACAGAACACATTATTAAATTATTAAATATGAAATTCTACTGGAAGGTTTAACAGAGGACCTATCATTTTGAGCTTTGTTCCTTTGATGAAACCTAGAGTCTTTTTCAGCAGGAGTTCCTAGGAACTGGTGCTGAAACTAATTAAAAGTCTTGTATTTCTTTCTGGTCTCTATCCAACTTCAAGATGTACTGTACATTTAAAATATGTACAGATTACTAATGACAATCTGTAACACAGTAACAACACCATAAATTATAGAAACAAACTTTATATAATCTATATGAGATAATGAATGATTGCTGGAATTGGCTTCTGATAGAGGATGTGCTACTGCAGCACGTGCTGCACAATTGTTCCTCTGCTCCCCAGGACTGAGTCATCATTATTTTCCACTTTCCACTAACATTATTTTAGCCCCCAAGTTCCTTCCTCCACTGTCCCTACTGTACTTCCTGTTTGCAAAGAGGCCTGCTGTGGCAGTGCTATTGTGTGTAGCTCCGCATGGTGTATGGGGCATGGCCTGGCTGTACCCCTATATGCTTGCTGCCTTGTCATACCTGCTAATGTCACCCAAGTACCGAAGTTTTACTGTTTTCATTTTTAACAAACCACACCTCCCTTACCCCAAGTGTTGGCACACAAACATATGTGTTTACAGTATCAAGTACAGTGTTGTATGTGATCCTGGGAGTTGCGCAATGGCTCACTTTACTGAGTATCATCTTCAGCCCATAAACCAATAATGACTCTCTCCTCTGCCCAGGTCCGCTCTCCACCAGAACACTTTCTGCAGCAGTCATCCTTTTTAAAAAGAAAACGTAACACAAAGATTTTACTTTTCCTCTCTCCTATGTTATTTATAAGAGGAGAATTGATGGAACCACCTTGGGCGAGCACAGTTAGCCATCTGAAGCCATATCAGATGTCACCAGACAATCATACATAAAATGGACTGGAAATCCAAGCAGCATTAAAGAGACTGTTCCATACTTTCCCTGAGAAGGAGTATCTCAATCTGAGTCACATGTAGTTGTTGAATGACAACAAAGCTGTATTACTGAACAAACAACTCTAAAAGAGAATGCAATGTGAATTTGACACACTTTAATTAAGGATGCATGAAGCCATCGTTTCATACAGGAATTTTAACAGGAGCTGCAGGTTGAATTAGATTACAATATATCTCGTTGGTGCAGCGCTGGGTGTGCCTTTAAGACTCAACCCCTTGCTAAGACATGGGGGAGAATGGGCTATATAGAGGACAACAGTGCACGTCAGGACATTACAACATGCTATCTTTGCTTGAATGCTTGGCTTAAGCAGGTGCTTCATGACAGACCTCTCTCCTGTTTCCCTGGAGTGTGCGCCATGAAATTTAATTCGAACTGGCCCAGTTGTGTCAACCTTTCAATTAATTTGAATTTTGTTAATAGGAGATATGTTAAATGACCTGATTTTATTCAGAGGCAGCGCAGTAACAGCCCTGTAAGCTCCGTGAGATGGAAGCATACGAGCTCCCAGCACATAAACACTAATAACAATGTCAATGTAAACTTGCTCGATCAACCTTCAACTGAAATTAGTTTCATTATTGTAAGCCTATTCCTAATGCTTATGACTTTATTGTTTGGTAACCATTACAAAAACTTTTTTCTGCCTACATTCTAAAGGGTATGAAATGTATCATATTCTGTCCAATATTATATATTAAAGACACCTGATTACTGTGTGTGTTTTAAATGGTGCAGAATGTAAAATTTTAACATGTACATTTTAAAGGCCCCCTCCAACCAATTTTACTTCCCACTCAGACATTCAAAAACAGAAGACTGATGTCATAGTATTTCATTGAAAAGTAACATCACCTCATTTTCTCCAAAACCTTACAAACAGGGTAGCTAGCAATGTAAAGTATTTTCATGACAAATGGGAAATGGTTTTAGAATAAATTATTCATAATACATTTATAAAAATAAAGTTTACTGACCAAAGTATTTATATCAATGTCAATTTTTGGACTTGGCTCATTGTGCAACACCATGATCAACCTACAGGATGCTATATCAGCTAAAAACTAAAAATTAAAGCAGGCTTTTAATACATTTCTATATATGCACGTGCCCTGATTTCATGTATTTAAAAGTAAATTTCTCACACTGAGTCTGAGCATGGGTATATCATCCAGCTAAGCCTGAAACCACAATTCTGTCAGAACCCTTCCTCTAACCATGAACAGGTTTTCTGTGACAACTCCCAGAGTATGAGCATAAACAGTTTCCAAATAAAAAAAAGTCGTTTTTCCACGGTCTTATCTCCTCAGTGTGCCTCCCTGGATGCCAGTTTCTCAACTCTGGATGTGTCTAATCCACTGTCCTCATTTCTCTACTTAAGAATCTCAACTTTGACCCTTGAGTGAGTTTCTAGCCTGCACTTCCATCACAGAATTGTTGATTACAAAAAAACAGAGTTCCAGCTTCTGTTAGGTTAGCTTTTATATAGGTCTTAATTTACATTTATCAAGGGGTAAGGTATACATGAAAATGACTCAAGCCCCCACAATCCCCTAAGTCTTTAAGTAATTGGAGCACACTCATCAACACTGATAAACATCTTATTAAGACAATAAAACTTCAAAGACTGGCCTCTCAAGTTTAGAGATGATTTTATCTTATCACTCTAAAAAAGAGCCACCTAGGGAGTTTTTTTGTATCTATGGCCAACACTGCCAATTGTAGTATTGCCAAAAGATCGGTGTAATATAATCTTGTACTGTTTATTACAAGTGATACTTGTAAAATTCATACAGATTAGGAGTCAGCATGATACCTCCTTCCACTTCTATGCCAATGACTTTCCAACTTAATGCTAAACCATCTGTGATCTCTCACTTTCCATTGATCACTGTAAAAATAACAAGGATAAAGCACAACTCCTTCTCATCTAAAAGTTGCAGAAAAAGAAACAGATTCTTATTGGTTCTCTGCCTTGGGTGAGGTGTGTCCGCAGTGGACGAATCAGCACTGCAGAGCAAGCTACTCCTCTCACAACATCTGTGTCCAACCTTGGCGTGAAGACTGGCCCCTCATTCATCTCTGACAGTCAAATGGAAAGCATTTGCAATGGATCCCTTTGAAATCTCAAAAGCACAGTTTGGCTGTGTGCCATCCACAGCCCACCTGATACAGATATTCTCACCCATGTTGGTTTTGCCCAGACTAACAACTGCAATTCTTAACAGGAATTTCACATGCAGCAATAGCCCACTTGAATTCCAAAACAGCCATGGTGCAAAGCTACCATCCCATTAAACACAGTAAAATAAATACATTACAGTTTCTTACAATCTGTCATACCCCTGACCATAGAGGCATGAAACAGTCACAGATTAAAAAAACACTCCCATTCAACACTGCATGCAACTCCCCACACTAAGAACCCAGAAAAGACTTAATGTAGCCATTTTCTTCCTTATTGTCATACTTTGGGCCTTGAATATTACTTCTATCTTCTTATGGGATGCATCCAAGCTTGGTGATGCTGTGTGTCACTTATCTTGAAGCTGCACATTACAATTCCACTATTATGACTGTAATTACATTACAGCATTTGGTTTTCATAAGTTATGTAATCATTCACACATATCATAAAACAAATCTAATTTAATGCAACATTGCTGAATGGCACATATAGGTTTTAAAAGTGGTTCAACATTGATCCAAGCAATCTCTGGTCTTATCTGTAGGACCTTTGATTCATTCCATAATAAAAAGAGTCAACCTGGAAACCTTGGACAAAATAGGACGTGGACATTAAAACGGCCCTCAGTATTCAATCAAAATGAAATCTACAAATGATGGATCAATCGAACAAGGGATTGATTGATGTACTCATTTCACAGTACTTTTAAATAGTAGTGTTTGGGAGAGTAAACGTGCGAGTTGATTTAAACCTAATTACCTTGTTAAGGTGAGGGTTTCTGGTGATGTCATAGCCGCGCTTCTTGGTGTTGACGCTGATCTTGTTCTTGGAGTGTCCAGTCCCGGAGTGGCAAACTCTCACTCCACCGAGACACACTCTGCTGGACGAGACTGCTGCATGGTGACCAGTGCGACTGGAGAGAATTTTCACGACGCAGTTGGTGGCGTTTCTGCATAAGGCAAACATGCTTTTTCTTGGTAGTGTATTCATCTTTCCTGCAAGGGGACAGACACGCATTAAACCGAAATTTCGGGTCCAACCGAGTTGTGAAATATCATCACTTTTCAGAGCAAAGTACCAAATACTGTGTGATTCCAGCCCACATATTATTCGTCAGTTATACATCTTTACAAGTTCAACAGGTTTTGTCCGACAATACAGTGTAGCTTACAGTAGCTGGCTGCAAGGGCCTTCCTGCTGTGCGTTAGCATTAATTGGCTAACATTAGCTTAAGCAACAACAGGTGGCAGGGAAAACCGACAAACGACAGTACATCGCGCATAACCGTTACTTCCTAGCAGCATCATTTAAAACCTTACATTCCAGGTGGATGCACCATTAATTGAAACAAAGGCTTTACGTTAAAACAGTTAGCTGAGGCGATGAAAATTGCGCGTTTCATTCATACCACCGAAAATGCGTAGCCTACCTCTATTAAGATGCGTTCCACAGCGTCTTTCCGCTGCTTAATTCCAGACTGTTTAAGCAGCCGTTACCTGCCTTCGTGGCCCTGGTGTCTTTATCGATGGATGTGGCTGTAATCTACAGAAACAGCTGATCCAGGCTAGTTTCGCTGTTTGACATTGACACTTTCGCTTCCCACTGGCTCCTCCCGAAGACCCGCCTTTTGTGTACAATCCGCCAATGGGATTGCAAGTTCAGAAGGCCCGGCGAGCGCTCAATCGCCAAATAAAAACAGCGATGACGGATACCCTCACCTCAATCACAGAGCTATATGCTCTACGGTCTCACCGCTTTGTTTGGATATTGGGGTTACCGGAAGAGAAAAGAAGCGATATTTCCTTTTCATCATCACGTTCATGTCCACGTCTGTGGTCGCATTCGTCGCCTTTATTTGCCATGTGTCTTTTTTTTTTTCATTATACTTTGAACGAATTCATCTTCCCCTACGTCACTAAGTTGATTCTAATATTTCCACACTCTTTGTTCTCATATGTAAACTTATAAAACAGCTATAAGATATAATTAGAAATGGTTGAAGTCATTTTAGCAACAATTCTTAAATCTCGTGTGTGTGGCATGTCGAGATAATGTATGTACTTTTAAAATGTATGTATGTTTTTTTAGTGTGTTTATTAATTCATTTGTAATCATAATAGGATTATCTTGCTGTATGTGCTAATCGTCACCCAGTACATTTTAGAAGTACCTTCATTACGTCAATGCTCCTTTTTCATAATTAGTTTGAAAACAGTGCAACCCACAATACTGTTTTGTATGCCTTTTGGTTCAGTCTGTTATAGAGGAAAACAGTCTATGTCTGAGAAATAAATACTTTCTCCTTTGACACTGTTCAGTGTGCCTTTTGTTCAGCCTGGTATTTGGAAGAAAATAAAAAATCTTTCACTATTCCCTCAACATGACCCAAAGCCAGGTCTCTTTGAGGCCTTAGTACTCTGTCATAATCAGACATGACTGAAATATCCCAGTCCCATCTGTGGTGCTGTAAGGAATCATTACAGCTGCTCAACTACAAGACAAAAGGACACTGTACACAAAAACGGTACATAATAAATATACTATTAATCTTTCACTACAACCATAATCCTAATGATGATCTCACTTTAATTAGCCTGTGTGAAGTGACATGGAGCCAAACTAGTGCAACTACCCTTCTACTATACAGCAGCAACAAGCATGAAGTATAAACACAATACCACAAAATTAAAGCACAGGAATAACACTGTGAACACCTAAATGCTAGAGACAATTGTGTAATAGGGTAAGATGACTGATCCATATGTAAAATATTCAGACTTGTAACACAGTACTGTATGTACATACATGGGATACTCGTAACACAGATATTGTACTGCAGGTGCTGGGTGATACTATACCCATGACATTTCATGAGGATCCACCCCAGCACTTGGGGACCCAGTGTGTCAGAGTGATGGAAAATATCAGGGTGACTGCAGCATGTTTTACTCTTTAGACATACATCATTTTACTCCAAGTTCACAACAATACACAGCAACAACATTCATCCAATTAGACTTGGCAGAATAAAGTGTAGTCATTACCCGAGTTCACAACCATATGCAATGTGTTATTAATAAAAACATCACTCATTTGGCAACCCAAATGGCATATCCCACCATATACGGAGAATAGACTTGGTATTTATTACATGATTATAACAAAGTTTGGCAATTTAATAAAGTGCTGCTTGATTGCATTAGAGATGTAATCACTTTATCGGTCCTCCTGACTTCAAACAACCAAAGGTCTTGAACCCTCAACACCCCACAGAAAACATTACAGAAATATATGCTCAAATACAGGCATGGATACACTCAGACACACACGCACGCACACACACACACACACACACACACACACACACACACACACACACACACACACACACACACACACACACACACACACACACACACACACACACACACAGGGAAATCACTGCAGAGAACTTGATTGCCCCAGCATTCCTCTGTCTTACACTGTTTTTGTTTATTTATGTGGTCGTCCCTGCAATGAACCAAGACAAAATTAAATTTTATATAAATGTAGGTCAAATGAAAAACTATTTATTCTACTAACATTGAACATGTCAAGCCAGCAACTGACACACTCCTTAACTGAACATTAATGTAATATAAATCAGACATAAAATGTACCAATAAATTGAACCAATAAGACAGCAAAAAAGACATTAAGACATTACGTAACAAAATCATTTTGGTGACATTGTGAAATGTAAGTGAAAGAAACACACATTGAAAAACATCCTGTGAAACCTTATCAATTACTTGGTTGTTGCAGGATGATCCCTATTGAACAGCATTCTTAACAATCTTGCAAAACGTTAAATAGGTTCAAAATATTAAAGACACAGCAATAAATGAATATGCATAAGGTCCCTTTATCGCCTATTTGTTGTTTATCAGTTGCTACTGGAAAAAAGGAACGATCCTGTGACAAACCACTGCAGCAGGCCTGGACTGCCTCCAGCCCCACCCACCCCTATGTCTATGACTGCAAAAACAAGCTAAAATTCAGGGGAGACAATCCTAAATAATTACTTCAGAATGCTTTGGCGGAACAGACTGCCAAAATCTTCATCACACGTGAGTCATATTTCATTCTGCATTACAAAACTCCCAGTGTCTGAGGAATAATAACATTAATCACACACGCATGGCTTTGCATTAAATATTGATTTGCTCAGCAGACACCAATTGTGATTTACAGTGCACACAAAAATTTGATGACTGATTAATGCAACTAAGCAGCTAAGTTAAAGGGCTTTGCTCAAATGAACACCAGCAGTTTCCATCTGTTTCCAACAGGATCCCAGCATCAAATTCTACTGCTGTGTCAATGGATGATTTCTAGGTTACTTTATACTTATTTTTACAGTGCAGGGCTTTTGGGAGGAGCTGTGTTGCATCTACATGATTTTGTAGTCTGCCTCATGAGTGCTGGTCAACAGAAAGTTTCTGTAATGCCAACTGGGAGAAACAGATGATAAGAATCAGCTGGACAATAGGGATGAGCAGAAAGGGACCAGTGCTTGTGAGGCACTCTGTAATAAGTCAATTATGGATGTGGTGAATACACCCAGTGAAAAGATATTTCTGTCTGGATAAACCAACAATGTGAGTCACCCTTGACACGGGGAAGACACGCGCACACTAGCTTGGACACGTATCCTACAGCAGAACCACCCAGGACAGCCTCCACCTATGCTCATGGCCCCACCCAATCATGGACAACGCATCAAAAGAGGTGCTTTCACAGAGTAGTGCCCTCTTGGTCCATATATGACTATGGCCACTAGCTGCTGAGGCTGTTGAGCAGTGAGGTGGGTGCATTTGCCTGTGATCTGGTTATAACACAAACACTGAGACACTAGACGGACAACATCACAAGTTCTGCTCATCAAATCCTGACCGTATCAGTGGCTACACTTTATGCAAAAATAGAGACATCTAAGAGGAAGCTTCTTTGGTGTTTTCTACAACCATTGGTGAACCATTAATAAACCATGTGGTACTAACACCAGAACTGTTAATACTTCTATACCAAAGAACCATTAAGTTACCTCATGATTATGAACAACATTTTTTTTTTCTATAGAGCGCACTGTGCTAAATGGTGAAATATAAATAATATCATTTGCCATGATCAAAAGTATTTCCTTTGACTGATCAGTCATCTTTGATCTTGTCAGTTTCTCAAATCAAACTAAGCTGTCTAAGTAGCGGATCCTCCCAAAACCCCATGTGTCTGATTTTTTCACCCCCACCAACCTCTGACTCAGCCTAATTCCCATTTCAATCAAAGTGTATGTGAGCTTGCAAACAGTTAATTCTTCAAAAGCCTTCTATAAAAGTTAAAAAGAGGCTAACAGACAAACAGGGGAGTACATTGTTTGATCTTGTGTTTGTTTCGCTGGGAGATGGCTGTTACCATGAAAACAACCAGCACAACTCAAATAGATAACATTTCTGCCCAGAGAAAAAGCTTTCATAAATTGTCACATGTGACCACACCAGAGACTGACCCAGTGTACAATAGAGGCAGTGCACAATTATTTTCAATCAAAAAACTTATACAGTACAAAGATATATGATATCCAACTATTAAGTTGCAATTTTTATTTATTTATGTATTTATTTTTGGAGGGGAATGTTCCATTTCTTGCTCTTTTGGAATTGACAGCTGCAGTCCTCCCTTACCTGCACAGTAAGTACTGAAACTGAACAGGTTCTATCCTCCAATAAATAATAAATCAGTGATTACCTTCCACTCTCAAGGCCAAACTTGGGCCAAAAACAGTTGTGTCTGAAATTTTACTTGAGAGGATCAGCTCTTACAAAGAGCTGACCTCTTCAAATAAACATGGCCCACAAAAGCAAATATTTAGCTTTCATATCCAAATATTGACTAAAACAAATATGATTCAAATTATTTAAAGCACAAATTGTAACTATATTCTGGAATCTGAACTTAAACAGATTTGAAGAGGGATTACTTTTCGGGACCCATAGTCACCTATTATCAAATACAAAGTGTTATGATAATCAATAAAACAAACAATAAATAAACAAGTTAGCATTAGTTTCTTTCTAATTCATGAATGTAATCATTTGTTAAATATTTACATTTCAATAGGGACATTTGAGATTTTACACTGGATCTACTCTGAGCCATATAGTGTATGACAGGAGAGCTAATACTAATGAGAGGAGATCCAGACTCACATATGACAACACTGATTGTCTGCTGAGTAGCAAGGAGGCCCTTATGCAGCAGTGGGTTGAAGGGGCTAACAACATAGCCAATGATTTAGCTGGTGATATCAAGCCTATAGGGATCAGCTCACAGCAAAGTAAAGATGTTTCACACAGAGCCACTCTGGTTCCCTTTTTGTCCATCCCATAGTGTCAATCACCATAGATTTGCTTTGCCAAACAAAATTAGTCTGGTCTGTTGAAGCCTGAAGTCATTCTGGATGTAATTAAAATAATACTTTCCAGGATTTCAACACAACACTCACGCTGATGAACTCAGCACTCATCCAGAGCTCATAGAGTGTCATGTGAAGGGTCCATCATGCTCCTGGCAATGCCATGGCACAGTGGGTGTGTGCTCTCGTCACTTCAGCACTCAGGCTTTGTAACTGCTTCTGTCACTTTCCAATTAGTAGGACCATCTGGTGGTCTAAATAAACTGGCAGACATTCTGCATTCTATTACGTCCCAGTGTTTCCACTGTACGTGACCTGAACGTCACTAGTTAAAATGGTGTGTGTAAATACCTACAGCTCTAAAGTATGGATTATTTTGTTATGTGCAGACTCTTATTTAGAATTGAGAATTGGAAGGTTTTTTCTATATTCAGTGACAAATATCTTTCAGTAGATTTTTTATGACAATTGAAAACATGAATAGATAAATAAACATAATGCAAACTACAGTCAGTAGCATCACATTATTCCCTTACTAAGACAGTCCTGTCCTGTAATTGTCTATGTGTGTGCATGTGATTTCTAATACTGTAGAGGGACAGATAAAACATAATAAGTTTAATCTCCCTCCTCAGTTTAAAACAGTCTTCCAAGAAATCATTGTCTATTTTCCCTTTCTTTTGAAGATATGGGTTTTGTGAAAGGGACTGAATACTTCAGTTTCAGATGATGTCACTACATGATTGTACTGATCTTTGGAACTGCAAGCTGTTACTGACACACCAGATGATGGTCCACTATAAAAAGTAAAAAAGAACGGTGACAGAGGAAGTGAGAGCAGATAACTCCATCCACACTCAGGAAGAAAAACCGACAGACGGACCAGACTCAGTCAATGCAGCAGAACTAGTTCTTTCAGGAAAAGAATTTATCCCAGTGTTGTGTCTAAATATTCTTTTCATCATGACACTGTGCTGGCACTTATTTATCAATCATTCATTTATTCATTAATATATTTTTTAATCACACATTTGTGACTGATATTTTTTCTTGGAGCTCTCATTGAAGACAAATCCAAATGTATGTGGCAGGTTACATATTGTACAAATGGAAAATAGTAAATGTGAACTTGGCTGCACTGGAAAATAAAGGTTTACTTCTCCACAACCTTTCTTGGGGCAGTGGATCCTGGCCAGGGATGCCATTGGGGAAAGAATTATTAATAATCTGTCACAGGTAATGACCTCAGTTTCCACCTTTGTATGAAAGTGACTTTTAATAAATTGGATGGAGACTGAAAACATTTGGGATGACAATGGATTTAAATATGGGCTAAGGCATTGTGTTTCAATGCATTTGAAGATTAATCATTTATATCAGTATTTATGAAAATGATGATATTACCTGAATCCTTGATGCCATAAGTCATCAGATAATTTATATTTCTACTGGTGCCTGATCCCTTGACCATGCCAAGCAAAGTCTTGGAAGTCTTTATTTTTACACCATATGATTAAATCAATCATTCTATAGTTATGTTTCCTCTGTAGCTTAACAATAGAGTCACTATGGGTCCTACACTCCCATTTATGCAAGCATTAGCTGAACGGTTTCTAAGGACATTTGCTGATTAAAAAGCCTTTGTGTGGTGAGACTCGGACGAGCTGGAGAGAATTATATGTAGGATTTCATCATAAAGGGCAACACTGTGTTCTTCTCTGACATTTAATTTGTTGCTTTGGCTTCAAAGACCGCTTTTGTTTTCACATTCATAGGGGTCTGCCAAACGGACATTTACGTTGTAGGCTGCTATAGTTTCGCATGTGGTCACGGTTGTCTCTCTGAGGTAATACTCGGGGGATGCAACTCTCGCCAGTCCATTAGCGACTCTAAATCACGTGATTGCTTATCTGAGAAAGTCACAGCGCTTCCCGCAGCTTCGTCAGTCAGAGGTTTGCGCCTTTTTCATTGAGTGTGTCCGCGCTTGTCCAGGTCTGTCCTGAAACCCTCTGCACACTATGGAATAAAGAAATGAATCCTGGTAGAGAAAAGCAAAAGTAGGAGTATCGAAGAAAATTTTTTATCAACTGGTGGCTTATTTCCTTCACCGTGGAAAAGTGTTGCGGCGTCTCCTAGATGTCACAACTGTAGACACCTCTAAGTGCTTCTCCCGTCCACCTGCCAGACGCCTGCGAAGACAAGCGCAGGATTACCACTGGTGAGAACATGTGTTATGTGCATTTATATTCGCCCACTGCTAGTTTGAGGTGTAGGATTCCACAAGGAGAAAGGCAGAATTAGTGCTAAACGAGGGTAAAAGTTGTGGAGCGCGTGGGAGTAATTCTTAGTTCTGTAAGTAACACAGATCATTTAGAATGTGGTTGTCATCAATACGATTTAAAAAGAACGGGAAACTATACTTGATATTAATAGAAGCATAATTTAGGTTAAACGGAAGAAAGACAAATGCCTACGCGAACTTATTTTGCTAATTATGAATACAACATGAAAAGAAACTGTTGTGGTGGTTTGTTGACGGCTGAGACAGGAGTCAGTAGGTCTACACATAATGACACCTTTATGTTATGATTTTATCAAATGATGAAGCATGCGACTTCAGGATGCTTGAAACAAATATAACACACAGTCCTGTGACCCATTGGTTGCAGTTTTTATAAATTGGGCGTTTATGCGAATTGCAGAAGACCATCACTGGACTAATATAACATAAACCGTTGTTTTGCCTGGTCCTCATAGTGGAGAATACTGCTGCAAGTTCCGCATGAAAGGGTGTGTTACCTATTTGCACATTGTGGAGAGATAACCTGTGTTAACTCCTTTACGTATACCATAGCATATATATATAGCATCTTTAATGCCTCTCTTCAAGTTGGAAAGAAAAAATAAGCTTAATGTCAGCCCTTTGGGTAAAAACAGACCTAGGGAACTATGAAAGCAAATTAAAAAAAAGATTTACAAGGAGCGTTTTTGGTTAAAATAACACGTCTTAATTAGGATGGTTAAGTGACGTAAGGTTCAATCTTCTTGCTTCATCTTCAGAAAAAACAACGTTGACTGGGCACGAATATCAGATATTTATTAAAATTATGTCTGTATGTTGTGTTTAAGCAGACAGATCCATTTTAGGGTAACATTTACACATACACATTCACAAGATTTTGACAAAATACTTGTTTAATAATTGATGATGTTTAATAAGATTTAACAACAAACTGAAAAACGGCGTAAATAAATTATCCTGATATCACTGGAGAGTAAATTTGAGAAATTGGAATGTATCCATGTGCCAAAAAGGAGCCAGGTATCTAAACAATTATTGCATTGCAAATTCTGCTAAGAGACACGAGTTGCCTTGTGGTCATGTTGTATGGGGGCGGTTGAATGCTTAGTCTCTGGAATACTTCCCAAAAAGACCCACGAGGCAGTATCTAGAGCACAGGACATTAAACCCCGACCTCCAGTATTCTGCGTAGAACGATGAAGTCTCTGCTGTCTAAAGTGGCTAAAATACAACTGGCAAACTTCCACCACAGATGAGAATTCCAAGACGTGTCTTAGTCCCCCTCTCCCCAGTCTAGAGACTAAAAATACCCACGTGCTCAGTAAAATATATTTCCGTTTTCTTTCACTAGGAATAATGTGAAAGAACTCCGTGGAAAAGTTACACAAAGTTTTATTGTGCTCTATGTTCTTCAAGTGAAATTCTTTCTTTCTCAATGCTAATCAGTCACTTTTCCAACCAGTATAATTTATGGAGTACACAGCCGCGGGGATAATTAAATTTAGGTTCTCCAACTTCTCGTGCAAAAAGATCATGGTGTCAGTTAATCAGGAATCCATGAAGTTAGCTGTCCCTGAGGTTATGTTGATGTTTGTTACCTAGATTGTTATCCCCTATACCTGCAACCTGTAGCATGGCAAGCAAACATGGAGTTGTCTCTCACTGGATTTGCAAGTGCCAAGCAGGACAGCTGGCTGGTACTGAGTACTGTTAACTGAAAATATTAATAACTAAATAGTACTGTACCTAAAAGTAGAGGTAACTTAAGTAGTCATGACATTGTTGTGTTGTATCAATAATACAGATTGATTAGTTTAAGTGTCCCTAAAAAACAATGCAAAGAGGAAATATTTTCCATCATCAGTGTTAGAGGTTAGCAGGGTAAAGCCTGTTGTCTTCTTGAGTGCTGTAGCGTGCAGTTTGAGAATCTGAAATGTAATGATAACAACAAGGTCAGCAACCTGGTCAAAGTTAAACATATTTGAACTCTGACGACAGTCCTGCCAGCAACTGTTGCAAATTGAAATAACAGTCATTAAAATGTAAACATGTAACCACTGTACGTTGTTGATGGACTATAAAATGTGCTTAAATATGTGAGCTGGTATTGATACTGGATCTGGTCAAATAAAGAGACCACATACCTGACCACAAAAGCAAACAAGGGCAGTAAAACTGGCAGTGAGGGTTAGATTGAGAGTGGAATTTTTACTGGAGCTCATGGTTAAAAACATACTAATGATCTTTCCAGTGAGCTGTGATTTTAAAATGTTGCACAATTCAGTTAATTAACCAAAAGAGTATGTTTGTTTTGTAATATCTTTGATACCTTGCCAACCTTTTCAATATTTGACATATCAACTGATTGGTTGGGCCTGCAGCTGGGTGCAGTGCTAACCAAAGTTTAAATATTTTTGATACTTCACTCCCTTTTGCTTCCACTATTTCCTTCACCCTCCTGTCTGATTGGCTCCAACAATGCTGCCACTTTTACATGGACAATGTGATAATAGTGTTTCTGCTTCTCAAAGTGAACAAAGCCCTGCCCTGCCACCCCATACCCACACCAGGGAGGGAAAACAAGCCTGTGTTATTGGAAAAGGTCACCTTTGATACTCCATAGGGTTCTGTGCAGTGTTGAGAGGCAGACACAGAGCGTTTGGACCATTGTTTAAAGTTAGGCATTGAAGTGTTGGCGGTTGTCCATGGGTTATGTGCAGGGCAAACACCCAAGTGATCACAGCATTTCTCGCTTCAGGAAACACAATAGAAACATTTCTGGGAGACACCCTTTGAATGGCAGACTTCAGGAGAGTACACATGCTACGTGTGTGCATGTTTGGAGGGGGAATGTAGGGGAGTCCAGTGAAAAAAGTGTATGTTTCAACCTGTCTGGGTTGCTAGCTTTCGGGAAGTGAAGTGTGTGTGGTGTGAAGGGAACCTCTCATTTTTTTGTCCAATCTGGCAACACCAGGTCTAACAATAATGGCCTGATATCAGTGGTTACTGTTAAACCTGATAAAAGAACCAGCAAGTTCTTTGTAAACATGGGAGTTTATGTCATGGAAGGAATAACCAAACTATTATTGTTTTCTCACTTTTAAATTTTATTTATCTGTCTCTCAGCAAAACTGTCTTTGTGACTTACTAAGACACAATAAACATTAGCAATCTGAGTGAAGGTATTTAAATAATGAGGAAACCAAGACTAACAGGCATGTATGATGGTATGATGTTTAAGACTGAAATACCCTATTGAGGATCCAAGAACGATCCACCTCACGTGTAATTAATGTTTGCTCTTTTTCCTATTCATGTTGAGGCTACAAATTCTGAGTCATGCAGACAAGAGAAAACATGTACAATATTCAGATAGGACTTTTTATCGGCACAACTTGGCTGTAACAATATTCTGTATTTAAATAGTCCATAACTAGTGTAAATAGCCTAAAGGTTCAGCTGGCATAGTTTCCCTGTGCTAACATATTTTTGCATTTCATTGGGCTATAGGTATTTTGTAGGAACAAGTGAATAGGACATGGAAAAAGTTTTTTAGCATTTGCAGAGATGGACACCCCAACTTCAGGAAGTTTGGGTGTTACAATGTATTTGTTCTGCTCATGCACTAAGCCAGATGATTCTATTTATTACAACTCTTTAGTCAAGTATGAGATATTTAGTAAAATGACCTTGGTTACTGCTTGAGTGGAACAAATACACGCTAGTAGTGGGTCTGCTTTTGGAAGCCAACTGTCGACTAGAGTTGCTTATGTGTTTGTGAATGGTGTTGAATTGAAATGTATAGCTAACATTGCTGAGGTACATTGACATCATCCCTTTCAAAACATACAATCTGAGGCATAGTTTTCTAATTGATTAACAGCTTGTTAAATGATCAATTACTTTGATTTCCAGTACAACTAGCTGGTGACCTGCATTGCAATTTGGCAGTCAGTATTTTATAGTGATCAGAAAAATTAGACTTGATGAAACAAAGCTGTTTGTTGAAACAAAAAAGAACTAGCATCTCACTAATTTAGACCAATGATTGTGATTTGCTGTAGTTCAACAGAGGTAATAGCTGATGGCCAATTTTACCATTATGGAGTCGGGAGAAGCATCCCAGTATACAGCATGTCAGTATTCACCCCTCTGACCTGACTGAAGATGTTCCAGTGATGGAACAGGCCTATTCATAATTGAACCTACGTAGGAAAGGAGACAGATATGAAATAAAAAAGAGCTATATTTTGTCCAGAGCAGGTATTTTCAGGTCTTCCTATCCAGGGCTGTGGCTCCAAACTAGGACTTCAATAAATGCTGATGTGACTGATTAAGAAAGTTGGCCTCTATGAGTGACAGATATCTGGAGAAACCAGGCTGCTGGAGACTAGCTATTCTGGTCATCCTGAAGCCACAAGAGACTTGGCTGAGCCTTATGCCATTACTTCTGAGCCTTGGTCAGGGGGTTTTCTAGGGCTGGTGATCTGCTGTATGCAGGCTTCCACTTTATATAATGGGTAATCAATGGTAACTATTACATAACAATTTTCCCTTTATCTCTGTTCCATCTTTCAGCTACTCTTTATACAGTTTACTATGTGGTCTGTAGCATTCATATTGTGAATTCCTTGCTGTGCTCTTTTGCTCTCAGACTATTCAAAATTAATATTAAAGAGGAATCCCAGGAATTTCTCTGCACCTCAGTTGACCTCATGGACATGCTCTTTGCCTCTGGTATATTGCTGTTCACAGACACACTCCTCATCTCTTAGTCATACTTACTGAAATGCTAAGACCCTCATTCTCCATTGACACGCTCCTCATTTCAGAGTTCCTGCTCACGGGTTCCTTTTTTTCCCATAACTGGTCTTCTTCACCTGACCTTTCTCCTGTTTTCTCTCCATTGAAGGTGCTCCCTCAGCATGGCGCTCCAGGTCCGTATTCTGGCCCTGTTCCTCCTGTCGCTGTGCTATGGCCAAAGCTCCCAGCTGCACAGTGCCCTCTGGAGGCCCCAGTGGCCTATGCTTCGTGTGCCTGTGGTGTTACCCCAGCAAACAGAGGAGGGATCAGATCCGCAGTTTGAGGCTGAGGCCCAGCTGGAGGTGACCTCCTCCTGTGATCCAGACTGCCATAAGCAGGCCCCAGTGCCTAGCTATTGGGACCTGCGTGAATACCTGTCCTACGAGACACTGTACTCCAACGGCAGCCTGATGGAGACCACAGTGGGCATCTACGGGTTCAATCCAGCTGACCTGCGCAGAGAAGCCGCCGGACGCTCTCGGGCCAAGCGGCAGATCTACGGTCCTGACAGCCGCTTTAGTATTGTGGGGCAGGACTTCCTGCTTAACTACCCCTTTTCCACAGCTGTGAAGGTGTCTACAGGCTGCACGGGAACGCTGGTGGGGGACCGCCACGTTCTGACGGCGGCGCACTGCGTGCACGATGGGAAGACCTATGTCAAGGGGGCACAGAGGCTGAGGGTGGGGTTCCTTAAACCTCGGCAGCGCGATGCTCCACCAACCAACAGAAGTACTTCTGCGGCCCGGCCTGACAAGATGAAGTTCCAGTGGATCCGCGTGAAGCGCACACACGTCCCCAAAGGCTGGATCAAGGGCAGCACCAACGAGATCGGCATGGACTACGATTACGCCCTGCTGGAGCTGAAGAAGGCCCACAAGCGGCGCTACATGAAAATGGGCGTCAGCCCCCCCTCCCGCCAGCTGCCTGGACGTAGGGTGCAGTTCTCCGGCTTTGACAACGACCGCAAAGGCCAGCTGGTGTTCCGCTTCTGTAAGGCCCATGAGGAGACCTACGACCTACTGTACCAGCACTGCGACGCCCAGCCAGGTGCCAGCGGCTCCGGGGTCTATGCCCGCATGTGGAATCGGCGGCGGCGACGCTGGGAGCGCAAGGTGATAGGGGTCTTCTCTGGGCACCAGTGGGTTGACCGCAATGGCTCTCCTGAGGAGTTCAATGTGGCGGTGCGTGTTACCCCACTAAAATACGCCCAGATCTGCTACTGGATCAAAGGCAACTATGTGGACTGCAGGGATGGCTGAGGAGCAAGGAAACATACACATGCATGCACACCACACACAAACACACACCCACCCACACATTTATTGCTGAACTGCACTGATTTATTCAACTACAAAATGCCACTATACTGGAATTAGAAATGATTTCCATTAGGGATTCTCCAAAGTTGCTTAATTTGAATGTGCCATGAGGAAAAGGGGGAAACAGGATGTTTGAGGAAGAGGTCGGCACTGACACAGCTGGACACTGTACTTCATTCCATTTTTTTTTTTTTTTTTTTTTAGTCAAGGGAGATGGCTAATTTGAAATTGAAAGATTCAAATTCTTTGTATCCCAGTATAGGGCTAAAAGCGCATGTTTTTGTTTTGAACTGTATGGCTTAGTGTGCTTATATTAGATGACACGTAGAGCTAAATATGTGTGTGTGAGTGTGCATTTTGGGTGTAAAGGATGTAAAGCTGTTCTGTGAGTGTGCGTGTATTTCTGTTGGTCACACACAAAACCAGTGACATTATCACCACATGGCCTGCTGCCAACAAGTCCTGTCCCCTTTAAGGGGATATCCTGGTGAGGGGTGCAGCTGTGCCCCAGCTAAGGTGGTATGCACTTATCTGTACAGGCTTAAGAGGGGAGAGCACTTACACACATCCTAAATACTCATCTAGAACATTTAGGGTCATAGGTTAGGGTCTGTTTGTTTTCCACTGTGAGAACTGCTCTGATAAAGCAAGCAGTAGGCAATTACAATAGAATACTAGGACTGAAAGAGAGCACTGAGACATGGGACTGTGACTTGAGAGAATACTGAAACAGAGGACTGGGACTTGAGACAACACTCTAACAGACGACTGGGACTAGAAAGATCATTGGCACATACACTGCACATGTAAGCACTGTTCTACTAATGCCGAGCACACATTACATAGTTTTAGCACTGATTTAGGCATCTTGGACAACAGAGATTAAATCATCTTACAATTCTGCAAATTCATCAGCAGTGATTGCTGGCACCAATGCTTTCACAATATGAGATATTTAGTGACACAATCAAATCTCTGAAACAACAAATATGATTTAAATATGCTTGGTGCAGTGTATGCCCGACATAACGTAAATCTGCTGGAAATGCTGAAGGAAGGAGAGACTCCTGCAGACCCTACATTACATCAGACCACACCCAGAGTCTTGGCGACTTCATCACAGAACAGTCCATGTCAACTCAGATAGATGCTGTTTCTAATAGACTACTAATCATATAGACAATGCTAAAGAAAACATTTAATCGGTTTCATTTACGCTGAAAAACCTTCAAACCAAAATGCTTATGTCAAAGAATGTATCACTTTAACGTAAGGTGCTATTTTTTTGCTTTAAAGAAATTTGTACAAAAAAACAAATATATGAAATAAAAATATCAATGTCTACTGAAAATATACCAGTGAACTCTTGTCTGTTGAACAATTATTTTCTGTACATCTGTGAGTGGTGTGTTAGCGATGTGGGATTAGTAGTGAAAGTAAACAAACAGCTCCCCTCCAGGGTTGAAGAGAGTATTGCAATTCTACTCACCAATTTGAAAAACAACAGGAATGAAAAATCACCTAAGTATGAAATCAATACTTAAAAACACATGCACTCTAGTTTGCCATAAGTATTGCTATATTATTTTGTATGAAAACAAAATGAATTGCTTAGCACCGATATCAACAAAGATTGAGCAATTTCAGATATATAACTGACACTCTAGAAACAAGCCAAAGGAAGTGCGTTCTGGACATGTATACGTACAGTACCATACTGGCTGTTTTTACTTAGAGTTGGAGAATGTATCAGTGACCTTTAATCTTTTGACTCAAGACTATGAAGTTCTGAAGAAAAGTTTTTACAGAAAAGATTGTAAGTTTACGAAACCCATGATGAAGTGGCCGAGTTGGACGGGAAAGTAGAAAATAATCTATCAGGAGACTGTGACCTTGTGAAGTGAAAATAAATAGTGCTAGAAGGAACAGAGTGGATATTTGTGTAAAGCTTCATTACCATCCATGAACAAATAGGCATATTTAAAACCAGAAATCGAGGCAGAATAATGCAAGGCTAGCCCAAAAGCACAATCAATCTTTTAGGTTTGTCTATGTATCTGGTTTAAAGTACTACTGAGAAACTTACTGAAGATGAATTTTGAAAATAATCACAAGACTAAAAAGCATCACATCATCAAAATTCCTATACCTTTGGCTGAGTTGTCCTGGGGTACTGTAAACATATGTCACAAGCTTGTTTGCACATATACACATGAACAAACCTGTGCACTCACATAACCTGTACACAAACACCTTTACACACCAAAAGGCTGCTAGCAAGTTTTTCTTTTATTTTATTTTGTATGCCACTGGCATTAAAAATGCAGTCTGGGTGAAATACTGTATGCCGACAGATGACCCTTGGCCCGCCCACCCAGTCACACCTACTGGGTCCCAGGAATGTGAATGCTTGCTTGCTTCACCCTGGAAGCCCCATCTTACCACTGGTCTCTCCAGGTGAAATCTGGGATTTGGCACTGAGAAAATAAAACTTAAAGACAATGGAAAATAAGAGGCCTGGATTAACTCAGACATAAAAAAAGAGCGTGGTTCCTGTCGAACAGATTCTGGGACATTCTGAACTCTAAGACACTTCTGACAACTCGGACATAGCCAAGAGCACTCTTGATAAGATGATTTTTTTTTAAAAAAAGGTAACTTTCTGAAGGATAATAATATTTGTCACATAACAGGCCACTGATTCTCAGTCCTGCCCTCTCTTGTGATTTGGCAGGACTGATTCTCAGTCCTGCCCTCTCTTATGATTTGGCCTTCTCATGGTAACACTCTCCTGTTGGCCAACTGAAAAGAACAGGCACTCTTGAACAGTATACAAAATATAAAATATTTTTTAAATAGATATAAACATTGCATGAAAAATAGAACCGTATCAAAATAATATATCTGAGTCTCCCCCTCCATCCAGAGTTCTCTGCTGCAACTCAGGGCAGGGTGGCAAGGGAGCAGGTCAGCCCCACCCCCCCCCCCCCCAGCCCGGGGATCACTGGGACTTGAGGCCCATGTTGCTGCCACTGAGAGGGTAGGAGTAGGCCTTCCCCAGCACAATGCGGTCCCGCAGCAGTTTGAAGAGGACATAGTAGTTGCAGAAGAGGATGAGGCCGAGGGAGAGGGTGTGGTTCCAGCGCTCTGAGCGCAGCAGGGAGTACAGCTGGTACAGAACCACACTGGACTCAATACCAATCAACATGTTCAGGATCCGGAGCGGCTTGTGAAACAGAAACTGCAATGGAAAGAGAAACATTTAGCGAAAGGCACACACATGTGCACATGCACAGAAAAATACAACACGATGAAAGGCATTCAGAATGAGATTTACACACAAACAAAAACTTCAGCCAAAGAGCTATTTAGGAATGAAATTGATACATGGAGTATTTCCTATCTGTATAAACATACGCCAACTTACATAAAACCTGGCATGGGAGACATCTGAAGGCAGTGCTACATTGTAGGGCCCCACAGCTTTATAGAGGGAACGACTGTGTCTCACCAGCACTCCCTGAGGCCAGATTGTACTCTCAGACCACCTGGGAAAATCACACACAGACATCAATATCAGTCACAACCTACACTAAGGGCAGTCTGGTTCCAGCATTATCACTGCATGTGTACTGTGGAATATATCACAGAAGCACAGAGCTCATGATGGTAAAAACACAAAGCATTAACACGACTCAACCTGCCTCTTTGTTTAACCTGGTCACCTGACTTAGGTGCGGATACTCACATGTGCTGTGGCGCGTTGCTATAGGAACCGTGTTCCAGCTTGTGCCAGCGGCCCAGGTGTGCTGCGGAGCGGTGCAGCAGGTCGCAGTAACTGGGGGGCAGCAGCTGGCTCATTAGCATGACGAAGGCGTTGATCCATACCATGATCAGGTGTTCACACGCCCAGCGCATGTCGTAGTACTGAGTACTCTGCAAAAGACATGGCTTTCCTCAGCATGCACACTGTAACCCTTATCCTCACAAAAATATGCTGCAAGGTGCGGTACTGATTACTCTAGCGGTTCCCAACCTGAGGTCCATGAAGGTATTGGAGGAAGCCAATTATAATGAAGTGCAGGCTAACATGTTCAGTCCTCATAACTGAAGGAAAGCTCACGTTTTCAATAGCACAGTCTTCATGTCAAATATCCCCCAAACACGCTACAGACAACAAAAATATGTCATTAATAAAAATCATGCAATTTTGATATGAAGCTGTTGTATGAATCTAATTCCACCAGTTAAATGAAGCTATGGCCATACCACCCATCTGCAAAATATTATTCTCCAGATGACATCTTGCAATGCTCTACTAGAGTAAATCTTTTTCACAATGCAAGTCAGAAAATGAGCTGGCACAGCTTTTGAGCCAGAAAGTCTGGGAATTTCCTTTGGCTTTCAGTACCTGAAAATATACCCAGTTACCAGGAAGTGTGAATGTACCAATGTAAGAAATGAGTGGAGGGAACTTGAGGTGAGGTAAGTATCCAGGTGAGTTTCTTATCACTGGTGAAATGTAGACCTCCATGGTCTTAGATCAAATAATGAATTCCCTAATGCCAAATATAATGAGAGGTTGTAAGGTGCAATGTGTGATTAACTACAGCATTGCTGAGGGATGCATTCAGATGGAAGGCTGTCCTCAGCCTTGGTGCCCTGGAGCATCTCCTCTGCCAAACCGGTTGTGTGCGCTCTATGATCTGCGGGCACAGTAACTTTACAGCTCTAGCGGTGACTGCAGAGTGAAAAAGAGAGTGAGGAAAGTGATTAAGGACTACAATTTATGAAACTGGTAATGGCAGATCTGAGGAATAATGCGAGCTCTCTGTCATCACTATGAGACAGTGAAATTCACTAGCATAGCGCTCTTGTGGCTCTTTTTGGAGGGGCAGGTTTGAGATCTCTCATGGCTAGCTAGTGGTTTCTGGGAAGCCACAGCATTATTGTTCTTGCTCTTGAAGCACCCCCTTCACTGTTTCCATCAACAACAAAGCAAACTTTCCATGCTTTGATCACATTTGGAAGTAAAACATATGTAACTACTGATAACTTAATTTAGCCGATGTTGACAACCAATTTTTTTTTTTCCAGATCACCACAGACTAATGTTACGAACTACAATTTTAACGCTATTCATGATTCTCACTGTAAATATATCATTCTTATTCAAGGTATAACATAACTTTGAGCATAAAAATTTTATTAATGCAAGTATTTATAGATATAGTTTCCAATTTATAACAACTGGCTAGCATTGTTATAGGGGTGTCAAACTTGAGCCCAAAAGAGCTGCAGTGTTTGCAGATTTCTGTGGTTTCCTTTTGAGCCAGCAGGCCCAGCATGACTTGCTTCTACATTACGACAAGCAACAAAGAGCTTATTTTACTCCTGCTGCTGGCCGCTCACTTTTTGCATTAAAAAGAATCATACATTCACAGACATGTAGCACTGATCATGTACTCAGACACTGAGTGATGAAAAAGTCACCATGCAAGTATGTTTTTGCTTTGTGTGTAGCAATACTCAAATAATGCATCTTAAAATACATAACTATAATGTTGTGGAAGGAATGACTGGTTCAAAATCAGTTCCTTCTCTTTTAGTTTCACACTATGTTTGATAAGCACTGGAATGTGACCTTTGTTCATGTCATACTCTGCTGCAGCTTAAACATATGTATGCCAAGACTTGAAATACATTAAAAGGTGTTTTTGGGACTGGCCTGTCCAGCACAGACAGTTACTTTTCCATTTTTTCTTCCAACCTGAACCCTGCCCCACCACAGTGACCCTCTCACACAGACTCTCAGAGGAGCGGTCGATCGTGTGAATTCTTGAGGTTGGGGTGTTGACAAGATCACCACTGTTAGCATAGCAGATATGTCATCAATCACATAATGCCTGTTACTTTGAGAGGAACACAAAGCTGGCTTATGCCTGGTTCACATGCTTGCAGCCACCCAATCATGAAAAAATGCATCCATGGGAATAGGGCACATCATTGGGACATTTTCAACACTGAGATCCTTCATGCATTCTGTTCATTGTACAATAGCTTTGCTTCTTGGGTTAGGAGCCCTGCTCAGCCTGTAATGCATCTGTGAATTGTGTGGACTTGTAAACTGAGCATTAGAGGTGCGATGACAGAGGACTCACTTTGACGAAGCAGAGAGGCAGGAAGGCGACGTAGTAGGCGCTGAAGAGTGAGTTGAAGAGAACCTCTTTAATACGCCGGTTAAAGTCGGTTTTCAGCCCCTCTACCTCACTGCGAATCAGCTCAGGTGAGAGGGGACAGGTATGGGCCGGGACGGAGGCGGGGCTTGCAAACTGTTCCCGCAGGTTCTCCCGCAGCAGGGTGAAGAAGTCTTTGGGTCGCAGCAGCGAGCTGTCCTGGGACTCTTGGTCAAGGTACCCACAGTCTGTGGGCATCACCTGTGCCCTGCTCTCCTGGTGGAAACAGCAGAGGGGCACGTACACCCCAAACCTGTGATACAAAGGGAAGAATACCACCATTAACCCATAACTATAACACAGAGGAAGCGCAGTAGTAATAAACTTCTAACCTGTGATACACAGCTGGAGAGTATGTAATATTCTTCATTGGCTGAATCATAAGCATGGTCAAAGGATTTACAAAGCACTGTATATTCTTGTTATGCTTGAGTTAGAGGCTGGTAGATTCAGCCTGATGGCAGGACATCAGTGACCAGAGGTTTGAGATAGAGGCTTAATGTTTTTACAACAGGAAGCATCAACAGAGGGTAACGCCCGAAGGTAACTGCAGAGACTGTAGTAATCAGGATGTAAATGACTCATCATGCTGAACAACAAAATCCAGGTGTTAACCGCTGGCTGAAACTTCATTCATTTTTGGTGCCATCACACTACAATGATCTCACATGTTGGTGAGACAAAACGAAGGCACATATTATAAATTGCAGGCTGAGAAGACAGAGATATAATCCTGCCAAAAAAGGTATGCTTCACATGATGATGACGATGTTGAAAAAGAAGGAAACTTCAAATGGCAGCACCATGGCAGGTCTGACAGGTCCCTCAATAAGCCTGTCATCTTAGAAGCATGTATGACATCTGAACCAGCCTTGATCACTACTACACATCTAATCATCCAGAACTGATATTTAGCAGGGGGGCTATGCCACTTCTTTTCCCTTATATCATACTTCATTAATATTTTCTTTATTGGACTTCATATAATTTCAACATTTAAATGGTGTTTATTTAATGCCTTTTTGTGCCTTACAACATTTTGAGTTTGGAGGACAAACGTGTACAACAGGCAAAGGGAATGATTTTGGCTGGTAAGCAGAGAAAAGAGGCGCAAGACTCACGGGTATCCCAGGAACAACAGGTTGAGCACTGAGTGATTTCTGAAGAGGTTGACGAGCGTCCAGCACAGAACCCAGCCACACAGCGTTAGCAGGGTCAGCCGGGCCGCTATCAGAACCACGTACCGGACCAGAGAACTCGAACCTGCCTGGGAGGCCTGTCAGATAGACACGTGGGTTACACACAAAACCATCCACACAACCCACATGTACCAGGGGGGTCCGGTCTTATCCAAACCAGACTGGTGGGGCTGCGGACTTTAGTTATAGGCCAGCATTAACAAGCCTGTTTTAGATTAACAAGATCTATGTTCAAGCTCTTGATGAGTTGATTCGGCATTTTAATGCAGGGCTAGAACGAAAGCCAGTGTCCATAAGCGGTCTTCTCAGATAAGACTCAACGCCTCTGCCACACATCAACGCACACACTCAGAGCCGATGTGCCTCTGACAGCAGCATCAATAACAAACTGTGGAAATTTCGCAAGTTTCTTCATTTTTCGCTCAGTGCTTTCATCTATGGGGAAGTGAATTCCACAAAACAGGAAGTGAAAAAAATTACAAGACTCATCATCCTCTTCTTTAACTGAAGACATGCTTGAAGATCCTCTTATGAAATTACCGTTTATATTCAACCATATTCAAGGGCTTTACATTCTAAACTTAATATTTTGAGTACATGATTACATGTGTTTTACTCATAATACAGGAAGCTATGCTAAGTAGGCTACACAACATGCTTTTACAGTCACATTTATTTTCTTCCCTAACTGATACAAGTTACATATTTTGTGTACTTACATTTTGAATGAGTCAGTGAAATTAAGATGAACTATTTGGGTATTAATGGAAATGTCTAGAATTCCTCCTTAACTCCTCAAAACATCTTGAAGTCTAAAAGTTCTGTATTCTTACTTCACATTAAACAGAAAGTATTGCTAAGGATCTTTCTGTAACTACCCAAATCAGTCATAGATTTAAGACCAGCTGAAATGTTCCTCGTTGGTATTTGTTACAGACGACCTTTCTTCACACAGTTATTTTTAAAGTGCTATGCAATAATTCCTTTTTGAGTATTGTCATGGCTACGGATATAGAAGGTGAAGAGATACCAAATGGGTATTGAATCTTTGCAAATGAAAACAAACTCATCAGAGTGTTACTTCCCACCTCCTTGATACCCTGGGGGTTAGACAGTGACAGAGAAGCCATAAGTACCTCTGAAATGATTGTCCACACCAGTCTCCTGGCCAACATGACAGTGATGAAGATGGCCAGGTGGTAGTCCATCAGGTGGAAATTCTGTGCATATGAAAGAGAATTTTTTAATAATCACAATCTATGCAAAAAAAGACCTGGACAGACATACATAGACTAAACAAAACAGTACAATTATCTCCAGTAACATAATCTAAACCAAACAAAGAAATCATGGAAAGGTTATGTAATAGTATGTGTATTTGGGGCTTGTATGTATTAATGTAGGTGTGAAGTTACAGGCCAAAAGGTTTGCTAGTGGGTGCGTATTTGTAGGGAATGTACGTATTCATGTGTGGTGTATAGTTAGCTGTGAGGTAGAGCCCACAGGGTCGCTAGTATGTGTGTGTTTGTGGGGCACGTGTGTATTCATGTATGCGTGTATAGTTACCAGTGAGGTAGAGGCAGCAGGGTGGCTGTATGGGTACCACCACACTGTCCTGTATATGTTAATGTACTGCACAAACAGCGCCACCAGCAGGTAGAGGAAGAGCAGGAACTCAAAGAGCAGACTGCCGTCCAGTGGGAGGTCAGGGATGCGAGAATGACGGACTGGCTCTGGGGTGATGAGGGCCGTAAGAGGGGGTGCCGAGAGACCCACAGAGTTACTGTTCCTACAGGGGGAGACAAAGACACACTGGGTTGCTACTCTAATCTAGTGTAACACAAAGAGGTACATACAGACACAGAAAAGAGGACAGAGGCATTGTCCAGTGTGTGGACTGTACTCCTAGGTTATATTGTGTCAGATGTGTGGGGTTGTGTTGTGTTTGCTCACTGCCTAGTGTTTGGTCCCATGGGAGTAATAGGAGCCAGAGTGTTCTCGCGTCCGCTGTTGTGCATGTCTGTGCTCGCTGTCTGCTCCCCTGAGGGAAATATTTGCTCAATTCCAAACAATCAGCTCTGCCTTCTGCAGGGGATTGTGGGAATCACTGCATATGGAAGCAAAGCTTTATAGTACTCAGTCCTACAACAAAAGAGTTTGGGACTGAGAAATAGTACGACTCTCATCTGTACACTTTCTCCATGGACAATGACATTGAGTTTGTACTGCTGCAGGTACTATATCTGAGCATGTGTTATTATCAATTTCCAGCCATTTTACTTACTCAATGTAATGCACCAATAGTGCTGTGATACATCAGAACTTGTTACTTTGAAATGTTGTAAAGATTGCTGGGGGTAGGAAGATAATGAAATAATTCAAACTGCAGACCTTGTGCTTGTGTGTAGTCTGTAAAGAGTGCCTGGATCGATGACAGAGGTTGCTCAGTGTTATGTAGGGTGGTTATGACACAGGTTGCTCAGTGTTATGTAGGGAGGTTATGACACAGGTTGCTCAGTGTTATGTAGGGAGGTTATGACACAGGTTGCTCAGTGTTATGTAGGGAGGTTATGACACAGGTTGCTCAGTGTTATGTAGAGAGCTTCTCACCGATTCCTGAGGCCTGTGCCGTTGCTACAGTTGCCCCCGACCAGCGTCTGTAGTGAGGGCAGAGCGGAGCGGCTCAGCTGCTGTCTACTCGGACCCCGTCGGCCCCCGGGCATGTCCAGCGACCCCGGCAACCCCAGCTGCTCCCCACTGCAACCTCACAGCCACGCCCAGTGCTGCCCAACCACTGAAATACAAGATGTCACTTCAGTTATCACTCACAAAAAAAAAAAAAAAAAAAAAAAAGCAAAGCACACTGCTAACACTTCCACATAAAGGCACACGTGCTTTGTTTCTAACAAAAGCCAGGTGAGTGAATGAATCACTACCCTCTGTACAGAGAAGAGTCACTTTAAATTCTGTCACCACAAATTGAAATGAAAGGGCAGAGGACTTCCCCTCTAACATTAAAAATGAGTCGGGCACTTAAGTTTAGCACACCACAGTTCCCATTTAGCACTTCAAGTGAATGACGCAGCACTATTGCATATATCACACAGACGAATACACAAAACCAAAACTGCACATGTTTATTTCAATGAAATGTCCAAAGTGCATGTAACTGATGTTACACAGGAGTGAGGTCCTTGACAATGGCATCTCATGACTCGTATTCAATGTTTTGGGACTCCAAAATCACTTTCCACATTCTGCTCTCGTTATGGTAGCCTGGTGTAACAGTTAATGGAGATGTGGAAACAGACTGAATGAGTATCCAAGTGACCCCAACAAAGACAGCCAGAAGTTGGAAAAATAGATGGGAGTAAACTGAACCCGTAAGATAAGGGAATGTTTGGTTTTTTCATGTTGGTGTGGAAATAATGCCTCTATGCCCAAGTGTGATGCAGGAATGGGCATCAGGCAGGCACAAGAGAGGACAGGATGGACCAAGAACTGGTACTTGTAAAGCAAAGCTGTCATACGTTGGTGCAGCTCTGGGATGAAGTGGAAACTTGGACATGTCTTTGAAGAATGAAGGGAAGAGTCTCACTCTCGTGAGAGCAAAAACTGTCTACCTAAAACATTTAAGAAAAGAAGTAATAAAATGATCAAAAATCTGAAAATGAATCATTTGTAAGACTTGTTTTTCAAGAACACCAAGTTCATTGGCATTTATCATGGAGAATTTCAGAAGTCAAATTCTACAAAAAATTATTCTTATAAAAGAAGTCAATTATGAGCTATACATGCTTGCATGTTGTGTTCATGCTACCTACACTACATTAACACATTACAAAAAAAAAAAAAAAAATCACCAAAGTGGGTACTGATGTGTGTACAGTTTAACTCTTGATATACATGTCCTGGTGAAAGATTAGAAATGACTCATTCTGACACACTATACCAGCTGGGACTAAACACCTCTCACTTCCATGAAGTCTAGCCAGGGAAATTAGCTGGGCCACACCCTGTTCATTAGCACTTCAAACCTGTTAAATGCTGCTTTTTGTGCATGGTTCATGGATTCTTCATTGTGGAAAACCATATGATTAGAGAGAGCACACCTCTTTCCTCTCGAGGCAGTGCATATTGATATATTACTGAGGCCGTACTGAGCTGCAGTTAATTTCATATCTAACATACAGATAAGAAGTAATTATACATGGAAAATAGTCATTGGCATGCAGCGAGTGCAAAGGAAGAGTGTATGCACGTCAGCTGAAACGGTTCCCACATGGGTCTACGAGGCACAGTGATGATTTGAGGCACAATTAGGGTTTACACATTTGGGGGAAGATTTGGGGAAATTCCATGTGAATACCCAAGTTTCCTTATTTACACACATAAAAATGATTAGGTGTACCTTAATACCTTTACAGATACCATATCAGTAACTAGTAACCTTGACAAAGGATAGGCTGAATGCCAAAACTTGCTGGTTTTGTAATGACACACTACTCCACTTAGACTGTTTTAAGCAGAATTATTGCTTATTTGCTGCCGGTCATGCCAACAAAACTACAGTCTTACACTTTTAGCTCCCCAGCAAAAATGAAACTGCAGTGAGACTACAGCAATATTTACTTTTCATGTTAAGTACATGTTGCTGTACTGGATGCATTTGCATTTCAACAATGACATCTGTAGTTTGCACAATTTAATGTGAGATGAACAGTGATCCAGTAATTACATTTTTCCTATTTAACACTCAGTGCTTACAGCAGGCAGTCATTCTGTTGTGGCACTGATGGCATAATAACAGTAACTTATGAACCAAAACCTTCATGCTAATCATGACGACATCTTTAACAATATTTAGATTACACTTCTCTAACATACATTGCGTATGCACCCTGTCCCTTCAAAACCGCAACACTGCCACAAGATATTGACTATTTTTAAATAATTGTGTGATAAAGTCAACAGGAATACAGGAAATGTATTCTATTCTTCTTTCAAGACCTTCCTAATAATAATGTTACTTTCTGGGAATCTTTTCTTCTGTCCAAAACATAATCCTTTCTACTCTACATAAAGTTTTAATTTTCTTACGTATCAGAGTACAGAAATGCAAAACATCTAGGACTCCTGCAGAGCTGTACAATTTTATTTTTTGAACTATTATTTGCTTGCCAAATATCATTACCAGGGAAACTTATCATATCAACTTCTACAACTGGATGTGTGCCGCAGCAATCTCACTTTTGTACCTTGCCCAGGGGTATCAGAGCTGTTGAACAAAGAACCTTGCTATTACATGTTCAATAGTCATGGCAAACTTTGTAATGCTGCAATGCAGATGATGAAATGTGTCCTTTTATATGTGGTAAACCTCTCGTGAAAGATTTAAGCTACATGCAACTAACTATGGTAGAAATATTTTCCCATTTGGTTTATCCTTATTTTAGTAGCCTTGAAATCCATCCTGTTTCTTTGCTTGACTTAACATTTATAATACTGTAGTGGCCAGCTAAACTTTCGTATATAATAATATTGGGAGTCACAATACCAGTTTGATAGAGATTTTGTGGGCTGTTGCTCCTGTGGGTTATTTACCTATGCCAAGTACACGTTGCTCATAATAAATGCTCATCATTAAAGACGTTTGATCAGCCTAACTGAATCTCAAAGATCTTATTCAAACAGCAGCTGACGGAAGCTAAGTCAGAACACAATGTTAAATTGCACTTACTATTGTACTACAGGATCCTGGACTGTTCATGCAGTGCATTGTACGATTATAAGAATAATATAATATTGCACAATGCACTTCAATGCAAAGTAGCCAAGACCCTTGACTAAAACTTACTGTATCAGTGACTACAACTTGTTCAGTAGATTTGTATTTTACCTGCGGTTAAGTGGAGTATTAGCCAGGTATTCATTTAACTAGTCGTTCTCGATGTTACTTGAAGCCATTGAAAAATGCTCACATCTGTAGTTTGTTTACATTAAAAATTATTTTGCCAGTACTTCAATTTCTGTAATACTAAGTTACACCAACATTTAACTTCAGCAAACGTCCCTTTAGATTTTCGTAGCTAAACGAATAACACCTGAGAGAGCGGGAACGCAATTTGAAACCAAGAAAAATTGAATTGCACGGCAGGATTTGCTCGGGGAAACCCAAAAGTAAGTACTCAGACGTGGCTGCAACTGACAGTCTTCTAGCAATAGTCCTTCAATGTAAATGACTATGAAGGTACCAACTGCTCAGCTAAAATGCAAGTTACTCAAAGGAGGAGCGCCCAAAACATCAAGCAAGCTCTCACGCGTGCTTCCGGTTTCACACGTTCTGCGTTTTCTTGTGAAGGCTTTCACGCGAGGAAAAGTTGTAAAATACACTAAGTAAAAAGAAAAATTTGATATGATGTATACAGTATACATTATTTTCCACAAGTGTAGCATTGTATATCAAATACTGCGTGAAAATTACAGTAGAGTGACTAACTACAAGACAGAAGGATTAGCAGTTAGCTAGTTAGCACCTTCTGCAAAGAGAAACAAGTCATTTATGTCTGAATTTCAAAAAAAAATTCGTCGCATTAACCATATAAGCATAATGCATGCACAGTATCTATGGATGCGAATGCATGTATATGTACCAGAACTCGTGTACTCACACATCAATGATGAGCGGATGATGTGAACGCTGAGACATCAGTCAGTTGTGTGGTCGTGAGCTGCCAGCAGAACAGAGCTGAGATGGAACATTTTTCGCGTTGTGTTGAAAAGTCGTCCAGTTCAGGGACCTTTAGTGTGAAACCTAACGGAAAAGGGCTGATTATCAAAGCACGTGGCAGTAAGATAAGAACTGTTTCGCGACGAGAAATGTTACAACGCTTTAAAAACTTCTGTTTGCCCGTGCACTAGACCTGTCGCTTCTACACACAGCGACCGACGTGGCAAACCTGCAACTCCTTTTTTTAGACACGTCATCTTCTCCGCGACATATCATTCCGCTGCGCAATCGCAGTAAAAGACAGAAACAGTTTTTTTTTATTTTCCCTTGTCTTTTTGCTCTGGTGGTACGTGAAGTCAGTTAACTGGATAACTCGTACTTTTTACCACGCTTATGGAAGTAGTCGATCCATGTTGTTTAATAATTAGTGAATCTGCCTAGCGTCATGCATCATAATTATTTAGAACAAAACTACAATTTCACACATTTGGAAAGCCCCAGACAGACGTTATTTAGTAGGCAAATATCATGGGAACCCCCTTATTGAGCATGCTAAAGATCTGGTTCCATATTTGTAGATTGTTCAGGGTTAGGTTTAGTAAGATTGTGTAGAAACTGTGACTGAGCGACATGGGCCTCTTTTGACCTCACCCTGCCTATAGGAATCAGCATTTGTTATTGTAGGTATCAGCACTGTAGTCCCATTAATGAAGAATGACAATGAGCTTGCAAATACTAAATGATTTGCGCTTGCAAAATGGTATCCTACACCTCATCCTATCAACCCATTTTGAGATCTACTATGGCAGCAAATGCCACATGAATGTTGGATTTAGAGGCTGGTTTTGGTCTGTTGATGTAGTAAGTCAGAAACCATTGACCATTATAACACAGTGTTCCTGATATGTTAGCCACATTTAGATCCTCTCCAAAACATGCTTTTCTGTCATTGACCAGCAGAGGGACTGAGGAAAAAGGATTGTTCGTATTTTCACTGCAGTCAGGGGTGTGAATTTAGGTGATTTTGGTTGGATGTCCTGCATTTCTTTCCTGTGGTTCCCTGATCAATCAGGTACCAGCGATCTGTATAATTCAGCTGTAACAATAGTACTGCAGGTTAGCAGGAGGGTTCTCTAATAGAGAGCGAATGAAGGTGGGGAAAAATCTGAATGTAACAGAAATTTTTTTAAAACAATACTGTATATAAAAGACCACATCCAGGCCACTATGTTGCAGCTCCCCCTTAAGTAAAATGCACACACATCGTGAAGAATACATTAATTCATTCGATCCTGCTGTGGTACATAATGAAGAAAAATCATTTTATCTATTTACATTGAATTAATACCACATCCGACTTGCAGGCAGGCATTTCGCACAACTTCCTACCATAAAAATGAATACAAAAATACTGAAAATAAACACAGGTTTTAGTGTTCAGCGCTGCTTTAAATGCTGCATTTGTCCTTCAATCAATTATAGGTGTACACAGTAAACGAGCACTCATTACCACTTGACTGGGTTTTACAAGTTAGTTCAGGATTTGGTATTGAATTGTATTAATTATTTTCATTTTATTTTTGTGACTACCAATGATCATATTTTAGTCATAAAACTTAATTTTCATCTCCACTTTACTCATTTGGCATTAAAACCTTGGGACCATCTATACATATCTATTTAAAACATGAAAATGTTCTATAAACATTGTTATATTACAAAACACAAGTTGAACAAATAAATCATGATTTCACTTTGAATATTTAACAGGGGAAGATGAATTATACATGATTTTGCTGAGGAGAGGATGGTTTCAGTTGGCTAGTTTCCCACATCTTATTGACTGGGTGCCTGGTGGTCTACATGCACCACCTGTCAGAAGAGCAATTCTCTGGTGTCCAGGATTCCTCTGTGAATATTTTCTGAGCGACACAGGGTCTAAATATTATTGAAAGGCATTACATGTATATGGCAGTGTTGTTATGTAAAGTTAGTTAAGTAAATGAATAGCTCACTGTTAGGAACCTCATTATTATAGATACTCTTGTCTGTTGGGACATTAGGCTGTATGGTATGAAAGCTGGTATTCAAAAGAGGTGATATTTTTTCAAGACTAATATTACATAGTAAATAATGGATGAATATAACCTTGGTTTAAAACACCTGGTGAAGGTGTGGAATTTATCTTAGAATTGTTTTCTAGCCCATGAATTGCTATGTCAAAGTGGAAATATGTAGACTGAAAACTCAGTTGGACAGAAACTCCCATGAAGCATAAATCATTTTACTGATGTTTTATTGTTCCTTCATATTTGGTAGCACAGCTGAAACATCCAAACATAAACAAACACACTCTCATTCCAGGTTCACAGGAAGTACATTAGAACCCGAACACACTGCTGAAACCTTTCCGACCTCTGTCCTGCTCACTCCACTACCTCACCTGCACTTGTGCTTTAATCAGTTAGCCTCTTCTGTGCAAGTCAACATGAGTCCCTCAAGATATTTTCACATTTCCTTAAAAAGCACTAAACTTCTCTTCTCAAAAGGCTCCACACTAAACGAAGACATTCCTTCTAAAACATTAACTGAGGGTATGATTACTCTGAATGCTAATTCAAGCAAGGCTATCCATATTAAAACTGTTCTTCACACAATTAAAAGAATATGTACTTCACACTGGAACAATGGTCCCCACCAGCCACTGGTAAAAACTAGAACATCACAAACAAAATTACAAAATTAACATTCAAATTATACTCCATTACAATCCATTACATCCACTGTGTTCTAGTACAAAAAGCACTGATTCATGAAATATCTATCCTAAAAATAAAAACTCCCAAGATTAACCGATTGAGTGGCCTATATATTCAAACCTCCACCACAGACTGATGTGTTAGAGCATCATGGCTGCATGTCAGACAGACTGAAGCCTCCGGAGGAAATAAAAATCACACAATATGTAAAAACAAAAAAAAACCAACAAAAAAAAAACAGTATCAAAATACACAAATTAAATACCTGTACAACCAATAATGATATTGGTTACATGTTTGAAGAGTGTTATACTAAAACAGCTGTGGTGGGCTGTCACTGCTGGTCTGGCTTAATCACATCAGAACTTTCAGATATAGAGGAACTCCACTGCCCCTTTTCCCTTCTCCAGTCCTTCCCCTGCACCCCTCATCTCCCTCTGGACCGCTTCTCAACTCTCGTACTCTTCCATCATACGCAATGGCCAGCAGAGGGAGCAGTGAAGTGCCATTTTATTTTTAAGGAATTCACAGTGCAAGGTAAGTGGACACAATGAACCCAGCCAGAAAAAAAGAAAAAGCTTCATAGTTGAGTTCAGTTTTCCTTTAAAAACTTTACATTTAAAAAAAAGTAAAAAGTGTTTGGCTGAAATCTAAGTTGGTCATTATCAGCTATATCACATTTACAATGATTAGTAATGATAAAAATGGGCACATTGAACTGAATTTATATCACCACACTTGTACCACTGCGGGAACTCTTGTCCTGTGGGAGAGAGAGAGAGAATGATGTAATGAGAAACTGCAGTCTGAGCAGAAATGCTTTTGTGCATAAGAGTATTTGTATGTATAAAGTAAGGCTCTTTGAATCATTCTGAAGGGAGTGAAAGACTATGAGAGAGGAAGAAAGACAGACACAGAATGTGTATGTGTAACAGAAAAGCAGAGAGATGTTTTCTTTTTTCCTGAGCTGAGGAGAGGGGTGTGTGTGTGTGTGTGTGTGTGTGTGTGTGTGTGTGTGTGTGTGTGTGAGAGAGAGACAAAACTCATGAAAACTGTGAGAGAATGAGTGAAAATGTTTCTGCGAATGAGTGTGTGTCTATATGAATAAATAAGAATGTGTCTGTATAGATATTAATGAATGAGAGTGTGTATACAAAGAGCTGTAGAGAAGCTGGTCTTACAGAAAAGCGCTCGCTGTTCCTGGGTCCTCCATTTCGTAGCCCTCCATTTTGTTTGCGCCCTGGTTGGACGTCGATGGAGGAGTAGCTGGGAGGCTTCTCAGGCCATGCTGCCCCTCGGCTGCGCGGGCCCCCCCTCCTGCTACTGTCATCATCCTCTGAGCTCCAGGACCCACGGCGGCGGGGCGGGGAGTAGCTGCGGTCCCTGCGCGGGGCGGGCCGGTGGAGGTCCTCCATCAGGTCGTCTCTGCTGCGTGAGCGAATGCGCCCTGGCCCGGGCCCCCGGCGGTGGTCCTCAAAGTCAGACTCCTCACTGTAGCTGCGCAGGATGCCGCGGCGGGGAGGGGAGAAGTTGTCAGGGCGACGCCCACCTCTGCTGGAGCTCCCGCTGGAACGGCTGGCGGGGCGGGTGCCGCGGGGGCCAGAGGGAGCCCGGCGGGACGAGCTGGAGCCGCGCTCCATGATAGGCGGCAGCTGGATGACTCTGCGCTCCACACCCTGTACGCCCATCTCATTCAAGGAGGAGAGCATGCTGGGAGGCCCCGCAGAGAAGGGCACGCTCTGGGGCATGTGCTGGGGGGGAGGGGGCACCTGCTGGGGCTGAAGCAGGGGCGTGCCCATATCCATTCCCCTAACTTGGCTCTCCAGGTAGTCCAGAGCTTGGCTGGTGCCGTGAGCGCTGCCATGGATACTGGGAGCCATACCATTGCCGTGGATACTGGGAGCCATACCATTAGGGTGAATACCTGGGTGCATGCTGGGATAACCAGGCTGTGGAGGGGGTAGGGGCATGGCAGCCATGGGGATATTCTGCTTGGAGGCATACTCTGGAACAGAGCAGGTTGACATTTAGCAAAGAATGGAGGCTGGGTGGGCGTGTGAGAAGAGCAGGGGCAGGAGGCAGGGCCAGAGCTGCATAACTCACCAGAATACATGAGGGGGTTCATCTGGGAGGATGAGGCGTGAGAGCTGATGGGGGCGTACACAGGCTGGCCATGCACCCAGGGAGCCATGGCCTTCTGAGCCTCCTTCATCATACGGTGCTGGATCACCGCTGCAAGGAGGGAGAAGGGTCAGTAAGAGAACATACATGTCCCGCTCAGAACAGCAATATACCTGGGGTCACACTTCAGGGTAAACAACTCAAAGTTTGTGAATGTGTGTGTGAGAGGCTGAATATCTGTGTGCCTTTATGTGCATGAGAAAACTGGCTGCTTGTGTACATACACATGACTGAATGACTGAAAACTGCAGTGTGAGAATGACTCGGCTGTGTGTGCACATGTACCTTTCTCAGGGCAGCAGCAGGTCTGAGGGCAGCAGGGACAGCGCACGTAGCAGCAGCAGTGCTGGGGGCAGCACTGGCAGCAGCAAATGCAGAAGAGCATAATCAGGAGCAGAGCACCAATGATGATGAACAGCACCACCAGCCAATCTGGGAGAGGGTCAGAGGTCACACATCAGCCATAAACATCAGGAAAGAGCACAGCCTTATGGCAGGCTCCCTGCCAAGTCAAGATGACCAGGGTTGTATTTCAGCTATAGTATGTGCAGTCTGATAAACATTCATGTAATAAATAATGTGATAATGATAATGTTTACACAGTTGTAATCCATGATAGATGACTATGAGTATTGGGGACAAACACATCCCCGTACTGCTTTGATCCAAACAATAAATTGGAAGAAGTTCACTACTCTACTCTTTGAAAGTAGGATGGTTTGTGAATTCAAATATGGTTTCATACAACAATATTACCTTCAAAATATAATTTGTTGATATACTCAATTGTAAAACTATAAGTTTGATTAAACAGGGTACCATTTTAAAAAAATCCACCAAGCATTGGTTACTTACGGTAGACAATAAGTTTGACCTCCCGGTCTGAGTCCCCTGCAGTGTCGCCTGGAGCATCAATGGAGCAGTAGTACACACCATTATCCCACCACATCACCTCATTAATCACCAGATCTGCTCCTGTAGGCACAAACACAATCAGTTTTTACATGGAGACACACTGGAGGACATGCAGCCTGTAGACACATGGGAGCACATATAGTTTAAGGCAGGGGTGTCAAAATCAATTCCTGGAGATATCTACACTCTTTTATGGTTTCCTTTCCATTAGCAGCCAACTTCAGTCTTTGAAGTTTCCAAGTTGCTATTTGTTAAAAAAAGAGGGTATTAGCTTTCGAATTCAGCATTATGCAGCAGGGGGTGGGGAGAGGGGGAAGGGTCCTTGCATTGTGAGCAGGGCTTATCACCACTCCAAACACAATGCTTTAATAGCCAGGCATTCCCTAAACAATGATTAAGGAAACCAGCCTGGTTTACACAACCAGCCTGTCAAACACTTCTTCAATTAGTCATTCAAGGGCTGAAATGCACCAGCATCCCCACACACCAGCTGCTTGGTGCAGATGTGGTGCAGGTGCATGTGGTCTTGGAGATGCTTACTGTTCTGAATGGTGATCTTTCGCTCCCGGTACTCAGCCCCAAGGATGGGTTCATTTCCGCCCCTCTTCTGAATCACGGTACGCACCGTGCGCTGCCGATCTGGGCAGTCATTGGCCGGGTCCTGGCCCAGGGACAGAGCTGCCTGATATGCTGGGGAAGAAGAAAGCCAGTTTCAATAAGTCTCTAGGGCCATAAAGTGCACCCATCTCACCACTTCTAAATAATCCACAAGGTGGTTTTACCCCACTGGTACACCCCTGGCTAACCCATGACATCACTGCTAGTATGCTGCCCCTCCCCCTGCCACTACCGCACTTGAGCAGCCTCCTAGCCTCCCCTCCGTGCCCCTTGGCTCATCCGTAGCAACTGACTACCAGCACATACCACCACCCTACCACCAGCACAGCTGATTCCGCTCACCTGTGGAGTAGTACTCCAGCACAGGGTCCTTGCAGAAGGACTTGAAGCGCCAGGTGACCAGGACATCCTGCAGGTTGGCTGAGGTGGAGTAATCACAGCGCAAGGTGACGGAGGCGAACAGAGCTGTGCTCCTCTCAGTCTGAGGAACTATCACCTGGATGGACAGCACATCTGAAATACAGACAGTTGTTTTTATACTGTGGGTTTTTTATTTTTATTATTATTTGTGAGTTTTATACAAATGTCTTTAGATTTATTTAGACAGTTAGAAGGCAGAGAGTGGTATAGATGAAGAGGGAGCATAGCAAGGAAAGTCAGAGCTCAGTCTTGAACCTGGGTCTCTGAAGAATCATATATGGTTTGAGGTGGTTGTGTTACTCACTGAGCTATCTATTCTCCACTTTTAGTCATTAAAAAATGAACTGCACATAGTAAACGTATTGGCTTGCATTAAATAATTAGAAGGAACACACTCATATTCAGCCCCCCATCAAAAAAAAAAAAAAAAAAACACCACAGATCTAGGTGTGTCTTCTACTCACAACACATTCAGTCTCATACCAGTTTCACACATCAGAAACATCACAAAACTAGATGAACCAGTAATACTGGTTTGAACCACAGTTCTTTGTGGCTGACACTTGTCCCTGCTTTGCTTAATAAACACAGTGGCTACTCTCCCAACAGACTGAGCGGGTGGTGTGCTCATGTTGTTTCATGCAATCATAACATCATTTGTACTGCCACATATAGATTAAAAAACCCCAGTCATTTGAGACTGTCCATCTGTATGTTACAACCTCTATGTTACAACCTGCTAATTCCTTCACTACAAACACCTGTCCTGGACTTCAATGTCACTGTTCCCTTTACCATGGTACATTAGTACAAACACTTATTTCATTTCTTCCATTACCTGGATTTGACTTGCACCATCTTATGAACTGCTATAGTTTAAATAAATTTCCGGAAGTCCTATAATTCCTAAGTGATTTAAAACATTTTGTGAAATACCTTATGGCATCTATAAAATGCTGTGAGCTTGACCCATGATCACCAGACCAGGACAAAGAAGGAACCACCACACTGGATACACCAGGAAGCCACAAAAATGTTTCTTAGAATTTCAGTACCATTTGGGAAAATAGCTTATCTTTTCATCCTCTGTATCACCTGGGTGTGGAAATAGTGGTTTCATTTCACATTGGTTACATGCTCAGCATTCTTTGTGACCAAAATGCATGATGTGTAAAACCTATTGAACACAGTGGAACTAGGCATGCAATGGTTCTGCTAGTAAGGGAAATGACTGAACATGAGACGTTTTTGCACTCTGATATTCACTCTGTTGCCGTACTCTGATGCGAGACATGGGCTTACTTACAATTCAAAAACACTCCATTTCAGTTCAGAGAAACCACCACCTAACGTGGGTAGCCCTGATATGTTTGAACAGAGTGTGGAACAACCACACGATGCTCTGACTTTATACTAAGCCAGAGTGTGCTCAATTACCCCTCAGGTGAATTTTTAAGTGAATGTACAGACTTGAAGGCAAAGTAGCTTATTTTCTTGGTTAGTAATTTTTTTTTTGTCCCAAAATCACAGAGCAGCTTAAAAATAAACAGTCCATAGTACATTAGTAAATGTGGCTATGAAATATAATTAACATATTCATAATTTTAGAAAACCACATTGGGTAGGACAACTAACCACTCCATGGTGTATAGAGTGTACATGGTGTACATCCTGACAAATTCATGCATTCATTGGTGTATCAAATGTAGCTTGCTATCTATCAGAGAGTAGCAAACTAGAGTACACCCTGTTCAGAATCTGCTTAGTGTAGCAAGCAGTTACAATTCAGCCTCCTGCATTCCAGTGTAAGAAAAAAAAAATCAGTAAACACGTTTCTGTGAATCTCCACCGCATGCCAGTAGCACAGATCCAAAAGCATGAGAGCATGAGGAGCAGCACACAGCACCTGCTCTAAACAGAACGAACACATTGCTGCTGTAGGAAAAAAACAAATCAAAACAAAAAAAAACCCCAATCTGTCTACAACCTCTGTATATGTACTTCACATTCCATCGGTCTTTCAACAAAACATTCATTCATTGAGCATTGCCACAACAACATGGCCCTGGTTTGTCTCCATGCGTTTCCCATTCAAATTAGGTAGTCAAAGATTGCGTAGAATAACATTATTATATACCCATCCCAAGAGTAAACAACCAAGGGGCTTTCTGCCCCTCATCCATGCGCCCTCTAAGTTTCATATAACATAAATATTTATTGCTCAAAATGAACAAATGTAACAATTTTCTAAAAAGGAAATTGGGACTGTGTTTGTCCTATCTTTGTTATCGCTACTTCTCCTTACGAGGGTTTTTGGGCCCCTCTGGAGAGCTACTTCAACCAAACAATATCGCAATGGACACAACACTTTAGTAACGTGTACACCATTACCGATGGTTTGATTTCAGGACTCACTTGTTTCTTACATGTTCGTACATTGTTCGTCAAAATATCATTATCTCTATATACATCTAAACAACCCTTAATCACGTGATCGGTACTTGTTTGCTTAGGTCATAGTTTCACCTGTAGATGATTGACCTACTGAGCATGCTCGGTTTCGACAAATAAAACGGAAAGTTTTCAACTATTTCAACAATAGCTGATATCGATATACATTACACACACAAACTACACTGATAAATCAAAATGACAAACGCAAAGTTTATGCAAATTCCACTTCACCTGTTGCCAGGAAACAAAGCAGCAATGCCGTCAGTATCAGGTTCCTCATTGTCATGTATATAGCTAGTTCCAGCTTGGAAACTTTTGAACACGGTTTTTCTTATTCCACTCGTTGCTCACATCTCAGTTTCGTAAACAAACATTGTCATACGCAATACTTCCAGAATTAATCGTCGTCAAAATCCCATATTTCCTCTGAAAAATAGATTCTTTCCTTCCTCTCTTCACAGTGACTTTCCGGGCAGGTGGATATGTACCTTTTTCCCAAATGATAATACGTCCGTTTCCCCTCCCCCAGGTCTCAGAGGCATCACTGATCCCACCCCGAACAGGTGCGTCACACGTCTCACCAATGCGGCCTCAGGGCCAAGTAGCAATAGCCGAAACTTGAAATATAAATGTATTGAGTGAGTGATGGCAAATGAGTGCATCAGCATGTCGACCTAGATGTCATTTGCCTTGTTTCGATATTTTATTTCAACATGGAACATTAAGGACATGCACATGTATGATGTAGTCATGTTTGGAGCTGTTGAAAAGCTAATGTTATGAGGAACAAGGTGGTGTCATTGATGGTGTGGTACAGTGGGCGCTGAATAAAAATCTTTGAGCACCTTTCAAAAGGTAACAGCAGGTAATGCAAGTTACCTATAAGTCAGTAGCCGACTGTGCTACAAATGGTTAATGTAGTGTGATTCTCTAACAGAGGTAGCACAAACAGGGTCATTGTTGTCACTGCGGATTGGCTGTGATTGTCTTTCTTTGATGATTTGGTCATTTCCTTTGATCTTGTGGGCATATAGGAGGAAAGGTGTACTGGCTCGTCACTGCGACCTGCTGAGCGACATTCGCGTATAGCCACTATACATCACATTCTATGTTATTGTATATTCAGGCATTGCTAATACATTACATTCATTGTAACCTGTCATGCTTCTTTGTTTCTAACCACTACACATATGCAGAGAACTTGACTAGCTGTATGCAGTCGTCACTCGACTATACACTTGTGCTCTTGCTTGATACACACGGTCGTCTGCAGATAGCGGTCTGTATAGAGCCACACCACTGGCATATTGAGGCTATAGTCCCTCGTTTGTGCCTTGTTGCATGTGTAACTGTGGTTAAAGAGAACAGTTACAAACAGTATTTGGAATCAGATAACTGAACAATTAATTACATTGATTTGTAATTAAGGGTAGTTACATTAGTCCTGCTCCGGTAGCATCAGGTAAGACGTCTACCTTCGCCACTCGGGCACTTCCCTCTTGGGGATTCTACAAAACCCTATTTGCTTATAAATATTTCTGACTTTGTCCCAGCAAGTGGCATTTACTTTACTTGCTTTTTTTTTTACTTTTTAACTGGCAAAGTTTTTTTTTTTTTTTTTTTTTTTTTTTTTTTACACAGTATCTGTTTAGATACACATATTTAATAAAAAAATATGTTCATGAAAACATCATGTTACCCACAGATAGAGGCAAAATGGCAGATTGGTATAACATTATTAAACGTTTCTGTTGATCGCTTAGAAAGTACTGTAAGTATGCTTGTAGAAGTAGAAATTGACTGTGTCCAAGCAATATTGTTCCAGGGCTTCAGTAACTCACATGCCCTTCTTCATTTGCCAAATCTGCTTCAAGGCATTTCCTACAATTGTAGTTTCATCCTGGGACAAATGCCAAAAATTTGTGTCTCTTTACACTTTAGAATTCGGTTGTTTCCTGTTCCTGTCTGCTTGTATTTAAAGTGTAGCCTACGCACATAGGCTGAATTTTGCACAGACGGGTGTCACAGAAAGGCCCTTCCTTTGCAACTCATGCAAGCACAAAGTGCACCCCCAGTTGACCAGCAGATGTTGCTAGTGAGTGATAATAAACACAGATATTCCTGTTAGCTACATCCCTCTGTATATTGCTAATTATGAGTTGCTCTGCAACTAGTTGACACTTGCACAATCCAGATGCAGTACTAGCCATAGGGACCATCTACACACTGGAACAGAGCCTTAACAGGATGAGCCACTCAGCAGGCTTGTGAAAAAAATGTGATTGTTATTGATAAACACATATCAGAGACTTGCAGAATACACATACAACAGAATGATATTCCATCTTCATAAAATGGAAAAATGTGTCACTGCCCTGTTATGGTATCAATGACCAAGAGAAATATTCTTTTCTGAGTGGCTCAGTGAATAGTAAGCTCTCACTGGATGCACAGGCTAACCCTGCAGGCTACACATCCTAGGTCTGATATTTGATATAACATTAGCTAGCTGTTTATAGGAGTTAGCACAGAGATGATCAGCATACTCCCATCTGTGACAGGGCCAATTTAGCCAGCATCATTTCATACCAATGACACACAAAGTGCATACAGGCCAGCGGGTACTATCAGGGAGAGAGACTCATTTTTGCTTCTCTGATTTACCTACTAATTATAACTATATTTATTCCGGGCAAGCAGTGCTGTCACAGGAAGACGGGGTGAGAGCTGAAAAGTGAAAGGTGTTGACTAGTCTAGGGGCCTACAGCTGGAGAGGGTGCACAAGAATTCCCGTAGGATGTCTTTGACCTCCGCATCATACATTATGTTCACATAACTGCACACCTTGTCATGTCTTTCTTCAATTAAATTATGTGTAGATATTGCATTTATTTAGTTTCAAAGGAAAGTTGATTTATGTCTTATATATAGTTTGAGCATTTTCCCCCTGATGATTCAGAGCACTGGTCTAGTGTGGCAGCCCTCACAGACAGGCAGGTGGCATCATAGCATTAGATTTATGATTTGTGCTGCTTTGCTGTTCAGAAATCAACACACATTTGGGTGCAGTTTGCAAAGGCTCATTCCATTGCAAAGATTCATGTCTGGATTATTTTTATTTGCTTGCAGAAAATAATGGGCACTATCTATGACTGACAAACATTCAACAATCATAAAGCTGGGAGCAGGTTTAAATCAGTTAATGTAAGCTTTAAAAATACAGACTATGAGACTTGAAGTGCCTGGCTGTCTGACCACTTCTTTCTGTACTGGTTTCTGTAGTACATAAATGAGTTATCACCATGTACAGAAGAGTCACTTTAGATGAAAGAATTAATCAGATTTTGGTTTCAAAATTTGCATTTCAAAATAAAAAATATTTTGCAGCACCGACCTGAACAAATATTATTTTCAGAAACCAATTAGTGGTTGTACATGTGTCATACTAAGTGAAACTGCAAAAGTGAACATTCTTTGCCTCAGTTTTTGACACACTGTGACACACAAATATGTCGCCATGAGATTTTGTATATACACAGGAAAATAAGATAAAATGTGAAATATTCATGAGCGAAAGGTAATTCATATCGCTCACTGGATGATTTTAAAGAAATATATAGCACAATAGTCAACAGTAACTATTGTTAAAATATATAACAGTAATGAAATTAGAAATAATGTAGTATATGCATGATAGTAATTCATGATAATATGCATGGTTAGATGCAAATTAGATTTAATATTATGCTGAAACACCGTTATACTTCACTATTTCAACATTAGTTACCAGTAGTAGTTACCTGACATGATCTGCTCCTTACAGGATCCAGGGCTGCTACCGAGTAAGGGAAGACAAACTAAGACTGTAAATAGTCTTTGCAGGCTGGAGTAACTGTGCATACTCTTACATTTCTAGCACCACCTGTAACATCTGCCGCGTACCAAAACTTGGTGTTTCATACAATGTTTTACATAATATTGACATAATCAACGTATTACTTAATAATCACTGCCAAAGTTCTGTGGGCTGACAGTAATTTTTCAGTCATCTTCACGATTCACTTTGACCCCTTATCACTCTCAGTCTTATCCACCTACTTGAGTTCACAACATATTCACATTTGATTACACTGGTCTCACTCCTGACTAGACTTCACACTTCTTATTACTCACATTATGAGTTGTCATGAAGAACACATAACTGTAGCGTCAGGACAATGAGCTTCATGTTCCTTAAACCCAAACTTAGTGACACTACATTTCTCTGTACTTCATTGGTTGAACAGCAGTGTACCTGAATAGGTTCTGAACAAGTGGGGCACAATGCACTATGCCTGCTCTCTCATCAAGGACTGTGATGCACTGTCTAGTTAATGAATCCTTGCTCATACAAACAAATCTCCAATGTGATACATTTTACTTCCCTTTTCTAGATATTGGATAATCTGTAAAACTGTTGATAGCTTCTGATACATATAAATAAGCCAACAGGAGAAAACTGGATAATAGGGCAGGTATTTCAAAAGCTGATGGTATCAACTATACATGTATATTTTTTTATAAATGAAAATTTCCCCTTTTTGTTCACGAATTCCCATGGGCACAAACACACATAAATGCATGCACACTACAAAACATTCCTGCTGGGGCTGACTGGCTGGCGGAATCACCTGGAGGAAGAGGAAAATGACACAGAGGAAATGACATAAGAAGGCAGGAAGTCGAACAGGCCTGGAGTTAAGAACAGAGTTAAGAACTGATAAAAATGGGCCAGTCAGCTTATCATTTGTGAATCCATCACTATATCAACTCCCAAGTGCCTGAAAATCTTTACATTTTATTGGACAGAGTTATCATAAACCATAAACCATTTCATCTGAGATTTTTTTTTTGAGATTTTAAGTGCCCAATATCCAAAGGCCTGTTTCATCTCTGCAATGTAAATTCATATTTCTGAAGCATGTGCTTCCTATTGCTGCTTCTTACCACTGAACAGTACATCAAATGAGCTGACCTGGTGGAGTGAACCTAATGAACAGCGGACTGTAAACAACCATTTCACTCAAGGAGCAGCTCTGTGATGACAAACATAACCATGTCGACCACAATTCCAAACACTGTAGTAAATTGTAAATTGCACAGTGCAGCTCCCAAACACAATCGGCACTGCCATGGTCAGGGTTAGAAAATTCCAAAAATGTAGCATATCATCAGCACCTACTCTGTAGGACTACACTAATTAAAACAATACATCTAATGGTTAACAAGATCACAAATAGCACTATTATTTAAAAATATTGATACAATAATAATCTAATTTAAATTGATTGTTTGTGCATGTGTGTCTGAGTATGTCAGTGTGTGATTTACAACATGTCAGACAGCTGAAGAGGGGAGACCAACTGCAGTGGGAGATGAATCTAATTTTGTGTTTTAAGTCAGGTATTCAAGAGTTGACTTACATGTACAGTTGGTGTGTGCTTGTGTGTGTGTACTTCTGAGGTCTGTGTATTCAGTTGTGCAAAGTGAGTGTGTACACAGTGTGTGTGGATCATTCTGATACAGAAAGAGATTAGAAATAAAAGTTAACACCTCCTTATCTAATGTACACACTCACATTCATGCACAATAATCACATACAGTAAAACAGCCATTGTGAATGTGTAGAGAAGACAATTTTTTTATATCAAAAGAAAAACAATGACAAAAATGAGGGTAATACAGTATAATGAATGGCACAGGATCAAATTACAGTTCAGAATATATTCCCCTTTGATGCCTTAGCAACCTTGCACAATAACTTATTATACAAATGCAAAATGAGGAAATATTTATACTGTATTATGACCGAGCATCTGAATCATAATGCAGTGCTAACTGGATTACCTGTACTTTTGCGGTATCCGTATTAGAATCAGTAGGGCACATGTAGGTGTGATGGACTGGGTAAAAGATGTGGAGGAGGAGGGTCATACAGTGACATCACTGAGAGCTCATGACATTGCGCAGATGACCCTCATGGAGGCAGTGTCATTAAAGTGTTACAGTGTGCAGAGGCAGGCAGTGATAGGTATTCGGTGAGCTGTAGATCATTTCACATGTCCACAACTCTGAGGGTTTCAAAGCAAGCTGACAAAAAGCTCCCGACTTTTGGGATGGGGTGGGTGGGTGGCATTAGTGTGGGGACCCTGGAACCTCTGCTTCATCTTCCATGAAAACAATGGACACTGGGAATGCATTATCAGCTCCCAGCCTCTGCCACTCTGTTAACATAACAGCTAGAAAGATTTTTCATGATACAAAAACCACCTCAATTATTTTCACCACAAAAATTATTTGTCTGTCTTTTGGCATTGGCAGTAAACCAAATTGACATGCACTTGTATCTTGGCACTAAACCAGATTGGCACACTCTTTCCGGTCTGTCTTTTGGAAGTAAACCACACGGACACACTCTTTTCTGTATCCTGAAAATAAACTACATTGTCCATCATACTGTCCACTCCATGCTGGGCAATGAATTCTGAGGAAATTACAGACTCCAGGCTACAGAAAGAGACGTGCTTGTAGACCAAGTATAAGGCAAGCAGGATTAGAGTGATTCTCCATGTGTTCTCCTGACAATGTAACTGTTTGTCCTTAAAAAAACATGGTTTCATTGTCCCAGCGCTCATTGAGTGATTGATGATGTCTATCCAGTCAGTCTATAAGCTGACATGTACAGTTCTTCAGTCTGTTTGATGATCGATACATAATGCCTGAGCAGTCTTTTTGTTCTTTGATGCTTCCCGCATGTCCAGCCTGCTGTATCTTGTGAGAGCCACTGTGGATCTCCCATTCTTCGAGGTTCACACTATGAGAGAATCTCTGCTTAGAAGGGTGCTCTGTTAAAAAAACACCAGAAGCAATGTTAGTAATGTGCTCCACAGCAGTCCTGCCATCACGCAGCTCATGTTCTGTTAGTCAGGTCTGCCAGGGAGACAGAGTGGTCATGATTCATCATGCAGCATTGTGCTCTGTTAGTCAGGTCTACTGTGACATTAGAGTAGCAATCCATAGCAATCATGCAATGTATGAGCTGTTAGTGAGATCTGTCAGTGTGGTCATTACACCAAGGAAAGAATTACACATAGAAATGGCCCCTGAGCTCAATTCAGACAGTCATTAAAATTACATTTTCTCACCTCAGTGTAGAATAATTGTATTTTAATACAAAATAGTTCCACAAAAAAATAAAAAATGTGTCAAAACCTATTCTTCATCCAGCTACAACACATTTATACAAAAATAACAACTTAGTTAAAATGATTTAGTTGAAATTGATTAGATTAATTTTAATTTTCATGTCCTCCTTACTATACAATGAATAACATAAATAAACACAGAGTGTTTGCAAAATAAACACATGATCAAAGATAAAAAATCACTTAAATTATTTTAAAGCTTGCACAAGGCACACAAACACAAACCAAACTGGTAATAAGTCCAGCTTATTTTCACTCAGACAGTATTATTCTATGTGTATGGATTGCACATAGTGGAATTTAATGATTTTGTAGGGTTTTATATGCATATAAACTTCAAAAACTACTCAGTTTCATGTCTTATGACTGGTCCACTCAAAACTAACAGACATGTATCTGAATAATGATGGCAATAGCTATAATTATAAAATATGTGACAGATGCTCAACTTTGAACAAATGGTGCTGATCACACCACAACAGTGCAATTAAGCAGCACAATAAAGACGGGTATCACTCAGATCACTTTCAGAATGATTTCTCACATGCTGTGACAAGGCTGTGCTTCTTTTAAAAATGAATCACGGGTTCCTGAAAGGGATCAAGTGTAAGGTGTATTGTCTGGAGACCCTCCTTTGGCATTGCTGCTAGCAAATGAGAAGTCATCCTTATAATGATTGACAGCCATCACTGCCATTCTTACTGACACCAGGCTTATTACTCACCACTGTCCTGGTGGTTATTTACATACTAATAAGAGAGCTGCTTATGAATCTTCTACAGGTAACTCACCACTTTGCGGGACTTATCCCGGTCTTCTCTGCGGTCCTGCAGGGTTTGGGACAGCCCCTGGGCAGGGCGGGTATAAGAAAAGGGGCGTGGAACCGGCTCAGAGGTCCGATATCGCTCACCGTCCCTCTCACAGTAGGGGGGCAGCGGGTCGTCCTCCTCTGGCCGGTTGCTAGGCGACCTGCTGAGATAGCAGTCGCTGCTCTTCTTGGAGCTCCCTTTGGAGGGTGTGTCGCTGTCATCCTCTCCCCTCCCGGCCCGCCCTCGGGCCTTGCGCTCCAGCACGCTGGTCAGAAAGGTGTCGTCGTATGCCGGCCCGCCTCTGGCAGATCTGGGAGCGGAGCGCTCACTGTCGCCCGTGTCTCGTCTCCTGCGGGGTGAGGGCGGGGGGCGGTCCCTGTCCCTTTCCCGCTCCCGGTCCGGGTTCTTCCTGTAATGGTTGGATGGGTGCCGGTCCAGCCAGGCATCGGGGTCCTCCTCGTCACTGTAGCGTGATTTTGGGCCATCCCGGTAGGGAGGGTAGTGCTCACGCTCCTCCAGCTCCAGCTCGTAGTCCCGCCGCATGTCCCGAAACTCTCCCCGCCGCCCCCGCTGATTGTAGGACTGAGCAAACTCCTCCAGCTCGTCCAGGGATCCTGTGCGGTCTGTCGAGCGGAACACCTTCCTCTGCAGGTGTTCTGAACGTGTGTTCCACCTGCTGTCACATGAGCAAAGACACCTTTAGCCCAGACAGGTGCACAAACAGACACTCACACCCACACACACAAACTCACAACTTTCACAGATGAATAATCATAATTACTGCCCAGTATGATGCAAACATGCACACACTTACTATGGACGCACAGACACCTTCAATACAGTTACTAATGTGAGAAGTGACAGAGTAAATATTGTTGGCTATGACCTTTAATTTGATAATTGCAGCATCAAAGGGAGCTTGCTCTTGATGTATGACTGGAATGACTCGTGTACAGAGTTTAGTCCTGAGTTAATCTCTCTGCCCTTGGGTTTCCCCTGGTACCTGCTCTGCAGATCCTCTGCCCGGTTGCCACGGTGAGGGTGGCGTGTGGAGCGACGGCCTTGGGAGGACGAGGTGGCCCTGAAGTCTGCTTGGTCGTCCAGGTCAGTAATGGGTGGCAGCGCTTTCATCTGGACCTGCCGGTAGGTCTGGCGGAAGTCTGAGTCGCCCTCATGTAGAGAACTCAGCTCTGACATACTGCTGGCTGCAAGAGACAAGACATTGCCATGGAAACAAAGCCTACAGTTACTGGTGTCAGTTTTGTCATGAACTACGCCTGACTCTAACCACAGCTAATGACATATGATTCCAGAACACTGGATGAGATTTCAGTTGGATTCCTATTTTATTGTTCCAGTCAAGTTCTGTCAAAGTTGTATAAAAATGTTACGTCACACTCATCATTCCCTAAAGGTTATCATTTATTCAAGAAAAAACAAGATGGAAGACATGTTAAATACAGTGTTCTGAACTGTACCTGAATAACAGAATTTTTAACCGTTATTACCATGCCTGATAAAATCAGCATGAACATCTGTCCAAAACAGCAAATCATCTGGAATCCAATATTTTCAAATCTGATTTGAACCATAATTGTATGTAATTCAATTCCAATACAAATGTGATTCCTCCCCAGGTTTTTTGTGTCTGACCAATCAATTTTTTGCCCTCGTTGATTTGTTTCCTCATTCCAAACGTGACACACACTTACCTAATTACTTCATACCAAATAATAATAAACATGCACTGAACATAGGTTGACATGATCAGGTAAATTGTGAGGTACTGTAAGAAAAGCCTCCCAAAAAGTACTGACTTGGGAAACTGACTTTCTAAGCATAGCCATTTCAGAGACATTCATGAAAATAAAATGTATGCATTAACATCCTTTACTGATATTCTGAGAATCCTCTAAGAACCAAAACTCCTGGCCAAGGCCCATCCAGAATTTAAAGTGCAGGTTATACTCCTCCCCTCATGCTTGTTCATGGAGAGCTCTGCCAGGAGCCATGTCCTCCCCTGTCTGCTGGATCTACCCTGTATCAGGTGAGCTCTGGCTAAGCTGAGCTCAGACAGAGCAAAGTAAGAACTGTTTCATAAGAACTGCATCACTGAGCATGCTCCAGCTCTTCCGTGCACACAGCCTGATCATGCCCCATTCAATTTCTCTTTAGGAAGTCAGAAGTTTAGTGTTTATGTGGAAGACCACTTATAAAAAACAGCACTAGCTGACTACACTTTTGATTGTTATTTGTGGTCCTTTGTGAATACATTAAGCAGGTGCAGACCGTGGGAGTATAAATGCCAAAGATGCCTGGACAGTGATTGAGCTGCAGCGCTGATTAGAGGTTTCTGTGGTGAGGGTTGGAATGACAGTGAGATCAGTATTTACAGACGGAGGTTAGTGTTGTAGACAATGGAACAGAGAACACTGGGAATGAGGGTCTTATTTCTCTTCAGGGTCCATAATACTAAGAGAAAGGAAACCACATATGCACACACACACATACACACATGAACACACATGTACTCACACACACACACGCACACACACATATACACTCACACACACAGGGAGTGATTGTGGTGAATCATGCTGACTTTGATGTGGGGCTTACATTGGCGGCAGGACCTGCTGGCAGGATCGAACTGCGCAAGCTCCTTCTCTACGTAGTACAAAACCTTCATAGAGTCCTGATCCTTATTGGCCTGGATTCGGTACCCACTGCACACTGTGGGGACAGACAGCAACTCAAAGAGCTCCATCTCACACATACTCAGAAAACACCCACATCCACTCATACAAGTAAACCAAATTCAAACAAATTCACTACAGACAAAGAGACGCACACCCACATATAAACACACACACATATGCTGAAACATACATACATGCATACACACGCACACAAAGACGAACAGTTGCACATACACACATACACACAGTTGCACACCAGCCAAATTTTTGTCAGAAAGAACATCACACTGTATGTTTGCTGTTGGTGGCCATATACATGTCTAAATTCTGGGGTAAAAATACATTTTGATCTGTTTGTACCTAATGTGGGTCTGTACTGTATCTCTCTGTCATTGCTGCAGTGTGGGCCTTTAAGTTTTTTATGGTTCCAGCTTTTGTTTGTTTATCTCTAATTGGCTTTTGGGTTACAGTGCGTGTTTCCCATTACTGGAGTGTGAGTCTCTGAGTCTCTACCTGTCCTATGCACAGCCAGTCTGTATGCATGTGGCATAGTTCTTCCTTATGACTGGTTTTCTGTTTCACTACCAGCTGTCTTTCCCTGATGAAAGAGCAACCGAAGGCTGTAAGGGATTCATCCCTCAGTTGGCCACTTAAAGTGGATGGGAATTAATGACTCAGCGAAACGCATCCAACTTGTTACGGTTAGTTCACATTGCATTAAAGCATTATTGTTGTAATATTTCAGGAATGGAATGTTAGGACACAACATGCAGGCTTAGCTTCCAGGCACAGATATGCTACCTGTGGAAATGGACCAGATAAATGTTAAGGCCTGAAGACTTTCTGGACCTTCTTGGAGAAAAACAGTTCCCAAGAGGGCTCTCCTCCTCATTACATACATTTTCACATGCAAGCAGTTCTCCTTCCCACCCCCTAATCCCCTCTGTACATGATGTCATACTGTCATAAGTGAACACTCTGGCTGCCATATTGTGACTGGAAGGGGATTTTACTGTGAAACACACTGTGTTCGCTATAAAACACTTTTGGCAGTAATGTACTCTGCAGTAAGACTTTGAATTCAGCACTTGAAATTTTAATAAACATTGAGAAAGGACACATTTTTATAATATGAGGATAATGAAAATTCTATGAATTTCCCTGAGAGAATTAGCCAGCTAAAGTATTATCCTACCTATGTCATACTAAAGCAAGTTTTTAACTTTTCTTAATTAATGAGAAATTATTTTGAAACCAAATGGATTAATTGTATCACCTATATAATACCATGATGCCACCCCAAACAGCAAAAGCAAGTGCTGCCAATACATTTTTCTGTCCTTCATGTGATTCCTCCCCTGCTGCCACAGCCCCTGTAATCCTTCCAAAACATCCTCTGTGAATTTTTGCTTCCAGAAAAGGAGCTATACAAAATGGCCTTATCAACTGCTTGCACAACAAAATATTCCCCTCAAACTGGATTTCTCCTAAATTGCATTCCTGACTTTTAAATAGACTTGTATGTCATTCTGTGTCTATTTCTGCAATCTCTTCAAAAAGGCATCAACATAGCCATTTTTGAGCAAGGCCTGCTATTCCACCTCCCACAATCCCTTGCAGCCTGTATTCAAATCCTCAACAAATTCCCATGAGTATAGGACTCACCTCCTGTCACATTGTTCTGCACGGTGGGAGTGGCTGACATCTTTGGGTCGAGGATGGTGGAGGGAGCCATGGGGACCATGGTGGGAACACTGGGGATGTAGTAGGGGGGGTACGTGGGGATGTGCGGGTAAGGGCTGTTTGCCTTTATTGCCTTCCCTGCTTCATATACTGAAGAGAAGAATACAAAAAACAAATTATTCATAGACATTAGTAAGTGGGCTTCTGAGTTGGAAGAAATTGAGTATATACTGTATATCATTTAGAATATGTATGGTCATGTATATCTGTGTACATGAGTACGACTGTGTGTCTACTTAGATGTGATTTTATGCATGTGAATGAGTTTACATGTGTGAGAGTGTGTGTGATTTTATGCACGTGAATGCGTGTACATGTGTGTGAGAGTGTGTTTGTGTGTGATTTTATGCATGTGAATAGGTATACACGTGTGAGAGTGAGTGTGTGTGTGGGTGTTTGTGTACGTGTGTGTTTTTATGTGTGTGTGTGGGTGTTGGTGTACGTGTGTGTTTGTGTGTTGTGTGTGTGTGTGTGTGTGGGTGTTGGTGTATGTGTGTGAGTGTGTGTGTGGGTGTTGGTGTACGTGTGTGTGTGTGTGTGTGTGTGTGCGTGTGTGTGGGTGTTTACTCACAGTGTCGGGGGCAGCAGCAGGTCTCGGGGCAGCAGCAGCAGGGCACATAGCAGCAGCAGGAATGAGGACAGCACTGGCACCAGCAGATCCCCACCAGGAGGAGGAAGAAAAGGCTGCCCAGGATCACCGCACCCACAAACACCCACTCTGCCAGAGAACAGACTCAGTTAAGGTTCACATTCACACAAACACCCAGAGAACGGACTCAGTTAAGGTTCACATTCACACAAACACCCAGAGAACAGACTCAGTTAAGGTTCACATTCACACAAACACCCAGAGAACGGACTCAGTTAAGGTTCACATTCACACAAACACCCAGAGAACGGACTCAGTTAAGGTTCACATTCACACAAACACCCAGAGAACGGACTCAGTTAAGGTTCACATTCACACAAACACCCAGAGAACGGACTCAGTTAAGGTTCACATTCACACAAACACCCAGAGAACGGACTCAGTTAAGGTTCACATTCACACAAACACCCAGAGAACGGACTCAGTTAAGGTTCACATTCACACAAACACCCAGAGAATGGACTCAGTTAAGGTTCACATTCACACAAACACCCTGACCATGACATAACAGACAAAACAGCTTTTCAGGGTAAGAGCTGTCCTCTCCTGAATTAAGGTATACACACACATATGCAAACACCCTTCTGTGGGATAGGGGTACTGTTTGGGTATTCAAAGCCACATGAACCGATCAGCTGTCTTTCATTACTCCTGCCAGTTAGATGATAAGGAGCACAAGCACAAGCAGAGCAGGGCTTGGATTGGGGTGTACATAACTGAAACTAGTAACTGGCCAGTGCTGGGGACAATACTTGAGTAGTGTCGGGGGCTGATGACAGGTGGTACATTTCCTTTATAATACAGTGTCAGATGATGAGCTATAGACTCATTCAGAAGTCATTTTAGGCATAATGATTATTTTATTTTTTGGTTCAAGCAATCACCACTCCAACAGACAATGTCATGTGATCACAACTCTACCACACAGGGGCACATAATAACTGGTCACACAGATTTGACTGTAAGAGATCACAGCTTTCATGAGAGCTCCAAGTGATCACTGCTCTCATTGTTTATTGTAATACTGCAAAAGTGAATGGGATTCATTTTAAGTGTGAGCACAAAGGAAGAAGAGAAAGTCGCTGTACATACAGACTATGCCTGAGCTTCAGCACAGGGCTGTCTTACATTAAGACTGAACGTGTGGGTGAACACCCAAGCAGAAGATCAAAGTTACTTTCATGTTCTATTTCAGATGAACAGGCAACAGTGTCAACATTCTTCCATCACATGAGTGTTTTCTCTGGCCCTCAATGTGAAATTGAAGAAGCAAAAAGTTAAGCCTGTGTCCGCTGCGCAGAACAGACCTCCTCTACATGGAGGACTCATGTTGTACTGCTGAAAGGATTACAGCTGGTGGAAGGGTCTGACTTTATCGTGTGTTCATCAAAACTTGAACATCGACCCACCCATTACTCACAACAACAAGTGTAATGACACTCTTCCCCTTGCAAAGCTGATAAACCAAACCACTTCGCTGAGTCACTTCTATAATCACATCCCCTGTCTGGGTCCACACCACAAGCACATAGCTACATTTGAGTCATTCCTGTATCCCCTGTATCCCTGCTTAGTGTGTCCGCATAACAAAATAAAAGAAAAGCCAGAAAGAAGCAGACGTCTCTTTTGACTGGGTGGATTCAGCATGGCAGAAACTGGCCAGAGAGTGAGAGAGCAGGAAGAGGTGTTAGGAGAGTGGAAAGAAGATGAGACAGGTGAGGACAAACCCATACCTGGCATAATCTCCACATCGAAATCAGGCAGGAGATCATCCAGCGCACCTGTCTTACCTGGAAAGAGAAGAAGAGCAGTGGTGAAGGACAGGACAGGTGATAGGCCAGCAGGAGTTAGAGGTCAGGGGTCAGGGCTGAGGAGAATCAAGACATGGACAGACTGACATTAGCTGCAAGCAGACAGCCACATTGACAGAAGAACCATAGAGACACATGTACCGTGATTATTCTGATATGGACTATGTTCTCCATAATGTTTTGGAGATCTTTGCTCAGACATTTGCGAACACAGAAACCTACTCACATTCTTACAGTATTACAAAATAAAGTGGCTTTCATCACACTGAATTGTAGTCTCTGGTTCTTCTGTAAGGTTAGCAAAGATATGATGAGATGCCTTTCATACAGAGCAAGAGTGGGTACAATTCACTGTCTAAGAACAGGTGCATCTACACACTATTTTAATAAGATTGTGTATATATGAGACATTTAATGCAAAATATGTAAGTCACTGTGGATAAGGGCACTTGTTATATGCCTAATGCAAATATATATTTATCTTCAGTCCTCACTCCTCAGCCTTTTCACTAAGATAGCCACTCCTCACTGAAAACAGTCATCAGTTTTACAACTCCTGTCTGTGACTTCATGACACCTGAAAATATCTGAGCTAACAGCAGTAACAAGTACAGTGTTATACAGTTATTTGTGACATATGTATGCTTACTGTAAGGTTAAGATGCAGTCTGTAGTCACATGCACACAGACAGACAGACAGACAAACAGACAGACAGAGTCAGAAACTTTTTGTCAACCACTTGCCGTAAGTTACTTTTGTAAACACTACAGGCACAGTGCTGGCAGCACTCCCTAAGCACTCCTCACATCAGAGCACAGAATAATACCAGCTGGCAGTAGCCCACTAAAACAGCAGCTGGTCTTGTACTGGAGCCTGAGAGCATGTCTTGTGCTGCACACTCTGCATTTGTACCCAGTGTCTCTGCACATAAAGGGTTAGTCACGAAGGTCAGAGGTCAGACTTACTTACTGGGGCTAATTTTAGCTTAAGTGCCATATTTCTGAGGCGTTACATACTTCATTCCACACAGAGGGAAAGTGCAACAGCATAATCATCACTATTTTACCCAGTAACCTGTAAATATAACAAAATAACAACTGAAAATCCACACATGCTCCCAGCATTCTTCACTGGGATCAGCTGCTAGATCCACTGCACACAGCAAACATAGTGAATTACAACAGCACTTCTCCACTGACACAGGAAAGAGACTGCTCAATGTAAGATCAGCTCTATTTCTCTAATTACAATGGATGTAAACTCAGATCAGCTATCTCTCTCTCTCTCTCTCTCCAGTAAGTGTGACTGCTTCATCTCACCTGTCACATGAACTGCTGGTCATTCACTCCTTATCCAGCAATGCTGACCAACAGCTTGCTCATACACTACCCCCACTCACAGAGAAAATACCTTCAGAGACAGCCCATCTCTATCTCTTCATCTGTCTACCCCTCCCTGGATGTACATAATTAGATCTCATTACTCTAAGGAAGGGTGGGACCTTAAGAGTATTTTTACTGTCTAACACATTCCTAACCTCGCTTTTCTCCCTCTCTACAAATTCTTTATTTCTGTCTTGGACTAGGAATATTGACATGTGGGACAAAATACAGTGCTGTCTGCCTGTAAGTGTAGCTGTTGAGTGTTTTTGTACTGCATTGATCGCATACAGTTTAGACTAAATATTAAAGTTTGCTTTATTTGTGCATGTCGCCAAAATGTTCCACCTCTAACAAAAACAGCCCGAACAAAAGAGAAAATATTTTTCATTGACTGATTTGTGTTGCTTCAATACAGACTCAACAAAGTTTCTCCTCTCCAATCTGTCTCTCTCTCTCCTTCCCCTGACCTCTTTCACCATGTCACTGTTGCCATGGGAACAGCTTAAGAAGCGACATACATTGCACAACTTACAAAAATTGGCAACCCGTTTTTACTCTGACTGCCATAGCTACAGAAGCAGAGAATGAAATAACACACACATTGTTTTATTGTTTCACAAACACATACAACAGACATATGTGCATATATTCAGTCTGTGCAGAGGGCAAGCAGGCAGTAGACCCAGGGAGCTCAGCCAGCCTGAGGGTTTACTGGCCAGCAGCCCTCTGAAAAACAGCCTGCTCAACAATGGGCCCACTCACAGAGGATCAAAGGCCCAGCTCGCAACATGGCCGCCACTCAGTGGTAGCTATGGCAGCTCTTGTAGCGGCACATTGGGATGTAGACTTTACAAGCACTCAAGGATAAAGACACTTACACTCACACACATCAGTCACACACCCACACGAAGTTGAAGTATATACATTAATTGTGTAAACTGAATAGAATCCACAGATTGGCTTTGAGAGAAAAAGGTCAGTGTTTTCATCCCTAACCTGCACACTGGGAAAGGACAGCCATCAACAGAACAGTGACAATGGGCCTCTATGTTAATGTGAACAGGGTAAACATCATTAACTGGCTTAAGAATATTTGCAAAACCTTTGTACATCATTCACTTTTATTTTCTGTGTGGTAAAAATTCTCCTGTTTGGAATCTCATTTACTTGCATTCAATTTCTGTGTGATATGTATTTGCTTCGAGTGTAGAGCAGATTCACTACTTATGAATTATACATTCACTTCTAGCATTAAATGTGTGCGTACATCCTGTGCAGACTTACCCAGCACCAGTAACTCCACCTGGGCCTCACTGTTGCCCTCCACATCGTCTGAGATGACCACCTTGCAGAGATAAACCCCGCTGTCTCCCCACTGCAGCTGCCCAATGCGGAGATCAGCCTCTGCACAAGGAGAGTGAGACAGGGTTAAAGGTCACCCTCCACTCAATATCTGCATTTGACAATCAACATACGTGCAGATTTAACTACTTTACCTTGTATACTCAGACTGACTTAAATGAATCTTCTCTGTATATGAGCATTACTGGAAATTAATCTACCACACTTTACCAATGCAATTCAACTCAAAGAGCTTCCCAGTGCCCCTGGGAAATTCATTTCCTGAGAAAAATAATGTTGTGTTCCATACTGCAGGAACCACTACAGTTGTGTCTTCATCCGTTCCCCCATGGACATCTCAGTAATGGACATTTCAGTAAGTGTGAGGACCTTTGTTCTCTGACCAGTTTTCCCTTTCAGTTACACCACCTGTTGCTACATTATACAGACTTAACAAAGTTCCACATATGAACTGTTTTATTAGCAATTTTATTTGCATTCAACAGTTTGACCTGAGCGTAAAATGAAAACATGAAAACATCTTATTAGCTGGTGAGCTTAAAATGATATTCAACAAAATTTTCAAGGAATTAATGAAAGTAAGCCATTCTCTGCTGCTCATGGTGAGGTTGTGAAGGTCATAGTAAATGTTTCATTTCATTTCAGTCCTGGCACAATAATTCTCTGGGGCATAGAGAGTATTTTTAATGAGGTTTAATACGGTCATACTTGATGCTGTGAAGAAATACAAGTAAATGCATAGCCTTGTAAAATGTTCATAAAATAGCACTTGATCTATTATAATCATGTAAAACCCGCAAAACACAAAATCTTGCAACATTTGTGATTTTGCACATAGAACAAGCTTTAACATGCTTTTCATTTAGAGGCCAGAGTGAAGTCCAGGGTAACCTGAGCAAATCATACATGTTCACTTGCAATGCTCCCCGTGACAATATTAATTTACAAATGTAAATAGTTGTCCACTGCCCCTCAATTTCTCCATTAATTCTGCAACAACCATTTATTAGTATTGTGGTTCGAAAGAATGGTTTTGTGTCACTCAAATAGGCAATTTATTTCATTTTTACAAATAAAACTATATTAGCTATACTTTAATGTGCTCAATAATTGGCTATATTTCAATACAACACATTTTTAATGGTGCATAAAAAAGCTATAATTTTGCATTGGGTGCATGAGATTTGTGAAATGTTACTGAGAAGTACTGCCCTGCCCTACGGACACAGCATATGCACAAAAAATGTACTGATAGTGAAATCCTCTTCATTTTGATGGAGCCATTTTTAAAAAGTAGTCTGCCTTTGGTAAATTGATTTATCACAAGAATTTACATGATTCAGAGGGAATGTTCATGTTGGAAAATGTGTTTAAATAAGGAAACTTTGCAGTATATCTCCAGGGGGAAAACTGGTAGCATTTTATCAATGTGAACCGTAACTAATTCCTCTTGGGCTGTTTCACCCAGAGGTGATACAAGAAGGTGACAAGCCATATTTGAAAGGGCTCTAAAATGCACAGTGAGTCAGAGAGGGGAGGAAAGGACTGTCAGGCTGTTTGGCTCTGTAGGCCACTTCTTTGTGAAGGAGAGAGTAAACACTCCTATTTCAGGAAACAGGAAAAGCACAACACAATGACCAACCTTTCCAGGCTTGGGGAGACGGATTGTAAAAATAACAATTCAGACTCACAAAAACCTCTGTATCCAGTTCAACTGCATGATAGTGGCCCTGCATTTCACACGCCCATTCTGACCCACTAAATCTCACGCTTACAATTCTTATGCAACAGCACCACGACAACTCACTCTTCTAATTCAAACACACTACTAGTGACTGCCATAGAAACAGTAAGAACATTACGGATGAGAAGGCTGATGCTGACACTATAATGGTTGAAAGATGTACAGTCGTAGCCATGGAAACTGTGAGGCATAGATTGTTAAGTGATTTAGAGACAGCTAAAGGTCACAGAACAGCATTCTACCACATATAGCTGCTACCATGGTATAGTTATGGTATATAGCTATGGTACAATAGAAAAACTGTATGTTTTATCCAGGGTGATTTTAACAAGAAATCTTCTGATTGCAAGTCCTAACCACAATGACATGCAAATGTGTACATGCACTCATGAACGTACTTAAATGCACACTCATTCAGCTTGGGCCTGAGATGAACAGTGGAACAGTGTTGGAACATCTCAACAGAGAAGCAACATCCATTAACACGATTAACAGACCAGCTCCTTTTTAGAGTTCTTTTATCGCAGAAAGTGGAACGAAATCCTCTATTTAAAAAGACACAATACCAGAGCAATGAATCTGATCCCAGCACTAATGTTCAATAAATCTACAACATTCCCTCCCTCTCCTCTCTTCTTTTCAAGCTGTGGGGCTGAGGCTCTTACAGAAACCTCTTCACTGTCTCATACTTCACCTATTCCATGGCAATACCCTGCCCCTTCCACATCAACCCCATTCAACCCCCATCTCCACTAAGAGACCAGAACCATCACCTACTCAACACTCCTCCTCTCATTCAACAATTAACACAAAAATCTTTCTCACACACATAAACACACTCTCTCACACACATTCTCTCCATTACACACACTCTCTCTCACACACATCATCTCCATTACACACACATGTACAGACCACATAACCTGAAACCTGTCTTTTGCTTTCTCTGACACCCAACATGGTTGAAATTTTAAACTGGTTTAAAAATCCCAAACTGGTTTTGACATTCCTGTGAGTTACTTTTTGTGTGGTACATCCATACCCCATTGTGTTGTATGTGTGTGACCCACTTAATTAATGAGTGGGAAAATCTCTCGGAAACAACAGATGCTACCTTGGACAGAGGGTTTCATTCACAATGCTAATCTGATTGTGGTCATCCGAAGAGAGCACACGTAACTACACCAGACAGAACACATAATCACATTATTAAAAGCAAACATACTGAAAACTAGACTACAACTCACAGTGTCAATACACCAATTGATACTTCTAGTACTGGAGTATACACAGTATCATTTTGAATGCCCACTCTAGCCAGATGTCTTTAACTTAAAAAGTACTCATAAAATGCATAAAATGGACACAGAATAGTAACAAAGGATTTCAGGGAAGTACTTTGAAATGTAACAATCCCTCATTTGCTCAGTAAAGTTACAGCTACGTCACACCTGTAATGTGCGCAAGAGTGCCACTGCACATGGGAAACAATGTTAGAAAGCCAACAGCCAGAAAATGGACCTCTATGGCCAAAATATTTATACTTTAATTGGCCTGTTGACTGGCCAGCATGAAGAATGAATACTCTCAGACTACAGGATGTGTTATAAAACTGTTATATCAGGATGATTCAAGAATGCCTTTAAAAACTTCCATGTAATTTTAAAGACCAACATTCATTGGAAAAAATAAGGAGGAAGAGTAAGGAGGAGGTTATGTCTGTACTTTTTATGATGATAGTAGTAGTAATAATAATAATAATAATAATGACATTACTGTTAATGATGGCAATGTCACGGCCCTTGTAGTGTTCAGCCAGGGTCATGGAGGAGCCCTGTCCAGAGGCTACAGCGCGGACAGTGCGGGCAGAGTCTGAGCAGTCCAGGTTGGAGGAGGAGCCCAGCTCAGATCCATGGATCCCCAGGGTATCTTTGAGGTTGAACGAGTCCTGGGTGCGGTCCCGACAGTATGACTTGTACCACCACTGCACCACCGGGACCTGGGTGGAGGGGCTGGAGTACTGGCACTGAAGGGTCACCTCTTGGAAGAGCATGGCAAATTTTCTATCCTCACGCACAGACACCTGGACACCACCACACCTACGCACTGAGAGAGAGAGAGAGAGAGAGAGAGAGAGAGAGAGAGAGAGAGAGAGAGAGAGAGACAGAGAGAGAGAGAGACAGGGAGGGAGAGAGGGAGAGTGAGAGAGAGAGGGACAGAAAGTTAAGTACATGAAGTCACTTCCTCATTGAGAAACATGCTATTCCATGTCCCAAGATGGAAGTCATGCTATCACCTGGAAAAATATACAGAAATGGAGATGACATTTTGAGATAGAGAAGAAATAAAAACAAACTAGTTAACTGCTTTCTTGTCCACGGTTATACTGAAGGATTTTTTTGAAAAGAAGTGGTGCAACATCAGCAGGAGTGCTGCCCCTGTCTGGGAGGCTGCAGGAACCTTCTGGAGTTTCCTGCAATCAAACACTGTGATCCTAAAGGCAACATTCAGGGTCATCACTCATATACCGTATTCACATTCCTTACATACCTCTACTGCCCTGAGACACACACTCACACATGCATACAACCATACACATATACTTTCTCTGTCTTTCTTTCTAATGCAAACACAAATACTCACAAATACATAAATGCATGCATACATGTATAATAATACAAATACATAGAAACAGTCCACATACAGACTCAAATGAGCACACACATTCAAACTCATGCACACACAGTGGTGTCTCATTCTGCCCCTATCAACTATGTCTTAAACTAAATCCCATGCTCTCTGGAAGACATGTAATCATAAAGCAAAAACACTTACGGGGAGAAAATCTCGACTCAGACACCAGCCAAATTGCAGGTTGCATTTAAACCCCCCACCCTTGGGCATTAAGGGCAACTTTCTAAACTGCTGAGTGAGTGTCTGGGACAACTACTGTCTGACAGAAAATTCACTCAAACTGTCAGAGAATTACTTCTGTTATGTCATTATAATATTAAATTACAAATTTAATGATGTTTTTATCACAGTTGAATAAGTAAATGGCAAAGCGACAGATAAACAAGCAAACAAAAATAAATATTCAGTGCGAGATGATACCAGTACCTCCTCTTTAAAAATAACCTGAGTCAAGTCACTCAGTGAGATTAGTAAACCCACACATAGATCTAAAAACACACACGCCTGAAACATCTGCTCTTGCTGAGTAACCCCCTGTGTGTGTGTGTGTTCAGTGCAGAGTGATTCATCTATGGCAGATTACTGAGCAATGATGTGAGCTCCATGTTTTGTGGAATGGGAGGTGGGTGGGGAGGCCGGAGTACAGGGGAAGGTTGCTCTCCCCTGTTGGGGTGTTGGGGGTGGGATAGCAGGGGGTGAGGGGGGCAGAAGCATTGGTTCCTCCAGTCAGGGTGGGGCAGCAGGAACATTCTCCAGACATTTCCCCAGAGAGACGAAAACAACAGGAAAAGAGTGTGCTCCTATCATTGGAGCTGGATCTGTCTGAGGCCACAGCTTTATTGCGTTTTAAAGAAGAGTCTTTAAGGAGGATGAGGAGTTGATAAACTGGATGGGGGGTGGGAAGCTGGCAGAAGAGCAGCTGAGACTGGAGGAGAGGACTCGAAGAGGGACATCCCGCTCCCACATTCCTCCAAGCGCCCACTGCCTTTGTTTGAGCTGCATTGTTTGGCATTAGTTCACGCCCCAATGGGGCGCTGAGAAAAACCCCCCTCCTACCTTCCCTCTTCCCTCCCCAGTGGAGGCCCATGAGCGAGGAGGGGGAGGAAAAGCAGGGGGTGGAGGAGGCAGGACACCCCACCAACCAGATTAGATCGTCCAGTCTCAGCCAGGCGTGACAGCTTGGTCAGCTATTTCAAATTTAAACAAGAACCGTTAGGAACCTCGTAGCTTGTACTTGCGGAGTGGGGGGTTGAGGGCTGGGACAGGATGGTGCAGTCGCCATGGTAACTGCACATTACAAACTAAAGCTCAGGCCTTGACTGGAAAGTCAGAAACTAACCAGTAAACCCATCTCTCTTTGAGCCTTTTTTTGAAGAACAAGAACCCATCTATGGTCTTCTACACTATCTAAGGATTATCTCAATACAACCAATCAAGTTAATTGGTTAGGACTGCGCTCAATCCACTACCATAACCTATAACCTAATATACTAGCTGCATTTTATCTACTGCTTTCACTACACACTCAGTTATGTAACTTGTGCTCAATTTAAAGTCTACATTCAGTCTTAATCAAAATTACTGCTTAAACCTCCTAAAACTAACCATTTTACTACTTTGCCACAAAGTGCTGCCAAGACCTGCATTTAGTGTACTCCCAACACTTTATATTTGGCACACTAGAAGAGCCAGTTGAATTTTATTCCTCATATAAATCCGTATATAATCCCACAAATGAAATTCAAATTTTGCTCATTTTCACCACTGCATTACAATTCTGTACCCACGGAGATTCTTCTGGCCTCACTGGAGTTCCATCTGGGAATATAATCCACTAACCCCATGGAGAAACTCATATCCTTCGTGCCTCAGTTAACTTTTGACCTCTCATGCCAGTAGACCGGCTGACCGCGGCTCGAATGATCGGACCCAGAGAAGCAAGGAGACCAGATTTTCAATTGAAGGAAGGAGGAAGGGAGGGGAGACAGAAAGAGGGGGAGAGCAATCAGCTACATGTGTAACTGAACACGACTGGTACGCTACATAAAAGGTTCCTGAACAACACCATTAGACGACAACTAAAAAAGACAAATCTGCTCATAAAAAGTGACGCACTACCGTACTCCCAGGCCACACTAACAGAGCGCATACTGTCAATTTGTTAAAGACATGTAACGAGTAATACCTCTGAAACAGTTTTAGAATAAAGTTAAACATTTTTCTTTATCTCATGGTGTTCGAGCATTTTGACGCCTATTTGGCGTTCTCAATATTTTTTACGTGACAACAGTCTTTACCATTTGGCCAGGGAAAATTCAGCAATGAGAAAGGAAACGGGTAAAAGGAAATGTTTTGGAGCAGGAGTCAAAGGCGAACGACAGAGAAAAGGGTTAATCATAAAACCAGGAGCACGAGCGTACTCATTTTTACTCAGCATCTACCAACCTGTTACGCGTCTAAGACAAGAAACAGAATAAGTTACATTATTAATTTAACACATACCTGTTATCCAGACCAATGGAATCCACCATATCAGTAGCGAAACCATTTTCCCACTAATAATTTATGCATTTGGAGTTGGTCTTTAATCTCCTCCCTCCTGCTTTTGCCTCATTCCTGAAACCGCTCTACACGGGAATAAGCAAGTGGAACTGTCAACCCAAGAAGTAACGGGAATGTACCACTTCTGCTACAGGTGTGACCTGATTGTCTTGTAAAATAACGGGTCATTCAGTTACAAAAACTCATTTGTCTAACAAACAAAAACGGTTACAATTGGGAAAAGAGTTTAAAAACAGTTGTATTACATGGTATTCGAAATAAATAAGAGCACCTGTTTATGTCAAGGAACACACTAACCCCACACAAAATGTAGTAGGTGCAGATCACGTCGACTGAGCACAGAGAATTTTGGGCAACGGGAAAAAGTTTCTTATTAAACTGATAAGGATGCGGTCTGATTTGAAAGGAACCAGAAACCAGTGGAATTTGGGAGTTGTATTTTAACAAAAAAGAAGACAGTCGGATGGCCTGATATATTTTTTTATTAAGCAACGCAAACTTTTTCCACACGGCACTAAATAACACAGCCAGTTCTCTCGCTTTTCCACATTTTCTCAAGCTATTAGTATACTTTTAAAAGTCATTACCAAAGACATAAAAGTACTACCAGAGATTTGGCCTGCTTACTTCGGCGTTCATATACAATTATTTACATGTTAAAACAGATTAAATAGACTGTAATTAAGGAAAACACTTGCTTAGAAAATGAATGAATGAATTGAAAAATTATTGTGATAATTGAATATCTCAGAAAGTCTGCTGGCTCTTCTGTGAAAGGGTCAGACATGTCTGTGACATTGCCATATTTTATATGAGAAACAACAGGCGCCTATGACCAGCTGCGTGTTCATTAGCCTCGCCATGCTCTGACCTAAGACAAGTATCTTAGGCACCACCGAGGCCACTCACATTAGCACGACTAATAATCCTATTTATCCAGCTGTCTGCCCATGTTTTCACACACTGCTGATGTTTCTCACTTTCGCTCTTTACAATATTGGTGATAGTTTTTCAATGTAGTATCACTAGTTTGCAGATTACTGAGTTTTAGAGATGAAGAAAGAACATTTCTAGAATAATTGAGAGTGTTGTAGTATGGTATAAAATGCAACAAATTGATTTTAAGGCAAGAATTGTTATTTGAAAATAAACTACACTTTACATTTTAATGTGAACCAATTATATCGTATTAAACATTTTAAAAAAACTTCAGTTCGGCTATTCCGTGATGTGTTTTTATATTTTAGAAGACAGCAAGAAATAACACCATACAACTTACGGTGCCTATTTACTGTTGCATATTGTCAAGACTGGACAGGTTGAATGTGAAGGCCAGTTACAAGTAACATACAAACTGTCAAACAATCTTTATTTCATCTGGTATGCCGAAAGCAAATGTATTATAAGAGTATCTGATTGGCAAAAACTGTGTTAGGTAGTTTCATTTTTTTACTGACATTTACTTTTTTTTTCTTAAAATAATAAAAAAAAATCTTAATGTTAATAAAATTAATCAGATGCACAGAGATGGGACTTTGTCTTCTGTCCAGTGTTGCCCTCTTGTGCCAAATGACGGAACCAAACTGCTGCATATCTCAACAAATTCATTTCCGTCTTTGTTGCAGATGGTGGAATTAAGCTCTCCAGTCTGAGTTAATACACAAGCCTTGACCATGGCACACTCACTGCAAGTTAATACAGTGCACTGTGCATCTTGCGTCTTTAAAACAGCATTATCCAAAAATGATTTAGTAAAATACATTATTTAGTATTCATTGTCCTTGTTAAAATTCTAAACCAAAAAATGACATTAAAAATCCCATTAAAGGGGCAATCATCACAGGGATCTGAGTATTACTCTGTGTGATAAAATTATGACTGTGGAGTACAAAACCACTACAGAAGAGGAGGTACACCCTGTGGTGTGAACATTTTTTCTCCCATATTCTAAGGTGATGATGCCCCCATACACACTGATGAATTGATTCAGTGGTGGTTTCATGAACCAGAAAGGTGTCAAAACACCTTTCATGGCCTCCCCAATCACTAGATTGAAAGATCATTGAATGTTTTTGGGAAGTTCTGGAATCTAGAGTGGACAGTAGATTTCCAACTCCTTCATCTTACAAAGGACTAGAGGCTTTCTTCATTGAAGAATGGTTCAGTATCCCACTAGAAACTGAAAAACTTGCACAACACCTTTTCAAGAGGGACTGAAGTTGTTCCGAAGAAAAATGGCGGGCCAGAGGCCCAACACCTCATTGGTCATTAAGTATTCATTTATTGTCAGGTGTTTCCATTTTCCATTATTCCTACATAGAATTCAACAACACAAGTTAAACCTTTTGGCACCATCCCACCTCACCTCATAATTTGGCATTAAATAAAACTGATATTTCTAGATTTACTTTCCATTATTTAAAACATTAGTACCATATTTCATCAAAAATAAAAGGGATTTGAATAAATTACATTTATTTTTACTGTTTATATATCTCATAAGTATAGATTTTTATCTCAATTGCTCTGGGCAGGTTCCTTTGAAGTAGAGCTGGACTTAGATATGCATGGCTCTGAGGCCTTCATAGATCAAACACCATTACTGTGACTTCACTCAGACTGTGCTGCACCACATGCTTTATAAATGTTGTGAACATTCTGCTCATGAATGAATAGTTCTGTTGATAGGAATTTGCAATTACCTCTTTTTGTCTTTATTGGCTTGTAAAAATGGAACAGTTGGTGGTTGTCAATGACAGGAGTATAATTAAGTACTTTGGATATATAAAAGTTCTCAATAGAAAGCCTGGATGCCTTTTTACAGTGCATCACAACTCTGATACACGTGTAATCTTAAGATTAATTGCAGCATATACTCTCTTCGTCAATTTCTTCTACTGCAAAAAAACCCAAAGTGTAATATATATGTGAATGTATGAATCATAGCAGAAAATATGAAAAAGGAGATTATGAATGATAAGTGCAGGTCATCACTTGATTTTTTTTGCTATAAATGATTGCACGGTATTCAACTATACATACGTAAGAGATGAAAAAGGTCTGTAATTACTTTCTGAACTCGAGGCTTTAGACATTGTACAGAGAGAATAAGAACTCTTTGAGCCAGGACTTACAATACATTATATACAGACCTCATTTCATTCAGCCCCAAATGTTTCATAAGGGGAGGTCATTATTTCTGTTTCAATAATGACCTCAATCAGACCATCAAAGATAATCAGGTGCACTGTAATATGACCTGAGCTGTTGTTACAGAACCGTGAAAAGGATGCCATGGATAAGAGCCGTGAAAGCAGAACGAGTTATCCAGAAGTCCACTCACTCCAGCCTTTTCAACCTTTCCTATCAGAACTGTGGGTAGTGTTGAATTTTGTATTCAATGATTAATCAGTATAATCATTTTAATAAGAAGTAGTAATGAACACATTTGTTGGCGTAAGCGTATTGGAGCAGCTTCTAGCTCTTGGCTATGCTAAAATTAAATTCCTCTTGTATGTAGATTAAATGATCCTTCTGTCCCTCTGAGAAGACAGAGCAGAGAGCAGAGAGCAGAGAGAAGACAGACCTCTTTACTGTGTTAAAGAGGCCGACATGAGACATCCCTTTTTCTCTTGAATGAAATCATATCACTTTGTAAACTCCCTCATTTTATTTCCATCAGTCCACTTGCAATGTGTATAACCTCCCTGGTTTAACTGTCAACAATGGACTGAAAGATACTCACCTTTGATGACCAGATTAGCTGCCTACTCGAGTGTCAAATCTTCACCTGCCCTTTGGTATTATTTTCCAATGTGAAATGTATCTGTCTAGTGCTGTGGTTTTATGGTTTTATGGCTCAGTATAAGGAGGGCCTTTGCTGTGACTTACAATGATGATATCAGCTGATGCTTATAAGCTGTTGGTTTACAGAGCCTGCAAACTCTGAATCACAAAACCGTAAAGAAATGCAACCACTCCAACAAAACATGTAGAGGTGTAGGTGCCCTCGCTCAGTTTACAGAGTGTCTCTTGGTGTTGTAGGTGTGTGTGTCCCCAGCTGGGTGCCTGAGCTCCAGCTGCACCATCCCAGGCCATGCCCAAAATCCTCCCACCCCCCGAGAGCCCCATTACACCACTGCCAGCATTTGCAACATCTGTGAACTGAAAACTGATCATATGTTGACCAGTAAGTATTAAACCATATGTAGATAGGTGGCAATATTGGACTTGGATTATGCGATTAAAAATATATATGAAATAAGAAACATGATGAAGGAACTCGATAGGCAGGTTGGAGAAGTGCATTGGTGAATCACTGAGCAATTAAGTGGAGGGCTACATCACTCTATGTATGCATGTACACACACACACGCACGCACGCACGCACGCACGCACGCACGCACGCACGCACGCACGCACGCACGCACGCACGCACACACACACACTCACACACACACACAGAAGACTAGAGTACTGTACTCAATATGGTCTCAATATTGACACTATGAATAAACCTGACATTGTCCATTATAATAATAATTACTCTGTTGAATTTATATAACATGTTTGCGGAGTGAAGTGCACATAATTTGGCTAGAGCACTGAGTGAGTCTTTCCTCCTGCAGGAGTGTAGCTCCAGTCCTATTCATTCATGAGCTGTGGGCAGTGTCTGATGGAAAGCTCAGCTCAGTGCACTGACTCCCCTTTCACCCAACACCAAACCCATACAGCAAGCAATTGAGTTCACAAAAAATTTAACCGATGAAGCTTTATATCTGACAATTAATTTGTATTAATTACAAAGGATGGATTATTTTAATTATAGGTTTTTCCTTACCAAGCAAATATTTTGTTTGTGAAATTTGTTTGAAGATATGCATGACATTGAATTAAATAGACTGTGGAAATTGTAGCATGATAAATTTGGCGAGAAATCTCAGGGGATATAGCTGTGGTAGTTGTTTTTGTAGTTGTATTTAAATGTGAAGGTAGGACGGGCCATGCTTTCAGACACCTTCCTGACAGCACCTCTGATAGTGGATATGATGACTGAATATGATGATGTTATTTTGATTCATGCATGATATTCTGCTCTGAGCTTACAATTCTTCTTCGGTTTGGCTACTCTGAGCATTCCCACTGCTGAGATGTGTCGACTGTATCTTTTATTTCCTGAACATAAATGTATTCAGGTGAATGACATCCATGACAGGTGAATTTAGATTAATCTGTCAAAGGTACTAAAATCAGAAAATGATGGAAAATTCTTGATTAAAGGAATTTTTACTATTTGGCAGCCTTGCTTCCTGTTTTCTCTGTGTAATTGTGATATTGTCAAATAATTCCATTACAATATGTACAATATGTATTACCATAATGACAGAGGGTGCTTCTTTTTTCTCTGAGTTGAGTATGCTACAACCAGACTGTATAAAAAAGTCATTATTGAACAAATGGTTTATTTTAAAGCATCCTACTTCAGAATCAACATGGTAGCTACTTTGATTAGGCAGGCACAAGCTAAATGATGCTTTGAAGCAGAAAAAAAGAGAGAAATTTTGAACACAAACACAACCTCATGAGCAAGGTCTGGCCTTGTGCCTAAAATGAAAAATGGTGTGCTTCTGCCTCCCTGTGTGGCCACATGCCATACATCAAGGTTAACACAAATGCTGACCGCTATCATCTCTTGGCTACATACAGAAAGCATATGGTGGTGATGTTTCAAAGAAACATTTATTCTACGTAAGTCAAGCAATCTGAACAGGTCGCTGTAGTATATGTATATGTACATTCCTGTGACCAATTCATTTATTTCTTTGAGCACTACAGTCTGGGGTGGAGGCAGCAGTGGCAGTGGTACCAGTGTTGGGTGGTGGGAGAAGATTATCAAAATAAGCAGGACTACCATACAATAGATTGAATCTAATTTAAATGGTGGTTACTGGCACCTCAAGATTTAGTTTACTTCCAACACCTTGGCTAAAAAGCTTTGACCAAGCCTCCCCACTTAGCTAATCCTGCTAGGAATGTCTGATACCCTGGGCATATTCCATACTTATGTCCTCTAAATACCATTACACAGAGAAACAGACATGGAAGGATACTCTTGGAAAACTGTAATGACTATTACACTGATTAGTGTAAAATTATTTGGTCCTGATTTCGAGCTTGAGTTTATGTCTGGAACACAAGGAACAGACATTGAGGTAGATTTTCTCTTCAGAATGACATGACAGGAAGAAGGTATTGATCTGTACACTGGATTCTTTGGAGAGAAGCTGGAAGGAATGGGTAGGAGGGGCTGTTGGAAGAAGTGTTGCTTAGCAAGTTGCTGGGAGACCTGAAGGGCTTAACGGCAAAGCAGTTGTCTTTGCTAGTTGAATGTCGTGAAGTAGAAATTTGTGTTTTGTTGAAAATTAAATTTCCTATTTATTTTGGCCATGTACCAAGGTAAGGCTAATTCTTTATTAACTGTAGAGATCTTAACATTCCTTGGAATGTGAGATAACATTTTCATCAACACGAGATGCCCAGATGCAAATCAGTCCTGACTCCCCCGTTGTTGCGATTGTAGGAAGGTAGTGTCTGGTTTGCTGTAGGCAGTTTGTATAACCTGAGAGCACAAATTTCACACTCAAGCTCATCAATGCAGAATGGAAAATGCTTTCCTATCATTCCTATCTGTGATAATCCTTATTAGGGTGCCTGTCTTAAAAGGGAATTGATTAATGTTTGAGCTCTCTTCCCATTATTCACCATATTATGTAGGTAGTGGTATTCCTGCACCTGATTTACCAAGAAGCTTCCAAGAACCAAGAACTATCAAGAAAATCAACTTCCATCCACAGTGGATATTGCCATCACAAATGAAACAGCTAACAAGATACTGTGGCTACCATTTCAAATCTCCATCAGGTCAATTGAAAATTCTCACTTCCGCTTATAGTTCCTCTTCATACTGTGAATATGCAGACACAGCTGAAATGTTTTTTACCCAATCAGAAAGCAGGAGAGTTGTCAAAAATTCTGTAACAAATCAGATTTCTGGATCCCTACTACCAACTGTCCAGGAATTTCGGGATTTTGCCAATGAGAGTAAATATTTACTTACCCGTGAGGAAACATCTCCTGGCTGACTTGTTTGAGTGACACTCCTATGGAATACTTGAAATTCAGTGTGCAGAATTTATTACTTTTATCATACAACTTAGAATGTAAAAACAAAAACCCTGTTAGCATGAATGTGTATGAAAGTATAACAATACAAAATGTTAGAGATAATGGCAGGTGTGGATGAAAGTCACTGCTGCCCACAGAGGACTTCATGGACAGTACTAAAAAAGCCTACATAACAAGATCAGATCACAACAGGTTACAGATTGCTGAGAGGTACCAAAAAGAGTCCTGAAAAAAGGGCTTGTGGGCAGGCAAGAGCAAAGTGTGGAGGTCAAGAGCAACTATCCAAGGTCTAAAGCTTTGTTCCTGGTGCCATGGTGGTGGGGGTGTTATAGTTTGGGTATATATGGCTGACACAGTTACTGGTTCACTTGTCTTTGATGATACAATTGCTGATAGCAGCAGCGCAATGACTTCTGAAGTGTACAGAAATACCCCATCTGCTAAAGTTCAAGTAAGTACCTTCAAACTCATTGAATGGAACTTCACCCTACAGCACGACAAAGATCCCAAATATACAGCTAAAGAGGCAAAAGGGTTCATCAACGCCCATGACTGGAAAATTCTTGTCTATTCAAGTTAGTCACATCATCTGAATCCAATTTAACATGTGTTTCATGTACTCAAGGGAAAGCTTAAGGCGACTAGCCCCTGAAATAATCAGAAGCTGCAGATGACTGCAGTACAGACCTGCCATGGCTTCACCAGAGCAGATACTCAGCACCCCGTGATGCTGATGGGTCACGGCAGATCAATGGTTACTTAATCAATAACATGATAGTGTCAATAATGTTTCATATTGTTTCTCCATAGCACAAAATTTGAGAAGGTTTTTGTATCACTCGAAAGTTTACAAAGTTTTATATTAATGGTAAAAAACAACCAAACATATGTGGTGAGACTTAGCTTTGCTGAAGTTGTCAAAGAGGATTTACTTTTACAAAATTTTCTTAATGCACTAAAAGCACATGCCAGTGTGACAACAGAGACCCTGAATGTGATGAATAAGTAAATGGCCAGCAGCTTGTCCACATTCTTGGCACCACCTCTGCTTGCACATGAAAGTTTTAAAATCTCAAAGTAACAAAGCTTATTTGGCCCAGGCTTCTCTGCTGTTTAACTTAACCAACCAAGCCCAGATTCTGTGTTTTTGCAGTTTGCAGATGAACTGCCATCAGGGTGAAATGATAGGCCTTACTTATACTGATGAGTTTCAGAGTGTTTCTTATTTTTGAATGCAAACACTGCATACAATAGGTGGTTTTACTGTGCAGACACTTTTTTTAAAAAAAAAGTATCTTGCATTCATTGCTGTGTATTAATAACTTTGTTACAATTGTATTTCTGTTTGTGTAAGATCATAAAAACATGATGTACATAAGAAAATGTCATCCATCCAGCAATGCTCACTCAAAGACAATTTTTTTGGATCACACTTATTTATCTCTCTATGGTTTATTTATTCCTTAGAAAATCCTATTGAGTTTGACCTTTTTCAAGGGAGTTGTGACAGTGAAAACTGTTTGTGGTCTGACAGCCAACCCCTCTTATTTTCCTGTGGTGAAGAGGCTTCTTTCTTGCACCTCTGACACAAAGAAGATGCACAGGGCCAAGATGGATGTGACCTTTTTGAAATGTTGTATGCAGAAGATACATCTTAGGTCTTAGTACAACAGAAGTTTAATATTCCCAGCTGGAGGAGACCCTCCTCTCTCATTGGTGACAACCTGGCAACCTGTTGTTGCCTTTCAAGTAGCTAGGGGGTGCTGTTGCACAGATAACCTGTTGGTGCCTGGTGAATAGCTAGGAGGTGCTGTGCATTGGTGACCCGATGTCGATGGTCAAAGGCCATGTAGGCGTCTGTGGTCCACTGGTCATAGGAGGTCACTGACATGGCTCTGTACACTGCCAGGAGAGGAACATGTAGGAGCTCAGATCCCCCCAAAAAATGATGGATACTTAAATGAATACATTGGTTTCTATTCATAAGGTATGCATGAAACCTCTTTAACAAACTGTGACCTAGTTAAGGTAAAACTATAATGTAAAAAAAATGTAGAAAAGCAAAGTGGTAACATGGCATGGAGGGTCCTAAAGATTCTGTGGAATACTATCATTTTAAAAGGCTCATTTGGACAGATCATCTGAACAAAGACATTTTACTTATCCTTAGATACTCTACTGCTCCTATTTTTGCCTGATGACCTAATTTACTCAGAGCACAGATTGTTATAATTGACTGAAACAGAGCAATACAAACAGCACCTGTGACTTTCCAAACTTAAATCGTAATATTGGAATGACATTATGTATGTGTTATAATACTAATACTTGAATTTAGACAAAATTTAGATAAATCTATTAAAGATGTTTGCAAATATACCTTCTACGTGCCTATAATCAGTGGTGAGCTTTACCAGTTGTTGACTGGGGTATTTGCTGGACATATGCATGTGCAAGTCATGTGGGAATGACAGCTAATGGAGATCTTTATCAAATGGGTAGACCATTCGAGCTGCATCCCATCTGCTGCACACCTGTGCTGTTATAAACATGTTGCTGATTGGTCAGTTTAGCTGAGCGCTGTGTGAAGACCACACAGAGACGCTGCCTTGTTGAAGTACAACAACTAAAAGCTACAACAAAAAGCCACATCCATGTACGAATGCGGATTTCTTCAGCTGCATTTACACTTCTCAAAGTTTTGTTGTTTAAGAGTGTGCAGTTAAAACAAATTTATTATGTGATTTACTCAATTTTACAGATTGCAGGTAGTGTTGAAGGTGGCTGACTGGATGGCAGATATCAAATGGACCCATGGGAAAAGAAATAAGAGCCTCATAAATGAAACCAGCTTTCCCCAAGTCAGGAGATGAAAAACATCAGAGAGAGATTCTGCAACAATAAGGAGTAGAGATATTCCATTAATAATATTTGTCATAATCATCCTGTCCTCCATTCCTTTGCTCCTCTATGTCTGACATAAACTAGCTCAAATAAAATTCTGGCATGAATGAAACTGGGATAAATCAATCATGATTGGTCCTGATCTGTTCTGATTGGTCCTGATTGGTTGATAACAAGACAGCTCATCACAAAGCCAGCCATTGTAATGAAAGGATGAAAAATAGCGTTGAAGGAGCCCAATACTGCATGCAAATCAGATGGTTAGTGTGCCTACTGTACCATTTCCCTAATTATAGATGGTAACTCACTGCCCCCCTCCCATTATTGCAATGGAGATGCTAGATATGATCTACATGAGCTTGTGTGCATTCAAAAACCTCAATCTTTGCTCCCCCACTGTGACTCAGATTTCTCAGTCAAACCTCCATCACAGTTCCTTGGCTCATACAGCACATTTAAAAAGTAGGACACACACTACCACAGACCTTCATAAAAAATAGCACATAATTGGGATCTTGAACGAGGTGTCAGGTTCATTTCATGTAACCTTATGCACCAAAGGTTACTTTCTAATGAACCTTTCATTTTTGTTGTGTCCTTACTTAATGGTTGTGACAATGGCAAGCTCCACTTGCCCTTGAGACCCTGCTAAGTGTAGCACATCCATTAGTTGACTGGTGTAGTTCAATTAGAGCTATAGAACAAGGGTTACATTGTAGATATGTTTTTTTTTAGCTTTAAGTCCTATATAGTCCTATACAGTCCTGTAATCATTTGTATCACCCATTTGAAGTCTTCATGACCAAAAGAGGTGATGGCCCTTGCATTTATAAAATTTAGGTTGACTTTGATATTTCTAATAAATTGATTATCTCTTCTTTTTAGTATGAATTTCTACTAATAGTACTGTCTGATGTTCTATTCATTCTCTTTCTTTTTGTTGTAGATTTGCTAGCTTCCCTTGGAGGAAATGCTTTCATGGACAAAGTAATTTTCTTGTATCCATTTGCCATCAAATGTAGTTTATAAATAGAGGAGGACATGGTGAGGACATCTCTGTGGTTAAAGAAGAGCTACTCTTCTATTGTCATTTTGCTATTCATTCAGAGAACGTGTAGCATGTGAGAAAAGAACAGCAGCAGACAGTGCAATGTTTATCTGTTCTAAACCTGCAGGGAGTTCTGAACTGCAGTAAATAGTGTAATGGATGTACTGCAATAGGAACAGCATGGAAGGAGGCATCATAACCACACTGCCATACTCAAATATCCATATTTTATAAAGGTAATACATGATTTATTAATGAACCTAAACTTGATTCAACTTATTCTATGCATTTCAAAAAATCTTGGTTCCTGTAAATTGCTTGTATTGCATTGCTTGTAAGCATATTGTATTGGGAGATAAGATACAGTAACTTCCTTTCTAGAGAAATATTAAGAAGCAAATGCATGCACTTATGCACATTCAACCCCACATGACTGTTCTATGATTCTGAAACAGAGGTCAACACCTTCTAGCATAGACTTGTCTAAGAAAAAATGTGCAGGTAATATGAGAATAGTATTCAGATTATAATATGAAAATAATTTTAAAAAATTCATAGATATTAGCACACTGGCTAATATGCTCTTTTGAAACGTCCATTGAAGTTCTTGATAAATAAATGTATTAATAATAACAATCAAATAATGAAACATTTTATTGTATAATACCCAACAAAAATTATGGTCACCCAAATTTAAAACACTCTGAACTTTGTGTTTCACATCCCTTGAATTGGTAGCAGCATAGTTACCACCATTGTTCGTTTTCTTTCTAAATTTCTTTTAACAGTGTAGGAAGAGTACGTTACCCACCTGCAGGCGGTGCTGGAGGGCCAGGATGGGGCACTGTTCCTCTGGGACAAACAGAGGCCCAGTGCTCCAAGCACAGTGAATGGGCCATGCTGCTGCACCATATGCTATTCTTCTGATGAGATGTGACACCATGGTCATGATTCACTGTGGTGTTTCGTAATCCAATTGCACTTTAAGGAAGATTTGAGTGTTAACTCAGGCATTATTGTCAGCCAGGCCACTGCCATTGTAACCTTAGGCAATGAATAGCTTCAATAAATATCAAGCTGCAAAAATGTGTGATTCACTCTAGATTGGAACATCTGCGAAATGGCTAAAATGCTCTTAGTTCACCCACCTGGTTGAACTAATGAAAAACGAATATGAAAATGATCAGAAATGAACAATGACTTCTTTAATTCTACACAAAATTACAGAGATAGCATTGCTGCTGTAGCAAAAAACAGCACTGCCTCATCTTGGAGCACTTCTCAGTCTTCATACTAAATCAAAGGCTCCTTCAACTCCTTTACATTCGGAATTGTATCCCTAACCCTAATCACTAAATCCTAATCCATTATAATCCTAAACATCTAACCTGTTGCCCCATGTGTCATCCAGCTTGCTCAGTGTGACATGGTAGGGGAAACTGACTGTGTTTGATTCAGGAGGTGCTTTCAAGGCGGTTTGAGAAATGCACCTGTGTGTACAGGTGTGCTTAGCGACGCTTCAGAGAGCTGTTCTGCAGTAACTGCGAAGAGGATGACACTATAAAGATGGTAATGAAACTGTAAACTTTGCAATTGAACTCTGTAAATGTCATGACCACCTCACAGCAAAGGTGGTGATTTGAGGCGCAACCCAATTTCTGAGGGGATTTATGAAGAGGCTTTGAGGCATAATCCTCGGCACACATTCACGTCCAGTTGCTTGGCCACAGCACTGGTGAGCTGCCACTTGTTTTTCAGGAACAAATTCTCCTTTAATGAATTGCTGCCCAGGCAGGGTGCATGTTCTGTGGCAAGGAGAGTGTGCCTGGACCACGGCTATGATTATATATGATGAACATAAAGGCTGGGACAGTGACATAAACAGATGTGTAAGTCTACCTCTCATTGACACATGATGGGACAGCATCAAGGCCCACTGTAAACATTTCCCAAAGACCTCAGGAAATTCAGCCACTGAAATGAAGATTGACATTGTAGGCATTGATTACAAATACTTATTTGGTCAATACTATGCACAATGTTGTTTGTATTCTACTTTTTCACCCTTGTTTAGTTAACCAACTTTAATTGAATAAATGTCCATATTTATATTGTGCTTTGATGTGGATGGAACAGTCATCTTCAGTTTTGGAGGGTACCGCTCACATATAATTTGCCCAGTATATGCTGATATGGAAACAGTCCCTCAGATTCCCTTATAATTAGAGGCACTCCATGGATAAGTATAGACAGAGTAATCCTTGCAGTATTGTGGTATACTCCAGGGGTGCTGCTCCCATGCCTCTCTACCCACTGTGATTTGGTCAACCTGCTAACAGACAAGAGCACACAAGAGCTGGAACAGAAGGAATCTAAATCCACAAGATGCCTGTATTATACCCTCCAAAACTATGCCAAGAAATTTGCCACATGACTAAATCAACGCATTCCCTCCAATTTACTGAATTATTACCCCTGTCCTTCCTGACCATGTGTTGCTGTCACTGATAATCACTGTGAGCTGATAGCCAGAGGGGGTGCCCACATGTCACTCTGTTGGCATCAGTTAAAAACCCAGGTGTTTCTGGGATATTTTGGGGCTTGTAATATAGCAGAAATAGTAGCAGTGTTGTTTTCCCAAATCTCTCACCTTGGCTGATTCTCCTTAGGGGGCTCAAAGAACATGATATACTCATATTGGGTACAAAAACCCTGAATAAAAAAACTCAGAACATTTTGGAAAGACAGTAATGGCTTCTGACAGCACTCCACACCCCACCCAGCCGATGCACCGCCTACGGCGCGGAGCTCATCGTCTGCTCTCTGCTCTGCCCATTTATAGGGTGGCCTGTCATCACTTATTACATAAGCCACCCCCAGGGTATGGGCATAACTTAATGACCTCTATAGATTCTGTGAGGCTGCCATTCTGCCCTGTTGACTTCTGCAATGTCTACCACTGGTTCTGCAGCATTTTGAAAATGATTTGTGCCTTTTGAAAGCACATTTGACTACTAAAATGGGTGGCTGAGTTTTAGAAAAGTACACAGTAATTCTAAAACCATGTCAGAGAACTCAAGCAAATTTTGAATATTTTAACTTCATCCAACATTACAAGCTGAAAAACATTTCCATGCCCCATAGCTACAGTGTGAGAGGGCAGAGCAGAAAAGCACAAGTTGGAAACAGACAGACATCAGACACGTGATTAAACAGAGCCAGAAAAGAGGGATATCTCTGCTGCAAAGAACAAAATTATTATTGTAACAACATTTCTTAAACAAGCCTGTGATTTAGAATGCATAAATAAACAAAAACTAGAAGCAAATAAAATCTGAGCACTTCCATGAAGTCTTGAAAACAATCAAATGAAAATGCTGGATATTCATTAAATACTGCTGAAGGGCTGCTTCCCCATGCAAGCAGTGGATTGCAAATAATTCAGTATGGTTTCTGTTTGGTTGTGTATCTGAAGATTCTTAGTAGATCTTAGTGCTCTCAAAGGCAGGTGATCTTGAATATTCTCGTCAGTGTGTGAGTGGAGTTTTACACAAATCTTTATTTATATCTTTATTTATGTTCATTTTTTAAATTATCATTCAAATTCAAGTACACTTGGTGGACCAGCAGCATGCAAATGTTGTTTTAATCCTCATGATACATCTGACTAGCTCACTGGTACAAGTGGGTCACCATGGGCCTGGGTGCCAGAACTGATAATGTACCCCCAACATTCCAAAATCATCATTTTGGAATATACCACAACGTTAAACAGTATGACTGCATTTTGGCTTGAGTAATAAAAAAAATCTATATCCATTTGCAAATCTGTTAGAAAAAAAACATTCAACTGAAGTTACCAGATATGTGCAGTGCAGGAGCAGTGTCATTTTGGACATAAGAGGTTTTCGTATTATGCATTTGATTAGGCCAAACATAAATCAATTAGTTTTTGTGATTTTGGTGCAACCTCAAATCAATCTGTATTAGGTCAGGGCCCAGCTTGCTTCCTCATAGCTTTGTAATCACATTCAAGCTTACTGGCTAATCATCTAAGGTATCTACCTAGCAAGCAGTTCACTGAATCTGAGCTTGCACAAGTGTGTGTGGGTACAATTAATTTCAAAGCAAATGTTGGTTTTGTGCATTTGCTTGTGTCTGTATCTCTGCATCTGTTTTGTCTGTACTTATATACATGGACACAAACGTTGATAAAGCAACAACTGACTGAAAAAGAAATTATATGGAATTTAGCCATTGTACCACACATGGATGCTAACTGAGCTAAGCCCTCTCTTGGGCCAGGGGTAAATGAACTGGTTTTCAATGTTATGGCAAACTATCAATTTTTGCTCCCACCATATGTTGGGAAACAACATGTGTCTTTTTCATGCTGTAAGTTCCTGTTTACATAATACCTACTGAACACTAGAGCAGGTCATTAGCATAATGCCATTTTGGGGTGCTAAGGAAGCAGGGGAGCAGGGTGTGAAGATTGTTTCCCAGCTTCAATATGGATCCTGTCCTCTGTGTTGATGGGGTCTTGCGTGAACAGGAAAGAGATTCAAGGTGTCAACAACCTGCTATCTGGTCTCAGCCATTTGACCAGAATTCCCAGACATTTCAGTTGTTTAGCCACCAATAGGAGCACTATAAAACAGCATAACTAAAAAGCAGTATAAATATAATTTATAAATCAAGTATAACTATGATAAATACAATATTTTTGTTGCTTGACAGAGCGCATCTCAATAGATTTATTGTGATCAATTGAGCAGTGCCATAGGGGGTTTTGAAATAGTTACAGCAGTAGTTTCTGACGTTGTACAGTTACATATAAATCCATTTGATAGACTGCTTCAATTGACTCTATATTGGGATCAAGAAACTGGAACTGGCACTGCCACCAAATTGCTTTTTCATGTTGTTTAAGTGTAGCTATTGAGCTACACTGAGTGGATAAATAAAAGAGTGCAATGTCTGAGTTGAATATTAGAGTATGGTCATTTTTTTACCAAATACTGTGAGAAGAGAAGTATACAGCAGTCCATGAAATAATGAATTTGCAACAGACATTTTCACAAATACACATCTGTGTGTGAGGACTTGAATTCAAAATGAATGTTTCAGGTCGGCTTAGCTTTCAGAACAGCCTTTCGTACACCTATTCACATTGTAAGAATCAATAGAGGAGTATTCAGGTGCAGATGGAGTATATAGCAGCACTCTGAGCCTCTCCTTTTGGGTATCAGCATCAATCTCATCTGCAGTCTGCACTTATACTGTAGAAAGATCCCTCTCAACGTACTGTAATAATGCATGCTGGTTGTGGCTATATGTCAAAAGCAGTAGCAATCTCTGTGGAGGTAACTAGGCAACCCCCTTCAGCCATGGATAATTAAATGCAGTGAGTGAAATATTAATTGCATCATCCTCCTGTGATAAATATCATGTGACATGCATGTCCTGCTTCTCCTGCATGCATGCATAGGATGACTGCAGTCTCACCATAAACTATTATTGCTTGACAATGCTTCTCATGCAGAACTCTTACCACTGACAAATACACTTGTCCATCGCAACACACACAGAGATATGTTTAATCCAAGGAGACTCAGCTCTTCATGACAATGGCTCACTCTCCTTTATACACAGACAGACATGAACATTCATTTGAAGATGAATTTTCCTTTCCTAGTTTATGTATCTTGGCACAACTTTGTAGTATAACATGATTTACACAGTTGGATTATATTCTTAAAGCAATTGGGTTAATTCCCTTACTATTTTTTGTTATCAAAATCAGTAATCCAATTTAATGAACACAAATTATTTAAAATAAAAGCCTTATATTGTAAATGTGATTCACAATACTTAACCTGGTAATATTATCTAGCAATGGATACTGTTCTGACAGGTCATTTTCCCATTCACCTCCTTTTTTGCCATCTGCAATCAAACTGCTTAATTTTATGCTGCTGTCCATGTGACAGAGACAAGATGACTTACAATTGCAAGACAGCTCAGTCTGCTTCAGGATCAATGTGTTTTGAATAGTGATCAGGATGGAACTGTGAGGGAACAAAATCTTTCAGAAAAGCATTCTTATAAACATAATGCATTTCTAAAATCCATGAATGCCAACAATCATGTGTTATCGCATCGCGCCATTCAAAAAATATATTACAGGCCTCTGAGTGTACTGGGGGTTCTTCCATCTCATCCACATGTTTTTTTCAGGGAGGCTAAAATAGCACAGTGTCGGCACATCGATCACAACTACCACCTTTGAGGATTGCACTTATGCCTGCCACCTATAGTCCTTCTCTCACTCTCTGATAACCTACCGCTTGTCCATTTAAATGAAATGTGATTTCATAATTTTAGACCAGGCTTTTGCTGCGGCTCTGTGTGCAGTGCTGTGCTGAAGAGAGCAGGGATGCAGGGGTCAGAGGCAGATGACTCACATATTCAGGGGTCAGACTCACATGACTCACACATTCAGGGGTCAGAGGCAGATGACTCACATATTCAGGGATCAGAGGCAGATGACTCACACATTCAGGGGTCAGAGGCAGATGACTCACACATTCAGGGGTCAGAGGCAGATGACTCACACATTCAGGGGTCAGAGGCAGATGACTCACACATTCAGGGGTCAGAGGCAGATGACTCACACATTCAGGGGTCAGAGGCAGATGACTCACACATTCAGGGGTCATAGACAGGTCTCTTGGTTTAAAATATTTCAACACACAATTTAATTGAAAATTAAATACCTGGAAAATCACTAGAGTGCATAATGCGTGAGGATTTACCAGGCATACACAATACAGGTATTAACAGCAGATAAGTGTGGGTTTTTGTGGTGGTATGCCAACCTTAATGCGTATATAATTGTGGATGCTCTGACAGCCAGGCTGCAAAATGGGCACCATGTTGATGTTAATAATAAAGTTGCATGTGATGGAATTTATCGAAACTTGTGATGGCTACTTGAGGGGTGATTACATGCCTTCAAGGTCCACTCAAGCCAAACTCACTTTCTGATTTCATCAGAAGAATACTTTGGAATATCTTTGGAAAACTATGTAAACTTTATGTAAACTGAAAGTATAGGTTCATTAGAATAACACAGTAATATTTAACACTGTATGTTTACTTGATTTTAGTTTTTACATTCAAGTGTAGTGACTTGATTTACTTCAGAGAGAGAATGCCACTAATCCTTTGTTCAGTTCTGACACACACGGTTTCAACCAAAACCAACTTACTCTGCACCCAAAGATTTCTCTGCTAAAGTGATTCTTGTTCTTTCAGTTAGGAATAACAACAGTCATGCCAAAAGCTATTATCTCCCTTGTTCTGCTGCAAGAGAACAATTAACAGAGATTGGGGCAGTGCTGTACAATTATATTAAACATGCTTTTAGCCATGGTCCAGCAAGACAAAGGAAAACTAGTTCATGACTGCCAGCCAGACATGTCCTGTTAGTTCCTGAGATGCTGGGAAGACAGCTGAGATGTTGAAAACTGATGTGAATGGATCTTTAGACACTGGCTTGGTCTGTTGGTCCCTTATGGTTTTTTTGTCAGAACTTTCTTTCAGACTTTGAATGGGGTTTTCCGTAAGTCACTGAATCAAATAGCGGAAGCCTATATTTAAGGGTAGCCTTACCTAAAAATAAATTTGTCTGAGGTATGAGCAAATTCGCAGTTAGATTCATGTGACACCTAATCCTCACTTTTTTCCACCCTGTGGCACCACCAGTTACACACTGCCTACTTAAATGGAGAATGATGAAGTCATCATGTACACGATTTATGCAGCTACAGTGATCTCTAGAAGGGGAGGAGGTGAACAGGCGTAACTGGTTTAACCCCTATTATTCCTTTAGGTATACAGGCTCACTTGTTGCCTCACCAGTGTGGACCTCCAGCCATAGCTGGTATTGGTGCTGGTGGAACTTGAACATGCAGTCACAGGGCTCATGCCTGCTTCACCAACGAGTATCTTCACTGCATGAGAAACCCTGAGGCCCATCAGTTGTTTATTAACTGTACACTACCTGCAACAACACAATCTTACAAAACATTCTAAAATGTTGCAAGTATGGGTTTGCATTCACATGTGCCTTCAATTGCAACACACAGCGTAAATTAATCCATGACAATGACAACATCCATACAGCATGTTGTTACATTTCATACACAAGGAACAGTGATCCATTACTTAATTATCCTAGCTGTGTTATTTTCCCAGACTGCAATGCACAGTATTTGTGTTGTTGCAGGCACAGAAGAATGAAATATAGAGATATTGTAACTTCAGTAATTGGAGCAGGATATTGTAGAGAAAATGATCTACTTATGTATTTTAGTTTGAGTCATTGCTTTTGCAATTGCGGTCTGATTACTGTTTTCAATTTCTGCTTGGGGAGGGTTTTTTTTGTATGTCCCTGAGAGTCTCACCATGGCAACCAAAAACAACCATACATATAAATAAATATCTGTTATATACTATGGGAGTATCACCACTGTTAAAAGGAGTGAAATAATTATGTATTTGTTGTTTAGTATGTAATCATTGCATGTGTATGTTTTTCGTCCTTTATTGTGCTCTGTCAATTTTATTTTAAACACAAACAGGGCCAGGAGAGAAGAGCAAATGCAGGACATGAAATCTGACCTTCATGACATTTCAGTGTAATTGTACCCAAGGGAACACTAAGGATTTAGTACTCATGTCATTCATATATAAAGCCCTTTATAATTTCCAATTGACCTCTCACTACAAGTTCTCAAATGCACTGCTAAAATTATAAACTGTATGAAAGGTATTAATTAACTCACTCATTTATACCTTGAACGAAGCTTTAATTATCCATGTATTGACCTTGCTATTGTTTTATTCCTCAGGGGTTCTTTTGCTCCTGTCTCACTGCACCTTTCAATGAGGTGGCAAAGGCACTGTATGCAAGTCAGACTCTTTCTGAAGGGGAAGCAACACATTTACCTACAGAAACATGAGATCATATTAAATCACTGTAGTCATCTAATCCAAACTTAGACATGCAAGCAAATTGGTTGATTGATATCTTGAAAAAAAAAATAATGAAAAGGTCTTTATACCTGAGAGTTGACCTCAGTTTAAGTAATCCAATATTTGCTTAAATATTTTTTTAATTCTAGTTCATGGTCATCTTCCTCTTCCTGAGGTCTAAATTTAGTTTTTTCCCCATGAATTAAACATTTAAGTTATTCTTTGTAGATTTAGACATGTCATTTTCATATCTTGGAAAGTTACTAGCATTGAAGAGTTAAAAATACATTATTTACATTTATCCTGTAAAAGAGTGCCACAGAAGCAGACCTTATATGGAGTTGTGCATGAACTATCACAGCAAAGTACTTTCATGGACATTTTTCTGAGATATTTAAATGTTAAAATATACCAGTAATGTAATAATTATGGGCATGCTTTTAGAACATGTCACTCCTCAGTAAATGCCTAATCCTCCCTACACTTGTAAGACAGATGGAAAGTTTGATGAAAAAGGATTTCATTTGAACAGTCCCCTCATCCAGAAGCATGTCCCTACAACTTTGAACCATTTTCTTGCACACTAGAAATAGTTGTCATTCACCGCTTTAGTGAACACCAGGTCCTTCTCCATGACCAGAAATGTAGGAGTGCACTTTAACACAGGTGCAAATCAGGCAAATAAATGCAGTCCTCTGTGTTATTGCAGGATCGGAAGAGATGGAGGGAGAAGTTTTGCCTTCAGCATGTGACAAGCCAGGAGCTTCAGGCAGCCTTAGGTCTTCACTGGTAGGTTTAGGCCTTCAGAAAGATACTGGAGACTTTGTCTCACCTGGGAATGTGCAATCTTACTGAAATGCTTGACAAGCCACCAGTGGGACCTGAGGGAGGGCTTAAACTCTGATCATTTATAGAACTACAGTCCTTAACCCACAAAAATAGAGGACATTTGACTTGGCCCACTTGTTGTATGTTCCTGCATATATATTACAAATGTAAAATAATAATTCTATTCATATTTATGGACCAACTCCAATCCAGGATGTTCTGTGAACTACAATCCAGGAAGGTCTGGATACCAGTTTTGGGGCTTAGAAAACTCTATTAATCTAAGTGTAGTTCCACTGCATGTATCGCCAGATACCTTTCCCATTTTGCTGGGACGGCTCATAGTAAACTGGCCCATCAGAGTGACATTACACGCCCTGTAGGTAGTACAGAAGATGGTTCAGAGTACCAGCTGAGCTCAGAGATGGGGTGTTATCCATGGTTGTGTCCAAGATAACCTTCACACACTCCATCCACCCAAGCAGCATTTCTGGCCCAGTATCTAAAGGCTATGGACAGAGACAGAGGTTGGAGCTGCTGGATCTGTGGGGAGGAGTTCAACATGTACAGCCGCACTAATAATGATCTCCCCACTGTTGTCTCGCTGCATTCATGAGCATCTGACATGGAGCTTTCTCCATGGGAAAACAGTCAAGACAGCTTCTATGGATTCTGAACCCCTTTGAGAAACAAAGGTCTTTGAATAAGCTTCCTGTACAGATCTGTAAACCTTGAGGGCTTGAGGTAGAGACAGAAAAGAGAATGAAATCTGGTTTCACATGCTCACGTGTTCCTTTGGGGTCTTTCTAAAAATATAGTGCTATAGTATATAATCTAAGTGGGTGAGCCCCCATACAATGAAAAATTCCCTATACCCCAATTTTCTTATTTGATCATGATTATTTCACAGAAAAATAAAAAAACACAGCTGTTAGTGGATTCTGTAATTAATGACCATGTGTATGCGTGTGACAGAATATTGAGGGATCTGCAGTGAAGGCACATAATGTCATAATGTCAGGAAAAGACATTAGTAGAAATAAAATATAAGTTGAATAACAGGTAAATGAATACCAGATTGATCGATGTATATAAATACAATTCATCCTCTCCATACCAGAGCACAGATGTCAGTGTCCTTTTCCAGTTCTCTGACCTTAAGCTGTAATACCAATTAGTGTCAGGGACCTTTTTGTCTGTGATTTCATGTTCCTTATTATTTCTGTGGGAATCTATCTATCTATCTATCTATCTATCTATCTATCTATCTATCTATCTATCTATCTATCTATCTATCTGTCTGTCTGTCTGTCTGTCTGTCTGTCTGTCTGTCTGTCTGTCTGTCTGTCTGTCTGTCTGTCTGTCTGTCTGTCTGTCTGTCTGTCTGTCTGTCTGTCTGTCTATCCTTTTGTATTTATTACATTTATCTGGTTGTGTCCAAAAGACATTTCACATGGATAAATGTGTAGCCCGAGCACATAGATTAATGTGTAGCCCGAGTACATGGAGAAATGTGCTTATTGACCATCAGTTTGCCCAAAAAAAAAAAAAAAAACAGGCTATTCCCCAAGTGGGATCTATTCTCTATCATCAGAATCTTTTGGTTGTGCATTGGGATAAATTATTATTCTATTGTTGACCTTTCTTAATTACATTTCATGAGGATGTGAAATTATATAATTATGATTTGATGATTAGTGTGGTAATTCCCTGTTAATAATTAGCAGGGTGTTTGAATATTCTAATAGTTACATGAAATAAAGTTGAACATGGGGTGCTATAGCAATGAATTCGAGCTGCTATAACAAAGCAGAAACATAACCATTCATATTTAGATTTTTAAAGACATGGTATCCACAAATAGAATTGTTCATGTGGTATGCAGACCATTCAGAACATTTAGCTGAGGACGCCAATGCTAAGACACTGCATGAATTGTGGTTTGCTCAATCATGTGGCTAAAACTAAGAGCCCCAAAGTCCCAGATTTTTGACTTGACTTCTAGTCCTTATGGCCAGGGAGTCAAAAAAATTCTTCACCATATTTCCGAAACAGATGTTCAGTCTAAAGGAGAACATACCACGACTAGACTGAGCACACAGAGCCGACTGAGATTGTTTCCTTCCATGAGTACAAGCCAGTTCTGGCTTACGCTGCACCTCAGAAAATGGCTGTCTGAAATATCAGGAACAAGGCTTGCATGTCTGTCTGGATTACCCACCATCAGTAACAGGAAACTAGCTGAAGTTGCTGAAGTGTGATGAATCCTGCAGGGCGATCAATATGGACTTCTATCTTTTGTGATCTCAGGGTCACCTTCAGTAGAACGTAAGAAAATTCACAGGCACAGGGGAACCCATAGTTTCATCAGACACATTTCATCAGACTCAGGTTAAGATAGGACAATGGTTAAACTTTCAAAGCTGCCGGGTTAAGACTGGCTTGACTGAATTAGGACTTGAATATGTATCAAGTTTGGCTAACTTAATTTGCTATCTTGCAACCTTACTTCATTGTGGTAATCCATTATTACACATTTTTACTAAAAATCCCAAGAATCACTGTGAAGGACCTGCAGATACCACCCCCATAACCACATGATGTTTAGAAGGGATGCAGCAAGTTCAGGCAGATGGTTTCATACTAACGCCATTACCCTTTGATGTTCCTCTTTTGCTTGGTTAATTGCAGTTAAATAATTGCACATAACCCACATTACAGATATTTTTATTGTGCTGTATTTCTTGCAAATATAATACATCATGGAATAAAAAGAAGTAAAAACAGTTTTATCTCCAACTACTTCTTACCTCTGACTACATCCACCCCTCTCTGTGACAGACATTTAGTTAAGCTCAAGTGTAGCTAGTTCTGAGAGGATATGAACATACTGACCAAGACAAACTGTTTGTTTGAAGTATATGGAAGCCTTAATACTTAGATTAAATATCAGAAGACTTTACTGCTGAAAGATCAGTGTACATTTTATACATTTTTAGAGAACTGAAACTTTCCAAGCCTACACCAGATGGACACTAACTCTTGCTGGGGCAGTAACACTGCAGCTTGCAATCATTTGTCTAAAAGTGGTATAACCCCTGGGCCATATAGCTTCACCAGAAATTTATCAGAAAATGTAGGAAAGGGGTGTATGGACCAATTTTGCTTGTAAAATTAAACATGAAAATACTTTCTAAATTCCCCGCTATGAATTTGAGTTACATTCAGATCGAATTATTACCGTATGGTGTTATTCCCAGTAGGTTTTCTTTTTTCACTTAAAGCTATCTGTTTATCACTGTTTACCCAACCTGATTAGCAGATAGGACAGGGACTTTGCCATTGCCTCAAAGTGTTCTGAAAAGACATTCAAGGGGGTTGTGTTTATTTAAAATTCTTACAACCTATAAAAAATATAATGCATGGTCCCTACTTACATGGTGGTAAGAGGGACTGCTCTCACCTAACAACAGTCTATAAATCAAAACTTACACTCCTGTCAGAGCGCTAAGCTCTGCATGATCCATTCACTTTGCCATCCTTTTCTTTAAGGATCCCTGTTCTCAGTCTCCTCTCACTCTCCACTCTAACACCCAGAGATTTGCAGTATTTCTGATAAACATATTTGAAATAAAAAAAAATATTTAGTATTTTGTATTTGATTGTCTTGGAAAAAAAATATTTCAAAATACTTCCACCACCAAATGTTCTGTACCATAACATCTTGTCATAAATATGGAAACCAAAAGGATGTCTGTTTGAGGAGTGTAATAGACGTCAAAAGAGCGCTCATGGTGCAATTCCACACACACACACGCACGCGCACACACACACACACGTCAATATATGTTTTTTGTTTTAAATTAGAGGTGTTGCTGAATCAAGCACTGAAATTTTGCTTTGCTTTGAAAAATTTGGTGTAATATTTTTTTTCATATTGTCATTTGATGGTCAATTGTCATACCAATGTCAATAATGTCTACCATGATAGTGTAGCTGTCCAAACTCCCAAGAAGATGCTGATGGAAGAAATTGAATTTTATACACTTAAAAAAAATGAAAAGTTCAATGAAAACAATTTTGTGTCATTTCTATCATTACAATAGAATTTCTTTTAAATTTAACAAAAAACTAATTTTATCTGGCTTTTAATTTGGGCATCTGTGATGTATTTAAGGATGTTTAGTATAGTTTACATTTATAACCTATACTATACGATTTGTGCCTTTCATATATATCATGAAAAGCTATTCTTCTCATACCTGTCCTTGGGACTCCACCTGTTCCACATATTTGATCTATGTCACTGCCATCAGACCTTACTAAACTAATGAGGGCGTGATCATGATTACTCCTGACGTAACCGCTCTCTGTGTGATCCAGCTCCCTCCACTGATGTATTTTTGTATTTTCAAAATACACAATATGGTATTTTATTTTGAAACATTTTTAGGTGCAGTATTTTGTAGTTTATTTTGATGCATTTGAATATGGGGTATTTTGTATTTTGCATCAAAATACATTTTGATGTATTTTTGCCCATCCCTGTTAACACCGTCCTTTTCTTAAAGGGTCCCTGTTCTCAGTCTCTTCTCATTCTCCACTCTAACTCTGTTGTGGTGGAATAAACATCTTCATACAGTGAGAGTGCATGACAGCTGAGTCTCTGTCTATCTGCTGTTCCAGGCTGGAGGTACCTCAGATAAACCATCGCTCATGCTCATGTGCCTATCTTGACTATTGTTGGTTGTGAGTTGATGTAAGTTCAGCATATCACCAATGCAAGTGATATTGTGAACTGTCACACCCCAAACTGTTTGGCAGCCTTGAACGCTAATTTCAATGCTAACATTCACATGTCAGCTTGTAAAGGTCCAAAATACAGTAAAACGTCAGAGATAAAGAACAAGAAATCCAAAAACACTGGTCAACTGAAAAATTTGAAGATACAAGACAGCAAAAAATGAACTGAAACCCTACCACACTTTGCATTCATAAAAAACTCAAAATCCTGTCCTAGTTAGACATAGTGACATATCTTAGCTGTTTTGCTGAAGAATATTGTTTGTGAACAAAACCAGGAATGAAATGCATCTTATTTGTTAATCTGACATTTAAGGAACTATATTGTATCATTGCATCACTTCCACTTTCAATAGGGTATAAAAAATGAGGTACCATGCATAAAAAATCCCCTTGCCATCCAACACCATGAAAAAATGGCAGTTTAAAAGAGACAGATGGTTTCTGACCTTCATAAATCTGGTAATGGCTACAAGAAGATCCACAAAAGTTTACATATACCACTGAGTACAGTCAGGGCAATTATTTACAAAATTTAATAAACATGGAACAGTTGAAAAGCGGACAGGTAAAGGATGCAAATGTGTTTCCCCCCTCAGCGACATGGAGGAGGATGGTGAGAGAAGCAAAAAAAATCCCCAAGAATCACTGTGAAGGAATTGCAGGCGTTCGTGGTATCTTGTGGTCACCTAGTTTCAAAAAGCACTGTCAGATGCCACCTCCGTAATCACATGATTTTGTGAAGGGATGCAGCAATAAAGCCTTTTCTCACCCCAAGACACAGAAGCAAGCACTTGCAACTAGCCAAAAATATTTTAAATAGTGACTGGATGAAGGTGCTGTGGTCAGATGAGAGCAGAATTAAATGCTCTGGTCAGATAAAGCATCGGCATGTTTGGCATTGAAAAAGAGATGCATACATGGAAAAGGCACCTCATATGGTTCATATGGTGAAACATGGTGGTGGGTCAGAGATATTTTGGGCTGTTTTATTTCCAGAGGTCCAGGGGCACTGGTTAAGATCGATGGCTCAATGGATTCCACCAAGTAATAGGCAATTATTGCTGACTATCCGGTTGCCTTGGCAAGAAGGTTGAGACTTGGCTGCAGGTGGACTTTCCATCAAGACTATGACCGAAAGCACACCTCCAAATCCAAACAGAAATGGTTCTGGGACAACAAAATCAATGTTTTGCATTGGCCATCTCAGTCACCAGGCCACAATCTGATGGAAAATCTGTGGGCTAAACTGAATAGAGCTTGAAAGGATCTGCAAAGAGGAATGGTCCAAAATCCAAATGTGTGCCTTAACCTTGTCAAACTGTATAAGAAAAGACTCATTTTAACATTCTGTTATCTTTGCCAGAGGAGATTGTTATACCAGGGGTGCCAATAATTATGAAACCTTAATTTTGGTGAATTTGTTTATTTATTAAATAAATGTATGATTTTGGTTGGTTGCACTGGAACAGGAATAAACTGTTTTTCACATTTTTGCATTTTGACTTTATCTCAATCATGTTTTTTTTTTTTTTTTTTTTTTGCATTTTTACTGCATTTCCAGTCAGGGGAGCCAACAATTCTGGAGTTGACTGTAAACAGCTACATGCAATTAAAAGAAAACTAGATAAAGCGTGGCACTAATAAAAGTAAAGAGCAAATATTTCACAAATCTTTGTAATCACTGATGCAGTCGTGTTAGCATTTAATGAAAAGGAATCATAGATTCCAAAATAAAACAAGAGCGCACCAAGCCTCTTGGGCATCAATCTGTCAATCATTTATTGATCTAAATGAGAAATGTCAAGTGAGATAAACATGAACTAATCTATAGCAGCTTCATGAAGAAAAGATAAAATTCTGATAAGCCAATGCATTATATAATATTTTATGTAAGGTATTACATAATTGTAGGTCCCTGAGTAATTAATACTGATATTCTTCACACACACGCGCACACACATACAACATTGAAAATGGGGAGCAAATCTACTCAGATAACACCTGGCTCAAGCAGTGGTATCTCAAGTACTTGTTCTGTTCCAGCTCTCTTCTCAGGAAAACAACTCCAAAGGACAAAACAGTATCTCTGCTTGGCAGAGTCTCCTGACCAGAGCTGATTCTCATGGCTGGGTGTGCCTCTGAGTCTCACAGGAAACAGATAAACAGCATTAAGCTCATGATGTGAATGCAATTCTCACAAATGCACTCTTTGTTTGGATAAAACTCCCTCTAACAGAACTCCTCTGAGAGGAGGGGACACTTGGTCTACTATGTACAGTGATGCACATCTGTTTGTATGCGTGTACATTTGTATGCATTTTTTCTGATTGTGAAAATGTGTGCATTTATGTGTTTAGATGTTAAGATGTTTAGATTAAATTTGTATGCTTATGATGTACATTATGCTATTTATTGCAATTTACTTTCAATGACGTATTTAGATCAGGTGAATAATTCTTTGGTATACAGTCCATAACATTAACTTTTACTGTATGTGTTACTCATGTAGATTAAATCTTGCATTTGCTAATTTCTAATTTTCATGCCATATTGGTGTACAGCAGGTCAATGCTCTTAAAAATAAACAAATATAAAAAGAAACTATATTGAGATTTGGGACTACATGCTTAACACAAACAATTTATATTTGGATATAAAATGTTAAAATTGAAATGCTCATAAGGACTTTTATTGAGTGACAGATTTTTTGTAAAGTACCCATCAATTGGGTAACACTTGTTTCAATAAATACAGTGACAGTTAATAACAGAACTGTATTAAAACCCTAACACTAATCCCACCATAAAATGCGTTGTAAATGCTCACTACAAAACCCCCTTTCTTTTCCCAACGTTATATAATGTATCGACTTTTATAATATGTTATAATTCAATAAGCAGGATTATACATTTTAAACGTCTTACTCTTTCGTATTCACATTAAATGTGTTGTTCCTTCCAATGTGTTGTTATGCCATCTATATATGGACTATACAATAAAGATCCCGATACTATCAGGATCTTTCACACTGAATAGTCATAAGTGGACTGTAGTACTTTAGACCTCACATGCACTGAAACAGAAAGAGCCGCGTGCCGTACGTCTACAAAATATGCTTGCACATTTACCCAGAGCGCTTGATTTTAATTTACAGAGAGGTGACGTGTGGTGAAGTGGAGCGAAGCAAATCCTCTTTGGAACAACAAGACTAACATCGGGCGCGCACACACGGGAGGTTACAGTAATTCAGGACGTGCGACAGAGGGTCCGAGTATAACTGTTATTACACCATAACATGCGAAATTCTACTTCACCTGTCTCTTCTGTGATACATGGTCGACGAGTGATAGGGCTGGTATATGATGGAACCTGCATTAATTGGATGATTGACGTGTTCTTCCGGAGACTCTGAGTGGAGCGTTTCCTAGAAAATCCTGTTAGCGTGTCTTGGGGAGAGGACCGAGTATTCATTACCGTATGCGTAAAGAAACCAAGGCTACCAGCGAAGTGTAGTAAACATATTCAGAACAATTTTACAAGGTAAGGTTTCAATTAATTTTGATTACGACCTTGTGTCACAAGCTTTGCATGATGCAAACAAAATACTCTGCAAAATAAGTTTTGCTCTTCATCTTAAAAACGCCTATACGTGTGTAATCGCTTGTGGGTGACAGATTGAGCGACAGCTTTTCTTTGTGATTTTATACTTTAAGTATTAAATAACTACATTATGTCTGTTACATGTAGCTTTAAATTCATAGATCTGTAATAGCTTAGCTGTATGCACTCATGTGTAAAAGTTACAATCTTTTAATACGTTTAGATACTAACTATAAAAAACGCGGTTGATCAACGCGTTACTGTCCACCCTGTGTACATGAGGTAACTGCAAAAAATGGTAGGCTTTCGTTGGAGACTAGCCTTACAAGAATGGGGTAAATAACTAATTATACATACACTGGCAAAAATACATTTTAACAGGATTTTTCCCTGCTGTGTCGTGGTGAGGTAGTCCTCCAGTTGAAGCAATTGTTTACATAAAACCTCAGCACAAATGTATCTGACAAACGATGTCGGCATGTATCTTAGCGTCAAAATAATACCTTGAGCAGTTATCATCCTGTTAAATGTATTGTATAAAACAATGAGAAAATAACTGAGCGAGAGCCCCACATCTATAATACAGCTGGTGAAGATAAAACAAATGCACATGACCCATGGTACGCGTTGCCGTTCAAGTTGGGATTCGGGTATTGAAACAAGGGATACGCGGTCGTTGCAGGCTGGTAGTAGTTTAATAATTTGGCAGTTTTTACATCGGTTGAACTTCAGCAAATGTTGATTTAATGAATCAATTAAACTGTCAAGCCTAAGAAATCAAACCTGTGGTGGCGTACTTACACTACAATGATTGAGTTCATTGCTTTTAACAGAGCCTTCTTCGTGCATGTAAAGAATGTTACTGCTCGCGTTTAGTTGAGTCACTGTGAGAGATTGAACTGAGTTTTACATTTTTGAAATGTACCACAATTATCAAGAAAAATAAGACAGAGCGTTGAGGCGTGACAGTCTGAGCATCTTTACCGCTCCGTCAGGCGCACCAAGATTTCCCGTTCGTTCTGTCCGCAGGGGAAGTGGCAACGAGCCGTCATAGATAGATTGTTCAGTGTAAAAGTCGTCGAACTATAAATCTATCGTAAATCTAAATTAATATTCTATATTTACCTACTTAATTTCACTTATTAATCTCTGGACGAAAATAAGACAATGGTGTGTTCTTGAAGGATATGTATGTTTTGAGCAGCAGTGAGCAGGTTTATAAACAGTTTTAAATTGGGTTTGATCAGTGCGGACTTTTGGAGGAGTAATGAAATAAACCTTATACAACCAGTCCAGGATATACCTGTTGAATCTTGCCTTTAATGTGTTAACCACTTCTCCATGCAGTCATATTCAGCATTAATTTTAAGCACTGAACTGAACTGGTTTTTGCCACAAACACTAAAAAAAAGACATAGTCAACTTCTACAAGCATGTGGAAAATATTGGGGGCTTGTTACATGTGCTTAAGTGTGCAGCTTCCTATCTGGAAAAAAACATTTTATCAAATAAAATGTATATATTTATAGGGTGTGTTAATGGATGTTTAGGACAAATGGCCATAACCACATTCATCACATTTTTATCAAAAACAGCCACCATTTATGGGACTATTAATTGTCATTGAGTAAAAAAGCAATCACATAATTACATAATCCAGGGCAATACCCATAAATGACTCTGATTATAGTAATATTCCTTTTACCTAAACAACACCACACCCACACCACACACACACACACACACACACACACACACACACACACACACACACACACACACACACACACACACACATTCAGGTGGAATGTCATGGAAGACATGGATAGTGTTTCCCATTTCCTAAAGAAAAATATTGTATTATCACGGGGCACATTCTTTCTACTGATGCTGATTATGTTATATTTTAGGGACCAAGCACTGTAGTCTCAGGAACCCTATTGTAATTGCTGGTATCATTACCAAGAGTTATAATTGGGAGGAGAGCATTTGACATTTTGGCCTATAACGGAACCATTTTCCCGAGACTCAAAATTTGTCTTGGACCCCAAAAATGCACCATTTTGGATTTCGACCATTTTGAATAGTGTGAGAAACCTTTAAAAGCCATCTTTTTGAAGAAGGTTTGAGTGATTTGTACAAACAATGTTGTATGGCATTGGCATGGGAAGATCAAAAACCCAGCATAAGAACAGTTTCTAGGTAAAACGTGAGGCCTAAGCCCATCAATTTTGTGAAAAGTTCAATTTTGGTATGCTGTCTTGGGTCAAAGGTCCAGTTTAAATAAACACTTACAAGCTGATGGCTCAGAAATAATGGCCACCATCAGCCAATCAAATTTCAGCAGCCATTGAAGTCGCTTAGTTATAATAACTTGTCATGAAAAATGACATGATTGCTTAGCATGTGAGTAATCTAAAAGAAAATGTCTCCAACTGATTATAGTCATTGAGCTAAATTGCTATTCTTGCAGTACAAGTTTGCAACAAGGACCCATAGATTTACGATAATGGATTTTTCAACATTTTGAATTTCATAAAAAAAAAAAAAAAATCTGTCTAAGCTTCTAATCTGTTGGCCACAGTAAACCAATGAACCAATGGGTCATTAAAAAATCAATGCTCAAATTCTGTGTTAGAAAGTGATGAAACTTACAATGTGCATTTACAAGTACAGTAGTACCTCAAACATAAATCATTGGCACAATCGACAGTCAAAAACACATGGTGGTGCTGTAGAGCTCAACATTCATAGATTTGTGAATTGGTTCAGCTGAGGGTTGGTGCTCTTAATTGCTGCTTGCAGCTGTAATTTAAGTTCTTTTAATTTTGCATCAAATATGTAGATGTAGAGACCAACTGTATAAGATCACCACAACCATAAGTTAATGAAAATATCTGCCCCAACCTCTCACACACTATTTTCCCTTTATGTTTTAGTCAATAAGCTGCAAGTACCAGGAATATACTGAAAGTGTACAGGCTTGATTTAATATGTTACTATAGGCCCTACATGTTTGATACATGTTTTGTTTTGCTTTCATGTTAAAATTGCATGTTGTTTTAATGACATAGATATTGTAAAGCAACATATATTATTGCTTATGTGCAAAAACAAGGAGATAGAAATCCATGTGTAACATACATTGAATGTTTGTCATTTTTTATGAGAGATAAATATTTTGTTTCTTTCCCCAAAACTCTGCTATGCAGTGAACTCACCTGTCAGCCAATTCCCATATTTTAAGGCTCAGTAAATCTTCAAACACAACATTAAACACAAAAAACAAGCCCACATCACCAAAGACACAATAAGCTAAACATAGAAGAATGACACAATTGCATTAAGCTGCAAACATCCAAGAAAGAATAATTTTGGCATTTTAGGAGCCTAAAAATAAGAGCTAGTTGACTTGTAGCTGAAGCTCACGCTTTTATTTGTATAACTGTTTCTTTGGAGTTATTCTGTTGGCTTTGAAATCAATGTTGCAATCTGTAGTGGCACAATCTACAGTTCCCGGACTTCAGACTTGCATTATGCTGTCTCCAAATCTCCAGGGATTCTAGATTAATAAATCCATGTAAGGAAACAAATATTCCTTCTGTATATTTGCTGAACAAAATTGCAAACTGTGTTCTAGACTGTTACCTCTGTCCACCAACAACATATGGTTTTGAAAGATAAGACTGAGATAATAATGGTGTCATGGAGTTCTTACTGTTTTAGCATGCTCATAATCTGCCCTTTAACCACTCTCATTGTACCTACTAATTAGCTTTAGTCCAATAAATGTTGATAAAAATTCTTCAGGGCTTATCAGTGGAGTTATTAAAGACCAGTTAATTACAAGCTGCATCAGTTATATCTGGTGCCAAGACAGCATTTCCATGCATAGTTTCCAAAGTATGGATCATGCACCTAGCCAATGATATGAAGTAATCCTCAACCATTCTGCATACACCTATCCCATTGCAGTCATATTGTACCTTGTAAGACCCATTTCCTTATGCAGGTATGCTTTTATTTTGTTGAAGTGATATCTGACAGGAGAGACCTCAACATTGGGGACTGCTGCTGTTTTCTTTTTCAGTCTATCACAGTTCAGTGCTGCTCACAAAACAACTGTCTGTTCTCATTGCTACACACTTCACTGGACCGGGGGAAAAATGGGCACACATTATTGATTTTGTTCGGGCTATTTTAAGAATTGAATTAACGCCTGCCTCCCATGATTTGACCTATCATGCTTTTGAAAACTGAAAATTGCTAAGCTGTGTGCCCAGCAACATTATCTGGGTTTCCATGGTAACAGAACACCACTGGCTGACCCATTCATGCCAGTTACAATGTAACCGGAAATGGGGGGTCGGTATTCACTTTTGATTCGCTTGATGAATCACATGCATATGTGGAGCTAGCGGTCACTTGCACATCTGCACAGACCCACTGATACTTAATATTCCCCTTCATGTCCCTCTGCATAATGCTGTTCCTCTTAAAAACCAATCACCAGTGTAATTTTTGGGTGCTAAGGGGGTACCACACAGTAACACACAGAGGCTAGGTTTGCCATTTAATTTGGTCTTTCGGCCAGTATATCCTGAGGACCCTTGTGACTTTTCTTATCTCATGGGGATAAACCAACCAGGGTCAGGTTCAGGACTTTAACCTCAGCTCTTATCACAAACATATTGAGTACAGGAGTCAGATCGCAGAGAATTTACTTGCACGATGAGCTGCATCTCACATGTGGACAGTAAGACGTGCCTCCAATGCTAAAGTCCACCAGCAACAATTTATTGATAATAGCTGGAATTTTCTCATTGCACACTAAAATCACAACCTAAAGTACATACACTATGGTAAGTCTGTAGCTCTTGTACAGTGGTAAAAGGTGATCAAAAGTATCCAAAAAGTAGACACCCCTTCCCATGTCTGTTTTCCACTGGTGATCAGCTCTGTGTGAGGTTGATAAAGTGAGTGATATCACCAATTCAAAAAAGAGACAGGACACAGATTTTCTGATAATCCTGAGGACTTCATTCCCCTTAGCACCTACTGATGTTGCTCTTTGACAGACAAAACATAAAGTGCTTTCTTGCTGGCCAGTTGGAACCACTTCAGCTGTGGTCTCTGCAAGTAAAAAATCCCACCCTTGTCATCATCAAGGAGCAGAAAGGTGGACTTCTTCTCCCTCACAGCAGAAAATACTAAATGAGAAAAGAACAAAAATCCATGGGAAGCTGTTATCATGCACCCCAAACAACTGCACAGACTTGGGGAAAACCTCAAGCATCTACCAGTAGAAATCAGGCAAAACCGAGCTCACCCCATTAACAGCCTCCTGCAAACGACTTAATGCCAGTGCCTGCAGCTAAGTCATGTGATAATCTCCAAGGAGCCAATTCTCTCAGATAGTCTAACTTAGCGATTCTACTTTAAATAAGTCTGGCAAACAAACTTGCAGTGACAAAGAGTCACATTGGAATCAGCAGGTTATGAAACAGGCAGACCTCCTTTAGCTACTTCCATGGCCGTGATAGCTCTCGCTGCATGGTTAGAGGGCTTTAAAACACTCTGCAAACAGCACAATAAAAAGTAGTCAATCTGTCCCTCTGAGGCTTAACAAAAAAGCCAGCTAATCGTAGTCCATAACCCCAGCCATTTCACAAGAGAGCCCAAGCAATATCACTTGAAGCCTACAGTCACTGCATTGCCTGTAGATGGAATACATCTGGCTGTCAGTATCCCCAGGCCTTAGCCACCAGCCTGCACCTATAAGTACAGCACTGTAAATTGAAGGCTCCTCTGAAGTTCAGAAGGATGGGTCAATGGGGGTTCCAAAACTATCAGTCAATGTAATAGCATGGTGGCAGCCAGATTATTCAGGACCTGAACCATTTCCCTGAAGGCATTAATGGCTACAGGTATCGCCATTTAGACAACTTGATTTGTACTTTTCCCACCACTCCTTCCCAGTTCTTGTTTACGAACCCTGTGGACACTAAAACAATTCCATAACTCTTCAAAATCTTCATAAGATTCATTAGTATTAAAGATGTACATGGCATATGCTATCAAAAGCTTTTATGTGGTATGATGAAGAAAAATCAAAGGAAATCAAAGGTCCTGACAGCATAGTTTCACCTACAGGAAATATTTTGTCCAGTATTGTTTTTACAGGTAGAAATGGTAGTTATGCACAAGTTTCAGGTGATCAGACAAACACCAAACTACCTTTTATTCAAGGCACAGCAGTGACACCCCTTCTTAGGCAGCAGGGACAAAGATCCACTGTCATTTACTGTGCCCCTTATAACGCTTAGGACAGAGACACATTTTTTCTTCATTTGGCTCTATAGTCCACAATTTTAGAATTGTAATTAAAGAACTGTAATCAAACCTATTGAACAAGACAATGATCATAAACACACTGCTCTGAGAGTTTTCCACTATGGCATATTTGTTGTAAACTGCTCTTGCAATCAATTACACATGGTTGATTAAATATTATTTTTTAATTCTCATATCATGTATGTATATGTGTGTGCTTAGGGTGTAGAATTATTATATGTGTTTCCTGCAGACTAACTGTATAGAGACAGAACACCTGTTGCCATGGTTGCCTGTCAAATGCTAGCCCAGAAACCTTCAAGGAAAAGCCATTTAAAACAAAATTGGATTGGCCAGGTTATAAACAGTCTGGTCAGGCTAATTGAATTATTTGAATATGGAACAGTCTATTCCTGATTTAAGATTATATCCAATGAAAAAAAACATTATAATGTCCTTCACTGGCTACAAGCAATCAAAGTAAATGCCCTCTAGATTTCACACATTGCACTTTAATTACTGTCAAACTGCTGTTGTTATAATTCTGTGATTGCCATTGTAAGACATGTGGCATTTGCTGTGATTTAGGTGGACAGTGCTGGGTAGAGTGACAGTATTCACAGCAAACCACTCTAGTCGATGCAGTGGAATGTGGTAGATTGTTTAAATATGCAGTGTTTGTCTCCCATGAAATATTGTAGCTGGGGATGGTTTACTCTGCTTTACTCTTGTTTCTGTCCTTGAAATTTTAGAAGGCATCTTTAGCATTATCAGGCAGTCCTGAGCGTGCTTTACAGTCTTGTCTAATAACAGCATTCCTGTGTATATGTGGAAGGTAAATGTGCAGTCCTCAAAACTTATTTACAATGTGTATACATACATATATTATATAATTCCGTAAATATTTTAACATTTGAATTGATCAAAAAATTAAAACCATTTACTTAGCAAAATAGCCTACACAGGGTATTGAACCCTAAAGTAGCATTTTGTACTTTGGCACTTATTTCCAATTGCTCAGACTTTCTTATCATATTAAACCATGAATTTCATGATAAGTGCATTCAAACTTTGATCCACTGTGTACCAAGTTTGATGGGCACTTCATGTGCTTTAGAATAATGTAGAAGGTACTGCAGCTGGTCATGTGAATTTTGTGTCCATTCAAGATCTCTGCCATCGCACAGAAGGAAACATGGGAAAAAAAAAACAAAAATTACAGTAGCTTTGCCATGGTAGCACCATATTTTCATGAAGATGTAAAAGGCAAATACAGCATGTTTACAGGTTTAGATCTCTTATTGACCATATGCTTCTATGAGTGTCTCCAAAAATGTTGACTCCAAAATCTTGACTGGTTTCATGAAAATGAGGAAGAACAAACATTTAGTACCCTTTGACTAGCCATCTACAAGGACAGAATTCTTTGATAATAGACATTAGCAAGAACTGCAGGGGACAGTGGAGTTCTTACTAGTGCACAAAACTAGCCCCCAGTACCTTGTTTAGTGTGGGAGCAATTCTTCTCTTTTTAACCTGCTTTTAACCATGCAGTGTGTGGTATCTTCCATGATTTTAGAGGTTCGACCTGCATGCTCAATTACCTTGATTGAGCAAGCTGGTTTTGGTCAAAAGAATCATTTGTATTTTAACTATTACTGTGAAATCCAGCATGACTCTGGATTCCTTGTTTATTGGCTATTGCTCATGTTATCATGAGGATTAATTCAAAATGTGATGTAACAAAGCAAAATAGGTCATTGGGCTTTTAGAAATGAAATAGCTAAACTTTAGAACTAAAAATGAAAAAATAGTCATGAAAAGCCAAATCCACCCCAAAAAGGAGGGAAGTGAATAGCAAACCTTAAATAGACAGCAGGGTCATGTTATTACTTTTTGGTAATAACAGGTAAGGAGATGCTTGTCTTTACTGAAATCATCTTTAAATGATTTGGGCTTTGTTGAAAGCTTCTTTACAGCATTTAGACTGGTGAGTTCTTCACCAGGATATTGCGTAACGTTCCAAAGCAGATGTTCGGAAGCGCATTCTTGATGTGTATTTCCACAGACTTTCCACAGCAATTGGTCAGGTGTACTAAGGAGCAAAAAGGGGTAGAGTCTTCTAATTAAAATGTTCCTCTGCTCCCATATTTATGGATTCTTGCATGGAAAAACACTCCTCTCTTGTCTGTTTGTGTTGTGAGTACAGAAACACTGAGAAATCCCTAAATTAATGGAAGGAGATCACAGAAGCTGTAGTCTGACCCTGACACAACCACTGCTGTACACTTTCAAGAGCCTTTCAGGTGAACTAAAAATGTAGTCTGACATGAGGATCAAAGCTGTTGCTTTAAAACTGTTTCTAAATCACATAATCAAAGCTATCAAAGTCAAAGTGGAATAAAGTTCAGATTAAGTATCGTAGAGTAATGTTCCTGTCCCATAACAACACATGTTCCATCACTTAACAAGGAAATGGATAGAAAATGGCAACGTCATATATTTGCTCCAAATTGCTTTCCATTTCGCTCGTCTTTTCTGTCTGCTGTTAGATAGATTGATAACACACTGATGCAGAATAAATAAGTAAATTAATAGTCCAGTGTTTAACTATTGCAGTGACTCATGACTTCTTCTCAAGACAAGAAATAACTTTATTTTAATTTAGCCAATCAGACTAAATTAATTACAAGGGATGAAAAAAGAAGTAGGCTTACTAAAAAAGCTTTCACTATGTCTACTGCAGTCAACTGCTTTTGCATATATGCTTTCAGTGAGGGATAATAGAAAACACAAGGGATCTGGAATTAGAAGCATTTGATGGGGACACAGAGCAACAGGGATTTGGGGTCGAGCAGGGACACAGTTTAGAGAAAGGCTCAACATGGTGGCAGAGGGTTGAGCATTAGATGATGGTTTACATGGTTCTTTTTTGACTCTTTTGCTCTCTGACCCTGGGTTTATTGCTCAATGACGTCATTCCACATCAGGGAATGCGAGCCTTTGACCCGGGCCCAATGGCTGAAGGGGTAGTTTGGAATGAGCCTGAATATTTGGGGTTGCTGTACCTACCCCCATCTTTCTCTAACTTGCATGAGGCATGAGAAAGATGCAACTCCCCCCCCCCGTGGAATTCTTGCTTCCCCATTTCTCTGTTATCCGCATATGCAAAAGGTCTCTTGTCCTGTCCAGATTAAAGGAGGGTGGTATAAGTACCATTGCCAGAAAATCTCCTGGCTGTTGAATTGCTGCTTTAAGCTTTTAAGCTTTTTTTATACAAATAAATGCATTGGTTTTTAAGACTCAAATGAACAAATCTTGCGTGTACTGTCTATTTGAGGATTTCAATTCACATAAGTACACATTTATTCTCTAGTAAAATGCTGGAAATTAAAATATTGCATGAAAATGCTAAACAATTGTATGAGTGTTAAAAATATGTAAAGCTATTTTGTACTACTTTTGTGAGAACATATATCTGTATGAATTATAAATACTGGTTGTGATGGGGAAAACAGTTTCACCTGGCAGCTACAAGGACGCTCTTGCATTATATTTTGCCAAACTACTTTTCTGCCTAAACTGGACAGAAAACTGTATTGTTCCACCATGTTTTTAAGCATCGGATGTGTTCTTGATTTTTGTGAGACTTACAGGATGAGTAATGCAACCATAAGTAGTAAACACTGGCAAAAGATTTTAGGGATGACCATGTAGACCCTTTTAGTAGCTGGATACTATAACAGCAACAACGTCACTTAAGTACATTAAGTTGACACATGCATTCAATTTTTTGAAAAGATGGTTTTAAAAATAATCACTCACTGGCAATTCCTGCTGGTGATTCAGGCACCTGTGGTCTACCTTCACAAGGATTCATGTGCAAAAGAAAGCTCAATTTGTAGAAGAAAGTCCAAAATATTATCATATTATAGTGTGCAAGCTTTGTATTTGTTCAAGGATTACTATCACATTGCTCAAGGACCAAGAAGTACACAATTTTACAATATGTACAGCACAACGACTGACATTAAATAAAAGCTGAAAATCACATAGTCATGCTGTGTGATCACAATCCCCTCTCATGTACTTTCCCTTTTTGTGCTTATGTTGTACATTCATGCATTCCTTCTAGTCTTTCTGTAGGTTCGTGTTGTTCATTGACTGTAACCCTTGCCATATTCCAGATCCATATGATAATGCTGACATTGTGCAAAAACATAGAAACATTTTGAAAATAACACACACACACACGCACGCACGCACGCACACACAGACATCAAGTAATAAGCTTCTCCTTCTGGCCCTTAAGAGGATTTATCCCCATGGACCTGGCAACCTGTTGTGGGCCTTCTCATTCAACAGCGTTACAGAGAATATGAAGAGAAATCTGAGGTCATGGAGACACATGCACATACACCACATGCGTGTGCATGCACACACACACACACACACACACACACACACACACACACACACACACACACACACACACACACACACACACACACACACACACACACGCAGGAGCAGTGGTCTGGCTAATGGCTTTGATCTCTGTCCTGTGATCTGTCCCATGACTGCTCTGGATGTTGCACCATGTACGAACCCACCCTCCCCTACTGAGAGGAGAGGGAAGAGATGGGGTCAGGAATTAAACAAAGGAGAGATCTACTCAGTGAGGTCTGACCTGATAGACATTTCCACACTAAATTAAATTTTATATGTACAAAAAGGGCAGTTTATTGTTTGTTTTGTAAGTTTTTGCTTATCATTTTTTCTATATATAAAACAGTGGCTACAGCCCTGTTTTCCAAAGATTCACGGGCAGCTGTTTTTTTAAAAAATGTTGTAATCCATCATCTGAGCTGCCGGATTATTGTGAAGGAAATTCTGTTGCTACAGCTAACGTATACAGAACAATTAAATAATGGCTCTTCGACTGTGGGACAGATCATTTCAAGACCTCGTGCTTAAGCTGTTTACGCCACTTGGCAGCCCTAAAACCTAGTTGTGTACGTTTTCTTTTTTTCCTGTCTTCCTGCCTCCCATTATCTTACATGTTAAACGAATCCCTTTTGGAGCAATACCAACGTAGTAACACGTGTGCAAATGCGAGTTGTGCTTTCGGAATCGCGGAGATGGGATGTATGCACAAATATAGGGAAATAGAGAAACATTTAGACGAAATCTGCTTACTAATGATTAAACATAGATGTTCCTTCACATTCCATTTTGATTGGTGTCAATGTCACTCATATGAAACAGGCAAGGATACTGCGCCGCCGTCGCTACTTTACATAATCCCTTCGTGTTACCAAAAGGTGGAACATACATGCATTGTGGTCCAGTATTTTGTTATTATTACGTTAAAACTTGTATTGGTATTTAGTGCATGTATATAAACCTAAATACAATCTAATATTCGTTTTGTTTGCATTAGTACTTATTGGTGGGAAAAAGTTGAGAGCGACAGGCAGATACAGTTAAGTAAAAACAAAAACATTAGGTTAGCGAGGAGGAGAAAGGTCTCTTTCTTAGAAAAGTAACCACGGTCATGCTTTTGAAAGAATATTCTTAATGAAAATGTAAAGATCATTCTATAAGTACGGTATTTTGTATACAGTTTTACTAGAGGACCATGGTTTGTTGGTGCACTATGTGCTGTGTACCGCGATTTGTGGTGTAACTGTATGTAATACGTTTTACCTCACTTCGTACATTAGGGACGTGTTATATGCAACGCAATTGAAACCGTGTTCTTTTTACTCTTCAATACACTATGACACTGAAAATCTTGGCGTTTGCACAATGAAATCAGTCAGCTGTTCTTTGTTGCGTGCTCTTGTAGCGCTGTGTTTCAATAAACTTAATGAAAATATTTTGACTTTTGTTCCTTTTACAAAGAATGCTGAACAACGAATGGTATGAATGAAAAACATGGATGCCTTCATATATGAGCAGATGGCGATGTTTCTAAATGTTTGTGTCAATTCTGCTTGTACAGTTTTCGAAACTTCTCTCATACTCCTCTCGTGTCGGCTCTCCCCCCAACGGATATGGTTTATGCAGCCTGTCAACCAGTGTAGCAGACCCTAAAAGGCAGATGTACACTTGTGATATTAGTGCCTGAAGAGGACCACATTAGTCGAAACATTGTGCTCCGTACCACGTTCTTAATCAGTCTCTTTTGGACGCCTCTTTTGTACCTAGCGCCGAAACTTAAATAATTGCCTAATGAGTGGGCGGCATTTTTGTTCACAGGTCGGTCCCTTCATTTTTGTGTGGTTTGTGATTTTATGTTCTGTCGAGCAACGTTCTTTTCAACCATTAAAAAAATGTTATATAAGAATATTTCTTGAAATGTTTTAAACATTGCATAACCAGGCGCCCATTATTTCTAATAACTTGTACAGATGAATACTTTTGTGTAGTCTAGTTTATAATATGATTCATGGGTCTTTCCTCGTTTTTGTTTCAGCAAACTCACGAAGAGAGGGACGCTTGACCAGACATTTAAAATGACCGAGGCACAAAGAATTACAAAATTCGATGGCTTGTTATACTTCTCTTATATCAAAACAATAAACCGGCAACTCTTTATTTTTTAATGTTATGAGTACAAATATAATACGTCTGTGACTACCTTGCCGTACAGTATCATAATTGGGTATCCGTACAGCGCTGAGCTCTCCAGTGGTGATATCGAAAATCCACGGTCCTTTTGAAGCAGCATTCACTCTAAACCTACTGACAATTATCATAAGGCTCATACTGCATGGCAGGTGTAAGTGTGAGCGATTTTTTAAATGATAGATTTTGTTACTTTATTTCAGTTTCCCATATTTTTCAGTAGGGAAAATTGTGATTACCCTGAAGTTTAAGTGTTTTTGAGGCCATGGTATTTTTGAGTATAGTCAGGGTTAAAAGACGTTGTTAGACATGATGAGCACTGGAGTTCCTGCATCCCCTTTTGCCATGATTATATTTACAACATACCATGGACTCAAGACCCTTTTTCTTTTGTAAACGGTTGCTTTGTATTAAAAATATTAAGGACACATTTTTAATTAAAAAGTTTAAAAATCAATTTCATTGAGTGATATCTGTTCACATGTTGTCCCTGAAATGAATAAAGGTTGCTGTCCAATATGAGGTGTATAACAAGAATGTATCCGATTCAAATCCTCTATACTTGCATATCTAGAACTGCATGCTAATCTAACAGTCAGATGTGTGCCTACCTGTCACAGCCTGAGGGATAGTTGTGGCGATGTTCTGGAGCAATACTGAGGATGTTTTTTGGATGGGTCAGGGTAGGATGGGGGAGCTGTACTGAGTCTGTGCTTGCTGTTATACTTTATTGCCTCTATTTTACAATGTATTGTAACATTATAAATCCTGTCTGTCATGCCTATAACCCCCATGAGGAGGGGAGTTTGAAGGAGAGGTACAGAAGCACAGAGGGATATGAGAAAAGAAAAAGCTTGGTCATTTTTTCATTTGTGCTTTGTTTGCAGTGCTAAGGATGCTGCAGTCTCTACTTCTGCTCACGCTCCTGACGGGGGTTGCTGCACACGTCCAGAACACCACACTCTCTTTGGGGACCACCAACACACCTGCCAATTCTCAAACCTGGCGTGCCTCACCTGACTGGCCAAAAGGTAAGTGCTGCTCATTTATTCTAATATCTGAACTTACCTGATAAGACAGCACAAGGTTCTGTGTGGGGAATATGTGTGGGGCATTGTGATGGGTGTGGGTCATTAGTGTAAGTGAGTACTGCCTTTGGATTATGCTACCTGTTGTCTTGGTAAATTGTTAGCCATTTATTGCCATTGCTCTTTATTGTTTTGGGTTATGTGAGACAATCGTAGTGATGGGTAGAGCAAGAGTTGATGCCCTCACTGAAATTCTTTACCTGCTGACGGGCGACCAACCAGGCGTTATACCGATGAAACACTGGCAGAGCACTGCGGCATGGCGACAGATACCAGGATGTAGTAGTGCAGGCCCAGGCGGCAAAGATTCAGATTCAGATTCAGATTCAGACAAATTCATTAATCCCAAGAAGGGCAATTCATTTGAAGCTTACCCAGTCCATACACACGAATCAACTTCGAAAACTCACAGGCAAGTGAGAAGCAGAAGCTGATTATATTTTCTTGTGATTAATGCAGCTGGGTCACCATGTTCTTGGCAGTTTGTTAAGGTTTATTCAGATAAAATGTCCAAGGACGTAATGGGAAGGAAAACAAGAGGCTGTTGTTAGGGGCGTTGAGGGGTTGCTGGCAAACGGCAGACCAAGATGAAATGCGCAGTGTGTATGTAAACAGAGAAAGGCAGCACACTCGTGACAGAGAGGGCAGTTTGGGTAGGTGGGGGAGGAATAGCTGGCTGCCCTTTGGTAAGACAAGCTCACATATGTTCTATTTTGAGCCTGTTTTACAGTCTGCCTTGCTGTCTTGAACGGACTATGATTTGGTTGTTGGTCTGGAATGTTACCATGTATAATGTTATTAAACTTGGATGTCAGTACAGACCCAGTGTTTAAAATTTGATAATAAAACATTTTATCAGTGCAGAAGTATTGACTGTAGCATGTCGGATTGCTGGACATTTGCCTGTCCAATAGCAGGATTAGGCTAGTGTTTTTTCTGTGCCATGCAATGGAGCCTGTGAGGTTTCTCGCACATTTAGCTCAGAGGTTTTTAAAAGGGTGTTCAAGGTCCCTGCTCCATAGGAGCTGTGCCTTGAGGCAGTTGAGAAACTGAATCAGACATGCGGAACGATTTTACTCCTGTTCCTCCCTCTCTTGTGATCTCAACCCTAGTAATCCTCTCTTTTTAATGAGTCCTGTTTCCTTGTGTCTGAATGTTGTTCCCCTTGTATGACTCCCTCCTGTTGTATTGCTGTATTGCTAGCTCTTATGAAGACATGTACACACACACGCATACACACACACACATGCATACACCCCACATCACACTCATTCTCCACATCATGAGTTTGTTCATTTTCACTTAAGTGAGCGAAGCACTGAATATCTTACAAAACTTTGAACAGTAGCTCCTGCCTCTGACTATTAAACTTTGTAAAACAATTGAATTGAGACTGAATAAGGACTTACCATGCTATTATTGAACATTCCGATGATTGCATTGCCTTCCATCAATTTAAATCTCTGTTAGCCTACAGTTAAATCCATATATCCTTTAATCCTGACTCCTCCTGTCACAGATTACAGGGGTTGAAAAGAAATATTCACCTTGCTGCCTATACATTCTGCTTGCTTGACAAGCGGTGCAGTCATGTTGGGAATTTAGATTTATCAAAAGGCACATTTCATTAAATAATTCTTTATTTGCAATTGAGATTTCCATTTCAGATTTGGATCATATGAAATGTGATCTCAATAATTTTGATGTTCCACGATGTTAGTGGGCTGTCGGTGGACTTTATTTTCCCAGGACAGTCTTGGATGTTAAAAGAGAAAAAAAATAAGGGATTTTTATAGTCCACTCAAGACCTGTGTTTGGAAAATTATATGGTTTCATTTTAGACATTCTTACTGCCTAGGTTGTACCATTAAGTGTTAAAATAAATATGCAATGCTGGGGAAAATATGGACAGCCATGCTTTCTATGAAGTACTAACTTAATGGTCCAAAGCAAAAATGAGTGCAGTGGCATGCTCCAAATCAAGTTGACCTGCAACACAGTCTGAGAAAAGACACTACTCACCTTAGCATTGACATCCCACATCGACTTGGTAAGTAGCTTAGCACAAACTAAGCCTCTAGCACTTGATAGCTGACTGTATCCTGAGCCCACCCTCCCTCTGTCACTCAACAGAGTGGCACCGCTGCATTGTGTAATCGCTTAATGTAAAAAACAAACACTGAACAGTTATCTAAAATAATAAAAAGTGTTTTTTATTATTTTCATGTTCTCCTCTTATGTCAAACTTTTGTGGATAAGCAGGTGTCGTCTTGGTTAGTCTTGGGATAAAATTCCACTCGGGGGAAAAAGTTACTTCTGGAAGTCATGTTGTTGGACCAGTAGGGGACTGGAGTCAAATTTTTATAACCTGCACTTGGATGGCACATGCCACAATCATATGAGACCCAAACAAAATGGACTGCTACTACCACCCAGGCCAGCCCAGCTAGCAGGGTACTGAAACACAACCCCCAGGCCTCCAGATTAGATCTGTTGATTTAATTACTCTTGTGATTACAGACATTATTCCCGTATTTGGATGTGTTCGATTTGATTGAACTAGTATGCATGCCATTTTTACCCACATGCATTAGCACTTTTAACAGATTGCTAAATTTAGGTTGAAATTTTGCAAGGTTCTTAAATTACAGAAAGCAATGCTTCAAAAACAAACAACAATAACATATTTACATAGCAACATTTGGCTGTGTCAGGTATAATATCCCAGCATAGGCTATGTAAAAATAAGCTTTTAATTAAGGAGAAAATGTTCCCAAAATATATTAAAAGGATAGTTAATCAAAGTCTATTCATTCATTTTCTTGCTGCAGGAAATGTCCTTTGACCAGACAGAAGTACCCCTCTGCAGCTCCTATGTCCAGATTCAAGTAGACATGAAATATTTAATGTTCATATTTTTAGGCATTTTGGAGAATCGCCTGTCTAGAGCTACTTAAACAGCTTACATTTGTACACACTATCCAATTTTACAGGACCATAACTTATACATGAGTTATCAGCCCATCTCCCTTGCAGTTATGCTACCCTGCCACCCTCGGAAAATATATCCAGCCAGGCTTCATTTCAAAATGAATGGAAGTTTGGGTATGAAGCCTCTCCAGGTGAAGCATTACAATTTACTTGACATAACAAAAAAATATAAAATACTTGCCATCATTTGCAAATGTGAGTCATTCAGAGGCTCTGTGTGTAATTTCAGGAGCATCTATAATGATATTTGTTTTGAGGGCTGCAGAAATAAAAAGCATAGAGGAAGAAGGAGAAATTGAGTGAACGCTAAAGCATTTCCCCTGCCATGTCATTAATGATTAGGAGGTGAGGTGTGCTTGGACCAAAATGTGGAAGGAGCTTAGAGTCAGTGACTCAGTGTATTGTACCAATGATCACATTGGCTGTGAGAAGAAAAACCATTTTGATTTGTTCAAAAAGGGGATTCAAAGTCCATGTGTATCAGTTGTGTGTAGATCCAATTTAAATGGGTTTATGAAACCCATTTCAGCCATCACTACCTGTCATCATAATGGTGTAAATCCTTGAAAGCAGCTTGCGATTAAAACAGGATAATGTAAGGGCTTATATCATCTTTCAATGCTGAGGGTTAAGGGTTAAGGGCTCCATGCGAAGGGCTGTTATAACCAAAAGAAACTGTGCAACCATCTAATCTTTGTGTTGTGAGGAAGATTTAGAAAGAAAATTATATTAAAGGGTGAAAGAGGGAAAACAGCATTATTAATATGTGATGTAAGATTGGAAGATTGGCTCGCTACTGTCATTTGCACAATACATTTTGCTGTAGCTTTTGTCTGTAGTATAAAATGCCCTTCAAAACACATAATTCGAGCAGATGTTTAGTGTACCTACATAGCTACTGAGTTTTTCCAGATACTGTACTTAACAAGCAGCAGACATTTAGTCTGCTTCTTCAGTCCCCCTGTGTGATAGAGTCGACATTGACATTTCTGTGTGTCTCTAGAGTTGTGTGGCTGTGGGTCTGATGCCTGTCACGAGCTGCTGTTCATCTAAAGAGCCCTTTTCACAGTCTTTTTGTGGGTTAAATTGAATTTCCTCTGTTGGAGGTCAGTCACTGGGCATGTCTGAATGAAATCAGGTCCCACTGCAAACAAACAGCACTATAATTGACAAAAAATGTGACGAACCCAGGCTGTTACAGCCAGGATGTTCACTAATTCCCCTTGAACATGAACCCTCCCCCAGCCAAGCATGTGTGCGTGTTCTAGTGTGGATTATATCATGTTATGTTGTCAACCTATTGCACTTCAAACGCAAAGCTGCTGCTCTAAATTGTATGTTACGTGGATGTGTTTTAAGCCGGTGTAACATTGTTTTTTTCTGTTGTATCATTTCTTATCCAACCCAAGAAATATCAAAGGGAAATCCAAATAGATGGCTTAATATTTCTCAAATATATGAATTGATTCACTGACTGAACCCCTGATTAAGTATTGCTGGATTCGCTGATGGATTGATCGAAAAGTTCCTTATGTGTTTTTTTGACAGACACCCCCTCCTTGCGCCTCAGGCCACGTATCCATTACTGCCGATCACCGAACATGGAGACATTTACCTGCTGGTGGCATCTCCCTGACAGTGGTTCCCATAGCAACGACAACGTCACCTACACACTCACCTACTTTGTTGGGTAAGGCAAGTGTATCATCCTTGAGGCTAGTGGACTGAAACAATAATAGTATGACTTGGCTGTCTATGTAACATCCCAAAGGCAGACAGTGGGTTTTCACTCATCGTAGTAATTTAGTAGATGTCTTGCTTTTAAGCCCTGATCCTGCCCATCTCAATTTATGAAGCTTGCTTTACATTAAACCCATCTGGTTGTCCTTAGCAACATCTCTGCTGTGTCCATAGTAGTACTAGTAAAGGTCATTTAAGATGTTTCCTAGGATACTCAACACTGCAGATTGGTTTCCCCCTTTATCCATATGCACAAAACGGCTCTGAACTTTTAAGGCAGGCCATTCATTAAGCACCATTCTCAGAATGGCACAGAATGTGAGTTTCCTTTACAATGTAACTGGTATTTTACCTTGGTTATATTACTTTCAGTTTCATTATATTACTTATTTAATTCTTTTTTTTCTCTTTTTATACAGTTTGGTAGTACTTTCAAATGTATTCATCTGAATAATATTATTATAGATGTATAATTTCGTATTGAAAGTGAATGTTAAAGGTAAAATCTATAACAGAATTCTACCGAGGGTTTACTGAGACCAGTACTTGCACATTGTAGTGTATGATTGATTAAGAGGATAGCTTAATTTAAAGAGGAGCATGGCGGACCCATAAAACACTCTGGCAAAATTGAGCCCTTTTGCTTAAATATGCACATACTTAAACAATCAACAGTACATTTTTCTCTACAACAGCGTCAAAGACTTTTGAACTTAAGGGAAAACTAATAGTTTTTGACTTCCATATGCTGTGAAGACACTTTTAAGAAGTTCAGAACTTCTTGGCGTATCTTTATGACCCCTAGAAAGGGAAATTCCTAAGTTAACCTTATTGTTTTTAATGTAATAAACCTTTTTACATTCTACTGTAGAGATGCAGATGAATAAATGGGATCAAATGATTTTAGTAGGGTCAGGTTTGAGATATTTGTGCAATTGAAAGCTATATCCTCTAACCTTAGGGTTTTCAGTATAGGACAGCTTTAACAAAGTTAGAATTTTGTTAGTCCTGGGAATTCATGTTATGTAATTTGAAAATAGAATAGATACATTTAATTGTCCATTGTCCGTTTCAGCATTTTCCACTGAGGTGTTTTAAGGAGCAGGATACTTTATGAGATAAGACTTTAACAAACTAAGCAACTGTAACACTTGCTACCCGATTCAAAAGGAGCTGAGAAATGTCAAATTCGTTTTTGAAAATTAAATTTAATGCATCTTAATACATCTTAAATGTTGTCTTTTCCCCCACATATAATTTTTAATATTGCAGTTTTAAAATCAAGAGTGGTTCAGGCAGATTAAAATAGGGATAGCTGAAATAGAGCAACCAAGTCATCCTTGATGAACTTATCAATCATTTTGCTGTAAACCTTTCCAATAAGAAGTTATATACAGTATATGTATATAATATATGTGTTTGTGCATGATTTTCGGGGTTCCTGCTATAGATTTGGTGTCCATAATGCTGATACAAAAGAAATGGCAAGTATGGAAACAGCAACAACATGTTATAATCTCCAGTTTTCGCACACTTGATAGACTAAATTTTCCAGTATACTGCAGTGCATACTTGTATCTGCATACTTATACTTTGTTTCCAGAGATCATTATGTTGTACACAGAGACCATCATTACCTTAAAAATCACTGGTGATACAGCGGAAAGCTTTGCTTACGATTTACATAACTTAAAGATACCATTAATGTTATCTTAATCATGCTTTTTCATATTGGTCTCGTATGTACAATGTTAAAAAATAATGGCTAAAGTATTTTAAAGTAGTGTGTTCCAAAGATAATCAAAGAAGGCAGAATGCAGGTACAGGTATGCAGAATGGAAGACTGTCTCTTAGTGCTCTGAGCTCTACACACTGTCCCGTCTCTCAGTGCTCTGAGCTCTACACACTGTCCCATCTCTTAGTGCTCTGAGCTCTACACACTGTCCTGTCTCTTAGTGCTCTGAGCTCTACACACTGTCCTGTCTCTCAGTACTCTGAGCTCTACACACTGTCCCATCTCTTAGTGCTCTGAGCTCTACACACTGTCCTGTCTCTTAGTGCTCCGAGCTCTACACACTGTCCTGTCTCTCAGTGCTCTGAGCTCTACACACTGTCCCGTCTCTTAGTGCTCTGAGCTCTACACACTGTCCTGTCTCTTAGTGCTCTGAGCTCTACACACTGTCCCGTCTCTCAGTGCTCTGAGCTCTACACACTGTCCTGTCTCTGGGTACTCTGAGCGCTACACACTGTCCCATCTTTCAGTACTCTGAGCGCTACACTCTGTCCCGTCTTTCAGTACTCTAAGCTCTACACACTATCCTGTCTCTCAGTACTCTAAGCTCTACACACTGTCCTGTCTCTCAGTGCTTCAAGCTCTACACACTGTCCTGTCTCTCAGTGCTTCAAGCTCTACACACTGTCCTGTCTCTCAGTGCTCTGAGCTCTACACACTGTCACGTCTCTCAGTGCTCCAAGCTCTACACACTGTCCCGTCTCTGGGTACTCTGAGCTCTACACACTGTCCTGTCTCTCAGTACTCTGAGCTCTACACACTGTCCTGTCTCTCAGTACTCTGAGCTCTACACACTGTCCTGTCTCTCGGTACTCCGAGCTCTACACACTGTCCTGTCTCTGCACTCTGAGTTCTACTTATTCTTCTGTCTTCCAGGAAGGGGCCCAAGAGAGAATGTCCAGACTATGTAACTGGTGGGCCCAACAGCTGCTATTTTGACAGCCATCACACACAGGTGTGGGAGATATACTGCATGAATGTGATGGCACACAGCAGTCACGGCAACTACACATCTGAGGATCACTGCCTGGATGTGGCTGACATCGGTATGACCTCAGAGGGGTTCAACACAAATCACTTTGAAACCTTTCCCCTCAATCCTATTCTCACTTGTCTGCTAGCTATAATATCATATGCTTGACAATATATCAGACTAATGTATGGCAAATACACCCATGGTGTCATTGGTAATATGCTTGTTTTTTCATTTTGTTGTATACTATTAGCATGTTCCTCAAATGATTGACTCAGTGTTGATGAGTTATTATTTTCGATATCTTCCAATGCTCCAATGCTGCCATCTGCTGCTGTCTGTGTTGTATATATGTGTGTTAGCAGTCTGATGCATGCTGTAGTACTGCCGTCCTGGAATGCCATTCACATGTATGTTATATACCTTCGGAGGCTTCACTGCCTGTTCTATTTGTTGTTCTCTCTTATCTGTCTCTCTGTTCATTCTCTGTCATGGTTTATTCTCTTTGTTCCACTCCTCTCCCTGAGGTTGTGTCACTCCCTGGCCTCCTCCCTGGCTGTGCATCCCTCCATTCTGATGGACTTGTTCATCTCTTCACAGTGGAAACAGATCCACCCTTCAACCTCACGTACCGGTTGACTAACAGCAGTGAGGAACAGTCGGGGCGCACAGCTGTGGTGTCCTGGATGTACCCAAATGCTGCCGATGTGCACATGGGCTGGGTCACGCTCGTCTTTGAACTGCAGTACCGACGCAAGTCAGAGCCTCACAACTGGAAGGTGAGGAAATAAAAGTGAAATAGAGACAGAGAGAGGAAAGGGAGACTGGGCACAAACATCAGTTGATAGGTTTGCTGCTGTGGGGTCTGTGCATTTTACCAGTAAAATGTCCTGATATGTGTGTAACGCCATCTGCAGGTGAAGGGAATACTGCGAGAGGCTCGGCTGGAACTGTTAGACCTGCCTGTAGGGAGCTATGTGGTAAGAGTTCGCTGCAAGTCCCACAACTCCAGGTTGTGGAGCAAGTGGAGTGAGCCCCTCGTCATCAACATCCCATCAAACCAGACTATAGGTATGCACCCTGACTGTTAGCGCCACTCCATTTAGACTCCTGCTGTAACCCCCCATCACCCCTTCTGTCAATTTCTCATATCACTGCACCATAGAGACCCTCTACACTGAATGTTTCCTTATTGTCGGCATAATGTCACTTGGACTGTTGTTTGATTTGAAAGGACTTTTCATTGCACTCAGATATATATCACTTTTATGATTAAAATATGTTTACAATAGCAGGCTATGTACAGTCAGTGCACCTACTGTATACGCAACATTATAGTGTGCATGTTATCTACAGGACCTAATATTGCCGGCAGAAGACTCTGGCCATATTTTGTATTTTGTAGGGAATATAAAAATTTATTAAAAACTCAATAACCATAATGGTTAAAAACAAGCTGAAATAAAATAAAGGTGTAAAATTCTATGATATCCACAGTGCTGCATGCATTCAATCCTGAGTGGATACTTTTTGGGTAACTAAGGTACTGAGTGGCTGAGAGGTGTTAGATTACTGGAGTGTTAAATATTTGCGGAGTTGAGTTAATGCTGCTGTCAAAGTGTGTTACAGGAGTTTCGTTAGTTAGCTTTGTTGTCAAATCGTTGTCTTGAGGAACAGTCATATTGTGTTGCCTGTGTGTTGCTCAGGAGGTGTTGAGAACTGGTGTTTTCTGTTACAGATAAGATGATGGCTGTCATTCTGGTGACAGGGATTGGAGTGATGGCTTTCCTTATGATTGGCTTTGGAGTCATACCACAGGGCAAAAGGTGAGGAAGTCTGTACATGTACACACACACACACACACACACACACACACACACACACACACACACACACACACACACACACACACACACACACACATCCCATGCATATGCAAATTCACTCACGCACTGTGCACACATTCATAGGGTGATGGTGTGTATGGATCTTTTTCATTCTCACTGATAGATTTTAAGACCTAATAACGCTATGCTTCATTAATGTTACCCATCTACATTATTGTGGACATGTAGGGAAATGTTTTGCCTGAAGGTGATTATAATTATAAGGAATGAAATGATCATCTGTATCTTTTAAAGAATATTTAATGAACCGTAGTTTGGTCTCAACACATTTTCATTGCTAATTCTACCATTAATGATCTGAGTACACAAACCGTAGAGCAGACTTTGAACTACAGTGTCAAGCTTATCAAATATACATCAATGAGATGTTGATATCAAATGATATATCCAATACTGTATAGATCTCTGTATGCATACTCGTTCTAGGAGAGATTATTGTGTTATTTATCTGTATTATTTCAGTGAGCCCTAGATATAGCTATGTACTGATACAATTTAAGGTGGTTTGTGCTTGTGTGTACATGTGTATGTGTGTGTGTGTGTGTGTGTGTGTGTGTGTCTTACAGGTATGTCCTGAACAAAGATGAAGGCAGTGAAAAGCTTGGTTTCACATTACTTTGATTTCTTCTCTCTGCAGGATTAAAGCTTTTCTCCTTCCCCCGATTCCTAAACCACGGATCAGAGGAGTTGACCCCACTCTGCTGAAGGTATTAATCTTAACTCTGGGTCAGCGTTTTGCTACTCAGTTCTGCCCAAGCTTTCATGTCCATGCTATTTCATCCACTACCTCACAGAGCACACCTGCACATATACAAAAACATATGCATACACATGCTTTGTCCTTACAAACACAGACACAAGCCCACATACACATCCACACTCACTGACAGATAGTTAAATACTCATTCATGCATATCATACTCACCTTCCTCTATGGATACATATCTGTGCAACCAAACCAGGAGCACTGTATTTGTGAAATAAATGAATGTTATGTATGTCATGTCACTATTATTAAAAGCAGCCTCCAGTCAGTTCTACTTCCTGGTTTTCTTGAAAAAAGTCTCCAAAAATAGTTGTAGAGAGTGGTGCCATTGTAACTCACAGTGCTGACAGGAAGATTATTGCCCCCCTCATTTTCTCAGTAACTGAATGAAAATGATAGCTGTATCACATCTGTAAAATATGCAAGCACACACATCATAGCAAGTGGGACATTGTTCTAAGTAAGAGAATTGAATTTCCCAGCCAAATCATTAATACTTTCACTGAAAGCTCAATTTCCTGACTTGGATCATTGTGCAAATGCCATGAAATGAGGTTGCACACAAAGTGTGACACAACAGTAACAATAACCCCTCTCTCTCTCCCTTTCTCTCTCTCTCTCTCTCCCTCTCTCTCTCTGTTTCTCTCTCTCTTTCTCTCTCTCTCTCTCTCCTCTCTCTCTCTGTTTCTCTCTCTCAGAATGGAAAGATAGATGAAATCACCCGTCTCTTCAAATCATTCCATGGTTACAGTCCACCACAATATAGTGTGGACACCTGGCTCCAAGTCTCCACAGAGGAGGGACAATCCTTGAAGGAGAGTCCTTTGGCTCAATTGGTCAAGAAGGAGGGTGAAGTGGCCCCCAGTGCCGAGTGCCCCATCCTCACAAACGTGCAGCAGATGCAAGAATGCCCATCCCCATACTGTGAGGCTCCACCTCAGGGTGTAGAGGCACTTCCTCCTGCTCCACCTGCTGAGAGCTCCCTCTGGGCATGGCCCACCCTGGGCCCTGGCAACACTGAGCTGCTGACTGTTCCTAATCAAGGGTACACTGTGGTGGTGAGCCCCACCCCAGCCATAGGCCCACCCCCTAGCCAGCCCTGGCCCCCTAACCAGGACTTCTATACCTGTGTCAACAGGGTAAACATGAATGGAGCTGTCCAGCTGGTCCCTTGCCTGTCCACCCATCAAAGAGACACACCCCTCCTGCAGCTCAAAGACCCTGCGAAAAAAGATGTGACTGAGGGTTACAGTGAGCTGGCTATGTCTAAAGCCAAACAGAGGGCACCAGATGTGACCATGCCGTCGGTCACCTCAGGGATCACAACAGGCTCCCCAGCTTCAGAGATGCAGAACAGTTACACCACTGTAGACGACCTAAGCCTTCACAGAGAGTGGTGTATGGATGTGGCCCCAGCGAAGGGAGATGGACAGGAGAGGGTTTTGTGTTCAGAGCAGAGTGAACTGCCCACAGCCCTACTGCCAGCCGTAACTGAGGGGATATGATCCAAAACATGCATAAATGCACTCTTGCAAAATATATACATAAATTCTAGTTGTATGCATACCATAACTATATATTCCCACAGGAAGCCAAATGCAATGAATGATATACAGTTAAACACATAGTCTATTTAAAGCAGTCTCCTTCCTGGTTATAGGGCACTGACTGCTGGAGACACACAGGTGGGGTCCTCTCAGGTGTGACATCCTAGTCTTTTATGTCTCTTTCCTATGTTTGCCAAATTACTGTGACACCAATTTGGGCTGTGGACACATTCACGCAAAGTGGTACACAAAAAAGATGTATAAAATGTGTGCTCATAGCAGATACACTTGTGAATGCCCTTGTGTGCTATTTTTTCCTTTGGTAAAGAATTAATTTTTGGTAATGTTTTTTTTCTACCTGCTTTCTTACTTTTTAGTTAAGGTGGGGGCGTGCTGCTACCAAACAAAGAGCGAGTTAAACTTGAGTTCGGTCATTGCCTGCCCTCTTTGCCATGTTTTTTGCACTGTTTCTTTGGGTCATTAGTGGCATCCCTGACCATTGGAACTTTTTTGTCCATTTTTATGCTATAATACACCAGTTTGGAAACCAAAAAACACTCTCTGCATTAGTCTGAAGAGCCAGATGAATATTGAACCTGGGGTTTCAGCTATGTATATTGGCTGCTTATATTACTGATGCCTCTTCTTTTGGTCCCAAAGGTGCACCCCTAATTGAGGCATGTTATTACTTTAACACAGCTTACACACATCACCAAAAAGCAAATACGCACACACATCTTGTAATTTACTTCACATTGATAATTATCAGAGTAACTGCTCTCTACCTGTAGTGCCCTTGTCTGGTGCTTCATGCTTTTGAAATGTGAGCCAACTATGGTTCTCAAGCATGGTCCTCAGGTCTACCTCTTTGGAATTGCACCAAATCGGTATGGTCCAAGACACGGGTCCAAGATGGGGAACATGTTGGCCATTTTAGTAAAATAATAACCAGATTTTCTGCTGTGGCGCTCCTCTATGGGACATACAGATTTACAAAGTGCACAATGATAGAACCATTAAATGTTTATATAATGTTACTGGAATGCTCTGAGAACAATTTAAAATGTGAAACATGTGGTGCAAATCTCACTGTGACATTCAAATACTATCATTCACATTCTCCACTTTTCAACATGATGCTGATCACGGTTTAACATTGACTTTGCCTTCCATTCAAAGTGTATCATGCACTGTGAAACACAGTTGATGGCTGACTAATTGATCTGAATCACTGATGCACAATTGACTGCAAATCAGTGGTAGGGATACGTGTCCCCTCTCTGCATCTGGTGCAGACGCAAACTCGATTCTTTAATGCTAATAGGTGATTTAGTTGTCATGTTCAAAAGAGACATCCCAGCACCGTGTCACTCCCTTGGGCACATTGATTAGGGGCTAACTTTGTTTCTGATACTGTTTACTCGGGAAGTTAAATTTATTGGGCTTCCTTTATCAAGCATTTAACACACATGCAAATGTACATATTTTTCTCAAGGCAGTAAAATGCAAATATTTAAAAAATGCTTGATAAATGAGATTGAACATGAAGGGTGGTTGAGAGGAGTTCTAATCTGACAATCTATTTCCAAATTTAGAATACAATTTTACACAAACAAAAGAAGCTGCTTGAACATTGCTGTACCTGTGTGTGTTTGTGTATGTGTGTGTGGCTTATTCATTCCAGGTAGGGTAAAAGCGCATACAGCAGAATGGTACAAGTAATCTTGGAGTTCTGAAGTTCATTTAACTCACAATAGCAATTAGATTCATTGTTTTTGTTTGTGGTTTTTGATACAGTCTATTTTTAGCTGAGACAAGATTGTAATTGACAATCTATAGATTCACTTTTGGCTTGCAAATTTGAGACAGAATCACTGTGTTGGTTTTCACATAGGAAAATGAATCAGTTGTTGGTGTTTTGAATTTATTTATGTTTTCATGGGTCTGTCAAGATGCAAACTTTTAAAACATGAAAGTTATAAGATATACGTTTGTAAGCTATATTTCCATTGCCAGCAATCGTTTTACTGTGCTCCCATTGTGTGCTACCAGGCTTTCAGTGATCTGCTCCAGGCTTATTCTGCACCCTAAACTCAGATATGACACCAGCTACTTTAACTTTTATCCTAACCTCAGTGATTGTGTGTAAAAGGGTGACATTATTACAGTGTCTGTACTTTGGGGCAGAATCTGTGTTTTTTGTGCTAATATGTTGTATTGTGCCTTATCTGTGTGGGGTTCTTCTAAATAGTATTCCACTGCTTTGACAGACCCTCTCAGTAATCATTTTTGATTACTGAGAGGATGTGTCCACCACCCCAAACCCCAAACCTGTGGCATCTCTCTCTTACAACTCATAAAAACCTTCCCTCACAGCCAGCACCAGCACCGCTATCAATGTCAGAGCTTCTCCCTCACTACTCTCAATCCTGGCACAGAAGCACGACACTAGCCTCCAGTTTTTGAGGCCACCTAAATCCCCTTTCTTGGGCAGCAAGGACAGCAATGTCCACTGAACAGCATTGTCCTCCATAATGTTTGGGACAAAGACACTTTTTTTCTTGATTTTGGTCTGTATTCCACAGTTTTAGCCTTGTTATCAAGCAGTTCACATGTAGTTAAACTGTTGTGAAAAACAGATTCTCTGTTTTTATGAAAGAGTATTTTTAGATATTTTGGTTTCAACCTTGAAAAATATGTCAGTTTTTATACACAGCCCTCCAATTTCAGGGCACCATGAAGTTTTAGGACAAATGGGTTCACAGGTGTCTCTGATTAGTCTTGTGTTCAGTTGCTTCCTTTGTGAAATTATAAAAGAGCTTTGAGTATCGGGATGTGCCAGTGTAAGTCAAAGAAACCATTGTGAGGCAGAATAAGAAAAAAAAACAGCTAGAGACAGTGGCCAAATTTAGGATTACCAAATCCAAAAACTTTGTAATATCATTACAAAAAAAGAGATTACTGGTGAGCTCAGTAATCACAAAGGGCCTGGTAGGCCAAGGAAGACCTCTACAGCTGATGACTGAAGAATTCTCTCAATAATGAAGAAAGTGTCTGAACACCAGTCAGACAGATCAAAAGCTCCTCTGGAGGCAGGCCTGGATGTGTCATTGACTACTGTCCACAGAAGGTTTCTCAAACACAGCCATAGATGCTGTATTGCAAGAGGCAAACCACTAGGTAGCCGCAAAAACAGGATGGCCATGTTAAAAATTACGAAGAAGTACCTGAAAGTACTGGCAGAGTTCTGGGAAAAGGTCTTTTGGCAGATGCAGATGCAGAATGAATTCTGAAGTGTACAGAAATGGCTTATCTACACAAGTTCAAGCAAATACCTCCAAAGTCATTGGATGGCAATTCACCCTACAGCTGGACAATGACATTAAGAATCCTGCTAAAGCACCAAAGTAGTTTTTTAAAGCCAATAACCGGAAAAGTTTTCGATTGGTCAAGTTAGTTACCTGATCGGAATTTTTAACATATGTTTGATATGCTGAAAAGAAAACTTGCAGTGACTTGGCCACAAAACAAATGGGAGCTGTAGATGGCTGCAGTACAGGCCTGGTTGGACATTACCAGAGACAACTCAGCACCTGGTAATGCCTGTGGGTCTCAGACTTTAAGTAGTCATTGCATGAAAATAATATGCAACAAAGTTATAAACATGACTACCTTAATTTGTGTAACATTACTATGTCCCAAACATTATGGTGCCCTGAAATGGGGACTATGTCGAAAAAGTTACAGAACTATGTATACAAAGTGTCATTTCTACAGCCTGAAACAGAAATGTCTAAAATACCTTTTAATATACATATATATAACCTGTGTGAAGTATTTGACTACAACCTGTCTCTGACCGTCTTTCCTGTGAGAGTAAGTTATGCTCTGTTTGAACTTTCAGATGTCTGAATAAAGTCTACAAGTCAGCCCTCCAGTGTCTGTCTCTTCTTTCACTCGCAGTCTTCTCTCCTCCCCCCACGCATAAATGCATACGTACATAATTGCACACAGTCAATGAAAAAGCCCACATTTACAAAGCCTAATTTATTGTACCTGATTTATCCCTTAAAAATGTATTTTATATATATTCTACCTTCAAACTGCAACCAGTCTAGTTGATCTCCCACACCAACCATGCCTGCCAGCTTTAGGAGGAGGAAGTTATGAGCACATGCCTCCTTCAGTCTGCAGGATGTCAAGAACTCCCTTTTTTGCACTCTGCTGACACATCAACAATTACATACTGCCCATCTTATCAGAGGATTATGAGAACAACATACTCTCAGTTGATGCATCTGCAGGTGCTTGCTTTCACCAGGCATGGCTGCTAGAGAGCCACAAGACCAATTGAACGAACTAGCTTACCACCTGTCATTCCTGGTGAGGATGGGCCAATTGCTGCTTTGCCTGTGCAGATCTCCAAGCCTGGCCGGCAATAGCATGACTAGGACTCAAACCTCTGATCACAGGGCTCACGCTTTGCTCTCAGAACAAACATCTTTACAGCTTGAGCCACCTGGATGCCCCTTCATTGCAAACATATGCATTATTGTGTGTGCGTGTTAAGCACAAGGGTGATTGACAGTGTGATGGATTTTAAAATTATAACTAGATACCTTTGAATTTCCATAATACAGTGTTATTTGATGAAACAGGAGTCCAGGGGAATTAAGCAGCACAGTAAGCTAATGCATCCCTATAGTCTGACTTGGTTTTCAGACAGCTGAGAAGTTCCAAAAAGGTTTACTAATACAGAACTAGAGGAAGAGATGGACTCCCTGTAGACATCAGTCTGGTGTATTACACGTGTGCTGCAGCAGGATTTGGTCATTTAGACAGACTGACTCTATGAATGGCCTGGTTTTGCTTTAAGACCATTAAAACAATACTCATCGTCCATGTGTAAAAGGTCTTCAGAATTCTGGTTAATACCAGCCTTTGTGGTGAATGCACTGTACCTCTGAATGCTGGGAAAACGGTACAGACCTGTACCCCTTTTTAGTCAGGTATTTACATTTACCCTTTCATACTGCAAAAGGTACAGATTAGTGATTTAAAGTACAAAACTATTCCATTTAGGGGACATTAAAAACAACTATGCTTTAAAGAGCAAAACAGACCCCTCTCATACCCCTTTTACTGACTGTGCAGCAGCCCATTGGTTTTACAGTGTCTCTTCCCAATCCCCTTTAAACTGGCAGGTGCATGTAACATGGGAACATGGTATACATCCCTACACCCCTACTCATTTAACATAGGGACTCTGATGCATGGCAGATATGCTCCCTCTAAATATAGAAGAGACATCATGTTCCTTTCATGTTGACCTTTCAGCTAGATCTCACTGACTTTATTACTTATTAAAATGAAGAATGTTTCACATTAAGATTCTCAGGTATTATCCACAATATTTTTATTTCGAATAAAAATCACAATAAATAGATGATGTGATTTTTCTGTGGAGAAACACTTATCACAAATATACATTCAGACTTATTTTTATTTTTTCTATAAAATATCTTAAATGTAATGTATTGGGATGAATGAGAGGAAAAGTGAACATGTTGATTGTTGTTGTGGTGCTGTGCAGTTGATTTAAGATAACTGTAATGACACAAGTGATAAACATCTAAAAAAAAACCCTTACCCTACTCTAAACTCAGTACAGTAACATGTGAGTGGATGAGTGTGTAAGTGAGTGAGTGTGTATCTGTGTGTGTGCATATTGCATGCCTGGGATTGTGGTGACAGTTTGGCAGTGTAGGACTTAAGGGGTTAATGTCGCAGACAGACCACACAGTGTCACTGTGGTCTCAGATATCAGTGGTGGGCAGAGATGGGGGATGAATTTGCAATGGAACAGCCAATGAGAGTGGTCTCTAAGTTTAGACACGATCCATTCACTACCCACCAACCTCTCTTTCTTTTCATGTGCCTTTGTACAGAATCCAAGAACAGGACCCCCACTGTGGACCCTCAGGTAAGAGGAATGCAAGGGTATTGTTCTGTGAGGGGGGAGGGAAAATATCACCTGAGGGTAACCGGGGCTTTGGGTGTGGTTGAAGAGTGAGACAAAATTCTGAATCACCCCCAACTCTGTCCTCCACTCCAGTAATCCTGGATAGCTGTCTGCAGCTGTCTCGGCTGCTATAAATATACACATCACTCACCATGCAGTTTCAGTGTCCTATGGGGCAATCTGTACCCTCCATGCTGTGTTCAGATGTAGCTTCTGTGTTTACTGAAACTGTAGCAGATGGCCTCCAACTGAGTGTGTGTAGCTTCTGCACAGCCCAAGGGACCCGGCCTTTTAAGTTTACTTCACAAAACAACAAATAATTTACCTGTGATGATAAATAGCCTGGGAGTCATTTGCAAATGTTACACCTTGTTCTCATGAATATCCAGTAAAGTGGCTAAGTATGTTTAATCTGTGATTCATACTAACTGGCACTGTGTTGTACTGGTCCATATCAGGTATTCATCAGACAAATTATATATCTGCCAAAGAGACTTCACCACAGCTTGTTTGGTTGTATGAATATTCCTTAAGTTTCTGTCTTTTTGTAGGTGACTATCTATGTACTTATTCATATATCCACTGTGACAAAGTGTGCATTTCTGTAGTACACAGTTGAGGAAACACTATTGCCATGGCTTCTCAACGGAAAAGAGATGACACCACCGATCAAGTGGTACCTGAGGACAATAGTACTGATGTCAGGTCTATCCAGTCGCGTTACCTACTCTGCCCCTCTCCCAGCAGGTTAGTATGCTCGAACATTGAATTTTACTAATACACAAATTATTCACATGTAGTTCTCAAGACCAATATTATGAAATAAAGAGTTTTTTTAATCAATGGGTACATTTTTAAGGCTGAGTAATTAGCTACACAGAAGGCTGACAAGAGTGCTCAGACAATGGCCACCAGCTATGGCTCAACAATAGCAATAATAATAAGCTGACCTTCGGTTTGCCCTTTGGCAAACAGCATATGAGTAATTGCTCTGTTATTGTAATCTTCCCTGGATAATGTTCAGTGCTGACAGATAAACATGCTTGGTCATATTAAGTATGTCTCAAAGTGTCATTGCAGGTGGTTATTATCGGGCCAATTTATCCCTATCAATGACTCATGGCATTTGCATGCAGATGCAGAAACAATTGTTAGGAAGAATTGATTAGAACCTTCATATGGCCCATAGCACCTGATAATTCCAACAGTAAACATTACATGATTCCAACAGTAATTGATGGAGCAATGATGAGGAAATATTGTAGAACTTTGTAGGATCAATTCTAGCTGCTGATACATTACCAGTACAGCTGGATGGCAGAATTGGCCTCCTGTGATAGCAGTAGTTCACCTACACACAAATATCCAGTGTTTTAGCAATTATGACATGTTTACAAAGGTACTCTTTATATGCAATATATTTCTAATCAATGAATTTGTCACAGTTGGCAATGCCTTTTCTAATTGGTGAGAAAATGATTATCTGTGTGCAGGTAGGTTGATGTCTGAGCATGTGCGTGTTTACATGCCTTAACAGCGTGGGATATATGCCGGCTTTATATTAATGCCTTCTATTGCCACATCTTCTGTCAGTATACATAACTTGTGCCATGTGTAACTTCCAAAATGCAAATGATATTACATATCTAGCATGGTTTAACATCACATTCATTGCATCAACCAACGGTAATTGATAAAAAAACTGAACATTTTTTTTCCATGTATTGTGTTTTATATATATTATTATAACACATATTAACTGTTCACAACTACATCATGTTGAATATTTTCTTTTGCAACAAAGGTATAAACTGTTACCTTGGGTACTACAAATTACAGCTTCATTCACCACAGCTATTGACTCACATTGACCCACAAACTGCTCCTCTAATCATCTATGGTTTCTTTAAGGGTCTCAGTGATGTCAGACACGGACTCAGAGAGTATCTTCATGGAGCCTATTCACCTGTCCTCTGCAGTGGCTGCCAAAAAGATTATCAGTGAAGGTGAGGTATCAATAACCCAATCACAATTTATCTGTAACTATCTGTAACCTAATTATAATCTAATCTCATAAAATGTTCTAATATACATTAACTAACATATTTCTAAACATCAACATAAAATACTACATAAAAATCTGTACAACAGTATGGGACCTCACTATATTTGTACAGTTGAGAAGCATTGTTTGAAGAGCCCCAATTTCAAGTTTCTTTGCTCTCACTTGTTTGACATGTTTCTGGTTTTGGAATGTGAAGGATTTCTCAGTTTATTATTATAAATGAATTAGCATAGGGGTGTGAATGAATTTTTACATTTACTCACAAAATATTTTTTAATATATTCCTCATTGATAAAGACGATCATACAATAAACATCTTTTCTTTCAATTACTATTTTTAGATAAATAAAAGTATTTTTGATATTAATTGCAATAATAATGAATTGTATTGATATTGTGCATTTCAAGGAACTCAAAGCAAGGAAGGGGTGAAACTCCCCTTCATCCTCACAAATGCATAGCACCCACCTGCGTGACATTGGCTCAGTCTGTTTGAAATATGTTAGGCTGATCATTCAAGATCTACATGAATTCAAAAGTCAGACAGCTTAGCCTCGCTCAGTCTCAGTGTTTCTTCCTCCTCAGAGCTGAAGCCACGAAAGCTCAGGGTGGTCCCGGTGCCTGAGAGCATGCGGGAATCAGCACGGCAGCTCATGGTGGAGGACCTGTACAAACGTGTGAAGGACATGATGGATGACACCAGCTCTTACAACACCCCCTGTGTGATGGACATCCAGCGCGCCATGGTACAGGACAGACTGGAGGCACCCCTCAACCCTGTTGATGAGGTGTGGCCCAACATCTTCATTGGGGAAAAGTGAGTTGCTCTGGAAGGACTTCCTATGGAGCCTGTTGGATCCTGACTTCCTTCTTCATAAGCTTCCATCATTTATCCCACAGAATTTGGAATTCCAAAATGATTTCCAGTGGTGAACTGGTGTAAGAGATTTCCAATGGTATAATGGTGTAAAATGTCTGATTTGCAGAACAGTGGCGGTCAACAAGTCACGTCTGAAGCGGATGGGAATCACCCACATCCTGAATGCAGCCCACGGCACCGGTGTCTACACGAGCCAAGACTTCTACGAGGACCTAAATATCCAGTACCTCGGCATCGAGGTGGATGATTTCTTATATGTGGACATCTACCCACACTTCCAAAAGGCTGCGGAGTTCCTAGATGATGCCCTGCTGACACATAAGGGTAAGAGCCCATTAGTGAACAGAACATTGTGGGCCCAGAAACTCCAGAAATACATAGTAAGCCCTGGTTCTAGAGGCATGTCTGGTGGCTACTTGTGGAAATATCTGGCCACTGCTGACATATATATGAGAGTAAGAGGAAGTGGTTTTCCTTGGAAGTTGTCAGTAAATGGGATGTGAGTAGGTATGCCTTAAGGAATATGGCCCAATGAGTGGGGCCTCCCACTAAGGCTTTGCTAAGCAGTATAGCAATTCCCATTGTGGTCTGGACTGAAGTCTGTGGGGGGTGTATAATTGAATATAGTGCCCCTGTTCAAGGAGGGAGGATTGTCTCACTGCTCAGTGGAGCTCCCGTCAATCAGAAACCTGCAATCTGCCAGCAGTTTCTGCATCACATGCACAGTCATCTGGGCCCAGTTAACTGCAATAGCCCCGACACGACAGTACAGCAGTCTGGCGTGAAGCTAAGTGCAGTAGTTAGAACAATGTACTGTATGTACATCGGACAGCAGAAGTACCATTTACAATCTGTGATACGTGCAATGAGAGTTTAAATGGCCAAAATGAGTCATAATGTCAGATAGGGTGTGTGAAAGGGGAGTTGGAGAGATCTTGCTTAATCAAAATGAGGGTTTTATTATTCCACACTTAGGGAAATTAAACAAAGAATAAGACACATGACAAGTATTCAAGGGCTGTTTGGGAGTCAACTGCGGCAACTGTGAATGAATAATTTACATGCAAATCACTTATGTATGCAAAGCAGGTAATTACACAGTCAACCCAAAGGATTACCGTCAGTCACAGTTAAGCATTGAAAACAACCTCGAAATATTATATGAGTTTAAATGAGGATAAATAAGTTTAAATAAGGATAGTGTATGTAGAAAAAAACTGGATGCAGCAAGAGTCATAGCCATAGCAATACAAATCAGTGGAAAGTGCTTGGAATACCACTCAATAAAATCCCATGAATATGTGTAAATGCTATGCATCAGACATACACACATACATACATACAGTAAGCTTGTCTGATGCATTCAATTTGGTGATGGCTGACCTACAATTAGACAGAATGTATGCATTTGTCATAGTGGACAGCCAAAAGTATATATTTTGATAATAATCATGCTTTACCCATACAAACCTTTGTAAATCAACATTAAGTTCATATGCTTGAAAATCTGCCTTTTTTCATGTTTCATTTCAGTTTCAGGTTTTAATTGACATGAAACTCTTAAATGTGTAGGTCCTTCAATCCTTCAGCAGTTCCTTGTTCCTCCTGCAGAGTGAACTGTGTTACCGGTAGGCTGATGACACTATCACTATACTGTAAGACCTATTTCACAAGCGGCCTGACTGGCCATCACAGGCCGGGTGACTGCTGTGAGTCTCACTGACTACAGACCATTAGGCATAAGCTCCCCCTATTGGTCTGAGGATGCCATTGTAAATGTGCTGCTGCAGTCATGTTTGTTTTTAGGGGGCCAGTGTAAGAACTGTTGCGCTATCCAGGCTACTGCTTTAGAATTAGCTCTGGGTAGGCGTTGTACTTATTTAGCCCTCAGAAAACATTAAAATGGCCATGGGTGAGATATTAACTGTAGTGAAACAACATGTGATTTAGAAGTGTTTTATATTTGGAAGATATATTATTTCACCACAAAAAGTGATTATGCAGTGAGAATGAATTGATGATGCCTCACAAAAAAGTCTATAATGTTTTCAATCCTTGAAAACCAAAATTTAAAGAATAAGAGATCTTGTATCTCAAACACACATCTAAACAAAGTAAATTGGAAAGCACACTCAATGTAACTTTGAGTCTTTCTTTTTCACCCTGGTGTAGGTAAGGTGCTGGTGAATTCTGTTATGGGCATCAGTCGCTCTGCAGTTCTTGTTACTGCCTATCTCATGATCTTCCACCACATGACCATCATGGAGGCACTGTTGGCGCTACGAAAGAAGCGGCCTATCTGCCCCAATGAAGGTTTCCTGAAGCAGCTTCGCCAGCTGAATGAAGCCCTGCTGCATGAGAGAGACATGGATGACTACAGTGATACTCTCAGCCAGCGCTTTATCACTGAGGTGCACACTAGCCAGGAGGAGAAAGAGAGTAGCTTAGGTGCCCAAGTTCATTCTATCTCTGAGGAGGAGGAGAAGGATGGTGAGAGTACCATGAGCAGCAGGCCACCCATGGGCCATAGGTGTGCCCTGAGAGAACAGATCAGTTTGAGGGAGGATCAGACCCCCACAATGCCCGAAGAGCAGAGGGTGCATGGTGGGACGGAGCGCATGATCCGTGACTGGCGGCAGAGCAAAGAGAAATACCTCTCGAGTGAAGACTGGTTGCAGGCACAGCTGATGACTGACGATGAAGCATCACTCCTAGGAGGAGGGTGCCACCTGCCAGAAGACTTGGAGAGTGCTAGTGGTGGGGACATCCAGAATCTGAAGGAGCAGATAGGGGCCAGAGGGATCAGGCGCCGCACACATGCTGACTCCATATCCACCGACAGTGGCTGCGGTGCAGGCACATGGAGACACCGGCTCAGAGAGACAAAAGAGCAGGCTGCTAATGAGTACGAGGACAGAGGCCAGGGTGGGAGCAATAAGACTGGAGGCAAAAGCAGGCAGGATGCGGAGAGTCTACTCTCAGAGGCTAGCTACCATTATAGAGTGTGTATGAAGAATAAGGACACAGTGACACCACTGGAGCGGTGGCGTTTGAAGCAGGACCAGTTTGGCTTGAATGAGAAAGACACTGAAACAAAGCAGACCACCAGTAATGACGGGTCAGTCAGTGGTGCAGGTAATATCCAAGGAACTGTGCTAGAAGATGGTGACCTCACAGCCTACCAGACTGGGAAAATGAAAAAGCAGCAGAGGCTGAGTGCCATGAATAAGGATGAGACCATGGAGCTGAGCAGAGGTCAGAACTCTACATCAGTTAAGAGGAAACAGTACTGTGAGAAGATCAAGGAGTTTTCCCATCCAAATCTGGAAGAAAGCCAGTCCAAGTGTGGCTGTGATAGAGAAATCAACAAGCAGCAAGACAGCAACAAGACCAACAGTAATATGAACAGACAGCTCAGTTCCATGAATACTTCCAGATACCCAGAGTTCTACAGGGTGAAAGACACTAAGCTTCGAGCCTCTAGGTATTCCTCCTTTGATGAGCAGGCAACAGAGTCCTCTGTCCTCTCCATAAGAAGAGAAAACAATATATCACCTAGGGAACAACTGGAAAAAAGCAAAAAATTAGGATCACCCTCCGTGGAGGAGCCATCCTCTTCCAGTCAGCTCCGAGCTAATAGCATGAGAATTGAATCCCGTACAGATGTTTGTTCAGAAGGACTTATCCATTCTGAGCTGCCCCAAGCAGAAGATCTCTTTTCAAATAGACTGGCAGAATCCAAGACCTCCAGAATCCGGAGATCCCACACTGATGACCTTGAAGAGCAGAAGGTAAAGTGGGGGGGGGAGGATCAGGACTGTGCAGTAAAGAGGAAGTTCACACATTATTTACGCAATAAGGATGGCAACACTGAGGTAAAGAGAGGAGGCCAAGTAGAAAAGGAAAAGGAGGAAGATATTCCCTCCTCCATAAGCCGGCATAGGATGAGGTCTAGAGCACAGGCAGGTGAAGATCAAAGTAATGATATTCCTGTCACCACAAGAAGAAGGTAACAAAAGTCTAAATGGTACTTTTATAGAGTCTTACTTTGATTACAGCCTCCACAAAGACAATAATATCTCTTTCACCTTCTGAAACTGTAAAACTATTAAAGTTTGCTAAGTAGGCAATATTATGAGAGATGCTAATTTAACAGGTGTGTGTTTTTGATGTGCATTCCTTAACTTTCAAAATTTAAAGACAAGATTGCAGTTACATAATGATCCATTATTTTCACTCTGTAAATAATATCTGTGCAATAGTGATCTAAAAGTAAAAAAGAAGCGCATTTCCACATCATTATCAAACACAATTCTATTTTTACATAAATGTCCATATAACTGGGTAAAATCATAAGTTCAACAAATCCAAATTCCAGTGCACATTTTATAGGCATAATTTAATAAAAAGGGACCCCTTATCATACTATATATATATATATATATATATATATATATATATATATATATATATATATATATATATATATACATACATACACACACATACATATATGTCATACATAATAGGCAGTAAAATCCAAATCACAACTTCATGTACTAACACCTGTAATTAATACCCTCGAATCAAAATAGGATACAAATAACTGAATACATTTTCAAATAAATCACTCTATCAGTGTATTGTCCCTAATTCCTTGCTTGCTCTGTTTTTTTCCAAACATTGGTCAATAAGTTTAAGTACTCCAAGTAATCTTTCAGGCTGTGATGGTATCTTTGAGGGTCAGATAAGGTGGTCTCCTTGTTTTAAATTAACTAGGAACTCAGGCTGCTGAATGTGCAGTATGTACCACTCAGATAAAGTCAAGTGACAGCACCAATATTTTAACCATTGCAATAATATAAGTAAGTGCAATGGATAATATTATGCCACATTTTTCACATTTGTGGCATGATAAGTTTTTCCTTAAAACTTCCTGATAAACTCTACCGCGTCTGCCAACTGTGACCCCTCCAATTAAAAACTCACTACAGCAAATTTAGTTACATTTACTACAGAACTCTTTGAATATGGGGCAAGTAAATTATGTTGATATTGTTTCCTTTCAGTGACGTCCATTGAAACTGGCAGAGTCGTTTTTTTTTTTTTTAAAAAAATACGTTGGTTGTTTCCTACATGTCTGAATTCGCCCGAGTCCTCGATGCTTAAAAGGCACAAAAAGATAACCCAACTTCGACCAGGAAATCAAGCTTGACAAGCCTCTGCAAGTTCAGTTATCCGTCTCAAGTTCACAAGCAGTCCCCCTTTATGACATCAGTTCTGCCTTAGTTAACGTGTTTTAGAGAGAACACTTCTCCCTGGAATTTTGCATAGTCTAGTTGAATCAGGTTATTTCTAAAACGCGTGGAAAAATACTTCTATCAAGAGAGAAGTTAATTTATCATCACTCTAGATAATCAAACTAGTAACAAATTGATGTCTGGCTAGGAATCCGTATTACAGATTTATCTAACAATGTACCTATTCGGTATAAATCTCATTAACAACAAATGAAGATGTTAAATGAGAGAGATAAAATTCATTTCATTGTGTATTTTCTTTTTTCTGTCAACTTCGTCGCTTTCCCCAGCTGTTCCCAACGGGCAGCTGAAACCTGGTCGCATTTTAATTTGATGAATAGTTAAAATGACAACTTTCATTTAGTGTGTGGTCACTCTAACCAATTGACTAGTGAGTGGATGTGTTGTATTTTTGTAGAGTACAAGAAACGATACTCTCACAACTAATGCAAATTCTTGTGGTGGCGCGGGTGTAGTTTTCCATCTCGGGGCTGGGATTTCGGGTTAAATATTCAAAATGGCGGATGGAGGAGCAGCGAGTCAACATGAGAGTTCGGGACCAGGTAATCATTACTGCATTTTACATATTCATATTCATATTCAAACGCTCTTTCTCTCAACCTGGATCGGGACGAGGGAGAATCAAAACAAAAAAACTTTGCATAATTTATTAGTAATCTGTAGCTTTATAATTTAGACCTAGCAACCAAGCTATTTCTCAGACCGCGAGGAGGAAACTGGGACAGTGCAATGGCAAATTTAAGAAAAAAAACCCACTTCTTTCTTGTGAGATTAGAACCCACTGAGCACGTTACATATTCATATTCCTGCCCAGTAACCAAGATTTAGCATATTTTATTAGTAATCAGCGACATGGTTGAGTAAATTAATTCGAATCTTTACATTTTCTAAAAGGTAATGTTAAATGTGAGTAGCTAGCAAAGGCTAAGCCCAAGCATGCTAACTAGCTATGTGCTTTGTGTTTGATATTGCAACGTGACCATTATGCCTAGCTAGCCGTTACATATTCATTTGCTCACCGGTAGCCTTGCATATTTTGTCGTCGTCCTCGCGTTATAAATATCAAAAATAGCTGAGGGACGGCTTGCTAAGAGTATAATTGTGATAGGGCTGTGTTTTACTCTGGTACGTTTCCCCATCCTTTGTGCTCTTTGCAGCAGGCGTTGGGCTTGTTGGGTTAACATTATTCATTCACGCGTCCCTCCGGAGGGCGCCGAGTTCAGCAACAATACTACGCTAGCTAACATAATACAGCATTAGCTAGGTAGGCTAGCTGTATCTCTGTGGTTAGGTAAATGCAGAATGATTGTTCTCGTACAGAACAATGACTGCTCTGGAACTGTTTGCTAGATCGTGGCACTCCACGCCTTTATGGCTGGCCAACTAACGTTGGTTAATAAGGTAGATAGCTAGCTACTAGCGAGTGATCATACTGGCATACAATTAGCCATACACAAACCATTAGTTTATAGATATTTAGACAAATATCTGCTTCAATACACAGGAAAATGGGTAGCTGTGTACTACAAGAAGTGTCATTGATTTGAGTTAGAGATGGGTGGTGGGTTTTGATATATCGCTAGCTGACAATACTTCGCCACCTTGCTGGATTTATCTACCGTATAATTAAGTTTGTCCGATAACGTTTCATGAAACCAGCAACGTTACCGAGTTTGTGAACTAATCGGCTAGGAAGCTTTTCTTTTTCAAACTGTTAATAAACACTTGACTGAACTCAGTTGATGTGACTATTGTTTCAAACTTACTTGTGATGCTAACTTGCTCTCACGCTGTACTAGCGGTCTCATCAAGCCAGGTTCTCTGTATTTCTATCTTACTAGCGAATTTATGTCATGTTAGGTAATCGAAAAACCAAAACTTGTTTACTTTTATACTAGATACTGATGGCCATCAAGAACTTTACTGACCGGAATTCTACAAATTAGCTGTCTGGCTAGCTCTTCCTTATATTTGTGGCAATGTTACCTGTATGGTTGCGAGCTATTCCAACAGCTTTGTTGGCCTTTTTGAAGTAACGTTAGCCTAAACGTTACCCCACTGTTCAGGGTAACAATGTAGCGAGGAATTTCTGGCTAGCATTTCTTTTCGCTTTAAGTTGTTAAAAGAATATTTTGTTTTCCTGAGACTTGGAACTGACATGGTAGGTAGATGCTAGCTAGCAGATGGTTCATTTTGTCATTATAGTTCCACACCAATATCGGATTTTGTCTCAATTTGTAGTGGACATGCATGATTGGCTAGCGGCATATTTGTGTTGTGTTAATGTTAATGGTGGAAAATGTTTCATTTACACTGCTAGACTCTGGTTGTAACACAGTGGATACACAGCTGTCAGCTATGTTTGTATCGAAGCTAACTTGTACAGTGTGGTTGTATGGGGTGGTGTTTGTTTACAATGCGTCTGAATACATTACAGTGTCTCATTAGAATTTCTAATTTGGGGAGGTTTCTTTTATTTAAAATGGCCGAATTGATCTCCGCCTCTCATGTTTAGTAATTTTTTATCTTAAGCGTTGACTCGCTCGTGTGCGTATGTTTTAATCGAACCATGTGCGTTGACGATTTATATTATTCGCTTTTTACCTTTCATGTCTAAATAAGGCCTAGTACGATGGTCGAGGCCCATGTCTTTCCACGCAAGGCCCAGGCTTCAGTTGAAAAGCAGGCCGCGGTGTTTATTTATTTATTTATGCTATTTTGCCAGATATGCAGTATTAAATAGTACGAGATTGATGCATTTTAATACATTATATTTCGTCAACATTTTCCGGAATAGTTTGACTGGGTAACATTATGTAGTGGGAAATATCCTTGTTGCGATTTGAAAAATGGCGATCAATTTAATATTCTAGGCCTGCTTTTGTTGTAACATTAGGAAAACATAAGTAGCTAGCTAGCTAACGTTCGCTGGCTTATGATAACTAACGACTTGTTTGAAGAATATATTCTTTGTGCAACGTCATCTGATGTCTGTTTACGGGTTTATTTAACATTACACCTTCGAATTAAGAATTATACCAGGTTGTTCTGCTTTCCCAATTTCTGGCTTAAAAATCTGTGGTAATCATCTGTTGCTTAGTTAAATGATTTAACTAGCTAGCTAGTTACAACGTTACAATATTGTCCTAACATACAATAACGAAGGATTGCATTTATACAGCAGACATGTTTTAAAAGTTAACCACGTTTACTGCTTGTCTTGCTGATCAGCTTGTCTATTAAAATGCTGTTAGTTCGATTGCTGAAACAGTTTGTGATGTGCTGTTGGTATATTGTATTATGACCGAGAAATTACATGTTCTCCGACAAGGTATGAGTCCCGTCTGAAAAGTACTTTGCCCCTTTGCTCTAAAGTTTTTGAGTAGGTCTACTTATTCAATAGTGTTGAATGCAGGCTACCGATTGACCCAGTGTGTGGTGTTTTCAGTGGTAGGAGTCGAGCAATTATTCTGAAGAATGCAGCATTGATATAATGGAATTCACTCTCTCAGAGAGTCTCTCAGACCCTGAACTTGTGTCAGGTTTTGAAAAGCTATTCTGTAACTCAGGCAGTTCTCAAGTTCAGTCCTCAGCCCCATTTGTTGATTTTTGTTCCAGATGCACTGGCAAACCCTGATTTATAAAAAGTTATTAATTGTTCTTAACAAGACACATAATGCAAGGGATTATTCACACTCTTATGCCTCATTCTGTCAGGAGGCCCATATTTCACATTCCAGGGCTGGTAAATTCTTAGTCAGATTAAGGTATTCTTCCATTTCTGTACTGCACTATAAGGAAAATAATTTCTTCAAGAGAAGGTACATTTTCATTGATTAAAAAAGATGGGTGGATCAAAAGTTCTATTTAGTGAATGTGTGGACACTTGGTCATTGAAACTAAACCATTAGATAGACAATGAGAAAATAATGAGGAGCGCAAATGATAATGAGCCAAACCTGCACTGCAATAATATCAATTTAAGGAAACAATGATAGTAGATATTATACTCATGTGATGAACACTTAGTTTGTCAAGTAAGAACAACTGATCAAGGCAGAAACAAAAACCAGCTTTTTTTGGGGGCAGTCTGCTAGCAGTCAATTCATTTTCTGCAGCTGGCTTCTCATCCTAAGCACCTAGCTCCCCCGCTGAAGACAAGGCCCATGTACTGTGGATACTGAAAGTTGACAAGGCCACCTTTCCCCTAGACAGGCTGGCTATTGTTGTGTTTCTCTTGTAACCACTTTCTTCTCCTACAAAGTTAAACATTTCCTTCATTGATGTAATAATTAACATCTGATACTATTTCTAATGAAAGGAAGCAGTTATGATGATACATTTTGCCTATTGCAAATTAGTGTTAGGGCTGTGTGCTGTTTCAGACTGCAACGTTCTCATTACACTGATACAAAGAATGCCATTTTTAGCTGCATTTTGGGTTCATTTTGAAATAAGTGTTAGGGTTTTTCCACATCGGCATTCTACAAGTATGGAGAACCCCTGTTTTTGGGAGAAATTTAGAGAGCATTCAATGTAGTATTGAAGGTAAACAGAACAGATGTGCATGGAGGTGTTATTCTTGGCCCCTAACGACTCATTTGTTAAAGATAGTCTCCATGAGCACAGCATAGATATTAAAGCCCAGAGGCAGTGAACCATGGTACCGTAGGGCTGCAGTGTATGCTGATTTTTAGTTGTTATAATGTCCCCAACTGCATATTGAGTTATTTTTTGATAGTTGAGCTCACCTCCCATTTTTTTAAATTCCTTTGATTTAAATTGTTTGCTGATTTTAAAGTGAAAACAAAATAAACCCAGCATGAACTTCCCCAACACCAGTGCTAGGTTTTGGGCCCAGTTCACTGGTTCTGACTGAGAGTCAAGATGCATGACACAACTGACCTTGTCCCAAAGGAGGGTGTAGTTGGTTTAAGTTGGTCGTGTTTCTGCAGAACACTACTGCGTAGCTCCTGCCAATGATTTGCCATTACTCGCCAAATTTCACTTTTAATCACTAGCGATATGGCTCACCTTTGATTGGCATTAGATCTTCTGTTTTATCTGGATTGTGTTGAATAGTCATCAGCTCACAGGCTCTTGCATGCATTTCAGGTATTTGTTTGGATGTAAGTGACACAGATGTCACTTGAAGCATAAGTGAGGATTCCATTAATGATTGTGCTTTTCAGTAATCTTGGTCTGATTGCTCACATTCTGGTATTTGTGCTGATACAGTACGACGTTATCTCAGTGTCTTAAAATTGAGCCTTTGGTTTTGTTGAATTTCCCAAGGCATACCTGGTCTGTGATTTTTTTTTTTTTAAAGTGCCTGAGGTCAACTGCCTCTAATGTTTGAGCATTAATAAGCTAACTAAACTAATACTGTAATGAGCAATATTTCCTGGGCCACATGGTAACGCACCTTATTTATATACAGTGTATGTTCACTGTTCCTTGTGACTCCAGTTCAGTGTGCATGTGGTACAAACAGCAACCATGTTGAGGTACAGCTGACTGAAGATTCATGTGTAAATCCCTGTGAAATAGTATTGTTTCAATCATCTTTTTGAAAATGCACATCTGTAAAGCAATTTCCCCTGACTGATAACACCTTGAATGCCCTTGCATGAGCAAGAAGGCTTCATATATTCATGAGAGTTATGACTCATGACACATAAAATGAAGTTTAAACAACTTTTTAATATTTTTTTTTGCTTTGCTTCTTAAATTTTAACAACCAGAACATCTGTGGTTATGGATGAAAATGCATCAAAAATGTAAGAAACATTGCCGTTTTCTTGTTTATATTTTTGTGTATTAATTTTCAATCAGCCTCAAACAGAGCTAAAAAGAGGGCAGGAGCTTTTATTTTTCACATGGATAAATATACACTGCTTTGCATGAATATTCATGCGTGAAAACAGTGAAATCATGAATCATTAATGATTTAGAAGGCAGGAGGAATGTGAATCTTAAGTTGGAAATACAGTGTAGGATACACTGCCACACAGAAGCCATCTCGAGAGAACAGAGAAGGCTGCAGCACAGTTTTAACAGTGCACTTTGCACAGCCCAGAGAAATTACTCTCTGTTCATGACACAGTCTGTAGAGTACAGATCAACCATATAGTCTGTAACCATACAGCAGATCCTGGCACAACTTTTAAAGCTGGTGACAGGTCTCCACAGCATGCAAAAGTACTGTAAAGAGTTTAAATGGTAGCTCACAGGGGGACATTGGCCTGTTGTGATGGTATTGTACCCATCTGTAATGCCACCTCAATGATCTATAACTGTTATTGATTTGGATACGCAAAATATACACAAGTAGATCTGTGTTTGGGTGCCACAGAACTGGCTGGAGAATCTACTGCCAAGAGGCCTCTTTGGGGGAAAAATAAGCGAGGCTGACTTTTGCATCAGACTCAGTGTCTATTTTAGCAGGGTATCTTGCCATGCAGTTTGTGTCTGTTGTTTCATTTTTCTGAACTACATTGTTTTTAGTGCTTATTTAGCCACGTTAAAGTCTGTACAGTTTAAAATTTATATAAATGGTAGAATGTTTATTATGGTTACAAACATTTTCTGAATTAATGTTTATGCATACTCTTCAATGTTTATGAACACTTGTATTGAAAGTTTCTATCCATAATACTATAGCTTGTTGCAGTCCCTGTAGAAAGAGCCTGTGAGGTTAATGCAATGGTTTTGTGGCACGGAACTGAAAGCCGTGTGTGTTGAAGGTAGTGTAATTGTGTGTGTGCATACACGTCTGTGTGTCTTAGCAGTGCAGGTGTTTGTGGTGCAGGCAGGTGTGTTTGGCAAAGGTACTTCAAAGCCTTTTGGACACTGCAGATAAAAAGGAATTTCAGCCCCAGTGATGCGTCTGCTTGAAGGACATTGTACCATATTACATGAAAACCATGTTTTGCAGAAGATGGGTGGGATTCCTGCTTTATGATAAGTTGTGTGTCTGTATGTTTGTTCCTTTGTCTCAGGAGTTGAGTTTGTGATACCAGTTTACTGGTGATTAAAAGGCATAGGTGGTCAGTTGGAATTTGAGTTAAGCACTGAATTTGAGCACATGGATGAATTTGAATTTAGATATGCATAATTTTCTCAACGTCTGTTCCTAGTGCTTCATAAAGAACGATCATTCTGTCCTTGCTTTCATATCTGCAGCACATTATTCATTCAGGGCAACAATAAAGGGAAGCTAATTAATAGCCAATTTAAAATTCTATTAATTGAAGTATTTGCATAATGTATTGTATAGTAATTAGTTTTTTTGGAACCATAGCAGCAGCAAAATGCAAATTTATTTTCCTCACCTCTGTGTTCATTTTTCCTCCCATCTACAAAGCTCTTATGGTTTGGTCTTTAAAATGTATTTTTGAATAGAACAGTAGTCATAGCAACAGTGATGTTGCAAGAGAGAAACTGCCAGTTTGGAATTTTTTTTGAGGTGTAGGACCTATTTCAGTCTTTATTTCCCTATGCTTTGTAGCTAGTTGTTTAACAATACAAATCCACCCTGAAAAAGTGTGCAGGTGCTATGCTGTACAATACGTTTTCTCTCGGTCCATGGTAACTGTGTTAGTTGCGATTCTGTTTGGCTAAAAACAGCAGTGGCCATGGAATTCAGCTGTCTGCAATGATCACTAAGCCCATGCCCCCACACACACCTTCATCCTCATAGAAAGACAAAAACTTGAAATTAAATCACTGGCTATGACATTGTACATGTCCAGAGGCACTCTAGCTAATGTATGACTTCAAAGATGGACCTATAATCCCAAATTAACTTCTGATTTTAAGAGCCATGGAAAGTTAAAGATATATAAATATGCTAGTTTCTTAGTCCCAATCCTTGCAGATATATACATACATGCAGACATTTAATTGATTAAAAATGTTAATTTTATGTTGATTGTACATTGCTTGTTGCGAAGTAGCTACTGTGCAGTAGTTTATCTTGGATTAAATAAAACAGCCTCTCAAAATTCGGAGAAGCAGTTGGATTGGTTAGATTGTGTTTTGAATTGTCTTCCCCCACTTGCCTTTCTGCCATGCTACCATGCTCAGGATCAGTGGTGTGGCTGTGGAGTTGCCCCGTGTATGTGTATGTGTGTGTGTGTGTGTGTGTATGTGTGTGTGTGTGTGTGTGTGTGTGTGTGTGTGTGTGTGGATCCCACTGCTGGTGATGGGGCCTCCTGCCACTTGCCCTTACGGCTGTACTGGGGTGGAATTCCTTTCCTTTTTGGAAAAAAAAGAGGCTATGCAATTAATATGCTAATGAGATGATAAATATTTATGGGGGATTTAAATTATGCAGAAAGCTTTCAGTGCTCTGCTCGTAATGAATTGCACACAGGACTTCAAAGCACGCTCTGCGGCACTAACGAGGAGGGAGGATTTGCATACGGCTTTAATCAGCTGCATACTGATTAAGCTTCATTATGGGAGCTGCCAGCTGCAATCTTTGTTTCTATTTTATTCCAGGAATAAGGGGAACTTTTTCACACTGGGCTTGTCTTGGCGATCACACCATGCTGTGTGAGGTAGCATTCTGAGAGAAGGTGAGGGACAGAGCTGCTGGAATCTGCTCGCAGAGAATTACAACTTGAAATTTCCATCAGTTTTTATTCGGGGCCCTTTTAAAATTGTGGCCATTTTCTCTGTCCTGGTTGGAAGGTCTGGTGGACTGGAGTTTGGCACTGTTTTTCCTGTCCTGGTGGGAAGGTCCAGAGGAGCAGGATTGGAGCTGGTAATTTGGAGGCCATGCAAGAGGGTGTGACCTCTATTGTGGTTGGTGAACAGGGATTTTAAATTGACCATGTCTAATAAAGGGTTTGACCACACTGTATGGTTATGAATATTTTCAGCTAATACTGGTGTATGTTATGTCTGTTAGACTATCCGTGTTGTAGGTAGCCAGTACCATATGGTTAAACGTTTGATATTTGTCTTATGGTGCCACTGTGTGTGGCTCTCTCATGAATGCCAGCATACCTATCCTTTTTGGGGTAAATGTAGTAGAAAAGCCTCTTAGTCCAAGCTTTTCAAACACTTTCTGCATAGTTTTTTCCATTTTGAAGGTGGTGTTCTGTTGATGCTCCTTTTAAATAACTGAATCTTACAGTGAGTCTTACAGTGAATAGTTTGTTTTACTATCAGTGTTTCGGTAGCATTGAATTTCACTCTGCATGCTCCCGTGGCACTGTGCTGACATTGAATGTAAATGTTTCCATCACACAGTGTTATTCAGTTCAGGTAATTTTGAAATTGGAACGTATTTGTGTAACATTGAAATTTGAATGTAGTTTTGAAAACATTGCACTTCTTAGTACTGCAGGTTTGTGGTGTGGGTTTTTCAGTTATAATGTACTCTCCATTTTCAGTGCTTTTCCAATGCAATACTTTATTCAGTGTGTTCCATAACACTTTGGTTCTCTGTGTCTGTATTACTGTATGCGTGTGCTCCATTTGCTCAGGAGTCCCACATGCCTTTGGAGGGCATATTAATTATAATTTCACCATGCATATCAGTGCATGCATGTTACATTTTCTCAGTCATATTATCCTTTAAAAACTGAATGTACTGTAATAACTGTTGTTATGCCTCATTTAACAGACATAAGGAAGCTTACAGTCAGCGTTACCTCTTTGTTTTGCCAAATGAAAGTCACCTGCTACATAGGAGTGACCCTTATTGTTGATTGTCAGGCTTTTAAAAAATCAAAAGAAAGATTCCTTAAAGCCTTAAAATTGGAAAGAAATGCATTTGCACAACAATATAATTCCAGTACAAAATGACAATGAAAAACAGCATGAAGTACTTTCAAAATGAACCCCATAAATAAATTTTAGCCTATAGAAGTGATCTCAGTTGAAAGGATTTTAATTTGTGTGCGTTCAGGGTGTAAATCATTGTGGCTTTGCGGGTGTAATCCACAGCTTTTCTAGTTCCTTCTTAATTTATGGTTTTCCGTAAGAAAATACTTGGACTGACCGTGGTGACTTTGTAAAATTTGAGTATTGTCATGGAATGTCTTCTTGATGCTCAAAATTGACACTGGGGGGGCTTTAGAGTGTTTGGCTGGTGTTGCCATAGAACAATGTACGGACAGTAAAAAAAAAAAAACAAGTGTGTCACACTAATCAAAATGTTGTCATTTGCATCAGGTTATTTTTTCTGACCTGTAACATTTTTTAATGATAGATTTTAATGTCACCATGTTGTCTCAGTGTGTTTGTTCACATGAGATTTTGAAAGTGACACAACATATTCGCCACTTCAATCTCTTCCTTTTATCCTATAAACTGATTTGGCATGAAAGAAAAGCTAGGTTTGTTACCATGCTGGAAATTGACCATTCTTTTGTGATATCGCCAATGTGAACCAATGAGAGTGCATTCTCAAACAAAACTTGCTGTCAGATGTGGTGTTGTAGACCTTAAACTGTCAACACTGAATTCCCTGTGGTCCAAAAAAGAAGCTGAAAAGTGTGACTCTCCACATGTTTGGCAACATGTTTCAGATTTTCCATCAATTTGGCAGTCTGTTTCTGGTTAGCTACTGGATACTGCACTCTGTTACAGCTAGCTTATCTGTTTTTATGTACATTGTAGCATGATCTACTACTGCACTTCTACTGGGATATTAAAATATGCAGCTGACTTTCCTGGCACCGCAGAGTGCCTGATCAGTGCCATATGCCTGCAGTTGGGCTTTGAAAGAAGCCTCAATCTAACTGAGCCCAGTGGTTCCTGAGGGTTTGAATTCATACTTTTGAAAATATTCAACATGGTATAAAATTCCGTAAGGCAGACCTTCTCATTCCTTGTAGGAATTGTTATTTTGTGAGTACACCTTTTTGAGGATTTTGTGAATGAAATATTTGTTCGTAATTTTAATGTTTACTGTTGGTATGATTCCATCATATTTGTATCGTTTATTAGTCCTTGACAATAATGAGTGTAGTGTTTATAGTGTTTTTTGTGCAGTGTTGTATGTGTAATTCTGGAGCAGTTTGGAATTTATCAGTTAAGAGATGGGATTGTTATTCAGTAGTGATATGAAGCAGGGTGTGGATGACATTAGTGGGTTTTACTGTTACATCCATGTAATTACTCAGTTGGCTGATTCCTGTAGCCTTGTGTTTTTCTGTTTCAGAGTCGAGAATGAGTAATCCGTCAGAAACAAGTAAAGGTGCAATGGAGACTGGGAATGGAAACACAGGTAAATTCACCCCCATGCACCCTCGCTTCCATCACTGAGTCTTTTGTGCTTTGATTTGTTCTGTGTTTGTTTTCTTATAGAGTATTACTTATCCACTCCCATCGTTCTCTCCATCTTTCCCTTCAGGTGCCCAAACAAATGGACTGGACTTTCAAAGGCAAACTGTGCAGACGACAAGCGCAATCACCAGCGCGCACACACAAGCCCTGCTACAACAGGTAAACAGAACACCTGTGCACTTGTGTGACACAAAGCCTGCCCTGATGTTGGTCTCTGCAGGCATGAAGGGTCTTGTCTGTGCCGGAGCAGAGGCGCTGGTTGTTTCGGGGGCGAAGTGTGTTTGGTTTTTCAGCAGCAGTGAGCTGGACAGACTCAGAACCTTATTAGAGTGCTGCAGTGTGTGTTCCAGCGGTGATGCATGGAGCCCATTATAAAACCAGTCCCTTGCTCCCTGCAAAGTGGGTGGAAAAGGAAGGAACAGTGAAAGAAAGAGAACTTGAATGTGGCTGCTTTAGGGCTACTCGGTCTGTTAGGGAAAAACCCCATTTTCAGTCACATGACCCACTTCAGTGATTCAGGTATTTATATGCAATGAAGACCGGAGTGGATAGCGATTTAATTTAAAGTGATTTTACTGCTGTACCGGGAAAATAAAAAAACTGTGTTTTAATTTTTTAGTTACATTATCCACAGCTGTGATATAATATAGCTGTATTGGTAAGCATATATCAGACTGTGCCATGTGATGTACTATGCCTTCTTATATTTAGAATTTTCACTAAATTATGTATTTTCAGTGAAATACATAATTTACATAATCCTAATTACATGAGATAAATTACATACAGTTATAGCCATATTTGTATTTTAGTGTCTTCACTGGATTCTGGTTCATGATTGTTCATTAGAAATCTGGGCATTTTCCATGAAAATGAATTATGTTCCCATTTTCCCCTTCAGTATTAAATAGACTTTGTCATCACTAAGACATTTTCTTACTTGCTTTTAACAATTTTCCTTGCTTTCATGTTACCAAGTTGGAATTGCTGGTCATATCTCAAGTCAATGGTATGGGAACTGCACTAGTGCAAGGAGCACTACACCTGAGCCGTGTAAAAAGGCCGTTTTGCCCAATACAGGCCATAAAGTGTCACATAGCAGAGTGACACTAGTTCACACACTGGTTCAGAGGTGTGTCTCTTATGAACAGCCACTGTGGAACCAACCTAAGGCTGTTGGAAGCCATTGCAGTATTAACTTGAGGAATCCTGGCCAGTTTAAGTCCTCCACACTCCTTGCTGGAAGAAGCTAGTTGTGTCCTGCCAGTCCTGCACACTCCGAGTCATAGTTGTCCAATGACAGTAACCAGGCTTCAGCATGTGATGTCAGTTCTTTATGGCCCAGCCTGTGATCGTAGAAAACCTAGCCATTTGAACGACTGAATTGTGTTATTATGAACGACAATTTGGTACAACTGGCTCTGTTTTAATAAATGGAAGTCAGTCAGAAGCTTTTACCTGCCATAAGCACTCCCAAGTTAAAGTTACCTGCACATTCTAGAGGCGAGTTTTGAGCTGTCACTCAGTGTGGCTTCTGCTGGGAACAAGCAGGAGAGCAATCAGCATGAAATGCTAATTAGCTGTTCTGCAGTTGCCCAGAAACAGGTGGTGAATATGCAAATATATGCAGAATTTATATGCACTGCATAACCAGATTTTAATTAACACTCCAACCTCCCCCCTCCCCTAACACACACACTCACACTTGTGCTCACACACACACCTCAGAACCTTTCAGTCTTCTGTGAAAAATGGGTTAGATTATTTTCAGGTGTTTGATCTGTACCAATGGTCCTTTCTTTGGTTATTTTATTACATCTACAGTCTAGGCATCAGGAGAGAATGGGAGAATGGAAGCCTAAAGATATAATGCATGGTAGCTCCCAAAAAAGGATTCTGCCAAAGCTGCCATAAAATTTTAACGAGGGGTGTGCTGAGGTTACATTTCTATGGAGTGGACCAACTCATTGTGTTCCTGTGTCGCAGAGGTTTTTTTATTTCCTGTTTCTTGGTGTTCTTGCATATCATCTGCGCTCTTGTAATGAACAAGGACCACAGACACATCAGGGTAGGCCTTTTGTTCCAAATAGGTGCATATATGGCTGCTGCTGTTGACACCCAAGTTTGTACTATAATGTGCTATGCTTATTTCACAGTCTGGGCAAAATTCTGGGAAAATCTCTTGCAAAAAAAAAAAAGATTTAACCTTGATGACACTAACCTTGTTAAGTAAAGTTTATATTAAAAAAACTTCTGTTAAACAAGCTCAGGGGATTCAGTTGAGAAATAAGCTGCTTAAATAGGTAGGTTAATTGTTCAATAACATCAAGAACTAGTGTGACTCTCTAAAACCAGATTTGAGAATCCTTGATCTGAGCAGTTTTTGTGAGACTTTCTTACACCTTCATGCCTCTGTGTAGAGTATCAGTTGGGTATAAACTTCCACACCTTACAGAAACGAGAGCTGACGCCCCCCCAACCCCTCCCATCATGAATGGAGAGCATAACTGCTAGGTAGAACATGTTTTAGCCACACTCTAGAACTCTAGAATCAAAAACAGTAGGTGCTTTCAAACTTCCTGACAACCATACCAGGACTATGTGTAAAACATACTGTTCCTGAACCCCTCAGGTATCAGATCCTCAGGTGACACCCCTGCCCCCCACCCCCAATAATGACCACTGATCTTGACCTATGTTCTGGTTGTAGTCTAAGTCAGAGGATTCGGGGGAGCCTCCAGCCTCCAGCCAGCAGGGTGTGCTGACCCAGACACAGCTGATGTTGGCCGGGGGACAGATCGCCGGAGTAAGTGCCACACTGCTCTGTTGTAACTCAGTGTTGGCCCAGTGATGGGTGATGAGTTGAGCAGTGTTCCCGTGTCTTGGCTCTGTCATGCAGTGTCAGCACAGGCATTCTGGTCCCACCCCTCTGTTCCTGCCTGCCCTGTCCCACTGCTCATGTTCTTTACAAGCCCAGGGAGCAGACCCCAAAAGCATAGTTGGGGAGTCCCTCATGCCTTGTACAGTTTATGCTCGGATGGGGCACTTAAAGGCAGGTGTGTTGTGAGTTTTGGGGGATTAAGGAGAATCTGGCTGTTGCTGTACTCACCAGTATGTTGTGAAATCAAGCATGCCAATCACATGACTAGTGTCACCACCCACACATGTCCACCTCACAGTGTACAGTCTATTTGGCAGAGCACAAATGTGGTGCTGGGTCTATGTTTTCTGTTGTGCATGTCAGTTTTGGAAATTGACTAGGTAATATATTATGGTTTGGCTGTCATTAAGGTTTAACCATGATGTTAACTACTTTTTTAAGGACTGCTGTGTCACTGAATAAAATGTTCTGAATTGATTTTTCTCTCTAAACGGTGAGGGAAATTACAGAACTGGTTGAACTGACCTGATCTAGTGCCCTGATATGATTAATAAGAGGTTATTACATGTTTTTCAGTGCTCTGCCTAGTGAGTGTACCAGATTCTTGGTATTTTCTACCCTTGACAACTGATCTCAGATCAGCTTACAAACCTTTTATTACTGTGTAACCAATGAGGGGAGAGGGGTCAAGTTGATTTCAGATCAGTGCAAAGGGGCACTCACTGATATGCTGTCCTCTTGTCATACTGTCTGCTTGACTCATTGACACCCAGCAATGAAGGGTTCTTGCACTTTTTGGTCTGTCCCAAAATGTCTTCCGTGCAGGTGTATCCTCTCTGTTTGGTTTTGTTAATCCTGTGTCTGATGTATCATACAAGACTCAGACTCTTACATTGCTACCCTTTTAGTGAAATAGCTTGTCTTGCCTTCCTACAAATATACAATGTCTGCAGTTAGTTTAGTTAAATCAGTGTGTTTTGGATTGCCATTCCTCCAGTGCATTGATTGATAAACTGCAAACCTGCTTATTTCATAGCACTGGGCTAAAACAACAGCTTGTATGCTTCAGTTCTACCCTGGGCTGTCACTGCAAGGGTTAACTCATTGTGCATCCAGGCTGAGAGAAACTGGTCTGAATGCCAGCCCCAAACAGAGCTAGAGCAGGTCAGAAGGGCATGTGCTGGCACCCTGGCCCCTTACAGAAGATCCCTCTGTACTTCATATCCTCATCGTATGTGTCCAGTGACCTATGTCCTGCTCACCTGGCCACTGTCTTTGCATGTGTCACATTGCTGAGAGTGAAGTTTGACATGTTTGCTAAAGTAAGGTCATTTGAGCTGCTCTCTGGGGCTAACTGCACGACGATGTGACACACATGATACATGATTTTAGAGGGGCAGTGCATAATCACAGAATTATTATTTGTTATTTTATTCTCTTTGTCTCTCTAGTTGCCTTTTCTCTCCACTCTCACCTTCCTTTTCATCACAGAATCCGTAAAATTCATTATTGAACTGAAAATTAAAATGGAAATTAGTTGTGATGGTTAACTAATTTGAATAAAATATTTTGCTTTATTGTTGACATATTCTCTCAACATTCGATACCGCCAAAGTAAAAATAAAGAGAACTTCCTAAATTTTCATTATGCCAAAGTCCATGATTATAGTAACAAAAAAAATTATAAAATAAATAAATGCTACTGCCATGGGCTCAGCTACAGCAGCCCCATAACTTTAAATGTACACAATGTCATCCCCAGTATGCTTTATACTTAATTACTCACCAGTGCAATCTATGGAGTATCTTAGTATATCCCTCTCTGACTTGTAAAACTAATCTCAGCTACAACAGATATTGAAACTCCACAGATTCTATCCAGAGGGAAACAAAATACAGTATAACTCCACAAAATGTTCTGATATTGCATCAGAAATCCAGGATGCACATGAGGATCATCCAGCTCAATTTTTCTAGGAATCTGTGCATAGTACCCAGTGGTCTTAGTACCCAGTGGTCTCAGTACCCAGTGGCTGGATCCTTCATTTTCAGATGTCCAGTTAACTGGCATGGTGTAAAGATTACATTAGAGCTGTCCTCATCTGTTGTACCATAATGCTGAATGCTCTGAATTAAATGCAGTTCATTATCATCCATTAGTCAGTATCCTGCACCCACTCATCATCCCAATTATCCAGCCATGATATTGGTTGCCTGTTCTCTAATAAGTCAGTATAAACTGTATTCAACTTTATATGCAAATGTAAATTAGGTAGGCTAGTTGTGTGAGTATACAATCTGAAATCAGAAGTGTTGCAGCCATTTTAAATGTCAGTTATCTGCAAACACCTCTTCTTTAGTAGCACGTTAAAGTAACATACTGTTTTCGGCCATCGTATCAGTGTTGTTAAATAGTGTTATTGGTTGTATGTGTTGCCATACATTTGTTGAATGTCTCCCTGGCCGAAAGTAGTCACTTTTAACATGAGGGCCAGGAGTAAATGTTCTGTTTCATATCACAAAGTGCATTCTTTATACTTTCGAAGACTGCAATTCCCATGTTCTCAGAGAATAGATTCTATTCAATGCCGCTAATAACATTGTAGAAATAATACAATTTATCATATTAATGTTTTTGCTTGTGCATTTTCCATAATTTGGACATTCCCCTGAAATTTGAAGAAAGCTCATTTTCAAATTCAGGTCCTTGCCTGGATTTTCATGACCATACAAAACCTTACTACTATTACCTTAAAAACCATGCTATATATCCATAGCTACCTCTGTCCCTCTGCTGTAGCTCTCTCTCTCTCTCTCTCTCTCTCTCTCACACTTTTTCTTTCTCTCTCTCTAAAAATAAGTTGTTGATTCTGACTCACTCTCAGTGTGCTTGATTTTCACTCTGCCAGTGATTATGACCATCACCTATCTTCTCCCTGTCTAGCCTGCCCTGACCCCCTGTTGCTGGTTTTTGACTGCGTCTGTAGTTGGTTATGCCCATGTCCATCTCTCTCTCTGTCTATAGTTGACTTTGACTCCCGCTCAGCAGCAGTTGTTGATTCAGCAGGCCCAGGCCCAGCTCCTGGCTGCAGCGATGCAGCACTCTGCTAACCAGCAGAACAACACCACGGGGGCCACCATCTCTGCGTCCGCGGCCACGCCCATCACCCAGATCCCCCTCTCTCAGCCCATCCAGATCACGCCTGTAAGAGTGCAGTCCCAGCCTGCTGCCGCCACTCTGCATTCACAGCCAGTCTGTAACGTTGTCTCATTCCTGTAAGCAGAAGGAATGAGACATTCCTGCATATTGCCCTCAACCGTGAAGTGGTTGTGTGCCTAATGAATATTGTTACTGGATTCCTCAGGTTTATGCATCTCTCTTTGGAGCCAAAAGGTCTTAAATAAGCATATAACCTTGACATACTTGTGCTATAGCTGTATTATGTATGTATATGTCTGCAAGTGGTTTGTTCCTGTACTTTATTGTGCGTTTAATAACGTGCCTCTCTCTCCCTGTGTTTCGGAGGACCTGCAGCAGCTGCAGCAGCAGAACTTGAATCTGCAGCAGTTTGTGCTGGTGCAGCCGGGTCACCCCATCGCCACGCAGCTGCAGCCGGCGCACTTCATCATCTCACAGACTCCGCAGGGGCAGCAGAGTACGTGGCCCACCACCGCCCGCCCATCTGACATTAACCCCCCACTCAGTTCCCTTCACTCCCTGGCTGTCCACTGACGCACATTCTCCTCTGTGTCTCTTACAGGTCTTCTGCAGGCCCAAAACCTGCTAACTCAACTACCTCAAAGCCAAGCCAACCTCCTGCAGACTCAGCCAAGCATCACCCTCACCACACAGGTCAGGCACTGTGACTCTTGTTCACCCTTTCACATTTCCAGTACCCCTATAAGTCACAGGTTAGAGGACATATTCCATTCACTGTTCTGATTCACTCATCAGAAACAGGGATTGGGCATTGAAAAGCACTTTTGTATTTATTCTGTGTAGATAAGGCAGTAAAACCCAGTCTCAATCATAAGACCATGCAATTCCCAGGTTCTCTTTCATCACAGGGTTTGACATCAAGTGTAGGTGTTAGTGATTGATCAGCAGAGGTGTGCTTTGTAACCCACAGCCAGCAACACCGACACGCACGATAGCTGCGACCCCCATCCAGCCACTTCCTCACAGCCAGACGACACCAAAGCGAATGGACACACCCAGTCTGGAGGAGCCAAGTGACTTGGAGGAACTGGAGCAATTCGCCAAGACTTTCAAACAGAGGAGGATCAAACTGGGCTTCACTCAGGTGAGAGCTGGGGGAGGAGGAGAATGGCAGCACCAGAGGGTGATTGAGTTGGGTCAGGGATGGGTCAGCCTGTCAGTTTCCTCTGTTTTGTAGGATTTGCAGCGGCTCTGTTGCAGGAGTTTTGTTCTTCACTGTCTTGTCTTTTGCCTGTTCTTCACAAGGGGGATGTTGGCCTTGCCATGGGCAAACTGTATGGAAACGACTTCAGCCAAACCACCATCTCTCGCTTTGAGGCCCTGAACCTGAGCTTTAAAAATATGTGTAAACTGAAGCCTCTGCTGGAAAAGTGGCTCAATGATGCAGGTTTGTACTTTCTCTTTTTGTACTGTCCAGGAGGTGGGTGTGGTTTGTGTGACAAGAAAAACATTCTGAAGAACTAATGGGAGCCATGGGCCATCTTTTTAATTGTCTCCTCATTGAATGCATTAGGGGCCTTACATATTCTTTTTCATTCACCTTGTCTCACCTTGTCTGTTGAGAAGAGCCAACTTCTGTATTCCCCCCAGCTTACATCATCTTCAAGTTTTTTATTTTATGTTGAGCGTTTGAACAATGACTAGTCCTGTGTAAGTAAGTGGGGTGATTGCTTGTTCTTATACGTAGGTTTTTGTCTGCGTGCGCTCCTGTGCGCGTGTCTACCCAGGTGTTTATCTCTCTCCCTTTGCCTTGTGTCCCCACTGTGTACGCAGAGAATCTGACATCTGACCAGGCCATGAGCAGCCCCAGTGCCCTGGGCTCACCGGCCATGGGGTTGGAGGGGCTCAACCGCCGCCGAAAGAAGAGAACCAGCATCGAGACCAACATCAGAGTGGCCTTAGAGAAGAGCTTTCTGGAGGTGAGCGATATCTCTCATCAGTGGGACACACAGGTTAATGAAGCTGGACATAGGTGTAATGGGAAAGATCACTCTTGTCCCTGCAATAAAGGGATAGACAAGGGCCACTTTGGAGAGATTTTTGAGGGTGGTCTAGGGTCATTTAAACACAGTGATGTGTTTCCCTGCCTTATCTCTTACCCCGTGGAGTCTGATTTGTTTAGTTTTTCAGCTGTTGAAGGTGTAGTCCCAACTGTGATTCATGCTGAAGGCCTCCCAGGCCCCAGACGTCTGACTGCTACTCCTCATACTGAAAGGGAATCTTGTGCCTCTTTGCCCCTTTCAAGCAGAACCAAAAACCTACCTCTGAGGAGATCACCATGATCGCGGACCAGCTGAACATGGAGAAGGAGGTGATCCGCGTGTGGTTCTGCAATCGCCGGCAGAAAGAGAAGAGGATCAACCCGCCCAGCAGTGCCAGCAACACCCCCATCAAAGCAATCTTCTCCCCCACTACACCCATGGTACACACCCATGCACCCCTACATCGCCCGTCAAGGACATTTGTAACCCTCTATCCTTCCACCCTTTGATTTTTAACACTTTTAAAATTCTTCTTTGCACTGTATGTATCCTTGTCACACTTTCAAAAGGCACTAAATGAAAAATTTGATGGAAAATGCCATAATTATTGGAAAATGTGAAATTTATATCAGATTGTTACATTTTGTTAGTCTTGTAGAAATAACTTTCCCTCTCCATTCTGCGCTCTCTCTCTGCCTCTCGTTTCCTCAGGTACCCAGTACGGCGAGCCTTGTGACCAGTAACACACCGACCACATTGACTGTAAACCCTGTTCTGCCTCTCACCAGCACAGCGGTCACTAGCCTTGGCTTCACAGGTATGTGGACATCACCCAGAGTGTTCAGGCCTCTCTGTGGTACTTCACCATCACTCACCCTTTAGCACCTGCCATGCTGAGGGCTTGCAGTTCAGTATCTGCTCTGTCTCTCCCCTGTGCTTTGGCAATTGCAGGGTGTGGAGGGAACTGCAGAAGACATTGTATTAATATTTGACTACTTGAATCATGCAGCTAATTCATGGGATTTAGGATTAAGAGAAAGGATTAAGAAAGATTCCTCTAAACGTTGAAATGTTTAAAATTTAACAAAATAAATAAAGAATTAGGTTAAAAATTCCCCTCAGAATGTAATGGTGACACCTGGATTTTAGTGCCCAGTGTAGCCCACCTTAACCACTCCTGCTCATACATGCTGCTTTTGTGAGTTTGACTGAGTGGTGTTTGTTTGTTTAAGGCACGACCATTGGGGCTGTGACCACAAACACGGCGTCGGTCATCTCCACGACCCCCATGGTGACCCAGGCGGTCACCTCCCCATCCCTCAGCCCGTCCCCCACAGCGCTCCAGACGACGGGGGCGGAGCCTGCTGGGGGGCAGGAGACTGCTGTGGTGACACAGGCGCCCTCCTCGCTGGCCACCTCTCTGGGGGCGGGGCAGGTGATGGTGACGGCCCCGGGACTGTCGGCCGCCCTGCAGGGTGCACAGCTGCCCACCAGCGCCAGCCTGGCAGCCATGGCTGCAGCTGCTGGACTCAGCCCAGGGCTGATGGCCTCCTCACAGTTCACTCCGGGGTGAGACTCTGCGTGGACTACATTCCAGTATGCATGACAGAAATCATTACACATGCACGTATATAGAGCGGTTCATATGAAATACCAAGATGTAGTACAAGTTGTGGAAATGTGCACTTTTACTACACAGTAGGTTGCATTCATTTTAGATGATCTGAGTTTCACTTATTGTCTAGTGTTATTTATTTACATCTTAAAACCTTCTTAGCGACTGCCTACACCTGCATTATATATAAATGGATCAGGTGTCTCATCAAAATATTTTTTTGTGTGTTTATACCCTCATTATTTTTATTTTTCCACTGTGTGCTTTGTTATATTGATTTATTGCGGAAGAACAAATCCCTAAGCTTATTCTTTTCAAACTGCAGTGAAAATGAGTGGTGAATTATGCTGATTGTATGCCTATTCAGCATTCAGAACAGCAGGATGGTACCTATTTCCTGGCATTAATGATCAGTAAAATGTGAGCAAATCTATACTGCCTTTATGTGGGTGGGAAAATGTACAATTGCACATTTTTTAGTTATGCTTATTTTCTCAGGAGAACCTCTTGCAATTTCTGGGACTGGCCAGTGTTATAGCCACCAGTTTATTGAAGAACTTTCTTTTGGCTTGTAATAAAATTATGTTATTGGCAGGGAAACCTGATCCAAGATCAGCTCTCTTACTCTGAGGTTGTTTGGGAATGCAGAGTGGTACAGCAGTGCCCTGTATGACTCTGTGTGTAACGGCCCTTGTGTGTGTCTGTGCAGTGGAGCCCTGCTGAGTCTGGCACCGGGGGGGCTGGGCAGTGCTCTGAGTCCAGCTCTGATGAGCAACAGCACCTTGGCCACCATTCAAGGTGTGTGGAGCGGCAAGTACCCTGTTTATTTTACTATCCTACACTCTTGTCACTGTACTGTACATCTGTGTTGACATTCTGTACCCCAGTAGCTTCAAAATTCAGTCCTAAAAGACTGCAGGTTTATGGTATGTTTCAGCAATTAAGTACTTATTTTAAGAGACTGACTGAGTAGAGAGCCCACCTACATTTGCTCCTAATGCTGAAATTGACGGCATATTGAAAAGGAAACTATAAAAACTTGTACCTATGCACAGACTATGTTTGACTACCCCCATGCATACTTAAATTGCCACACACCTGTATATTGCACCTGAAGCATTGTTCAGCTATCTGTGTTTGGGTTTATGACTCCCTGATTTTCTCACTGAACAAACACCTGCTTTTACAGTGGTGGGTTACAGCTGTCAGTGAACCTCGTGTAACCTTGTGTAGATGACAGCATTTCTACAATGGATATTCACTGCACTGGCATATTTGCTATGCTCAAGGTTCCTCCACTAGCTCCATCTTCAGCTGGGGCTGAAGACCTTCTGCGTGGGATTTATTTTCCAGAATCACCGCACCTCATATCACCTCTGCATGGTTCTCAGACACTTTGATCCTGTGTCCTATGTGCCATTTACCCTCATGTTCATGGCCCATGTCCTTCTCTTCTCCTCTACAGCATTGGCGTCGAGCGGGACTCTTCCAATCACCCCTCTGGACGGCAGCGGGAACCTGCTGTTTGCCAGCACCAACGCAGGCAGCACCCCAAACTTGGTGACTGCTCCCCTCTTTCTGAACCCCCAGAACCTTTCCTTGCTGACCAGCAACCCAGTCAGCCTGGTGTCCGCAGCGGGAGCGGCTGGGGCGGGCGGGGCTCTCAACCTGCAGGTCACAACCTCCACCCATGGTGAGGCCCACCAAAGCGTTGTAACCTCCGCGACTGCCCCAGCCACCACCATCACCACAGCCTCCAAGGCCCAGTGAACTCATGGCCACGCCCATTTGAATCCTTGACCCCTCCCCCATCATTATTTAATCATTTTGCTGCCACCAAAAAGGAAAAAATAACACTGATAAAGAGGATTTATAGCCCTTCTGGTTTTTTTTTGTTCCCCTACCATTTCTTTTTTCTACCACTGCCCTTTTCTTCAGATTGGGCTATGGCTGGAGGTTTTTTGTGAGGTTATGTGTCTTTTTTTTCTTCTTTTTTTGTTTTCTTTGGGGGGTGTGGCAGAGTGCACCAGTCGTCATCACAGGAGACCAGGAGATGTTTCCACTGAAGCTGCTCAGCACGGTGTGCTGAGGCTGGGTTAGCTCACTCTCAACAGTGCAGTGCGCCGTGCAGTTCTGCCACATTGATTCTGACTATCCTAAGAAAATCCCCTTCCCTTTTTTTAATGCATTTCTTTTTTTCTATTTCATTTTTCTTTCCTCTCCAGGACTGCCTCTTGAAACTAACTTAAATTATTCTAACCAAAAAAGTGCGATAAGACTTTTTATCAACTGATTTCTCTTTATTAATGAATTAATATTCACTCTATCACACAATTGTTTTTTATGGCTATTCTGTAGTTTTAGTGTCTGTGATTTTATTTTACTGACAGGTCTGTTGTAGAGGCCATCACACTGTTTATATCAGACTTCTGACTGAAACAGCACAGAGGGTTTCTTCATGTGTGTTCTCTTCTGTTCTTGTCTTAATTGCTGTATTTACAGACATGGACGTGCATTTTTTTGTCTTTGTTTTTAGCAGGTGACCGTTTGTGAACCTTCTCAGAGAGGTATCTAGCTTTAAGTTGGTTTAGCCCAGATAACAATTTATAAAGACGGTTAGAAGGCTTTAATATTTGTGATAACTGACTGAACCTATATTGCTGTAAGGAATCATGCAGCTGGGCTTGCTTTCTAATGTTGTCTGTCTGTCTCTGTGCGAAACACTGATTTTGCAGCCATTTGTATAATTTAATGTCTAGATATGGACTACACAGACTACACTGATCAAAATGACTTTAGTAATATTAAGAGCTTTAGGGGGCAAAAATGAGACTTTGGGGTCAGGAGGATCTTCTAGGTGGTATTTGGGGGGGGGGGGTAAGGGTTGGGTTGGTGGAGGGAGGAGGGGGTTCTCATCGGCAAGGATGCTTATAGCTTTAGCGAATGTGAAGACCTCAGTTTTTGTTGAGTTAGCAGTTGGTGGCTGGGAGTTCTCTGCACATTCTGTAAGTTGGCATTGTTTCTCTTAGGTGGGCCTGCCTCACTGCTGTGTTAGACAGAATGGGGGCCCTGGGCTTTGGGGTGGCTGCAGTGACATGATGTCAAGGCAATCAGAATAGTGTCGTTTCAGGAGTTACCTTTGAATTATATAGTGGTTGACCTTTGGGCTGTTTTGTACCATTTCCGTTTCGTGAAACTTCTCCTGTGCACAGTGTCTGTACCAAAAACTGGATAAGAGAACTGCGGTCTGCTTGCTTTGGAAAAATAATGTTAGGCAACTCATGACTCTGCTGTGCTTTATTTCAAAGTTCTTTTTATTATAGTGTCTTTTTTATATTTGCTTTACGTTCTACAGGCCTATAATCAGATATACCAAAAATCTTTAAGACTATTGCTGTATATTATTACTGTAGCATAGCATAAATAATTTTCAGTTATTAATAGGGGCTTTCCTTTGAACAGAAGATGATAATGCAATATTTTGATGATCCTTTCCAAAGACTGACTACATTTGATTTCCCTTGAGGTGAGGTAAAAATGACCCTCCTTGTTCTGCTCATAAATGTCTGTGTGTGTGTAGGGGTGGGGGAGGGGGGTAAAAAAGTAACCAAATAGATTTGGAGGAGAAATGGGTGTGTTTGGGGGTGGAGGAGTCACACCCCCAGTGATCACACCTTAGGAGGATGTCTGAAAAGCTTTAGTTTATCCGTTGGGATTTAAAGGTTTGAGTTGAGAAAAGAGCAGATTAATTGCAACAACTTTTTCCCTTTTTGTGATCATGAAATTAATATATTTGTCTTCTTATTTTGAAAGATGCTTGGGGTGGGAAGCATTTTGGGGTTAGGGGTGTGATTGGGTGTTGTCTTTGATGTGTGCCTGGCTTTTTTTCTTTTCTTGTTTTGTTTATGCATGCCTTTTTTCCCCCCTTTTGCTTTTTCAAACGACAGATTTTGTTTTCCTAACATGTCTGTGTTTATGGCAGTAGGAACTGTAGTGATGAATTGTAGTGGGGCTGTTTTTTTTCTACCTGTATTCAGCCATCTAATGAAGCTTGAACCAAAGTGTTATTCTCTCTAGCTGCTGTGCCAGTGTGCGTGTGTCTGTGACTGCACCTCAGACTGGCACCATTCCACACGCTACTGACTCTACTTACTTTACATGTGCTATATTTAAAAATTCCTCTTTTACCTTATTTACAGTTATTGCTTTTATTCTTTCCCCTCTTGTTATTTTTTGTATTGTGCTTTCTGCGGGGGCTGTAACTGATACTTGCACCAAGGAAACGTGACTTCTCTCAGGTCTGGAGACCAGGTAGTTGAGCCATCCAGAACTTTCAGACAAGACTTTTTTTTTTTTTTTTTTTTTTTTTTTTTTTTTTTAAGCAGAACCTGACCTGGTGCTCCAAGCCCTGGTTAGTAGTGATACTGAAAGCAGTCAAGCACCATTTTGTCTCAGCAGTAACAATACCAATACAATACCAATGTGTGGTACAAAGTATCAGTCCAACCCTGCAATCTCTCCTCACAGATCGCCTCTGTCCAGTGACAGAGGTTGGATGTACCTGATCGTTTAGTGCTGTTAGCCGCAGAAACACTCAAGAGATCAAATGCCCTCGTCCCACCAGTGTGACCTGGGCAGGCCTCGTACACTCTAGGAATTTTATTTTCAATTTTATCTTTGATTTGTCTTCAGTTTTTGTTTTATCATCATGTTACTTTAATTAAATACCTCAGCGGCACTTCTAAGCAAATAAGGTTCACTTTAAGCAAAACTAAACTACATTGTCTTAGTTCTAGACAGTAGTAGAACCATTGATTATTTGTGTGACTTTGCTGTGCATTTTTAAGGAAAATAAAACAAAAAAACAACAAAAAACATACGCTGTTTTTAGGAAATGATACTGATAAAATGCTACTACTACTACTATTACTACTACTACTACTACAACTACTACTGCTACTACTACAACTAGTACTACTATGTTTTTGGGGTGATATCTGGTTAACAGTAGTGATTTTTTTTTTTTTTTTTGTGATCCTGCTTGCCAAAGCAGAAGCCTTTGTGTCTGCAGCGGGGCAGGTGTCTGTGTGGACTAACTGGGAGCAGGCTGGGGGTGACTGCGCTCAGGGCCCTGTAGCTGGCCCAGTGTGAGTTACTTCCTGCCACACAGGACTTGGAGTGAGCATTATGCTGCTAGTTAGTCCTTATTGTGTTGGTCCAGGAAGTTACTGAAGTATATATCTTGGGAATTAAATCAGAAAATTGGGGAAAGGTGTTTTTTTTCTTCTTCTACTTTTATTTTATATAAATGTATACACATACGTAAATATTATTATTAGTAGTTTTTTTATTTCTGGACAAGTATGTTAGCAGTTAATGAATGTAGTGGTTTGTCATGCTTATTCACTAGAAAACAAAAAAAAATGCAAAACTTTAAACTTCCTTTTTTAACAAGAGCAATGCTAAATAATTTTGTCAAGACCAAAAAAATAATGCCCCAGCCCTCTCCCTGTGTGGGCGAGGCCTGTGGGTGGGTGGCGCTGTTGTCAGGCCCTTCCCCCTCAGCGGGTGAGATGAGGTTGCTCTGGTGCTCCTGTTGGACTCTCTGCTCCAATAGTTACCTGGGGAACAACTCTAAAGCACCTGATCTTAATACTACTTCTTTGCTTGTATTTCTCTTACTGGTATTACTTCTGTGCATGACTTGCTTTTTTTAAAAATAAGTGGTTAACAATCATTTGAATTCTATTAATTTATGCCTTTATTGATTTATATGTCACATGAGGGAGCAAGATCACTGGCTTGTGTAATTTTATCACAGCTCTTCGAAACACGTCTTTTGTATCTTTAACTGATGTTCATGAAATGTAGTTCTAAATGTGCATACATACATGCACGCACTCACATATGTTTGATTTGGTACATATCAAGTGACAAAATGGCAGGTGTTTAAAAGTTGTGAATTTCAGCGTGTGTACATGTGTGTATGTGGGGGACTGTGACCGCCAGTGTATGTTTTTGTGGGAGAAGTGAAGGTAAAACTTTTACATATAACTCCAGTGCGTATGTGAAGGGTGGTTCCTGGTAATTGCTGACCGATTGCCAGAGAAAGCTGTTGTAATGGAATAAAGGAATTGCGTAAGGAGAGCACTTACAAGGAAACATTTTGTAGAGAAGAAGAAAAGAAGCTTTTCCTTCAGAAAAAAACACAGAGGAGGGAAAGGAGATGTCTGAAAATGAGTGTGAGGACTCAGTGGGAGCTCTGCCCTTGTCACTGTGATATGCAGTCGTAATGAAAACACAGGCTCCTATGGGAGGGACTTTGTTCTGCATTAATGGCGTAATGGTCACTCTGCCAGGTTAGGCTGACCTGAGCGTGAGTGTGTAAGCGGGGACGTGTCCTTTCACTCCTCTGTGTTTCCATGACTGTGTAGTGGGTTTGGTGCTGCAGGCTCGGGCACAGGCCGGCACCGAACTGCAGTTCAGCCGCCAGCCTCTGCCGTAGGAGAGCCAGAGGATGGGGAGGGTGGGGGTGGGTTTAAAGAGCTGTTGTATACCTCATTTCTGACTCGAGACTGAGTAAAACTTGCTTTAATCCTTCTAAAAGAAAAACAAAGATCCCGTCGGAGTAGCCCACTAGCGTCTGTTTTGTGTATACCTGTGAGTGTGTGGGGGCTCCAGGAGACAGCCTCAACATACACACTCACGAATGTCTGCTTTTAAAGGGAATGTTGCCATTCAGAATTTTTCTCCCTCCTCAGACCATGTAAAAAGCAAGAATATTTGTTCCCCCCCATGTCCTTGTTTTGACATTATTTTTGAGAAAAGACTCTACTGAGTATCTGACCCTTGATTTGTCCTCTGCATATTAAGAAACCATTTTAGGCACAGAGAGCGCAGAAAGACTAACCCCCATCCCATTTTATTATGATTTTGGACAATCTTTTTGTGAGTGGCATCCCTGCTGATTCTGAATGTAGATTAGAGCGGTGCAAGTGCTGTCTCCCTGGGTCTCACACACCCTCAGGGAAAACCAAAGACTTGTCAATGATTGTATCTCTAAGTTCCGTCTCCAGTTCTGCCTCACCCTCCGCTGTAAATCGAGAGAATACACTAGTAGCCGAGCAGGCTCACACCAAGGGGCTGTATTGCCAACTGTCCAATGGCATAGCGCACCCTCTGGCTGTCTGCGCATGTATGTGTATAGGCTGCTGTACTCTCAGGCGCTCTCCCCTGTCTGCAGGGAAAGCAGGTGCAGTGTGCATCAGTGTGAAGGTGGACGTGGAGCACCGATGCACCTGTGCTTCTGGCTCACCTGTGTGGAGGGTGTGTGGGTGTGGCCGCATGGGGACGGGAGGGACGCAGCGGGCTGCTCTGTCAGGCGATTTCTATTAACCCTTTGTGGGCTGGGTGATGTTTATTAATACACACTGAGGGAAGCCTGGGCGCATTGCCATCGCTCAGGATTCACTGTTTCTGTCTGTTGTCACTATGATCTCTTCCTCTGTCTCTTTCTCTGTCTCTCACTCTTATGGGTTTCGTTTGTTTTGTTTTTTTGTTTTTTTTTTTTTGTTCCGTTTCATGCGACACTGTTAAACTGTGCGACTATGCATCGTATTCCTCAACCCTGTGTGGACTGAGTCTGTATGTCCTAGCATGTTGGTAAATGAATTTGACACTTTCTGTTTTTTCCTTTTTTCATTTTTGTTTTTTTTTTTTTTTTTTTTTTTTTTTTTTTAGTCTAAGTGGGGGTTGTAGGATCTTACAAGCTCTATTCCAAAGCAAAAATCCAAATATGAAACGTTCGCCTGACGCAGATACCAAAGATTACTCTCTAACCCGACAACCCGTGTATTAAGAGACAGAACCCAGCACTTGCATTAGTCCTAACCTCAGTAATTCCAAAGCGTAGATGTATATTTTGATATTTTTCTGGGATAATTAAGGAAAAAAGGTTTTGTGTCGTTTTAAACTACTTGTTTGTTTGGTGTATTGCTCTTTTTGTCATGGCATGGAGTTAAATACAAAACTGTCTTACTCTTGGTAGGTGAAAAATAGTATTTTTGTATGTTTTGGGTGTGTCAATGTATGTGATATCCGTTTCACTGCCCAGTTATCATGGTTTTAAAAACTGGTAAAAGAAAAAATGTAAAAAAAGAATAAAACCTGTACATATTACTTTATCGTAGGTTTCAAAGGATGCGCATCTGTAAAGGTTCATTTCACCCACTGCAGTTTTGGCGAATGGAATGTGTCCCCTTCCTACTTTTATTAACTACTCAGCATCTGCACCAGTTTGGTTTTTTTATTTTTCCTTTTCTTCCTCTTCAAATCTCAGCTCTGTAGTTCTCAATGTTGTCATGGTGACACTGTAAGTGGCGGGTGTTTAGGCTACACTAGCTGTGAGGGGTACCCACTCATGCTATTGACCCATGTGTGGGTACCCCTCTCAAATTGTTGGCTCTCTTGGTTGCTATGGGGACACATGTCCGTGATCTCTGCCTAAAGCGGCTACAACAAGGTGGCTTAGTTCTAACAGATTTTGTAGACATTTATGTGAATCAGTATATATGGTAGCTTTGTGTAGATGCATTCATCTGCTGTATTTTTTGGTTTCTATTTTATTTTGTTTTTTTATATATATATATAAAGAATCTTACTGTAACTGTACAGTACTTTTTGTTGTAAACATCATTAAACCGTTTTCCAAGTGTTTTAACATTGTAATGAATTTCATTTCCTTTTGCTGGTTCCTAAACTTTTCTTGAGAATTTTTTCTCACAACATTAGATAACTACAAGAACAAGCTATTTGGCCCATATTGTCACACACTTCTCACACACACAACTGTCAGCTGATGGTGTGTATGCATTCTAGTGAGTGTGTATGTGTGACTTTTGTTATTTTACTGATAGTAATTGCCATATTAAGGCAATATTTATCATTAACCCTAATCCTTACCTCGGCTGGTCAAAAACATAATGCATCCATCATTGTGCAATTCCCTCTGGATCCGGTGTTTAAACATTATAGGTTCCTCCAGAAATTATAATGATCAGTACATGCGATGAGGAAGAAATAAATGGCACTTTACTTTCAGACTTTGACCAGCACTGCAGAGGGGGCAGGGCTATGGGGAAAGTGCAATTGTTTGTATTTATTTGAGTCCACAGAAGCTGAAATGCAGTGTTGCATTGAAATCAGGCAAAGTAGCATTTACATTTTATTTTGTAATCACAATACAAAAGTACAACTTGAAAATAAGCCTTAGGGAACCAGGGTTTTGTATTATTTTCCAAAAGGAGGTTACCGTAATTATCTATAACCTGACTTAAATAATAGGTTAACTTACAGACATAAGTATGTATGTGTAAGTACATTTTTTAGACTGATAACTGTATGGGCTCCAGGATTTTAAATTATTTTTTAAAAATTATTTGCCTATTTATAGCTTCTCGAACCTGTATAGAGTATATCCAATGTTTGAATGCCATTGATGATAGATGAATGAAACCCAGGCTTATGTGTTACTACCAGTGTTAAAAGGTAGAATAAACCCTGAATCCTACTGTGATTACAGAAAATAATTTTATATGAATCATCACTTATAAATTCAGTTATTCAAAATGCAACATGGCAGAGATATTTGTGCACATTTTCAAGCAAAGTAGATTATATTAAAATATTTTATAAATTGCTGTATTTGAAATCAAGAACAACTAGATAGAGATAAAATTTCTCTACTGCATTTGAGAAAAAAACTCAAGATTTTAGTAAATGTTTTCATGTTTTTGTATAATACAATTATAACTTTCATATGAATGATATATAATATTAATTTAGATTATGATCTATCCATTTAGTTCAGTAGAACTTTTATTTTGAAATAAGTCCCCTTGCTGATATCTGCAGGATTCTCTCCATGAGGGGAAAGTCAACAGCTGTGCAAACAAAGGAAGTGGAGTGAGAATGGAGAGCTTCCTTGTTCTGTAACTTTTAAATGAAGATTCCAGGATCATTTATGATGATGTCCTGTGTAAATTGCTGCAAATGAAACATTCTGGAGCATTTTCTTTAAAAGAAAAAAGTAGCATGAGGCAATGCTAAATCGCTAATATGTCAATGGGACCCATGGGGCTAAAATGATGTCCCGCTAGACCCAGAGATTCTGAAATAAGGGACAAATTGGACAAGAATTTCTTCAGGCCAAATTAATCTTGACTCTTAAATAATTTCAATGCAAACTTTAGAACACACATCTAAAATTGTCCACAACATTTGACATAGCAATTGTCCAGCCATTGGTGATTAGATTTAAGTGTCAACTGTAACAGGAGCTAAACGGCCTAATGAAATAACAAATAAATGCTTCACCCTGACATAGAGGACTAAAATATATAATCACAAGTTTTCTTTGCTGTTTTAGCATTTAACATCTGTGACCTGAAAAACAGAACAGAAACGAAAAAAGTACATTGAAATTTCAGTACTGGAAGGGGACTGTAAATTATGAGAAGTTAATCTGACATTATGTGTTGATACGACCATACATTTTTTTGATGCAGTGGTCCATGAATAGGGTTCATTGTGCTTACATTACAAAAATTGACCTCCAGCCCTCATATCTCTGCTGGGAATAAAAAAAATAACAATGTGGTTCAACACAGAGCAGAACAGCAAGCTGTTGACTGCCGTGAGGGCAGGGAACAGGCTTTGTGCAGGAGAGAGAGTGGGAACACAAAGGACGTAGGTCTGGACGGTTCTTAGCGAGGTGGAAGTGGCTGCATGTGCAGGGACTCGTAGGTGTCCTTGGTGCCTTTGTTCAGATCCTGGGAGGTGGAACAGAACATTGTAAAAAAATCATTGTACTGCACACACTGCCTGATATCCTGCAGTCACCGCTGAAGATCTATACCGGCCTTTGAATATCCTATCAAATACTAACATGTATTCTCAAGGACACCGCATTGTTTTACCTATAAATTTTAAAGTGAGCAACTAAATAAAGGGCAAGCCAATTAATTATCATACATGCTAGACTTTGCACACTTGGTTCTGCTGTTTATTAGATGCATGTTGCTTAAGCATTTTAAACTGATTCCTAATGAGTAGAATCAAACTAAATAGTAGAAGGTCAAAGGTATTCAAATATGTGCTCAAGTGTGTTCCAAAAGATGACAGAAGCTTGCTCGTCTCACCTGGTACACCTGTTCAGGTTTGTTTCTGCGGCGCTGTAGAGAAGATAAGGCATTTCAGTCAAGAAAGGTGATCTGTCTAATCTCAGTTACATTTTTAACAATATCAATTAGCATATAATTCACAAGGCTACCCTCACACATCTGTCCACCTCACACATCTGTACACCTGCCATCTATCCTTGTTACTTCTATGACCTATCCCTGTTTATGCTTGATTGGTCTTTCCACACACTCCTGTCCCTTTTTCCCACTTATATGATCTCCTCTTACCTGTCTCACTTCGCTCTCAAGTCTCTTATATCTTATATCAAGTACAGAGCACATTTGTCGGGTGAAAGTAATTATTACCTCCTTCTTTACTCCAATCTCTTTGTAATTGTCCTCCGTTTGTTTGTTAAGTCTCTGTGGATTTAATAACAAAGACAAACTGTTACATCCCTTTTTATTCAGTCATCCTGCAGTAGTACATTTAGCCACAGGAGGGCGCCCTAACTCTTAGTGTTTGTGCACAGTGAACGTGGGGGTTGGTAGGGAACCAAAAAGTAACAAGAGGAAGTCCTCAGATATCATTGCATCTGTAGTGTTCAGTCATGTGGACTTAACAATTAAAACAATCATGGAGTGAACTAAGTGACATATTCTCTCTCTGCTTGGTATAATTGTATGCCCTTACCGTGTATGTTTCATTGGCATCCTGTCTGCGGTTCTGGGGGGAAAACCAGAGACATCACATGAACAGATGTCTCTCTCACTATCACTCACTCACCATCACTCATTCACTCATACATGCCTACATGCAAATATTCAGCCACTGTCTAAAAAAATATTTCCTCTGGATTGGATTTTTCCCACTTATCCAACCTAAACAGCTAAACTGTTTAGCCTCATGCAGAAACCCTCTGCTGCCAACTCAGGAGGAGGTGGCCATGATACATGGCTCCTCTGGTTCCCCCTCACTTCTTTCCTCACTGCAGAGGCACTACCAGGTACATACTGACTATGTCACCAAAAGATACTTAGGTTTGCATTCAAACGTGTTTGGCTGACCTGGCCTGTAGAGAGCGATGAGACTAATAAACCTACCTGGTTTAACTCCTATATTTCCCCAAGTGGCTGGACAAAAGTGTTACCTTGCCTCTGTGGCCCCCTGGCCATAGCTGGTTATACCATGGGTGCAATTGAATGAATACATTTGTATTTTATCATAGTTATCTGTTTTAAAATGGCCGTATTCTATCTTGTGTACCCCCCAAATTCTCTTACCCCCCGTGCGGCTGTGGCTCCACCCTCTCCTTCACCATGAGGCATCAGGTCATCGTACAGGTCAGCAGGTTGTTTCAGGTCCTGGGAGAACACACAATCATGCAGAGCTAAAGGCATGGTCCAGTGCTAGCACATCCATAGATAAAATCAGACACTACTGACCAGCGGAAGAGCGTTAGCTAAAACCATGGAGGAAAAAAATTTGTGTTTTTTGAATTACCTCACTGATTTTACAGATCTGGTATATGAATTTAATACCCACGGTGAAAAGCAAAATATGATGTAATTACAACTCTGAGCTTGACAAATTCTATTAGATTTGGGAAGTTAAATAGAGTTAATGAATTTATTTTCCTTTGGACAAGATATTTATTTATTAACTTTAACCACAAAAGCTGTAGTAAGAAATTGGGTGTTGAATTATATAATAGCTTTAATTCCTAATTGGCTGAGACCACAAGTGGCATAACACACTATGCACGAAGGGTGCTGTGGAGCAGCATTATAGCATCACCTGGAGGGGGAATTTAGGGGAAATGTCAGTAATGGTAGAGACCTGGCTGATTGGCTGCAGGAGCTCTGTGGAGCACTTACCATATAGATCCCTTCCTCTTTAGTGACTGGCTTGGACTTGAAGAACTGTAATGTGAGGGAGTCAGAGAGAGAGAGAATATTTTAATAACAGTGAAGGTAATGGAACAAGAGAACAGATAAAATGTTCATAACTGAAATTGCTTGGTGTAACGACACCAGCGCAGTGGGTGGCAGACTCACCCTCTCTCTGAAGAACAGTGCTGTAACGATCAGGCCGTACAGCAACAGAACTCCATCCAGGATGTAGCAGAGCATGGGTTCATTCAGTCCTCCTGCAGCCTCTGCAGCAGCAGAACAGAAAGGACAGCCATTCACCCAGTTAGACAGGAGATAGAAACAGATGGAGGAGGAAGACCAAAGCCCCCATTCTTCCCTCATCATTTCACTTGTCTGTAGTAGCTATTGATGTGTGGTGAGGAGATCAGTCTACGATTCTGCCATACTGCCTGCACACTCTGCTTATCAGTTGATGGAAGAAAGGATGCAACAAAGTGAAGTTTTAGAATGCAGCCCAGGAAAGCATCGATCAGTCATGGCAAAACAGGGGAACAGTGTCCGATGTCCCAAGAAGCTGAGATAGTATGAATGCAGATCTTTAACTGACATATCCCCATTGGCTAATGTTTGCAATATTCACATTGCATTCCTCTAACCTATAATATCTAGCAGTCACAAGAATATTTTTTGAATACAGTAACAGTACAGAACCAATGCAATAATATTTAAATTACATACAATATCATTTTTATGAAGCACAACAGTGTTTTATGAGGTAATCTATGAATTACATGCAAACTGTGGAGGTATGAGCAAGCTTTTATGCTTCTGTTTCTTCTTGATCAAGATTGAATGAAATAAAGTTTTGATGGAACAAAAGTTATTATGTAACAATTCACAAATATGCTTAAAATTCTTGGCAGGCTCTCAGCCCTGTTGCTCAATAAAGCTCACACATATGATTAAGCAATATAATTACACCCATTTGATGGAAGATTTGATAGATGACTATCACCACTTACAGAGCTAACACTGGCAAAAAGTTAAACTTATCGCTGTATTAGAGATAGAGAATGGCCTTTTTCCATTTACAAATTCCTTTTACACACCTATACGCAACAGCAGAGAGTGCCCAACTGATTCGGTCAAATCAAAATCACAAAGAGCCTTATTCCTGTCCTAACAGAGTGACAGTAAACAGGAACTCAGTTATAGTTCACTGCTTTACATTGTCAGAACAGATACCCACACATAGAACACACACAGCTTGTGAGTGATGAGTGGTTTGTGTTGCCTCTCGTGGTCTTTGAGACTCAAGCAGCATCTAGTTCAGTGGTTTTCCTCTGCTGTTGATTTTTCCGAGTTTGCGTCAGACCTGGGTATAACTGCCTGATGGGGGAGCATGAGGGGGCGGGTAGGTGGGGGAAGGGTGTGGGCAGTGCTGATTAGTCGAGCTCAAAGCCCCAGTTTCTCCGTTGCAGGCCTCCCTCCCTCCCTGCTGTTTGAGGTGCACAGTGGGTCCTCCATCTTGGCTCTGAGACACCCCTGGGGGTGCCATATGAACCCCACCCTTAGGAGCCGCTGACTCGTGTATGGTTCTCGGCAGGCATTATCAACATCAGACTGTCTCTGATCATACTGCCACAGGCTAAAGGACAGGGGCTGCTCATGGGTAAACTGCAAGAAAATGCAGCCCCTTGTGCTATAGGAGAAATCACAGTTTACAAGAAAAATAAAATACAAAGGAAGCATATGCTATCCCAGCATACATTGGGTGAAAGGCTAGGAAACACCCAGGGCAGGTTGCCAGTCCATCACAGGGCCAGACAGACAAACACTCACTCCCACACAGACCCTTGCACCCATAGACAGTTTGGCAAGTCCAATGCGACTGACTGGCTTGTCTTTGAACTGTTGGAGGAGACCGGAGAACCTTGAGAAAACGGGGAGAGAATGCAAGCTCCACACGGAAGGGGCCTGGCCATGGTGGGAAAAGAACCTGGGTCCCTCCTGTTGTGAGGCCGCACTGCTGAAAATTATTTCTATATTTACATTTAATCTCACATTCCTGGATGGTCTACATTTAAAAATGCGATAATGGTTGCCATGTTTATTTTATTTCACTACAAAACAATTGCCACATTAACACACTTACATTTTTTTTATTCTAATTTTGAACAAACAAGACCTATATATAGATCAAACAATCATTCAGATGACATTGCAAGGCAAAATATTTCAGGGTTGCATTATAATATAGAGTTTTATGTATGTTAGCAACAGTTACTTAAGTAAAATCTAGCGAATTATATTCTGTCTGCCATAATTGTAACTGTTGGCAGGACTGTCAGCAGTAAGGAAGCTGCAGTTTTTGAAAGTGGGACAGTGTAGTGGTGGCTTTTTTAGGTACCGCTAACAAATGATATGGCGGCCATAATAACCACTTGCTGTGCAGCCAGATTGTTTTAGTGATGTTGACTGCTCACAATGCTTGTGAAAGCATATCACTATCATTACTATGTCTGTGCTAAGAATGGCCTTCGGTTCAGATGCTCTCAGTTGGACTGTACCACCTGTTGGTTCCATGGTTAATAGAAGTGTAGTACTGGTTGAACATAAACATGTTTCAACTACTGGCAGAAAAGAAATGACAGAGTGGCATCTTCCTACCTAGCACTGCAAACAAACTAGCATCTTTACTAAACCGACAACAACAACAGATGATCTTGAAATTGACATGCTGTGTCAGATGATATTAGAGAAATAACTTTTGGTGATTGATGTTTAATTTTATGGTAAAGAAGCTGAATGAGCTTGTTGACGGTAGCTGGCTAGCTAAATACATACCCTCAACTACCAGCACAAATATAATGTTCTCTGAAAACTGGCCTTGACTCCACACATTCATGAGAAGCTGTGATTTCACCCTTGTGGATCATCAGGCCAACTAGTCTTGCACAAATCAGTGATAAAATGCTAAACATGCTTATCATCACTTCCTCAGTTGTGGCTGGAAAAGCTTCTTTGTATGATTGTCACATGTCAGACCCAGTGGTATTTTTGACTGCTGTTTTCAATAGAGAATCAGATTTGGTTTCAGATTATGTAATGGCCTCAAAGTTACAAAATAACACCCTTTTGTCATGTTTAATTTAAGTACATTAGTATGTTGGTGTATGCTTAAAATACAGTTGTGAGCTTTATTGGTGTAGAAATTATTGGTGCGTGCAAAGAGTCTGGAGACTATTCGATGAAATTGTAACAGGAAGTCATCAGCTACACCCTGACAGGGTCTCACAGAGCCCTTCGCCTTTTATGTGCTCTTTATCTGATGAACACTTCAGCTTATTTCCTAAGAGATATTTTAAGCGATGCATGAAACTTTGAGGGTGACATTAATCGAGAAGTCTTGCAGATAATGTTGATTTTAGAAGATCATACTCATTTCTCCAACGTGATCATATCCATTTATTTCTCACATTTGAAAACTGAGACCTTGTTTTCATTTGCTTTACCAGAGAATCCTATGAATGTTAATGCTATTTCTCAAGAGGGACTAGGACAACGAAGGTGGTGCCCATGCAATTTACCGCCTTCACATAATTTGAAAGTGAACCAATAATCAAACAACACTACACTCTGAATAGCAGGTATGTGTATTGCGCACACATTTAAACATCACCTATACATTGAAATCACTAACCACACAGAGATGTTCTCCAAGTCCTATGATCAGGTTTCAAGTGTATAAATGAAGTGATGGAAAGGTGCTGTGGGTAAACGCTTTCTGAACTGATTTACTTTACTCCTGAGAGGTGAAAATTTCTCCTTGGCTAGCCTGGCTGTGTCTCCGACTGTAAGAGTGAGAAGAGGAAAGTAAACACTCCCTCCATCCTTGTCAGATCTGGGGAACACCATAGCAGTGATGTGCTGAGGAAAGACCTTGTGACACTCAGACCGAAGAACTGCGCTGAACCACATTCCGATCATGCACACTTTCCACTCTGGAGCCCACAAACACAGTCATCTACAGTCACTGCGCAACACAACCTTTCTTGCAGCTCCAGCAGAGAGAGAGAGAGACTGAGACAGAGACTTAGGCATCTTGCCCTCTTCTTATAATTTTCTTAAATGCATATAGTTATTGTATCACATCTAATCACATTTTGAATTTTCTTTTTCTGAGACTGTTTGAAGAACTATTCGAATATGTAGTTTTAATGAATTGTATGAATTGTAAAATGACCAAAACGTAAGAGCCATTTTATCTTTACTAACTGGTAGAATCATGTAAAGTATTATCATGTGATAGCAGATAATGTTAAATTAAAGAGATGTCCTGGTTAGTATTTATTTGGCTGCGAAGCTCTGGAGCTTTGGAAGCAGTGTTAGGAAGATCAGAATCAAAAGAACAGAATTTTAGAAGTGTTTTGAGATATTGTGTTATTACTGACAGAAAATAATGTTGATTGGGCAAAGTACAGTGCTACTTTAAATGCCAAGTGAGTGAGAGTCCTGCCACTGTGCAAGGCTAGAGAGCAACCACAGGAAGCGGGTGACATACTTACACCTGCTAACACAGCCTATCTTTAGAGGTTGTCATGGGGGCCAGAAAAATGAACACTTTGGTGTTTTGGTCAATATCAGGCACCTTCTTCAGAGGGTGGGTACTTCCTTTGGCCTCAGTTTTTTCATAGCTACAACAAAAGGATCATGATGCAGCCAATCCTTAATTCTGCATATTCCTCTCATGCATAATTGAATACTTTCTTCAATGGCATAATATACTCATAAAATTCAATAAATAGAATATTGCTTTGGTTAGGTTAGGTTTATGGTTATCATTGAATTTTAAAGTTCAGACTACAATTATTTAAAAAAAAAATGGGACAAGTTCAGAATTAACCTAGTCAACCAAATGCACCAAACGCAGATTTTGATTTTGTCCAAGCGATTTGGAGGGGATAGTGTGTGTTTTGCTGTGGCAATGTGTTGGGTTGCCAGGATGTAGTGAAACATGTCATGATATGGTGTAGCGTGCAGATTGTGTTTAAAAAGCAACTTCAGTATTCCCAAACAGAAAAGACTACTTTATCTGTTCATGATGAATTTTCATCGAGCACCAAAGGATGACCTTAAATTACAGTAGAAACCTGGGAAAATGGAAGAGTTGGTGGGTGTGCAAATCTTTATGGAACCAAGAAACAGCGTACGCCATAAAACCTTCTTAAACTCATTATTGCAGCTGATCCAAAATGAAAGCATTAAAATACAATCGGTCACTTTCCATTGATGTAAAAGGTATCAAGAGTACCAATAGTGTTTGATACAAAGAGGGGAAGACTGAAATCATATGTCTTGTGTAACATGCCAAAAAGTCATCTGCAAAGTCACTTTTGAAGCTAAACCATTTTAAATTGCAAATGACCATCAAATCTTGGAGGCTCTAGGAGGAACAGTAAGTTCCTGGTGCCAAAATGAAGTTTTCATGGATAAAATACAGCTGACCCTCCCACATTGTGGGGTTTAGGGGCTCAGCCCCCCATGATGTGGAAAAACATTGTATATATTAATGGTTATTAAACAATAAAATACATTAATATTATACATATATTTAATGCATTTATGGCTTAGAAAACTTTTTAACGTTTTCTTTAATTTTTCGTCTGCTGCGCACATCATCTGCGTGCTACGCAATTTCCCGCACAAGGCCGCAAAGCTCCCAAAAATTCCCGTTTAATTGTTTGTTGGCGACCCGCAAAAAATCAAAGCCGCAATGTGGAAAGCTGTAATGTGTGAGGGTCAACTGTATTTGTTGTATTCTAGCTTTCTCAAGCTTAGTTATGGTCAGAATAGTATTATGGGAACTCAGAGGTGGTGGGTTCAATTCCCAGGTAGGGCACTGATGTACTCTTGAGTAAGGCATGTAACTCAAATTGCCCAAATAATTATCCAGCTGTGTAAATGAATAGTGTGTAGAAATGGAAACAGCGTAAGTCGCTCTGGATAAGTGTCTGCTAAAGGCCTAAAATGTAATGCCAATATAAATGATCACATTCCCACAGAAAATACACACTGAGCAGAGTTTGCTCATTGTGGGCATTACAAACCCAAGTTACTGGTATGCTAGACAAACTCACTGTATATAAGCCATCAAAGACAAAATTTTCAAAGAGAGTGATTAAATACCCACACACTCTGGAAATATATACAAATGCCCTCTTGCATGTAAGTCAAAGAGTGATATTAATGTCAAGACAGCATATTTATTTCCAGGAAATACGGAAATACACAGCTTAATGAAACAAAATGTTCAAAATCAAGTAAAAATTAGAACCCGGGCAAAGGTTTTTGCTTTGCAGGCCTGTAAATGATAAAGTAACGACTGTGATACATGGCTTTTGCTTCCCAACCCTCGATGAGACTGTATATTTGGTTTTAATGAATTATTTTAAATTATTATCTCTGAACACACAAGGATTTGATAATACTTAAATGTACCTTAGTCTTTTTGTTATAAATTGTGTTAACAAGAGCAACTACATAAAAATATGAACAGACATACAGCAAAGGGATATCGTATTGCTTTGGGAAACAATGCAAAGTGCCAGAATTCCTTACAAATTAGGAATGAATGTAGAGATTTTGGTGTGTGAAATTATTTTTAAATGATAATGCACAGTGATTTTGAAATGCAAAACCATAATTTAAAACTAAATAAATTTAGTTTTCAACAAAAAGAACAGCTACAAAAAATATGGCAGATGACAGGATACACAATACTGCTGTCAAAGCATGTGACCCCGCAGACTTCATTTCATATAATGTATGAACGACGTATCTTATGGCAAACTTAGCTTCTGTATTTGTGAGCTTTGCAAGTCACAGAAGAACTGGCATACATTCATCTGCATGTATTTTCTATGTGAAATAGCTACCATGCCATTATTAGATAACTAACAAATCCTCCAGCTAAATATCAGTTACTGCTGTAGGTAAGACACAAATATATCCCACAAACATATCCTATAATATTATAGCCCTCATGACAAATTGATTTTAAAAAGAAAAGCATGCGACTGTAAATTTAAAAATGAGTAATATGCAGAAAGGTGTAAAAGCAAACTCAAAATATAACACATTTTCATTTTGAAATAAAACTAAAAAACTACATTATTGACTCGATAATTCTTTAGTAACTCTTTAGTAATTCTAAAGATACAGCATTCAACATGTAAGACTGCTGTTAGGTAAAAAAAAAAAGGCCAGGCCAAATTAATTTTCATTGCTGATGGAAGAGATGATCAAGAAAACTGTTGAAAAAAATGTCTTATGGTTAAGTTCTTCATAAAAAATGTGTATGATAGGCTGTCCGATACATACACTTGAAGACTACAAACTTACAAAGTAACAGTCTGTACCAATATTTAGGCTGTTCAGCCCATTGATGTTTTTAAACAATCCAGAGCTTGTATTTTAATGTAAAAATAATGACGATTTTTTAAAAATATATAATTATTTATTTCTCATATCCAATTTACTCTCTGGGTTGCATGATATCGCTTAACAAAATATTTAGATCTTGGGAATTGTAGCCTATGGCAACAAGGTTATGTCTCTGCACCTGCATTCTGTACAATGGAATTGCAAATTGATAATTTGAAATACTGTTCAGGTTATCAGCCTGTGTTTGACCTATAACCATTACTTCCGTTCAGTAAATCTCATGTGCTTTTCTAATAACCCTTAATGTGGCATTTGCTTTCTCATCAGGTCTGCACTTAGCTAATCAAGCCCTGATGGCACCACAGTTTCTTTAATTGTATTCAAAAAAACACTTGTGAAGTACATTGTTTGTGCATGCATTAAATAAAAGCGGAAAAAACTTTACTTGAAGATGTTGTAGACAATTGCAGATTTTACTCATATTCATGAGTAAACAACAGTGCCGAAAAACATTGAGAACAAAAAAAAAAAAAAAAAAACTATTTTGCATGGCTTTGTATGGAACTTCTTACCAGACATAAAACATTGTGTTAGTGTATACAGCTGGTCTGAGAGCAATAGAACACCTGAGTCATTGGCAAAACTCAGCTTTTACCTCACATAGTTAGTTTGACATCTTGTTTTTTCCAAAACATTTGACTTTTGTCCCCTACCGTGGAATGAACAGTTGGAATATTTTGTAAAGCTGTGCAGCTACCTGTCAAATTATAATCAAAAATTCAGCTATAATATTTGTGAATGCATGACACGTACGTTCTTCTCTATCTCTGAATATCTCAATAAAATATTGAAAAGATTCAATATCATTTTTTAATTCAGAAGTTTTATAATTGTATTTACAATTTTTCACAGTGAGATTTGCATACATTTTTGGGTAAGGGTCCTCTGAAATTTCTCTCTGGTTATATTAAACATTATATTATATATTTATATTATATGGACAAAACTTATTATATGAACAAAATTGTTGTCTTCTTAAAAAACATGCAAATATATATAAATATATGTAATATTTTACATAATTTTTTTATACATATTTGCTTTTAACTGGGCATTAACTTTTACTACACTTTTCAAAAGAGTAGGCGACCAAGGCACCAAGCAATAGATGTATTACATCATGTTTATTTATTGTGCATTTTTAAAATGTATTTAACAATAAGGATTTGGATTCAAACAGCAATGTAATATAATGGTCAGGGAGCTCCAACTCAAAGGTTGCAGATTCAATTCCTGGTTAAGACACTCACTATCAACATACCTTTAAATGCAAGATTTTTCACCTGCATTGCTTCATAAATATATAGCTGTATAGATGGATACTGTGTAATATGCAAACTGTAAGGTACTGTGGGTAAGAGTGTCAGCTAAATTAAATATTAGTGATTATACCACCCGTGAATGATCAAAAAACTTCAGTCCTTCTTGAAATGCTGTTCCACAAGTTTGGAACTGTCTTTATGCAATATAGCAGCACTCTCCAAGAGGGACGGTTTCCAAAAGAGACAGAGAAGGTACAAATGTACCTTCCTGAATTTCCCATCCAGGTCTGATGATGATTTTTCAATGCTAAGATTTTGCTGATTGTGAGAGCCATGGAAGGTGTTTGACTTCGTCCTGGTGTTCATGAAACCACTCTTGAATCCATTTAGCAGTGTAATGGAACTGTTATAATCTTGAAATATGGAAGCTATGTTTACACTATAGGATGGACTAGTCATCTAAAAGGCTTCATAACCCTACCATGCAAAGTAATGATCTGACCCAATGAGTATCACACTAAGCGGTTGCCAATTCCTCTCCCCACCAGGTTTACCAGCTGGAAACAGGCAGTGTAGATTGAGGCTCCGAACTCAAACCATTTTTCTGTCTTCCACTCTTCAGAGGTCCAGGTTTTGTACTCATTAGATCAGGTTATGCATTGTTGTACATTGGCCTTGCTTACAAGTGGTTTCTCAATGGCAGAACCACCATAAATGTCAGCTTTGTGAAGCTCATTACGAACAATATTTGCTGAGACTGGGTCACAATGGGGTAGATTCAGTTAAGTGATCGTTTCTGAGAATGTTTTTTGGGGGTTTTAGCAACAAGAAAATGTCCATCTATCCTAGCGGGTGAGTTAAACGTGAGACCACTGTTCTTTACTATTTTTATGAAGGTTCAAACATGTTCTTTCTTTCTTTACAGTTCCGCTTGGTATGATGTGAAGAAGCGGATGTGATATATTACGATGACAGAAACACTTCATCAACAAAAGGTTTTTTGATTTTTTTAAACAAAAACAGAAAAGGCAAAAGATACACACTCACTCAGAGGAAAGATGAAGCAACTTGCTTTCAAGAAAAAATTGGTTTTGATAAAGCAGTCCCCTCTTCTCACTTCATTGGAAAATGCCCCAATATGTTTTTAGGAGGGTAAGAATCGGACGCACCCCACACAATAATTTTACTTCAACACCAGATCATAGGCTTGAGAGGAGTATTAGAACATTCCAAGGACCTATAAGCCTTGAACTTACTGTTCTGGTCTTTTTTGCATTTTTATTGACCTGGTCACTCAGTCCATAAGAAATCGAAACCAAAATCAAGATTCTACCACCACGGTCAAGCACACAGTGTATCAGCGCGAGAAGAGCTTAACCAGCTATGAACTTTAAGTATAAAAACACAGTTCTCACAAGAGTAAAAATTGTGTTTTGTTGTTCTCCCTTCTCCCCTGACTACAGTCATCATCAGAAGGTGGTCAGGGGGTCAGTGGTTTGCTGCAGTTGAATGATTTTTTTCTTAGTGATGCGGAAGCCCAGATAAAAAAAATGGCAACTGGTAATATTCTGTCATGCACCAGCACAGATAAAGTGCTGTCACTGTCCTCTTCACTTGCTACCTTGGGGGAAGGCTGATCTCCTTGCCACGCTACATTCTCCTTATTTTATTCTCCTGCATTGGTGAGGGAGTTCTTGTGTGGCTGAGGTGCTGAGAAAACAGCATTCTCTTGACAAACAGCATGGTTGGCTCTTACCTGTCGGCGACACTGCTGCAGTCAGGAATACCAGGACACCTGTCCTCCGTAAATCCATCTGCCTTGCTCCTTCCTCTCTCCGTCTCTCTCTCTCTCTCTCTCTCTCTGTCTCTCGTGTGCTCACTGTGGGACAGGCGCTTACAGAAGCTGCTCAGGGTGACTGACAGCTCTGGCTCATTCCCCCAAAGGCACAATCTGCTGACAGGAAGTGGCTCCTCTCTCTACAACTCCACCTGCTAACTGCATGGGCTCTGGTCTCTAACGCATGGCCCAGTTTCTCAACCCTGAAGGGCTTCTCAGCTGTGGAGAGGAGTAGATTTTGGAGTGATCAGTTGATAAAATGATGGCTGTGGGTTAGGGGATTTAATGTTGGCCCCAGTTTACCACTGGGACAAGGCAAATGTCCATCTGGTGGTGAAGGTAAACAGCAATCAGTAAATTGCTCCTTCCCTCTTATCTTAGCATGCACAAACACTGTTCATCAATCTGTCTTACCAATTTTCACATTTCACCAGACCAAACATCACACTGAAAACATGACCTTATACCCAATCCAATATTCCTGCTATGGGAATTGCCAGCAGCATTATGCTCATGTATCAGTGCAGTGTTGTACTTCTCCCCTCACTGTCTCTGGTGACTCATTCAGCATTACAGTGGGACTGGAGGATTTATGCAATCCACATACTCTTGTTATTCCACTGTTCCTTGAAATGGTATCTCTTTTAAGGAAACCCTGTATTTTGTGATACATTTGTGAGACAGGCAATGTTATATGGTCTTAAAAATAAAAATACTCTGACCTTTTTCTTATGAAAGAAACTCTCAGTCTCTAAATAATTGCTGCCTAAGTTTTAATGTGCCCTACAGTATTTGCTCATAGAGGTTGTGATCATTAATTAATTCATTCAAGGCAGTCCTGTAAATTAGACCTACCAAAAGTAATGCTTTCCATGCTAAATTGCCATTGCTGATGTAAAAAAAAATGCATTATACTATTTTTAGTATGATGTATAATTACTAGTTTTTGAACTGTCATCTATGTAGAATACATTTCATGTTATATTAACAGAACAATGATGTCTAGTATGTGCTCACTAAAGCAGCTCTTGGGAGCCTGCTGTAATCAGAAGACAGAACAAAGCATTTTATTCTCACAAGGCGGTGTTACAATACGCTTTTGTCAACAAAGGGCCTCCTGCAAAGACAAAATAGATCAATAGGCCCCTTCACCGAGCCTATCTCGTGAAAAATGCATACCTTTCTCATTACAAGTAGAACAAAGAGATGCCCCATTTTGCTCTTATAAATGTGTTCCTGATGAACGACAGAAGATTATCTGACTTTTTCTTGTGGACTGGGACATCTCCCAACAGTAGAAAGAGAAAATTAGAAATGCTTTGATAACTAAAATTTAAAAGACTACAGAAAACAGAATGGTTTGACTTTCAAATAACTGAATAAAGGTAAGAATGGAAGATTACTCAAAATTGCATAGCATAATAATATGTCTCTGTATTTTCACAATGGCAAATTATGGATTATTCCATGAGTTTTGCATTTAGCTAATTAATAGTGTCAATTAAGTTTGACTGAGTGGCTAGAGAAACTTTGATCTTGATTTGACTTTTCCTGACAGTGACCTGCTCTAACCTATGTTCTGTATACACCTTTCATTTCACCATTCCTCTTGTTACTCATTCCTCTTGATATAGTTGTTTAATCTATTTTAGAAGAATGTGACGACCAGAGACAACAGAGATGCTGGTCCAAACTCTGTTGGCCTGTTGGGCTGATAGAAACAAATAACCATAATTTAATAATTTAATAACAACAGAGACACTTTCCATCAAGCAAATGTCGAAGATAATGTTATCTGTTATTATGGTACTTAACCAGCAATTACAATTAAGTAGAGTCGCCTACAACACTAAAGATTAGGAAATACAGCAAAGTGAACTGTGATAAAGAAAAGGAACGATTTGTAAGCATGGACTCTCTGGAATGAGTGTAGCTCCATTGCTCTGGTAGTGCAACATTTTGTGATGTGAAATGTAAGCATCTCTAAACTACTCGGCTAAAATATTCTTTGAAGGACATGAAGTACCTCTAATTCTGTATAGGCGGTGCCACAGAAGAAAAGCCATGAGATTTAAATTATTGGTATATTGCTCATATGACAGTTACTTTATTTTCAACCATGCAACCACACCGAAAGACTTGCATACTAAGTTTTTTGAAAGAGTGCATACATTCCATTATAGGTAAAACTAAAATGAATAAATAAAGCAGAACAAAGCGATACCCAATTTTAATGTTAGCAGTCTGACCATTTTTCTGCATTTTGTATTGCGGTGGGGGAAATCTCTGCTGGTGGACAGGAGTACATTTCTGATTGTGGTTTGGGTGTTACTGGACTTGGAGCACACAGTCCAACAGCATACATCAATAGAAATGAACTAAACCAGTCTTCAGCATTAGTTGATCAAATTGTATTTTGCATGCTAGATGTTACTGTAAAGAAATTAAGAAGGGAATATTTACTATGGGGCAATATGATGGAAAGTAATTTTTCCATATTTGTATGGAAAATGGCAGAAGTCTTCCAATTGTTCAGATGTAATACACTCAAAAGCACTTTAAAGCTGATGGATTTTATTTCCGTTGAGGAACTGAAGTAGCTTGCGGGTGACCATGTGAGTGACCGCTGTGATTGTTGTGACACTGTCTTCAGAACATGATCGTATGTGTGTGTATTTTAATTAGTGTAAAGTGGTGAGTGTATCATGTGTGCTATGACTTTTTTCCCCATTATGGTAAACTGGGTTTTGCAGCTTCTATTTCCAACAAACTCTCTTGGAAAAATGTTTGTATCTCAGTGAGACTAACCTGGCTGAATAAAATCTAAATAAAATACAATGAAACTAAAATGAAATACAATTCTGATAAATATTTAATATAGTAGCCTTACAGCTCACAGACAGAAGGATAATCATCTACATATTGAACAACTTTACAAATTAATAAAAAAAAAAACATAATGAGGGTGGCAATAATAAATTATTCAAGAACACTCAACCAGTCAAAGGATGGCTCTACATACGTCGACGGAATTTCTGAACATTCGCACCGTTTGCTTTATCATCAAAGTTCAAACGGCATGCGTCTTACTTGCACCGCTCAGTCAGCAGCAGCAGCGCGTTTGCAACATTTTAACATTAAAAATTGAGCAATATACTTCGTTATACAAATTATTCCGAGACAGGTGCGTTTGCAACTTAATTGTATGACATCAAAGGGTCCTAAACGGAGATAGAGGAGGCATGTACAACGTTTGGAATCTGACAAAAAAAAAAAAACCTTTCATCTGCAACATACTTGTCTGTTACAAATCTAACAGACGATGTGAATAGTTTACGTATCTGTGATGTGCATGAAAAAAAGATAGCATGAAACCGAATGTAGTATATGAAGAAACAACAAATAATTGAGAAGTTAAATAAATATTTGACAACTTTAATTTATACATTGTGAAAATGCTCATTACTTCAGATTCAAATGCTCCAGCGCTTCTTTTTCATTATGTCCCTGTTTATTATTTATTGATTTGTTGTTCCCATCCAATTTCTGGTCTTTAGCAAATTCTTTTATCCATCGTAACTTACAACGCGTACAAGTACATGAGCATTGTAACGTTTTTACGTGTGGGTGTGGGAATCTCCTGTGCAGCATAACCAAGGCGTGAATGGTGAGCCCATTTGGGTACAATACTACATAATGCCCTTAGAAAAGCTATACCTATTCAGATACAGTATGCACAGTTTTACAGGAACACTGTCATTAATACAATGCACTGTAAACACAAAGTACAACAATTGTATACATCATGTGAAAATACAGTTATTTGTATTCTAATACAGTACAGCTCCTGTGACTATTTATACAGTTTGATATCAACAGCTCTACGGCTGGGAAAAGAACGTACATATTATAGAAGAATATATATTTTACATTGGAGATAAGTATGCTTTCATTTATGTTTTGTTTTGCTAAGTTGCAACAGAATGCTTTGTAGGATTGACTTTCAATCTTCATCATTCAGCTGCAATGAGGATGAAATCACATGAGTTTTTGCAAATACAGTAATTTCTGTAGTGTCATGAATGCTTTTGTTGATGATGCAAAAGCTTCATAAGCAGTAATTTATTGCACAAGGGGAGTACCTATAGAAGTTAACCATTCTCTCTGACAGTGTACTGCTGCAAGAGGCTGAAGGCAGGACTCAGCTGAAGAGACGTAGTTGCAGAATTAGTTGTTTGTGGCAGCCATTGCTTTGTGAAAGAAGAATTTTAAGATAATCATTAAAATAATTGGGATTTCAACCTTGATTAAAACCTTCCTCGGTTCCCTTCGGTAGAAACTGTGCTCTGATATTATCACTAAATACTTAGTATTTCGTCTTGGTATCAGACAGTTGTTCTATGAAAAAGATTCTCAAATATTTTATGCACTGTTTTATGCATTTCTGTAGAAGCACAGCCCTTTGTTTAGATTTCTCATGCAAACTCACTGATTGACAGTCAGACCACTGTCTAATACAGAACACAGTCATGAGACTGTGAGTTTTTGTTCACCACTAATGTAGCAGCATTGGGCATGACTGTACATCTGTTTGGATTTTACACTGAATTCCAGAGATGAGTGTTTCAGTTAGGCAAGGTGTGAACATTTGAAGAAAGTGTAAAACTACAGCTCACACTGCAAAGCAATGAGTATGCACGCCCCAAAATGATTAAAACCAATGTGAAATTAATTGCTCTTTTTTGGTCCATTTTCTGAAGACCTCCTGGCTCCACACTCTCTCAAACAATTCAGGGCACTCAAAATCCAAGGTCAATACGTTTTTTAAGCAAAAACATATGCTGAATTCTGCCATATAAAAATATTTAGCGATGAGCCATCTACAAGGTAACAAGTCCTTTTCTTCCATCTTAAGAGCAAGTCTCATGAGTTCAGCACCTGTTGCACTGAACTGATCAGAGATCAGCAAGGTGCAGGGCCACAACTGCGAATGCTCACAAATTCTCTCTCTGAGGATTGCATTTAAAAGATAAACACCTATAAACAACATCCACTAGCCTGTCAACAAGTGTGAGAGGATCTGGAGAACCTCCAATCACTCTGAATCTGTTTTTGATCTTTTTTTCCTAAGCTTGCCTTTTTTTAATGAGTCACCCATCTCAAAAACAACATTTTTAGTTCAAAGCGAAAAAGAGCATACTGTACTTCTGGGGCCTCATTTATAAAATGGACTTACGATCAATTTTGATCTTAAGTATGACGTACACAGAAAACCATGTACATGTAGTTATTTGTAAAACCTTACTTTGACATGGATCTTATCTGTGCTGCTGGTTATATTAGGAGTAATGCAGTTTGAGATGCATATGCATTGAAGCCTGTGGTGAACTTTGCATTAGCTTTATGAACAATTTCATAGGAATTATTAGTTAAAGGTGTGAGGAACTAACTGCCAGATGAAAGGTGTTTTGAATTAAAAGCAGGATGCAATATTCTATAAATAGTGTGTCAAATTAGAAAAAAGTAACCATGGCTATTCCTGACTAAACCCTCATTTGTGCCAGCATTATATAAGGGGAAATCGCTGATTGAGATTTTTAGTTCACAGGTGCATAAGTTACAAATGGGCTTCTTAGAACCTGCGTAAGCATGGTTGTTTATTTTCAGTATCTTTTGTGAATTGAACGTAAGTGCACTGTTGGAAATGATCTTAAGATTACGTTCAAGTATAAATCTAAGAAAATTTTTATAAATGAGGCTGCAGGAGATATCAGGCTTTAGGTCAACCAAGTCCTGTTGAAATTACCTGTTGATTTTAGGAATTTCTATTTTGAAAATCTAAAAATCAACAGGTAAATTCAACAGGACTTGGTGTTAATAACTCCAATATAATAACTTATGGCTAAACTTCACATAAAATGCTGAACCTTTATGCTCACTGATAAATCCTCAGTTTCATGTCTAATGTGGCAGCAATTAATACTACCATATTATGATTCGTAAAGAGGAGTGAGATAACATTGAAATGAACTGTAACTTGGGAAGATCATTTTCTGTTATGTGGGTGTTTAAGAGGCCTCTGTCTCAAGGTTTTACTATCTATAGACGCAGAGGCCAGAGGATGTTGCAACCACTGCCCTGTGATCCTGTCGTGTCACCTCACTTCGACATCCGTTTGCAGAGGATGAGTTACCTTGGTGGGGGGGTTGGGGGCGTGGCATCAGACAACCCCTGCTCGAGTTGCACAGCTCGGAGTCTCCGTTCCCCTGCTGCCTCGGTGCGGTAAGCACCACCTGCATCTGTGCTAATCACAGAACACAGGCAAGATCTAAACTCACCCACCCTGAGCAGAAACTGAAAACCACGCAGCTACCCACCACCCAAGATTTTATCTGTCCGCATCATTTACTTGGTATTTTGTGAAACCTGATTTTGACTAAACTGCCACTGTCATTTAAACAGTTTACTGCTTCTAAGGCGGCCTGACACAAGATGCTCTCTGAGCACCAAAGCCTTTTTAAAAAGGGCTGAAAAGGGTCTTCCACAGTCGCCACCCAAAGGAATAATGCACCTGTAGTGCATCGCTCAACCATTCACAGCGGCTGGGATATGGGAGGTTCATTTATATTCACCCTGATGAGAAACTGAATAGAACAATAAAGTGGTTCCTGTTTTCTTACACCACTGTTAACTACTCAGGGGAAACAACCAGTGTCTGAGAAGCTGTTACTTCAGATTTTCAGAAGAAATGGAGAGAAAAATTATTACCCAACTTCCTTTGTCTTTGATAAAAAGGTTTTTAAGATGGTGTTATGACTGGAAAAAAAACACATCTTGATTAAAGCAAAGCTCTTGTAATTGCAGCTGTATGTTAATTTTTGACACTGTATCAATCTGTACAGTCTTCCAAATAAAATCAATTTGAAATCATGTCATTGTTAATGACTGTACATTAAAAAGAATCTCTCCCAGAAGTCTGATCTAGTTAATTTGTACATCATGTAAGACATTATAATGTGTAACAATGTTTAGTTAATTGCTTATTTGTTTACTAATTATTTAATTAGTGAACAACATGTTTCCTAATTAGCCAACATGTTAGCCAATAGGCTAGCTGATAACCAAAATCACGATTGGCTATAGGATCAACCAATTGGTTTGCTAAGTAACATCAGAAAATGTAGAAAGTTCAGCCAAATTCAACCGCTAATAGGATGTCCAAAATCAGCAGCAATGCACAGCCTCCAGTGGAAGCAGAGATGCAGATAAGGGGAAACTGACAATGCAATCTCCAAACATTCAATCATTTTTTACAGAAACCATTTTCAATGTATGATCATGTTACCTCAAAGGGAAGGCTTTTTAATGCATGCATGTTACTCATGGCGGTTCATAGCTATGAGCTATTTAAATTCTATTCACAGTGCATTTGTACACACTGTATCCCTGCAATTTAATCTCCATCCATGTTGTCTGCTGGCTAACTGCTTGTTCACCTTTGAAAAAAAAAAAACATATTCGCGGCATAACATTCCCATTAAATCACCAGACATCTAGCTCAAGATGCTATACACATTTATATACATGTACAATGTACTCATCAACAAAATACAACTAAATACCTCAGTACTCAAATTTCATTGGTTTTAAGAAATGTTTTATTACAATATAAAGTTATCGAAAAGTACTCTTAATTTTATGTGTACAAACTCAAGTCAGGAAATGAAAAATCTAAACATAATAGAGATGCTTTTTCTTTTTTAATTACACTGGATATTAACCAAATAAAAACACTGAAGTGCCAATTTTACAAATTTAAATTCTCTGTTTATAAACAAAATACATTCAATGCAGATTATGAAAATTCCAGATGTCCTTAAAAACACTCCATCTTTCTTTGTACATGTATACAATAAAGAAAAAGCTCCCTCTTGTGGTCAAAACACCATACTGATGGTGATGACTGCATAAGTGTATCAGAATAGACTATCATGTGGGCATGATCAAAATTAAGTGTCACCTTCCAGTTACCATGGTGCAACAATGGATGAGACAGCAAGAAATTCAAAGCCATTCAGCAACTGTTACACCAGAGTATTGATTTTTCCACACAGGAATTAATTACTGGTTACTATTACTATAAGAAGTTTCCCATAATTGTTGAAATCACAAACAGTGTCAGCAAGCAATTTTTAGAAAATCACAGGAAAAATATACTTCCTCAAACATTCTGTGCTTGTGTGCGATTGCATTCTTTGGCCAGCCTGACAACAATGGCCTTGCAAATCACGGCTGCATGCTCAGCTGGAGCTGTGAGTCTTTCACGAGCCTCTGCTCCATGCCCTGTTGTCAGTGACGCAGTGTCATCCTGAAAACAAAATGTCTTTAAGCATTATACATTATAAATGCAAAGCTCTACTGTGCAATATGTTTCCTATATGGAGACAAATGTCATTCATATTTCATTCAAATGTAACTGACAATAGGCAATGTTTGTTATGGGTTTGTTTTTATTTGGCTAAAGTTTATATGAGCACTTAGTCAACTCACAGGGGAATCTCTTGTAGTAAGGTTTGGCGTTGAAGTAGGCCTCTGGGGTGACTGTTTTGACTCCTCCAAAATAGTCCAGGACCCACACCTGTGTAATGTTCATTTTGGCAAAGAACCAGTTGTGGTCTGCAGGCCAGTCTATCATCTCTGGGTGTCGGCCAAACAGTGACTTCTTTGCCACATCTGCCTCTGTGCCGTTCACCTGAACAACATCGATATGACCCATACATGAACAGCAGAACTCACAATCTCAATTCAGATGTAAACCATAGAATTTTGCACCTAAAGACATCATCTCTTTACTTATCAAACAACAAAAACAACTAAAGGTCTAGCTTTAAGACACAATTTGGCATTGTGTTTAAGTACCTGTGAGCAATAAATAAGGACCTCCCTTTTACTCTGAGGAAGATGTCAAAATGTCAGTCTCCCTCTGTTCATTAAAGTGTCTTTTTTCAGAGCTATGAGTGCTCCTGCTTTCCTGATTTTGGGCCAGTCCCAGTGAAATGATCCAGGTGAGGAGCTCTGCTATACAGTCTGATTGTCCTTGCTGTTGAGCACCTCTCTGGACCTCTTTTTTATAGCGAGCTTGTAGCCCATCTGTTAGCCCTTTTTCAAGGAGCTCCCTCTTGTGCTTAGAATAGCACACTGCTGATGGCTACTACAGATCTTTAATGATAGAGGTTCTCAAGTTCAGTCCTGGGACCCACTGTATATACTGATTTTTGTTAAATCCAATCTCTTGATAGTTTCAGATAATTAAAATGTCATAAGTTCTACTGTAATTTTGCCCTTAAAAGTGATATTAATACAAAAAAGGTTTGATTTAGTTGATCAGTTATGAGATGTCAAACATTTATTTACCATTTATGTTGTATCAGTATATACACCCATTTCGAATGAAATGAGACCTTAAGAATGCAAATCATAATTTAGTAAACACTCATATTATGGAGAATTAGCAGCTTGGTACCATTCACAGGTTATTATAGTGGGAACAAAAACCACAATACACAGTGGTTCCCTAGGACCGAGAGTGAATAAACCCTGACTCTTATTTAACGCTGGGATACGGTGGAGCTGTCACTCACTCGCTTGCTCTACTGTGACTGCACTATATTTTTGAATCCCACCAATATAAACCACTCATGAACATCAGTACACCACACCAAAAGCAATGTCACCTTCTTGTTTACATATTAATCATAAGATCCAGCATCTAAAGAAGACAGGACAATTTCTCTATTTTTTAGTATAGTAGATATTACAAAATGCATATTTTAAAAAACACAGAAAATAGTTTTATTGTCACTTTTCAAGGTTCTTGTGAAAGTAAATGATTTACATACTCAAAATGACCTCCACATTTCTCTGTATGCAATAAACAAGGCAATCCTTGTGCTTGAAACGCCATGCTGCTGATGGTGACTACAGAATGTGAATGGAATGAAACTGTGTACATTTTTACTCCTCAACAACAAAACACCTGTGCAACAAAACAACATCCCATACTTGGACCAACAAAACATAAACCACAATCGAGCTAGACCATCACAGACCACACCACATGTGAACAACATCAAACAGGAGATGTGGGGATGTGATGGAGAGTTTGAAGATGCTCCATCTCAGGGATGGGTCATTGGAAAGGGGCAGTGGGTGAGTGAGAAGGATGGAGTAAGTCATAATGTTTTCCAGGTGGTGTGGTGTACTCTCACCTCTATAACTGTTCCAGAGAAGATAATGTGGGCACACAGGGGGCTCTGGGGGTCATAGCCTTGTTTCTTGCAGAAGTCTGTCTGAGCCAGAGACATGGAGAGAGAGGCCTGGGGATTCACCTGAGAACAATATGTACAGTACCAACATAATTAACACAGACTTACCATCTCTATTTAAACATGCACAACTCAAAGTAAACAGCCATTTATTTGTTCCATTCAATCTGTCAGCACCGCTGAGACAGAAGCAAAACGGGTCTGGATCACATTTTTAGAAGAACAACCGTTTTCGATCTTAAAACAGAACTGCACACGCATTACAGACATCTCTATATGAACAGGTCAAGGAGAGCGGATGTTCAGGAAAACGCAAGTATCTTTTTTTGAACAATGTATGTTTCGAAACAGTTCATCAGCACTTAAAACTGTCGAAACACTAAAGCATGATATAACTGCTCAAGTAATGCAGCTGCGTAATCTCCCAAATTTAGCGGTGTCACTGTGAGACAGCAGCTAAGTTCTTATCAGTCTATCACATGTACACGTTATGCACTAATCAAACTAGAGATAGCTCTACAAGTTATATACTGCCAGATCAGTCCCAGGTCGAGTAGACTTCTCTACGTCTTACTCAACTGTTAGCCTACTTAATGCAATGCATTGCTCTAAGAGAGATGGCTGTACTTAGGTTTGCAATGAAGAAATAACCTTGACAGAAGTGTATCCTTTTCAGTTTTAAAATGACAACAGTAGTCGGTAACCGACAAGCTGTCACACACTATCGTGGGCTGCAGATGTCTGACTCATTGTTATAACTATTCACAAATGCCCTCTTCATCGCATGCATTGCTTACCCCCTGAAATCCTGCGACAGTGAGACAGTAAACAAAACAGTAAGCTAAAGTTACTTTACATCAATGTAAATAATCACCAGTCCATTAAGGTGAACACATCGATACGTTTGTGTACCTGCAGATCCTGCACCGAGATCTCCATTACGGTAAGATACATGTAGGGCACACCAGTTCCATAGCCCACAGGACCGTCGCTAATTGAAAACGCGTTGGAAAACGGTTGTCCTTTCACCGGATCATGCGAAGATATGGTAGCCATTGATGCCCAGTCGCATTGGTTGGCTACAAATCTGGCTACCCTGGCGTATTCATCGTGAGGAGGAATTTTGTGAAGGTCGCAAGGGAGGGCGAGAAACACGACAAAAATGCCAGCTAGTGTTGCAGTCGGAACCATGTTTCACACGAATGTCCCTCTGACTGTGGCGCACTTCACGTGATTGCTTGTTTATTTGTACTATGGTCATATGACCTCGCAAATTGAAAGTCACGTGACATACGAAGTTTGGCTGAATTTAAATACTCCTTATAAGTTGTATGTACTTTATAGCTAACGCTTTTATGAGTGCGGCATATGCGATTAAATAAAATACTTTCGAAAAGAAATTTAATAAAGAAAAAATTCTGTTTGAAACCAGGCGGAAATGACAGCATATAAGCCTGGGCGACCAAGCAGGACTATGAAATCAAAATTTATTAGATTGTACTTCATAATTATAACGACAGACAAGGTTAATGCCATGAAAGTGCATATAACATTGATCTTATTTGTCAACTCTCTACTCAACTCTCTTATTTGTCTAACAACACGTCTGGTCAACGTAGCTTACCACGCAACCAGAAGCTCAATAGAAACGCTTTTTAAGTATGCTGTCTCTTTGAAACAGCTTATTGCTACCAGTGGCACGAATACAAATGGTGTTACATCCAAGCATGTTCACCGTTGGAAATCGTATCTGTAGAAAACTCAAAATGTAGTCCACATCTAATGTTTATGTACAAAAACACTGTATGTCTAAATGTATGCAAAATAATTATGGACATAATACTTACATAAACAAAAGTTTGAATAATCACACAGCTTTTAAATTGGTAGCCAGCTTTACTGTGTCAGCTATGGTTGTGAAGCCAATGATATTTACCAGTGTGCAAAGAACATTGCATTAGTAGCTGGAAATTGGTAGGCAGATGGAAATTGCTATAGATTGTCACACTAGAATGGTTTTAAATTCAGTCCCTGCCTGAATGGAGCCATTTGTCTGGACCAGCCCAAATCCTACACTTGTGTCTGTCCCTCTGGGTATGAGGGAAAGAGCTGTGGCATAGGTAATGGGATTTACATAGAATATATCAGTTTGATTCCCTGTATCCAAGGCATGTGCCCAGGTGGTTTCTCTTGGTGCATGTTATCATCTACACATTTTTGTCATCTATCAGTGCAAGGGGCCATCAACTGTTTGTTCAGGAATGGAGAGTGTGAGCACTTCTGCACTGAGGGGCCTGGTTCACTGCGCCAGTGTACCTGTGCTCCTGGGTACAGCCTGGGTGAAGATGACTCCTCCTGCCTGCCACAAGGTCTGTGTTTCACCTCCACCCTCAAGAGTACCTACAGGCCCCAGTTTGACTTGTTGAAAATATCAGTTTGAGTGCTGACTGCCAAGACCTAAAGGACATTATTTTTGTTTCTCATTCTGTTGTACATTATGAAACTGTGTATGGAACGTATACACTGCTTCATTGTGACTAAAAATGTCCCATGTGTATAGAGGAGGGGGGAATGTGTGTGTTTGTGGCAGTCCCTAGGACTGTCAGACAACTGAACTTTGATCCTGGTCCTGAGCCATTTTCCAGAGGCCCCACAATGCGAGTAATGGAGTCTAACACACAGAGAGCGATGTTTCACTATTTGCCGCTGTTTCTTTGCTGGATGTCAGTTTGTCTCGGAATTCAGGGAGGTAAGTCTCATTCAAGTCAGTCTTGTACACTGTTGGGGCCTAGCCTGGCACAAAACACATCTGACCAAAACAAATGGAGCTCGTACAACTCTGAGCCTCTGAATGGCCTTTTTTCACAAGCACACAATTTCCTCTCTGCCCTCATGCGAATGGGCCGAGTTTCTAACTTAAAATGCAGACTTAAGACTGTTTGTGGCCATCTATTTGTGCAGCTGATGTTTCTTTCCTTCAACCGTTACATTCAGCTACAGTGTTCCTGAGCAGGCCAGAGGCCAGTGGTGTACTCAAACACAGAATCCGCCGTGCCAACTCTTTCTTTGAGGAGCTGAGGCTGCCTGACCTGGAGAGGGAGTGTTTAGAGGAGACATGTTCCTATGAGGAAGCAAAAGAAATCTTCTCAGTTCACGAAAACCTTGTGAGTACTGTACACAATTTCTGTTGTCTCTGAGAGTGTACTGAGAGTGAAACAGACATACTCTCAGTCCTTGATAATGTATTTTACAGAAATGCTGTAAGATCCTGAAAATGTATTTCATGAATTTACTTTCAACCTTAGAGACCAAATAAAGAATAAGTTAGAAATATTTTGCCTTGAGATGTATGGATCAAGAAACCTGTAGAGCCCGAACTCAACATTTCCTAAAAGGTTTTGTGAAATACTCTTTATCATTGTCACAAAAATGAATTAGCATTGTAAAATTATCATCAATGCAAAAATGTGCCTTTTCTTACAGAATGAGTTCTGGAGGACTTATGCAGGTATGATTTTAAGGGTCCTGGATTACATTTTATTTATTATGGCAGAAAGGCTGTCGGTTTGGAAGTATTCTTCATTACTGTACACTGTTGTACCTCTGTTTTATAGACTCTATTGTATGTATACACTGTTCTGGATCCTTCTGTTCTGTATCTACACTGTATGAATCTCTTGGATCCTTTTCTACTGCAGTTCAACTGTCTGGTCTGTTATATTGTATAGTCCTGTATCTAACTTTACAGTTCACTGAGATCTCTTGTACTGTGCTAAAAAACCACTCATTGCATTTGTTCTCAGGTATATCTTCTGTTACTGCAACTGCTGCATGGTTTTACATAAATCTGCACATATTTGTTAGTTCTGATCTGTTTTTATCTGCAGAGGAGGATGAGTGTAAATCCAGTCCCTGCCTGAATGGAGCCATTTGTCTGGACCAGCCCAAATCCTACACTTGTGTCTGTCCCTCTGGGTATGAGGGAAAGAGCTGTGGCATTGGTAATGGGATTTACATAGAATATATCAGTTTGATTCCCTGTATCCAAGGCATGTGCCCAGGTGGTTTCTCTTGGTGCATGTTATCATCTACACATTTTTGTCATCTATCAGTGCAAGGGGCCATCAACTGCTTGTTCAGGAATGGAGAGTGTGAGCACTTCTGCACTGAGGGGCCTGGTTCACTGCGCCAGTGTGCCTGTGCTCCTGGGTACAGCCTGGGTGAAGATGACTCCTCCTGCCTGCCACAAGGTCTGTGTTTCACCTCCACCCTCAAGAGTACCTATAGTGTCCCTCTAGTATCGCTTTAATGTTCTAGAGTACCATTATAGTGTTGCTGCCTAATGTCTGAGACTCACCACCATCACTGAGTCATGCAGACACACCCAGGAGTCTAACTCCAGTGCCTCACAGAAGCAAATGATATCTGTAATTGGCCAGTGGCAACCAGTGTTTTATTACTGTTTACTGTCTGTCTTTCCCTCTCGCCCTCCATCCCCATCACTGCCTCAGTTCCCTTCTCATGTGGCAGAGTGGTGGAGCATGCCGGCCCCAGGATTGTGAGAGGCAGTATATGCCCCAAAGGGGAGTGTCCATGGCAGGTACTGTGCCTGTCCATACTGAATCAATTCAGTGTCAACTCTGAAACTATCAATTATATTTGGCTTTAAAAACTCTACCTTGTTTTTTCTTCTTCTCTGTCATTGTCTGTAGGCAATGCTGGAGTTAAGGGAGACATACATATGTGGAGGCATTATCCTGGACACCCTGTGGGTTCTCACGGCTGCACACTGCGTGTGGGAAGTCCCAGCATCTTATCTGCAGGTCACAGTGGGTACGTGAACTTTGTCTGTTTTGCTCACACAGGAAACGAGCTGGCTCCACACTGGGGGTGCACAGTGGCAGATGTGTCATGTTCCCCCCTTTAGTCAAGTTTTTATCTGTTTCCTTTCCTCCATCTCCCCAAAAACCTCTCTCCACTTATGCCCCCCAATTTCTCTTTTCCACCTCCCTCCCTCTCCTTCTATCTCCCTGTGACCTCCTCTGCTCCTCTCCTTCCATGTCCTTCCCCAGGTGAGCACATCCGTCTTACACCAGAGGGCACGGAGCAGGTTAAGAAAGTGGTGCAGGTGGTCCCTCACCCGAGTTATAACAAAACAACATCAGATGGTGACATTGCCCTGCTGAAGCTTGACTCAAGAATAGAGCTGGGTCCTTACGCTCGACCCGTGTGCCTCCCACCAAACAACAAAGTATTTATTCTGCACACTCTGGCATTGGTGCGTAACTCAGTGGTGAGTGGTTGGGGGAAGCTGGCCCAGTCCGGACCAGACTCACTGGTCCTGCAGCGTCTGGAGGTACCACGAGTTCCACTCCAGACCTGCAGGGCCCAGACTAACCTCACCATTACCAACAACATGCTGTGCGCAGGGTTTCTGAAGGGCGGCCAGGACTCCTGCCAGGGTGACAGTGGGGGGCCCCTGGTCACCCGCTACAAAAACACCTGGTTCCTGACGGGTGTGGTGAGCTGGGGGAAGGGGTGTGCCCAGTCAGGCTCCTATGGGATCTATACCCGCGTGTCCAACTACCTGGCCTGGATCAGCAGCATCATGGCGACTGCATGAGGAGTGAGGCCTTCTCACTCCTGTCAGGCTCCTGCTGGTGTCCTGGGTGGGATGAGTATGTCACTTAGTAGGAGTGCAGCTATAATTACACAACAGTAATACAGGAGCCTCAATCCTCCCAATGAAAACATCATGCAAAATTACTCATAATCATTTCAGGAGATTCCACATCTCCTTAAATCACATGTTAAGGAAAATGCAATGTGAGCATGCTGACAAAATATATTGGACTCAAAGAGGTTTAATACATAAAACCTGAAGAGTCAGAAGACAAGGAAGACTGTTCGTATCATTTACCTTCCTGCAAACTGAGAATTCAGATGAACTCCTTGTAAGGTTCCTGTAGATTAATAAGAAGTTGTTGTAAGAATCTTGTGTCCAAAAGAACAGGATTCAAGACGATGCTTTACAATTTGTTTAGGATAAAAGATTAACAGCTGAACCAATATAGCTAATAGGACTACTGTTAAGAGGTTGCAGTCACTGGAGTTAACTAAGGAAATTGCGATAATCACAAAATAGTATTTCCTGAAATGACCACCTGCCCATATCACCATTATCCCAGTTGAACGACGTCAGAAAGGCAAAGTTCTTTGTGATCTTTTCAGATGGTGTTTATCATGGAGTACATATTTACCCACAAATAAAGGGTTGTCATTAGCTCTGGTCATTCCAGTGAAACTGACTGAAAGAATGGCAATAATGGAGTGAAATGAAACATTACACACAGAATCAGTAGGAACAAACTGAATAGCACAGTGCACACATGAATTGCTAGTGTTATATAAATAATTCTAAATCACATTTGTAGCACAGAGAATATAAAGGTTTTAGGGAATTTTCCTCTCTGAATGAAGGCAATTTCAAGACAATGGAAAGCAGCAGTTCACAAAACATATTTGTTTGCTTTATTGCCTTCATAACTTTGTCTCAATCTCTTTAAATGGAAGAACAAAGAAATAAAAAATGTCTTCAGACCAATGCAAGATTAAAGTTTAACATGTTAATACTACACTATGTTTAACTAGATGCAAAAAAAAACTATTTTACACATAGATACATCCTTTGTTGTAATGCCTGAAAAGGAGCTCAAATAGAGTGTCCCCAGAAAAACAAAACATTTGGTCCCCCTAAGTAAAGCTTCCATTTGTACATTACTGGGGAGAGGGATGTATACATTTTCTTTCTTTTTTCATTGATTTTATCCTTTAAATTCCTGCTCCTGATGCTTCATATGATTATTTGGCATTGCCAACGTTTTAATCAAAAAGGCCAAATCTAGATCTGCAATTATGTGCATTTTCCACATAACTCACCATTAAAAGAGTGAGAGACCTACGAGGTAAATGCACATATGAACAGGTCTGGATTCAGCCCAAAGTATTTAGTAAGCCAGTTAGTTTTATAACATATTTCCCTATGTTCTTAAAGTTGAATTGGCAGTGCCCATGCTGATTATGGCTGAAGTAGTGAATGTGCTGGGTTCCTGTAAAATGTGGCTATAACATGGCACAGTAAATAACGACTCTTTCCTGGTCATCTTTAGGGGCGTGCTCAGTTTAGCAGCACGTATACAGAGTATGCAATGAGACGTTTTGGGAATTAATTTGCTTAAAACTTGTAAATACTGAATACAATTTCTTGCCATTCTTCAAAATTTTGATGTATATAATTTTGATCAGTTGTCTGGCGAAATCGTAGAACATTTGATGCATTCCATTCATTGAAAAAAACTGGTAAACACTGTTGTTTTCATAAACTAGAATGAAGTACAGACTAAATAAACAAAATGGCAGCTCACTTGAAGTGTTTTCAAATCAACATCTAAATAAGCATAAAAAGGACAGTTTGAAAGGGTACCCATTATCAAATAGTCACATGAAAAATGATAAACCTGTGAGATGATGTTTGGGTGGGTGAGTCTTTTCCGCTCTTTTCTATGCATTGATAAACTATGAGGCTATTTGTAAACTGTATAGATGATTATCATGTAATGTGAAATTGTTCTATATCTAACAACAACATTAAAGAAGATATACACAACTGTTTTTGACCCATTTCTGCCATCAAATGCACATTGATGAACTTTTAAAAGTCCCCTCTTATGGTCATACTGACTTAAAAGATACCAAATGCATTTAAATGATAAAAATCTAAGAGAATAAGGCAGAAATGAATGATCCAGAACTGAGTGAAGTCAGATGTGAATAGTCCGCATTTAAGAGCCGTGTGTGGCCAGAGAGCAGGCAACAATGTTTAAGGCAGGTTTACCACACTTAATGATGTTTCAGAGTATTCTAAGGCCAGATACAAACCTGTAGCTGTAGCTGTAATATGCCTTATGAAGAATAAAAGATTTTGAGTTAGGGTTGGCTCAGCTGCTGAGGGGAGGAGAATAAGTTCCTCCTCTCATGGAGGAGGGGAGGAAAGGGAGGGTGAGATTTTGGACAGGGGCTGGCTCAGTGAATACGTAGGTGAGGAATTTGGCCAGACTTTGGACCCCTGGGGCAGAGAAGGAGAGGCAGGCCAGAACTGTGGCAGTATTTCACCATGTGGCTATGCATCGCCTGTCTCCTGCTGGGGCTCTCCTACTCTACTCCTGCTTCAGGTAATGGCTGGTCTGTGGGATGACTTGGAGAATGGGGCTGTAGATGTGGCGGGCAATGAGACGCTGGTCTCTTTGAGTCACTTTATGTCTCTTTGACTATTACCTTTGTTTCTGATATAATCATTTGATTAACTGCCACTGTAATGGTTGTGATGTAATGGGAGGGAACAGTGCTTACCTCTTTACGCTGTATTTCTATACCATCGCCATTGTTAGCATTAAACGCAGGCGTGTCCCTCCTCTGACTGCTCCTTGCAGTGTTCCAGGGACGGGACCAGGCCCACAACCTCCTTGACAGGGTTAAGCGAGCCAACGCGGGCTGGTTTGAGGAGCTCAAGGCTGGGAACCTGGAGCGGGAGTGCCTGGAGGAGCGCTGCTCTTACGAGGAGGCACGGGAGGTGTTTGAGCACGAGACAGCCACGGTACACCACACTGCTATCAGCATTACTGCTCTTCCCTACCTCATCAGGCTGCCTTATCCAAGGTCATGGCACTGCTGTTGGCTGAAGAATGCATTTGCGTACTAGCAAACAACAATATACAGAGATACTTACATTCCACAGATTTCAGTTTACGCAGCATTTGTTCATTAGTAATGGGAGAGTGAGACATCATGGCACGAAAAATGGATGACATTACCAGAAACCCATGTGATTCAACCAATCAGCATGTTTTTTGTGAAGAGCAATGTCCTGATTGGCTAAAGCAAGGCAGTAATCGACAGCTCATTGTAGCTCCACAAAGTTGATCTAATTCACTCTTTACTATTGTTTTTGAAAATGGATATTGGATGGCCTGTTTCAGAGAACTCTCCCAACAGCTAAACATGTCCAGGATAACTTCTTTTTCCATACTCAGCTTATCATTTTAATAATTAATTATTAATTATTGTTTGTCTATTTTTTGTCCACAGGCTGAGTTCTGGAAACTTTACAATGGTGAGAACTCCATTGATCCCCTGTGGTTTACTATCATAAAAACAATCTGGTCTAACAGGAAGTTTATGGATGACAACATGCTGCAACACTTTCTGTTTTGAATCTTCACAGTTCAAGACAACTGTCTTTCCAACCCATGTCAGAATGGTGGAAGATGTTTAAATCTAGAGTCATCCTACACCTGTATCTGCACCCAAGAATTTGTTGGCCGGAACTGCGAGCTAGGTAATGTTTTCTTTGGATCCAGGGCGAACATGCCCACAAGATCACATTGACAATGTAAAGGTGAACTTGGAGAGCCTCAGTATGTGCAGGTCAACTCAGGATTATATGTGATTACCAAAGGGCCAGGCTTTTGGTGTAACAAGTGGTGTTATGATGTCAGCAAAGCATGTTATTCTGCAGAATATTCCAAATACATAGACATTTTCAAAAATAGAATGATTAATATATTCAACATTTGTTTTTAAATGTGTGGCAAAATGGAACCATCTTGTTGTGTATTTGCCCAGATATCGTGGAATCTTGCAATATTTATTATAATTTTATAAACCCTATAAAAATTGTAAACCATATAATCAGCCTTTTCTGTTGCTGGGTTGCACTGTAAAAACTGTAAAATCAGTACACCCTCCTGTACATCATCTTCCTCACTGTAGAGTACAAGACTATTCCAGACACCTGTCTGCATGACAATGGAGGGTGTCATCACTTTTGTGAGGAGGGAGAGGGGTCTCGCAACTGCTCCTGTGCAGATGGATATGTTCTGGCGAAGGATGGATACCACTGCCTGCCACAGGGTAGGAGCCACAGGTCTCTCCCTTCCTCTCTCTTTCATTCACAAACCAGTAGTAGTGCCATGGTTTGCTGTATGAGAGAAAGTATGCTCACTATGATTGTGATCTCATGGTCACTGTGACCATGACTATATAAGATCATGTCAAGGGACTTTGTAGCAGCTGTGTTTCCTCGTCCTCCTCCTTTCCTTCTCTGTCCTCACTCTCCCAGAGATGTACCCTTGTGGTAGAGTTCCAGTTCTGCAGGGGAATCTGTCAGGGAAGATGGACCTCCCAGATGACCCCCGTGCCAGGATTGTTGGAGGGACTGAATGCCCCAAAGGACACTGCCCTTGGCAGGTATAGGAATCAACAGCACAGATGGAACCCTGCTTTATACCAAGGTGTAGTGTTCTCTGTGCTGAAGGGGTCACATTCTCCGTGTTTTATGATGTGTGCTGTTCGCCGTGATACAGGCATCTATGTTGTTCTTTGCTCCTCAGGTGCTCCTGGTGTATGGCGGAAAGGGATTATGTGGGGGTGTGATCTACACAGCCACCTGGATCCTCACTGCAACCCACTGCCTGGAGGACATAGATGTCAAGTATCTGAAGGTGGTCGCAGGTATACACAGTGTGCTTGTATGTGTTTGTGTGGCTGAATTGTCTCCCAAATTTGGTGATTCTTTTTTCTACTCTTCGGAATGATTTTAAATTGATCATATGATCGTTATTAATGTCTGTGATGAAGGGATTTGAAATTGATAAATCATTGTAGTGTGTTTTTGTGTTGCTGGAATGTTTGCCAACTTTTAGACGTGTGCACTGTGTTTGCACGTGCCACTCATGTGCCTATGCATCCATGTCACTCTGCACAGGTGAGCACAACATTGACGTTGATGAGGGGACCGAACAGGTCATCCAGGTGGCAGAGATGGTGCTGCACAAGGATTACGTGGTGAAGACGGCAGACAATGACATTGCTCTGCTGCGGCTGGAGGACCCCATCCAGTTCTCGCCGTACGCCGTTCCCGTCTGCCTGCCGCAGCGGGAGTTAGCCGAACGGGAGCTGTGGGCGGTCAGCCTCCACACGGTCAGCGGCTGGGGGCGGCGAAGTGAGGGTGGCCCCACCTCCCGCATCCTGCGCAAGCTGGACGTCCCACGAATCCGCACGCAGGACTGCAAAGAAAACAGCGGCGTGAGCGTCACTCTTAACATGTTCTGCGCCGGCTACATTGAGGGCAAGCAGGACTCCTGCAAAGGTGACAGCGGAGGCCCGCTGGTCACCAAGTACAAGAACACCTGGTTCCTGCTGGGCATCGTCAGCTGGGGCAAGGGCTGTGCTCGACCAGGGAATTATGGGATATACACACGAGTGTCAAATTACCTGGACTGGATTCATAACAAAACAACCACACAGGCAGTCAATGGCACTGGGATCTAAAATATAGCCCATTTTCCCCAGTGTCATGCCAGTAAATCTCTGTAAAATTTGTTGTTTTACTGAACTGGCTGAATCATTTTATTTATATTTCTTGCATATTGGTGCTTGGTCTGATTGCATGTCATGTGATCTGGTCTTTCACATGCATCCTCTGATAACAGTGGATCAGTCTCTCACACACATAAACATGTCTATGCCATAGTCCAATTGATTAAACAACTAATAGCAATGATGAATGGAAATAAGACCAATCCAAAGAAAATGTCACTTAGTCAGACAGCAGAGAAAAAGTAACACATGGGAGATTTCATGGCATTTATACCTGGAAGTAATATCTCTTTCAAGTATTTTTCATCATATTCCCTATTAATAAGTATAGTGAAACTCAATGCCCATCCTATTCACAAAAATGAGACCATTTGATTGATTAAATTGCTTAAATGAACTGTAAAGTAGAATAAGACATTAAATTAACTGATTTCAGTGAAAAAAAAGTTTTAAGTAACTTGGAGAATGTTACCCTGAAATGGTGGAATTCTGTATTATGTTTAGTTTGATTGTGAGAGGACGATCACATTATATCAATGTGTATTTTTGTTTCTTAGCTCATATTGACCATTTTGTCCAATTATCTAAATGGCTGGAACTTCCTCATTGTCACAGTATATCATTATGCACTTTTAGCAAGTGCTTCATTAGTGCTCTTACAGCATATTTCTTTGTAGCACATACACACAATGCTTACCCTTCTAGCTGACTTGGATACATTTATCAAATGTATGTCTTTGGCTGGTGTAACTCAAGGCTTTCCCTACCATTTGCCCATCCGCGTGTTTAAATGTAACCATATAGGAAGGAGGCTCAGTTTTGTTTTCTGCAGCAGAATATGCCGTCACACAAACACTGTATACACTGTAACACTGTATAATACATGGTTTGTGGAGAGATTATAACTGCCTGCTACTTCACATTGTCTTGCTTCAGGATGCTGTCATTATTCCTTTATGCAGTGCATATGTGTCTATGTCAGAATGACTACCCTGACTCTAGTGCACAGCCATGTTCCTCCCTCAGCTGGCCTTCAACTGGTTGTCTGGTGTCTTGCTGAGGGGCAAAGCACACCCCTTATTAGGGGCCAAGCACTGCCCATACCCTAAAAAAATATGTCATACATACCAAATGTAGGTAAGTATAAGATGGCTGAATCTGAAAACTTGTAAAAACATGCTTCTCTTCTTCCTTAAGCTGATCTATAGGGCAAAGGTCCGCAATCTTACTCTCAATGTGTATCAATATTTTTATTAGTATCATCAACAGATTTGTGTACCAATACATAATAGGCAAACTGTAAAATAAATATGAAACTACAACAAGCTGCCAGCTGGGCATCAAACTCAGGTAACAATTATTACAATGCTGCTATTTCTTACATTTTTTTCACAGTCAGTGATATTACATTGCACTACTCACACAGTCACATTGTATTACACATATTTTTCATATGCTAAGTTTTGTTTTGGTTTTTTCCATGTACCATCGGTCATAATATTCAGTTACCAACAGTGGTGAATGTCCTGTAAGAGCAGGTGAAAGAAATAGCAGACACTTTACCTAGACTATCAGCACTCGTATCAGATTAGTGAAATGATATAACAGATATGAAGACTGGAACATTCAATTGTTTGCTGGCTAAAGAAACTTCCTTGAGCACAGGCACCACACAGACCCAGACTTTGACTTCTCCACAGCACCATCTGCAGTTGAAGAGGGGAAACACATTTTACATTTCTCTAACTCAATAGGCTACTCTGCACTGTAGTGCAGCTGCCTCATCCTGGCCAGGGTACAATGGATCCAAAATCAGTCTGATCTTGTTAACCATTACCAGAGTCAGGCCAAAGACAACACACAGAGCAAACATTTGCAACATCTCTTGTCTTGTTTAGTGTCCGCATGTTTCATACAACCTCTGAACTCCAATCTGAAAAAACAGGTTCGCCGGTGGATTCAATGACCAGCTATGATGGCGTCACCTGTCATCCAGCAGAAAACACTTATGTTTGCTTAAACTATGGAGACGGAACACATTCAGCATCTGTTGGGTCAATTGAGACTCTACCTGTCTCTTATCCCAATTGACCCCATCGAAACTAGTACACACCCAGCCCTCCCCACCACTACCCTTCCGCTTTCTGCTATGAAGGTCATTGACCTCCTCCCCTCTCCCTTCTAGTTCTGCTGTACCTCTGGAGTGGTGAGGTATATTTTTACAACAAAGCAGTCATGTCTCGTTTCACCCACACTTGCCTTCTCCTCCTTCTGCTTCAGCAGGTTTCTGCCAAGGGTAGGTACTGCCATTTTTTTCATCAAAATACCAAAGATGCTTAAAAATGGATTTGTCATGCATTGTAAAATTGTGGTTCTATCAGTCATTTTGCTATGCTAATAGTAGCTTCTATCAGACATTTCAGTTTTTGACACAGCATGTCAACTCATTAAATAAAAAGTGTGTGTTAATTCATGCTTTTAATCTGCGGGAGATGTAAGGGTATGAAAATAGAAGGGCAGTTGTTTTCCATGTTACATAATGGGACTTGCAGTGACAATGCAATTTATGTCACTTTTTGAGTCAAATCATTCCCAAGGGCCCTGTTTCGTTTAGTGCTGTTCCCACTTTAAGACATGTCCCTTTTTTTGAAATTCAGTAAACAGACTAAACTTCCTCAGGTCAGAGAATCAAACAGGTCAATATTTTCTTTCTGTGGTTCATACTTAGGTAAGTGACCATTTCCAAATTTCTGCCACCCACTTTAGGGGCTATTTTGTACGATGGTGACCTATGAGAGCATATGAATTTGTACCGTATTTAGTTTTTTTGTGTGTATGGTTTTGTAAACTTGAGTGGCTAGTGAATATCTGAGGAATTTAGTTAGGGAGAGAGATAGTCGAGGAGAACTCTGTTGAACTTGGGTGGATGTGGTTGAGACAGAGAGGGGTATTGGGTAGGATGCCTTGGAGGGCTGTCATGGTGATCTCATTTATCCCCTGATGTCAGTCTTCCTCCAGAGCCAGGATGCCAGTCAAGTGCTGACCCGGAGGCGTCGGGCCAACAGCCCATTTGAAGAGTTCCGCAAGGGGGACATGGAGCGGGAGTGTGTAGAAGAGAGATGCGACTACGAAGAAGCTAGGGAGATATTTGAGAATGACGAGAAGACAGCAAGTAGCACATATTCCTTTTACACTTGTCTGTACAGCACTCATTTTCATATTTGAGCATAGCACAGCTGATGTTCTTTTCCAGACACGAGGAATGATATACAGAAATGGATATGCACTAGCCTCTTACACATGAGATGCCCATTCTTACATTCAAAGTACATTGGCAAAAAAAGTGTCATTGACAGTGAATTAAGAGCATTTCAAGATGGTAGGCTGGTCAGGGTGTGAGTCCTGCAGTTTAATGTGATGCAGCAGTCAAACTCTGCAGGCAGGCACAGGGCAGGGGTATGTATTGCTATCATAACAGTAACAATGTAGAATTATTCATATTGATCTTCTGCTGTGTTTGACCTCCTCCCCACCTTGTGCACAAAATGTACCAAGGTAAATGTTCTTCATTACTCTTCATGACTCATACAATCACACTGTTACTTTCATAATCACTGTTTCAGATGCTCAATTTCCACTTGACTGTTAATTCTTAATTGGTTTTTTCCCATTCCTGTAGGACGAGTTCTGGAATGTCTATTTTGGTAAGGCCCAAATGGTGCAGCTCTGTTTTGGCAAGTCAGTGTATGTGTGTCAGTGGGGTGAGGGAGCTCAGAGCACCCCCTCCAGGTGTGACTCTGTAAGAGGGGGTATAGTGTGGGTGTGCTGTAGATAGGCAGGAGTGCTGGATGTGTGAGGCTCAGTGGTTGGGCATTAAGGGCATTAAGAGCTGTAAGAGGATGCCATGGGAAGTGTTGGGGCAGTGTTGGAGTGTCTGGGTACAGACATGGGAGCATCAGTGCCTTCAGGTGGCTCACAGAGTGACAGCACTTATTAGTGGCGCAACTGTGGATCCCACAGCTGAGGATAAAACCCCAGCCATGTAAAAATCAGCTTTGACCGGAGTTAAGGACACCATTAAGGGAAGAGATGAAGGTGTTGAATATTTTAAGGGCGGGGCTAGCAGAGGGATTTTGTTCCTCAACAGACTGCATCTGTGTGGCTTCACAGATGGGGATGCCTGCGAAGCGATGCCCTGTATGAACAGTGGTGTCTGTAAGGATGCCATCAATGGATACACCTGTCTCTGTCACTCTGGGTTCCAGGGACTCAACTGTGAGATTGGTAGGGCCCTCTCTCATTCTCATGCTTTAATCCAGTGATCAGAACAATGGGTGTGATGGTCCTTTTGTGAAGCATTGTCATGTTTTTGTGATGCTCCATTCTGATCATGGCTCTCCACACCCTCACAGCCATTCCACAGCTGTGTATGAACAAGAACGGGCTCTGCCACCACTTCTGCCATGTGCAGGAGGAGAGGGTCCATTGCTCCTGTGCGGATGGGTATTTCCTGGGAGAGGATGGAAAGAGCTGCCTTTCCAATGGTGAGAAAACTACATAGTAAGAGAGGAAAGGGAGAGGGGGAGAAGGAGGAGGAGGAGGAGGAGGAGGAGGAGGAGGAGGAGGAGAGAGAGAGAGAGAGAGAGAGAGAGAGAGAGAGAGAGAGAGAGAGAGAGAGAGAGAGATTATCAAACTATTAAACAATATTTTAAACATTTTTGTACATCTTTCAACCATGAAAAATTCACACCACACAGACTTAGTGGGTGCCAGGGACACAAATTGTGTACTGTTGCCCTGCTCAAAACTATGTTCAAATCATTGTGTTTCTTAATGAAGTTTTTGCAGGTCCGGATATGTTTAGAGAATTCCTTCCTAAACAGACAACTAAAAATGAACATTGAGTCACTATAGAGAGGTCTCTATCTACATAATTCAAAGCTATCTGCTGATTTCCCCACTCAAACCACACAGCAGGACAGTGAACTGATAGTCAAGTCTAGGCTTAGTGTCCAGGCTTAGCTTGGGGTAGCCTGCCCCCAATATGTTTAACTAAATCTCACATCACAGTCCACCTATACCCTTTGTAAAAGCATTGATAAACTTGTAATGAGGTTTTTGAGATTGTTGTAAACTTGTAATTTGGATGTTTTTAAGCAAGAAAAAACCAGTGCTACCCTTGTTTGTGAGGTTGCTAACACTGATAGTATATATCAGCTTTTATCCGTTTTTCTTTGGCAGATCGTTTTAAATGTGGAGTTCGTCATTCCCAAAAGACAAGGCGTATCTTCATCTACCAACGCAACTCCACGCAGTCAGGCAATCATACCGTAGTCACGACCATGAGTAATGAAACTGACAGTCACGGCTCCCAGAACAGGACTTCGGAAATACTGGCTGAGGATGAGCTAGTCTCGGAAGATTACATCTCACCTGACTATTCTGGGCATAACCGCATTGTGAATGGAGATGACTGTCCCCCAGGGCAATGCCCCTGGCAGGTACATCTGACAGATATTGACACCTGAGAATTACACACATGCACACAAACATTAAAATCACATATCTGGTCTCTGCAGTGCTGTTTATTTGTATCTAAATGGAAGACAGTTGTGGAGGTCCTGTTGGCGGGAACACGGTAATGATTCCACTTCCTGTTTCCTTAGGCTCTTCTGATGAATGAAGAGGACATTGGATTCTGTGGTGGAACAATCCTAAACGAGTACTTCATCTTATCTGCAGCACATTGCATGAACCAGTCACGGACATTTTATGTGATTCTTGGTATGTTCCATTGACAATTGGGGTTGTTCTATAATTGCCATGCTGTATGAACCCGTCATGGAAATTGAATACATTTGCAAATGATTTGGGTTGACTGATATACGTTTTGCCTTTTCTATCTGACCACTGTGTTCCTCACCCTGACCTGGCGCCCGCAGGTGAGTTTGACCGGGAAGTGCACGAGGGGAATGAGGCCACGCACATGGTGGAGCAGGTGCTAATTCACAGGTACTACGTCCCAGAGACGTACCACAACGACATCGCCCTCATCAAGCTACAGAAGCCCATCCGTTTCACGCCGTTCATCCTGCCCGCCTGCCTCCCCACCAGTGATTTCGCCGAGGAGGTCCTGATGCACCAGGACGAGGGCATGGTCAGTGGGTTTGGCCGGGTGCGCGAGGGCGGTCGCCAGGCCACAGTCCTACAGCACCTGACTGTGCCATATGTGGATCGCGCCGTCTGCATCGAGTCCAGCCAGTTCAAAATCACACAGCGCATGTTCTGCGCCGGCTATGACAAGGAGTCCAAGGACGCGTGCCAGGGGGACAGTGGTGGTCCTCACGTCACTCAGTTTCAGGGTACATGGTTTGTGACAGGTGTGGTGAGCTGGGGGGAGGGGTGTGCACGGGACGGAAAGTATGGTGTCTACACACAGGTGTCCAAGTACATCGGTTGGATCCGGCATTTAATGAAAAGAGCCTCGGTGATGAACACTTTATGATTGTTGAATGAGACAAATAAAGAGGCTTCTTGAACAATGACAAAATGATGTCCTCTTTTATTCTTATTTCATACAATCACTGTACAGTGTCAATACTCATTCAGTTAGTATACAACCCTTCTGTTGCTGTCCTATTGTTTTGTGTTCTAATTACATCAACCAGTCATCATGACAAAACACTAAATCATCTCCCAGTGGATGTAACACTGAATACAACTGCAAAGGAAACACATTGAGGATCGACTGAAGCTTCCTTTCAACCTCAACCAATATATTTGTTTAACACCCCCAGTTTTTTTCTCACACATTGTTCAGTTCTGTATTTGTGGAAAGTCATAAAAACACCCAAAAATTCCCATGCACACACATATTTTCATTCACCCACTCATTGTGATAGGTAAAGCAAGAAAGTTGAAGTCCTGTTTAATGTTTGTTCTGCACTATTTAGTCACAGAGTCCTTCAACAGAATTGAGTGTTTACCTGACGAGAGTCCACTAACTGAACAAAGTGTACCACTGCATGTGTAAGCAATGGTGCCGCCATTTCAGGACATACACCATTTCCTGGTAGGACATACATATTTTTTAGAACATCAGTGCACTCTATTCAGAAGAAACTATGGCGTAACTCCAATTTTTGCTAGTTTCAATGTGTATGAGAAAAATAAATGCATACATATTCATATATACTTCAGGATATTCAGACCAATAAAAATGAAAAACGACTGAAAGAGAGAAGGATCATAGTGGAATTCATTATGACTAATCCTGTACACTGTGCTGGGCCTGACATTCAGTATGATTCTAAGATGAACAGCAAAATTATTTTGCAACAAGTGACATCACCCCTTATGTATGCATGTAAAAGCACAAATTAAATGTGATAAATCTAGGGCCCTCTGGGCAAGATTAACCTCTCGTTCTCTGGAGGGGACTTGCACTGTAATAGTTCCCCAATTTACTGTGGCCTACCACAACTCGAAGGAAAGTGCGGTACATAAGAATCACTTTAAATAGTTGACTTTTCTACATTTTCAAAATATTGGTTATATATTTGTTGTTCAGTGCATTGCAGTTCAGTACATTTATTTCTATTTTAGATCCAATTTCTGTTTTTGAAAACAATTGCATTATTGTTTAGTCATGTCTCTGATATATTTATGTTGATAAAAAGTTAAATGGAATTTTGAAGATTGAGAAACAGTAACTGCTCAAACCTACCTTGAGCCAACCTGCTCCAAGTAGGTTTGGGCAGGTTGGCTGCAAGACAGGAGAGGGGGAGGAGAGAGGGACAGAGAGAGAGAGAGAGAGAGAGAGAGAGAGAGAGAGAGAGAGAGAGAGAGAGAGAGAGAGAGAGAGAGAGAGAGAGAGAGAGAGATTTGCCAGGTTGTGTCTTATTTGTGGTTTCACAGAAAGACAGAGATTGTAGGACAGCGTGAAAGACAGCATAACAGAGGGGAAATGATTCAAAGTGCAGCCTGACTGTAAGTTACAGAGAGAGAGGGAGAGTGGGGGGAGACACGGACTGTGAGCTCTCAGCATGGATTGGATCAGAATGGCGTCGTGGATCTGCTTCCTGCACTTCTCTGTGCTCAGCACCTTTCTTCTCACCAGCGCTGATAAGATGGGTAAACCTTCCCATTCCACACTCAGACACTTTAAAAAATGCTTGATCTAACACAATTCTGTCACCTGAGGGATATTAAGAATCCCTTTCTTGTTTTTTTTTAGATGGTATACCACCTCTTGCATTTATTTAATTCACCAGTGTCCCTTGCGTTGAATCATGTTTTCAGTTAGTGCAACTTGGAAGGTCCCTCTGGGCTGTATTGTATTTATACAGTATACATTAGCATAAATAGTCTTCTTAAACAAACTGATATTTTGTTGTTTCTTAAGGTCTAGTTTTCTTCAGGCTTTCTCACTATGTGTGCACTGAGAATATTTCCCAACTTATTTTCCTAATTTATTTGTAACATGACTGAGAATAATTTATCCTTTATGTATTATAGGCACAGTAAGAGTGAGCACTAAGACAGATTCCCAGTGCTCTGATTAAGGTGTTCCTTATGTGTATAGCATGAACAGGATTACTTTTCTGAGAATGGAATGAGTCAGGATGTTGGTGTGTGACATCATTAGGCTTCAGACAACACTGAACCTGGTTACATATGTGACTGACTTTTTCCACGTCTACAGTGTTTCAGTCTCAGCTGGAGGCCAGCACTGTGCTCCAGAGGTCCAGGAGGGCCAATTCCTTCCTCCTTGAAGAGATACTGAAGGGAAATCTAGAGAGGGAGTGTTATGAGGAACGCTGCAACTATGAGGAGGCCAGAGAATACTTTGAAGACATCCCAAAAACTGTCAGTAACTGCTTAAAATCACACTTCTTTGATTACATAAATCTTAATTGTGAGTGGACCTTGTTTGGACAGAAGCAAAACATTATAATTATTCCCACTGTAGTGGTTAGATTCCAGAGGAGAAATGGCCACATTAGTGTTCCTCTGTAGCTGCTATTAAACCCTAAAACTCATTAACATTTTATTGTCTCATTCCACAGGACACCTTTTGGGCTTCATATTATGGTGAGTTTGACTCCTCTGACTTTTTATCTTCAGTGAGCTATCAGTGCTCCAACTCACATCTCTTCTTCTTCCTCCTCCTCCTCCTCCTCTCCCTCTCACAGATGGGGACCAGTGCAAGCCCAACCCATGTCTCAATGGCGGCAGCTGTACTGACACTGTAGGAGGATACAGCTGTGACTGCAGAGAGTTTTATGAAGGAGTGAACTGCGAGAAGGGTAAACAGAAGGGTCTGGGGGATAAGAGAGCAGCAAATGGGAGGGTCTTGGATCAGACCGGAAGAGGGTTATTGGTTTGCAGCGAAATTGAGGGCCAACATACATTATGTAGAGATACTTGGCAACAGATGACTATAGTTTGCTAATGCATGATTGAGAATTAACCCTGTGGCTACATGACCCAGCATGTGATTCTATGTCACTCGTTTTAATGCTATTTTTGGCTACCTCAGCGCTTTGCTGTGTAAGACTCTGACTTTTTGTCTCTGTGTGAGTACAGATGTGTCCCAGTGCCATTCAGAAGGACCCCTCTCATGTGACCATTTCTGCAGGCCTTTCTACAGTGGATTCAAATGTTCCTGTGCAGATGGGTACAGCCTTGGCACTGATGAAAGAACCTGTGTGCCCAAAGGTACAGCAATAACGGTCAAAAAAAATAAATAACACAGGCACTTATGCGTACACACAGGGGCACACTCTCTCACACATTCATCAAACTTCAGAGCCCAGGAAGGCTGCTGTTATAAGGATGCTGATGGTGTTTCTCTGCAGTTCAATACCCTTGTGGGATGGCACCTAAGCCCAGTAAGCTGAACAGGACTGACCCGGGTCACCGTTTTGACAGCCCTGTACCCAAGCCCAGCAAGCAAAACCAAACTGCCCCAGGGCTCAGTTCTGGCAGCCATTCATGTTTGAAAGGCCGTTGTCCATGGCAGGTGAGTCACCCTCTACATGCGCTCCTCCACTTTTGATACAGCTATGCCTCTTTTCTCAGTCACAGATCTGTCACAGTTTAGCTGGTATGCTAGTTATGATACAATCAGAGGTGAGCATGCACTACAGCTAATCTCACTACTGGATAGGTCAGGTTACTGGATGCCAGAGGACAAGAGTTCTGCAGTGGTGTAATCCTGGGGGAGCAAACGGTCCTGACAACTGCAGCCTGTATCTCCAAAACCAAGACCATCTTAGTTGCAGTGGGTGAGTCTGCTGTGCTCCAGGCACAAACTGAAAACCTGCACTGTAATGTATAAACCCTACTGCCAGAGTGATATATCAGATTTTGTGAAACATGTCCCTGCCAAAAAAAAAAAAAAAAAAACCTTAAGGAGGCTGAAGTTCCAGAATCATACATGTTTCTTTCTACAATGGGTTTTCATTCATATAATCCAGAAATGTAAGTCAGTGTAAATGCATCAAAACAATGAGGCATTACATAACACCATTTAAAGGACACAGTTCAACTGATTTTGCACTAAAGAAAAGTCTTTTTCTCTACACTGAATTCTCAGAGGGGTTATGAAGTCCCTCTTTGTCATTTTGAGCTCATTGCTTTTTGTGAACATTCACCACAAATCTGTTGCATTTATATAGAGTCAGGTCTCAGTATTGCTTCCAATTTCCATATCTATGATTCTCAAATCTATGCCTCTCTTTTTGTCTGGCTCCTCCCCTAAGCAGGAGAACACAGCTCAGAGGCAGGAGGACAGTTGATGGTGTGGCCAAAAGTAGCGGGGGAGCAGTCTGTAGTGTGGCCGGAAGATCAGCCCCCACGGGTTCCTGGGAGCCCGAGGCAGATGTTTTCAGTGTCGCAGATAGCCATTCACAAGCGGTACAAGGCGGGCATCCTGGGGGATGACCTGGCCTTTCTCCAGTTACAGAAGAAGATTGCCTTTAGCTCCAGTGCCTTCCACACCTGCCTCCCAGAGAAGGACTTCAGTGAGAACATCCTGATGGAGCCGGGCCGGAAGGGCCTGGCTGCAGGCAGGGAACCAGAAGGGGCGGGGCAGGGTGGCCCCCTACTCCTCTCCTACCTGCATCTGCATGGCTGCCAAGCTGGCCTCAATCACAGCTTCATGCTCACTAATAAAATGTTCTGCACCGTGACGCTGGCGGGCGACGAGGGGTCAGAGGGCAGCTGCGGCCTCCTGCCAGGGACACCCTTGGTGACCGTGGAGAAGAACACAGCCTTCCTCACGGGACTGCTCATTCCTCCCCACACACACAACTGCAGCCGGGGCCACATCTTCACCAAACTCTCACGCTACCTGCCCTGGATCCACCAACAGCTGGAGCTCTTTGAGAAGTGACCCCTGCCCCCCTTCCTCATCCCCCACCCCACTCTCTGGGGTCCCTGGTACCTTTGGGGTTCCACACCTACAGCTGTATCAGCTCTTGCACTTCTACAATCTCAAAACACCAACACTGCTCCCAATGGCTGTGGTACTCTATATTTAAACAGCAATTTGCTTCATGCAGCAACAATAAGCAGATCAGTGACTGTCACACAGACCATATGGAATCATCACCCTAACACCCAAAATCTCTTAACAACAACGAGGTCAAATAAAGGCTCGTACTAGGATATTACAAATCTCGCTCATTTTTATTTCACACTGATAGTACAAAACAGTGCACATAAGAGATATACATAAACCTTAAACCTAAAATACAAACCAGCTGGTTGGTACGGGATGAACTTGCAGCCATGTGGAGGTGAGAGGCCCAGGAATTGTAGTTTAAGACACAGAGGACAGCGGTGGGAAGGGATTCTGTTTGCTAACCACCAACTTCTGATGTTGGTGAGAGATATAGCCTTTGATATGACCCTGAGAGAAACAGAGAGAGAGATAGCTTCTGACTCTTGTACACACTCACACACAAAAAGGAAATTGTAAAAGAGTATCCATCCCTGAGTTGGGTTAAACTGTAACAAGACATTGGTGGCCAGGGCCCTTATTTGTAAAGTGCTTCAGTGTAGGAGGTCTGACCTAAGGTCAGTTTTGACATTTAGTTCACGATGGGAAAAATCTCAGGGCATGGACGGAGGAAGACCAGTCTTAGATCAGCAGTACTCCACTGAATCTTTAACACCTTGTGAATAAATATGGGCACAAATGTAACTTCATATGAAGTTTCAATGCCAATGTGAGAAAAGCATGGCTAACTACAGACATGAAGCTGAAAAGGGGAGCGTCTCTGAGTGAGAGGGGAGGGTCTCACCATGTAGATGAGGTTGGCCAGGATGCACTGGACCTCGTCGATGTCCACCTCCTCCACTTGCATCATCTTCAGCGAAACCAGGAACGCATCCAGGGGGAGCTGGTGGGTCTTCAGGAGGTGGTACCTGCAGGGGTCAGTCAACACCTGTGTCAGCATTAGGGCCAGATGACAAGGTAACATTAACCTCGGACTTTCCCCCTCCCTCCTCACCCTCACCCTCACCAGTGTCACTCACACTTTCTTAAAGAGGTTCCTGTAAGTGATGATCTTCAGCTTCTCCAGGATGAGGAAGATGCCGCAGCGGATGAAGAATGTCTCGTGTTTGGCCAATGCCTCATTCAGAAGCAGCAGGTTACCCTCACTGTTGGGAAGGAAGTCCCGGATAAATGAGATTACAGACACAGAGGAGAAGAGATAGAGGATGAGAGAGGAAAGAGAGACAGATGGGAAGACGCAGAGTAAAGGAGGGAGAAGGAGCAACAAAGGGTGAAGTTGAAGCTGATGATAAGGAAAGGGAGAGGAAGAGAGTGAGAGAAAGGAAAAGAGTAAACAAGGCGAGCAGGGTGGAGGAAGAGGCAAAAGAGAACAGCAGCAGTTTGACTGGGCTAAAGGAAGCCTGTGATTATAATAACCACAGTAACAAAAGCAATGCTCCAAGTTCACAGGCCTAAGAATCATAATCATGCAGCTTTCTTAATGACCAGGGCGTTTAAACTATATGAAAGGACATGGACATTGTATACAGTCATTGAACTACCTTGTTACAATAATTTTAATCCCAAAAACTCCTGAACTGAAACTTGGTCACTTTACTTCACACAATGCGTGGATATGAATATACCACTAATTCATTAATATACCACTAAGAGGAGGAACAGAAAGAAAGAAAAAAGCAAGAGGGGAAGGACAGAGACAGAAAGGCAGTGAAATAAAAAACTGTACCTCACAGCCTTGGTGACATCAGCAAACTGTAACAGGTCATACTTCCTGAGGAGCTGGTGAGTTGGCATATGACCCTAAGAGCACAACAGTGTTTGTGTGTGTTTCTGGAACAAATAACACAGTGTGTATCCTTCGCACAGATAACATAGTACCAGCACACATCTCTGACACAAACAGCAGAAAAGCATATTTGAGCAAAACTCACACAACAGAATTTGTACGACTGTGAAAAAAGACACAGGCACTGCAATCTCACCAGCAGCATTTTGACCGGCAGCAGGTAGATCAGTACCAGGCGTTTGTTCCTCTGACAGGAGCGATGACAGTGATGGAAGGCAAAGGATAAGTACTCTTCCGCTGGAGGAAACAGGGACAGACAGGCAGACAGATGTGAGAGGCAGTTTGATCTGTGGTAAACTGACATTGCATTTGGCATAGACTGTAAGTGTGACAGGTCATTGAAGGTCAGGTACTTTCAGTTTGCAGGACAGGTGAAAATTACACAGGAAACTTGGTGACTGTGCAGCCAGGTCACCAAGTCAGGTATTAATCAATCAAGTTAAGAAAAAGCTGGTTGGTTGAAACAAGTCAAAGACCGACACCTAATCATAGGTTCATCAATATTTATATCATTGCAAGGCATTCCTCCATTGCTATTGGTGACCACCTCTCACCTGGTTTGAAGTCACTGTCAAACATGGCCTTGCGGCCCACGTAGTACTTGTATGTGACTCTCTGTGCCATGCTGTAGTCATCCTTCAGGTTCGAGCTGTCGATGGCCCGGATCAGTGGTTTGCAAAGGTGCAGCTTGTTAATCTGCATCAGAGCAGCAGAATTCTATTACTGCTTAAGGCATTTTTCATTGTTCTAAATTTACTTATATAAGAGGTAGAGCAGTCAAATTCCTATAAAACGGGCAAATCCAAAATGGAAGTGCCAGAGAGAATTCACTGTAATTACGAAATATTTGATATCTATATCTACAACTATAAATGTACATGACAGCATATCTGCTCATATTCAGAAAATGGAAACTTTCACACCTTGAAGTAGATCTTGAAGAGCTGGTTGATAAGAAACAGCATTCCCCACTTCTTGGAGTCATCAATGCCAGCTCGACTGCAACAAAAGATGGTGATGTCAGGGCCATGCTCACCTCTGTTAAGAACACGCCTTTTTCGTTGCTTGTGATCGAGTAAGCAAACAAGCAAAGGCACAGAAAACAAGTCCAAAATATCCCAATGGGGATTTGCGTTTCAGTCAACTGTGTGAGATTTGGGGCTCCACTAATGTTTGCACGCAAGAGATTTTGGGTTCCACTAATGTGTACGTGAGACATCTGTTGTTCCACTAATGTGTGCAATAAACATTTGGATGATGAGGCTGGGGCGAGGGGCACTCACTTGTCGCTGGCACACACTCTGAAGCAGCTCATGAGCTGCTCCGCTGCTTTCTCCAGCATGTCTCCCAGCTTCCCTTTACCCTTTTGGAGCTGCTGCTCAGCCTACATCACACACAGAAAACACAGCTACAGTCACAAGTCCAACATGCTAATTAAACAGCTCTTACAAACACAAACCGGCACAAACGCATATGTACACACAAATGCACACATACGCAGGGTACCTAACGTATTTTCACTGTGGCCAACACGGATAAACACTCAACACTGAATTCATCTGATTAGAAATGCCTTGCCATGACATCTGGCAGACTTAAAACAGACTTACATTGTTTGCAAATATTCGCAGGTCAAGTGCAACTGCAAACATCACTGGCAGAGCCCTAGAGAAAGCAGAAACATCCTCATTTCTACTTTGAACAGTCTCAAGACTGAAGTCATCAGTGGAAAGCAGCTTCACTGTGACACTGAACACAAAAAAAGACACAATAAATACTGCTTTGGGAACTGATTACATTAGTAAGAGGACAGCAGAGATTTGCTCATGAGTAAACAAAGTGCCAATGCCAAAGGAAAACTATTATTCTGAAGCTCACAACAAAACTGCAGCCTCAGAAGTTCCTTATTTAGGAGATAGTAAGGTCAGTTTGTTCTTATCCTGGGAAACACTGTAAATAAAATTTATAAAAGCATAATCACTCTCTTAATTAACAGGTATTTAAATTTAAGTTGTGTTGTAAGGTTTCTCACCAGTTCTCTTCTTTGTGTGCTTGGAATGCCTTTAGAAATGATGTATCACATTAAGGACAAGACCAGGTACTAAGGATTGAGTCAAACAGTGGTGGGTTCACTATGCCCCATGGACATTAAAAAAAAGATATAAATGTTTATCAGTCATAATTAGTAAATCCCTTTGTAAACAATGAAAAATAATAATACATTTAAATTTAACTGATATACTAGTTGTGTGTTAGCCTGAACATTTAATGACCGTGTGGTGAATTTTTATTAACCACTGGAGTACAGGCTGCAAAAAGCAGGAGATGTGAGCATATTGTTAAGCCTCCAGAAATACACGGGTATTGTTTCTGTCCACATTATTACAGTCCAGCATTTTTGGTGACCAGAAATTATGTCAGTAAAGTTGGGTTTTACTGACAATCTGGTGATAAGGCAGCTGGGTAATACAATGTTTATACAAGACTATGTATCACAGGTTCGGAGAAAAGGATATTGGACCACCACTGTCTGGCATCTGTAGGCCTCCACAAAGTCATGGTTAGACACAGCATAAGTGCATCTGTAGGAGAAACAGGTATACAACATAGAGGGTCAGAAGAGGAGACAGTACACAGCCTAAACACACTTGGAAGCACACAGAAAGGCACACCAGAATAAGGCAGTGTCCTGTAATGGCTACAGGGCTGAGGCTGTTACCCCAAAGTTCATGGTTAGATTTCAAGATTGAGCTCTGCTATAGTCCTGCAAAGGCACCATACGTATTCAGTCATGTTAACACACTGTCATCTGAATTCATCTACCTCAGATGTGCTGCAACCATTTCATCGTAGGGTGGTTCTAGCACCTGCTGGCACTTCTCCTCTGGACTGGAAAGCTGTGGGCACACAGTGATGATGTCAGATAAACACAAGGAAGATATCACACTCCGACTGTAATCCTGTTTTCTAACTACAACCAACGCAGCATCTGCGCATATACCAGGGGATGGATCATATTCTATAATATGGTTCACCAAGTTGTAATTGCAGGTAAAAAAAAAAAAAAACACTGACATTACAGTGACAATTTTAATACACAGGTTGTGTCTTTGTCAAACTTAAGTGACTTTTAGCAGTGAAACATTGCTATTAATCGGGTTATGGGGGATTTACACAGCTCAAGTTCATGATGATGTCTGCAACCAGGGGAGCAGAACCTGGTATATTTCAAGTCTAAACCTAATTTAAACAACAAGTCATCAGACAAATACACCTTTTTGCAAAATTATTGATACAAAAAAAGAACTGACTTACCTGTAGACGAGGGTTGGCAACATGTGGGTGTTTGAAAGACAGGAGTTCTGCACAAAATGAGCCATCTCTGGTTTCAATAGCCTCCAGTACCTGGTGAAACAACCACAAAATACAAGGACTGGTGTGTCTGAGTTCTCCCCCAAAGTACAGCAGGTGAGTATGTTCGAACTTCTTTCATTTAGTTACAGCTCCACATTCAAATTATAGGTCATACAACATATAAAACTTCCTGGGTATGTAGTCCTTTTGTTACAGTAAATTTCTTTATTGGTAAAGGCGGTTGAAATGAGGTTGCGAATATTTTCTTCCTGCACCTTATGAACATGATGACAGTTTGGGTCATTGTTATTCACTTTCCACCAATAATTTCGTATCAGAGACCAAGTGATTTTACTCTTCAGTCCATAATTTAATGAAGTACACGTGTTTTTTTTGTTAGTGAACCATTTGCCATGTAACACATTACAGAGAATTAAAACAATAATGAATGTAACAATATGTCAACTAAATAAAACAAATACAGGGCTAAGAATAATTAACTGCTAGTTATGACTCAATTGTTGATGTAAAATAGTGTTACCGAGTTTGGGAACATCTAGGTTACGTTCGCAGCGCGGAATTTGGTTAAAAATGGTCAGAAAGTAATCCGAAATATCAAAGTATGTTACAGACAGAGAGTATAGGCATCAAAAACTACAACTAGCAAACGTGGCTATGAAGACAGATACTGCTCGCAAACTTTGTTCTTCGATTCATCTAACGCCAGAGACATAGCTAAGCATTTACCTGTTGAAGGTACTGGTTAATTGTTATATGTGCCATCTTGGTCCTTTAGCAAATCTGTAAAAAAACCAGTGTGTTTTTAGAAAAAAAAATGTGTAGCTACCATGGAATTCATGTACATTAACATAAATTCTCTTCTTAAAGGTCCACATTCATCTGCAAACTCAGGTTAATAATATCACAAAGGTATCTGAACCAAACTCAAATAACTGAATGATACCAGAATCCTTTATTATATCGATAACATGAGTTAAAAATTACCTACATATACAATTACTTATCAAAACCCGAGCTAGCGAAACGGAGCTGCACGAGCATCGCTGAACTTGTGCACAGGATATTGTCTGTAAACGAAACGGTCACTACGAGGTTGTACTTCCTGTAGAGCCGGCGGTAGCATTCACGTGACTTTGTGGTAGTTACAACTAAAAACACCCTATGTAAGAGTTCACATGAAAAATTTGAGACAGTTTGTGGCTCAAAGGATCTCACCGGTCTTGGGAAGGGCTGACTCTTTGTAGCTTCATGTATTACATTTTCAACACATAGGACCTGATTTCCTGTTAGTGTGAATTTGATGTTAGGAAATTATGAGTACATTACCATGCTTTTATTTTGAAAAATTGAGGGTTGAAAAACTTGCCATTTTTCTAGTCACAATTTCCAACACGCAGCAATTGGTATTGAATAATCAAAGTGCTCTTTGCAAAAGGAAATCAACTTAGATTTTTTAATTGTTTTGCAAAGTGAATTGCGTTTATTGACAACTTACTTTGTAACGGAGGACCCTGCCGATTTTTATATGTATTGAAGCATATATGCTGTACCATATTTTTTGATTGAATCAAAATTGAAAAATGTAGTGCTTGTATATGAAAATGTAATGTTATGAATTACAGCATAGACGTGTCTTTCGTGCATCTTCTTAATTTGTCCATCCTGCTGGGTAAGTACATCATACAAGAATGCAAATGGGCTAAAGAGTCCGAAGAGTGCAGAATATTCAGCCTCTCCCCTCAGTGGGAAAGTAAGCAAAGCAAAACTCTGAAACAGCAAAGACATGTATTTAAAACAAATGGAACTGAACATTTATTTATTTTCTTCTTATTGTGTCTTGTTTTTCCTTTTTTATGTTCATTGAAGTTATGCAGAAGAGTAGATAATATTCCTGAGTATTTATTTAATGCTCCAATTTTTTGTAATAAGACCATCCACACTTGAACTCCACTTCCACCGCTGAAGTCCAAACCAGCCCCTTAAACCTTCCCTCGAGATCCTGTAGGAATGTGCAGTCATGCATAACACTGCCAAGTACTAAAGCCAAAGTGATCAAATGTAAGTGAGGGGTTATGGGCCAGTCTTTACTTAAAAGAAGAACTTATTACAAACCTGAAATTCAGAGGGCTCTGGAGCAAAAAGATATTCCAAGTTCTTCTCCTGAGAGTGTTGCACCTGTATGCTGACAGCAAACAAGAAGAGAGGGTGCCACCCAAAGGATTCTGCAATGCAAGGCTCCATGCACAGATGCAAAATCAGCCATCACCAATAGATGGCAGTATGAGAATGAGTGAAGGGAAAGGAGGAGACAGTGGGAAAATGGCAGATCAGTGGGGAAAATGGAACATCATATGACAGACACAAGCAAGGAGAGCATTATGAGGTTTATGATCAAATTACATGATCATACTCTACAAAACACTGGATGTAAAATGTTTGCTTTTCAGAATATTTGAATAATAAACACTTTTCAAAGTACACCAAATACATCAGCATTTAATTTTTATTAGTATACTTCAGTTTATAAAAAAAAAACAACAACTAAATTGTCTAGAAAAGAAGCATACGTTTACTTCTCTAAAACCTCTTTTCACCTCAGGTGAATGATCATGGAAACAATATTTAGAAGTGAGTTAATAACTTCAAGATTCAGTTCCAGACAATGGGACTGTTCACTACACCAAATACCAACACTTCAGCTGGAGATGTTATCTGGAGCTGGAGGATATGTTTTTGTGTGCCTTTACAAAAAAGTCAAAGATAAAAGGTAATTTAATGACAAAATATTTGTAAGAATTACCACATAAAAAGTAATGTTTTACAAAATTGTAATTATACTTTTATCAACTTCTTTGTTGGTACAGCAATTAAGTAAATTTAATGTGTTGATATTTCAAAAGATGCTATCAATATTTACTATGGAATAAAAAACATTCAGGGTTACAATGGACTTGCCTTCACAGAGTGTGCATGTCTCAGAGGTTGTGCTGTAACAGTATAAGCTGAGAATCTGCATTCAGAAGCCCTCGGAGGATTTTAATTTTGTTTGGTTTGTCTGTTTTATCATTTCTCATTAATCATAAACATTATTTGTATTTAGATATGATTTATGGGTAGGTTCCACCACTTTACCATTCAATTTACCAACAAAGTAATTTGAAGTTTCAAATTTTGTGCATATTTTTGTCTATGCACAAAATTTTGGAGTCTTCCCATTGCTGTTTACAAGAGTAATCTTTTAATGAGGGAACCTGTGATGAGGCAGTTATTAATAGTGGACTGCAGCTTCATTGGCCTGTGTTGCCTTGCAAATTTGATTAAATCCAACTTTTCTGATAATTATTTTGATTTGCTGCTTTCAGAAAAACCAAGAACACATCCTCATCTCTACCAGTGTTAAACGACCTTCATTCTTTTATAACATGTGATTCTAAGTGCAGAATATGTAGTTTACGCATGTTTTGTGATTACTTTGTAATTTATATGTGACTGTTTTATGTCAAATCAACATTCCCAAATTTGAGTTTTTATTTGTTTTAAAAGTGTAATTAAGATAAATAAGCCAATTTAAGCTAAAATCACCCTGTAAATAAACCCCAAAGGATTACACTACTGTATTGGGCTCATCCTATGCATAGCATTGACCTGCGCTGGCCAAACCATTTGTGACACTGGAGAGAATCAAGAGCAACATCAAAATTATCTGCTTGTTTACGGTCTGTTTTATCCGTGATTATATGTATCTTAGCTGTAAAGACTACTGCCAGATTTCTGAACGACTGTGCATACCACAGCTAACTAGCCTGATGTGCTATACATGGTGTGATCAATTCCTGCTATAATCTCTGTGAAATATGCAGACGATATGATTAGTTGAACATTATCCCCCGGAAGCTTAGATTCTCTGTGTGTGACATAATTGCCACATTGCTTTTCAATGAATGCCCTGACTGAAGCTCAGACAAGTTAACATAATATGCCCAATATACTGAATGCCTGCATATTCCATGACTATCTTGAAGTGATTATTAAACTTCCCCTCCCTTATCCAAGGAGGTAAAAAGGCATATTTCACTATGTACAGTGGAAAGAATACTATACTGTTTAGACATGGATATGGTGACTTTTCATTTGCACAGGAATGCTGCTGACATCTGACATTTTAGTAGTATATCTGAACTCAGATACTGACAATGATAGGCCTCAGACACTCGATAGCAGGCCTTTAAAACCCCGCTGTAGAGCTGTAAACAGGCAAACATGCCTCCTTTATTCCAGTGGCATGTCTATGATCTATCCGATTTGTGTATACAAGACCTAAGGTACAGTATAGTAATGCAGATATGAACACGTCTGAAATGAGCATGTCTGCAAAGAACTCTGCTCCAGAGATTCTTCTGTCTCACTGTATTCGAGTCACTCCTTTGCTCTCTGATTAGATTTCCACCGTAGATTCAGTGTATAATTCCTTAGGAAAACAAATTAGAGCTGGAGAGTCAGCTTAGGGGTGTGTCCTAACCTCCCGTAGCTCTATGACGCGTCAGTGTGGAATGTAGAGGCCTATGGCTGGAACTCTGTGACTGAGGGCCATATCTGTGTCCTCCTGCATCACCAGCTTTTCAGTGACTGATAGCCATATCATTGGGCTTCCAGAAATTCATAAAAGAATGTTGAAAATAATCAGTACCTGTACCATTGAGACATCCTGGAAGATCAGGTTAAGTGGATGACTTGAAATAGCTATCTCTGTATATCTATAGAAGCTCCCATGAACCACTGGCTGGAAAAAGAAATATGTCTACAGCCTTGTATGAATACAGGTTCAGCTTTAGTACTTCAATCAACATTTCCACACCTCAGTCCGTCATTGTCATTATTGCTTGACTCTACTTCATGGGTAAGAGCAGGAAGAAATTCAGTAGGCCTAAGGTTGAGGCTGAGAACATTAAATCTGAATGTAGTTTTAAATATAGCCGTACAATATCTCTGGTAGGTAAGATTTTGTTTTACACGAAGAGTCTGCTTCAGTGTCAATGTCCATCTTCCTCAAAGTAAATTTGTGTACCTATGTGTACTTTATATTAAAATGGGTTTCCACCACTGAAGTGCAAATTTACTGGCTATAATGTGTTTTCCATTGCCTGCAATCATTCTCATGCAGACTGCCTTTGCTTTCAAGCATATGTTTTGTCAAAGTGTTTACTGTATTCAATCATGTAAACTGACACAACATTCTATGTTCGTATTATATTTCATGTGCAAAGAAAACACATCATTGATCTGATTTGTATCCGGTTACATGAGAAAAATATATATAAATCTGATTTGTGGCTTGGTGTTGGGGTTTATAAAAGTTATGTAGCATTATTTCACTGTTTAACTCTATATGGGGCATGCAATTGTCATTGCTACATTTTCAAATGACAGAATGAGGGATGGGGATAGGGGTATTAGACTATTACAGTATTCAAGGGTAGGGGAATTACAAGTGAGTCTGAGGGAAACTCATTAAATACAGTATATTCATTACTGCCAATTGATTAACATAAACTTGCCTTTATGTACCGGCACTTGTTCGTATTGAGAAAAGTTACACTTACAGGTGTATGATTTAGTTATAGGTCTGTTTGTAAAAACCTAATATTCTCGTCTATATATCATATTCATACATCATATTCAATAAAATGTACACACATAAAAACGGTTAACTATATTAAAAACTGTTAACTGTAAAATATTAAAGCCCAGATTAGTCAGTGTGGTTGTATTTTAGAAATATCACTTTCCACTTAGTGTGTCAAAGTAAGTCAACAATGGTAAATCTATCCTGGGGAGAACAAAGGTTGGGCAGCAAAATTGTAGAGCACTGCTGGCTCTGTGACACAACAGTAGTCCCAAGTGGCTCACTTCAGCCACAGAAGACAAGCCAGCACATAAGTGAGAAGTTAAGTATCACAGAGAAGTCAGGAATGCAAAGTGCCCCTTTTGAGGTTTAGCATCACCGCGTGAATTAGGATAGAATCAGATGACTCTATTCAGTGTGCCTTCCTCCTGACCTTCGTCTGCGCGTGGGGCCTCACATGGCCACTACGACTCAGCATAATCTGGCTCCGATGAAATGTGTTTCTGTGATGAGGCATAAATCTGGACATTTTTATTTATCCATTCTAATTCAATTTAATGCACAGGAAAATCATCCTTAGTATTGATATACATGTACTGAAAAAAAATTAAAACACTTCAGTGAGGAAAACATAGGGTTGATTACACTTCAGCTTCACAATTCATAACTGACAAACAGTTAAACATAAAATGTTACACAATATTAATAAGTAACTTTCACAATTTCAATATTCTTGTTTAATTTTCACCAACGTTACAGAAATAAAGGGCAACATTAAATGAACACATTCGGTTTCTACTTAATATAACTATACATAATTTAACCGAGAACCTCTCTTTAACCTCTGTGTAAAAACTCAAAAGTTCTCGCGAGGATGGTGGTTTGTTGTTCATGCTCACGTGACGGTGCGGGTGGGTAAAAAAGCTGGATTACAGAACCGAGAATGTTCCTTCCTGCAGTCAGAGGCTCGGTCGTGACACATATCTAAGCGGCGCCTGTGACCAGCTCCTCTAAGGACGCCTGAGGAACAAGAGAGGAGAAATCAAGGATATCAGAAAGGACAAACAGAGAGAGGAGCTGGCCTCTGTGTTTGACGGTGAAGTGGGTGCAGCTTGCGGCTTGTCTGCCCCATAATCAGGCACTCTGCCTCTGTGTCCGTCCTGATCTTGTTCCAGTGTCATTTGTTTTTGTGTGATTTACTGTGGCTGTTTTGGATTAGAAACATGGCCCTATACTCCAAAAAACATTCGCAACTCATCAAGATCGCCTTCATGGCTATTCTAGGTGGGTATTTAACGTCGTTGTGAAACTACCGGGAACCACCGTGATCACTCAGTGCAGCCGCAACGTCATGATAAGTGACGACACTGATGTCAAGCTGCATACATGTCATGACAGTAATAAGAAATACTTGCTACATGTACGCAATTTATTAACGATTTCGTTGTGATGATTTGCTAGATGGGTTGCAACGTTCGTTAACCACATAGCTAACCAAGGTTAGTTGCCTAAACGTGAAATCTTTTATATCAGGTTGTGGTTTGCAAGCTATATCACTGCTATAATCTGTGTACGCTACCCGCTAGTAGGAATGTTCATGTAATATTGAAATATAGTCCAGCGTTGTTCACACATGTGTATGTAATTGTATGAAGATATTCAGATTGTGCTTTATCTGAATAAGTAAGTATTACCTAATAATATTATATCACTCGCTGGAAACAAAGAGTTAGCTAAAATATCGCTTGCCATTTTTTCTACATTCAAACGTAGATCTGGTTGCCTGACTAGTGGTTTAGCAGTTTTCGAACGGAGTGACGATTGCTACTTCGCTGACATACAGCTTTTTTGCAAGCCATTGAACATTGCCTACAATAGCCACAAACTCAAAATAGAAGTACTGTTTCAATTTTACCCTCCTCTGTCCTTGGTTGGTAGCTACCAAATGTAACTGCTTGCTTGATAACCATTTTTCATTTAGTTTAGAATAGTCTAGAAATGTCTGTGCATTAATGACGGATGTCCTCAAATGTTTCGCTTTGTGTCTGTAAACAGACAAACTCGGAGTTCGCAGCGAGTTTGTTTTTCTGGTTCAGTGGCAGCCACGCGCGTAGCTGTCAGCGCGAGCCTTTGCGCTTCCAGAGCCGCCCTATTGTCTCCCAGAGCCTCACGTGACAGCAGAAATGCTTTGTGAGGAAACACTGGCCCCTCTGTTTGTGTTTGTGCACCCCACAAGCTCTTATCCCGAGTGGGTGACACAGTTTTTGTCACGGAGGCTGTTTATTCAGCCAACTATAGTAAATGGACATTACATAGAGAAGGAGGTATTGCATGCTTTATTCCTTAAATAACATTCCAATGCAACTTGATATATTTTCCAACACATAAGCTGGGCAAAAATATATATTGATGGTCATCAGTTAAATGTCATTCGTATGGAAGGAATCCAGAACCTAAAACGATTTAACCCTACTCATGCTGATATAAGGCAAAACAAATTGGAAAATTTGAGCAATCTATCTGCAATCTTCCTTCAAAATAACTTCATTATCAAACAGAGAATGTTATTTTTTATTGTTGGCTGACACTGTAATTTATAAAACTTGACAGTTGGTCTAAACAAATAGAGTTATTACACATGTCACGAGTCTCACAAAAGAAATATGCTGATGTTCACTGGTCTATATTGGACCAAGGGTGTGGTTCTGACCAGAGGTGTATGGTTTTCTGTAGGGCTGCAGATGTACCTTATTATGCACTGTAGTGAGTTCTCTGCCTCTATCATAAGTCACATGTGAACACTACTTTACAAGCCATGGGGGGGTGATGATAAGTAGCAAACTCCCTGAGTCATCTCTGGCCTGCAGTACAAGGCTTGGTTTTCTGCAACAGGGCCTGTTTGGGCATGTGCAGGTGGATATTAGACATTGTGTTAGGCTTTTTTTTTTTTTTTTTCAAATCTCAGATGAACGTCTGCAAGTGTCACCTGTTCTTTGTTTGCAGCTCATAACGAGATAAGTGGAGACAGAGAGAGGAGTAACACCTGTTACTTGGTCAGAACTGCAAGTGCCCATCTCAAAGCCAGTGTCACCCTGTGACGACAACTTATGTTGGATGAGGGCAGTGTGAGTGCAGTGGATGGGTTTAGGTTGTGTGTTGGTGGTGCAGTGTTTGTGAGCGTTCTGCCATTAGAGAGCAGTGTGCAGGTACTGTTGTGCCTGCAGTTTGTTGTGTTATTGTTGTTATGGTGAAATAATATTGTTTTGGGTTATGGATGCGTTCTGATGGTGCTGAGAGTTTTAAAAGCTCCCTTGTTCTTAGAATGACGCCTTGCCCCTGTATTGCTGCTGAGGCAGCTGCCTAAGTCAGCACTGCTCTGGCTTTCCACAGGCCTTACACTCCTCATGCATCTGTTTGGACCCTCATCATGGTCAGGTGTTTGGAGCTTTGGTAAAATGTGAATTTGAAAGTTGAGCACATACGCACCTACATTCTACATTAGATTTATACATCTGGATGTTATCTGAGAAATGAAACCGGTTTTTCCTGGTTGCACTGCTTATGTTTTAGTCTCTGGGAAAAAAAAAAACATGGTAGTCATGTGATTGGGCACATTGAGCATGTGCAGAACTGCAGTGTGCAGTGAAGTGGCAGGAGCCCAATGACTGCTTTCATTTGCTTAAGCCCATTTGTTGCTCATTCCCTCTCGCCGTCTCTAACTTCTGTGGTTTGTGGCTTCTGTGGTCTTTCTTCTGTCACTCCACATATCCTCACAGTGCTTCACTGGTTTTCGGGAGCTTGTAAGCGATTTGATCCCAACCCTGACCCCAGGCATGCCCTCCAATGCACCCAGTTCTTCAGCAGATTTGTCTGAGGCACCACATGATAGTCAGATTACTATTTTGTCTCCAGTCTCAAGTTTGACAGTTGAGTTTGTCACATGTTGAATGACAAATGACAGTCACCTGCTGCTATGTCTGCTCCCACACAAACATATTAAAAAGACACATAGTTAATTCGGTTTTTTGGTGATTAACTCATTACCATATTTAAATATTTTTATATTTTTACTGTTGTTATATTTGGAACTGCATCTCTCTGGTAACAAGTCAAGATTTCTACACATTGTTTAACAAACCTTTTATACTTTTAATTCCCAGTCAGCAGTGGAGGTTGTAGTAATGAGTACAGCTTTGCGAATACAAATGATAATTTTACATTAGGAAAAAGGATAAATGCATTAAAAGAGAAAGATGGTGATGAAAAATAAAAGCTCCTTTTTTTCCTTACAGGGTGTGTGGGTGTGGTGCAGGCGTTGACAGTGGAGGTGAAAGAAGGGAATACCACCTGCATCAAGGCGGAACTCTCAGCTTCACTCTCTATTATGTATAGCACCAACAATGGAACGGTATGCCTGAAATATTGTCACGAACGCACATCTCCTCTGTCTCGACTCCATATGACCATCGCGGTTATTTTTGTAATTATCCGACTGATTGAAATCAGACAATTTTCGATAATTACTCATTGGATTGGTGCTTGTGTTAGCTCATTAAAACGGATCCATTGTCAGAATAAACTGGAGTAATCCAATGCAGGAAAATTTCTGTTCATAGGGGCTTTGCGGCATAAGGTTTATTATTTATTTATTTACTTTTTTTCTGTTCAGGTTACAAATTGATAATTTGACCAAGTGTTTTAGCAAGAGCTGTGTGATCAACATCATTTTTCTTGGCTGTTTTCTAACCACCAACAAACTTTTAATACTTAGAAATGAAAATTTCATATGGCAATACATGAAGCTTGCTGGGAACATGTTGCTGAAAATCACCCATGATTATTTAATAAAAAAAAAAATGACTGATTTGATTTTATTAGCTAATGTTTGCTTTACAATTATCATGTTTGTTGAGAAGCATGCAAATGCTATTTCCACCATTGTTTTCGATTATGACAATAGGGAGAATAACAGCCTAAGTCAGAACAGAAAATTACAATCTTACAATAAATATCAATATTTATGCTGGTTTTGCAAGAAAAATTCACATCTTCATGTTTCTGCAATTTTTAGGAGTTCAGGACTTGCGCCTTTGTTCACAGCCCTTAATGTGAATGTTAAATAAATGTACTTACACTTACTTACTAGTGAAATGCCCTCATAATATTAGCCTTTGGGGGGATGCAGGAGGTCCTTGTAGTCCTTATGTACTTTAACTGTAAAATCTTCTCCTGCAGGAAACAGTCAGCGTGCCACTCCCGGACTCAGCCACAGTTGGCAGCAGCAGCACCTGTGGGGGGGACGGCCGGGCCCCCTCGTTGGTGGTCACCTTTGGGAATGGCCACTCTCTGGCCCTCAGCTTTTCTAGCAATAGCAACCAGTACAGAGTGAACAACCTGACCGTAGGGTATAATTTGAGTGACAGCGTCACCTTCCCTGCATCCTCCACCACTGGTGAGTCTCCACCATAGTAACCTGGTTTTGTGATAGAAAGCCCCCTAGGTTTTCTGTTTGATTGAATTTGTTCAATAAATATAGATAGCTGATGAGAAAATTGGGCTGTATGACAACAAAAATGGGTGGAGTTATCATATGTTGTCATATATTTTCACATCATGTTTTGATGTGAAAAGAAAACGTCCTTGATTGATTTAACAATTCAATGATTGACAGCTCATTGTGGCTCCGCCCATTATGGAGTTCTTGAAACGTCATCCTTTCATGAGGTGGTGGCCTTTGATTTCTGCTTCAGGATTTCTGAAGTACTCACCAGTTGGCTGTTAGAGTGCTTACAAAGAGATTTATCATAGTGAATTTGTCATAGTGAATTATAGAGAGACTCCTCCCTGTATTATGCTTGGGCTTGTCACCAAACTCTCTGGTTTTATTTCCAGGCATTATATCCGTTTGGTTACAAAAAAACCAGGGTCACTAGGCTTCTCTGAAGTTTTATATAAACAAACATTTATTTCTTGTGTTCATCAACATTCCCCCTGCAGGTGTTGCAAGTCTGTCAACAGCCTCTGTGGAGATCTCTGCTGGGATCAACACCACCTATAGGTGTTTGAGCACTTCGACTGTGACTGTGGGCGAGAGCAGAGTCAACGTCACCTTCTCAAATGTACGGATGGAGGCCTACATGACAGGAACCGACCTCAGCCCGAATGGTACCGCACCTCACACACTCAGCCTGCTTTCTCTTTCAGTAGATCCTGTAGGCAGCTCCAAAAAATGTGCACCCCCCCATATGTCAATGGATATACCGGGGCTCCCCTTTAACAGATTGTTTAACTCACTGTCTGCTAGAAAGGCCAAAGTGGTGGGTATAATTAGGATTCATCACACCAGAAATTAGTGGAACTGACTCTCAGTCACAAACCCACTCATTGGTTAAATCAGTGAGTTCTTTGAAGCACATGAGAGATACACCCATTTCTGAAGTTACTATACCTCATCACAGACTGGCTGGGGCAGCCCTTAAGCTCTGTCATCCTTTTTGTCCTTTTCTTTCTCAAACAGAGGAGCTTTGTAACTACAAGAATATTTCTGGTATGATCTTGTTGTTGCAGTGTCTTGACATTAGGAAGCACAGTGCTGTTAACACAATCTTTATTGAATTCTCACAGCAATCGACCTGACACTTTTTCCATGGCAGCTTTCCAAACCTGCATTAGTTTTTTTTTTTTTTTAGGAATTAGCATGCCTCTTTCAAAAAAATGTATTTGCTGTTAATTTCATTTGAGATCCCAGTAATGTGTTAGAATGGTATTTTCAGAAGTGCAGAGTTGGCCTGCTAGCTTACAGTCTGAATAATTTGCTGCTATTCCATCACAAGACAGTTGCTTCTTGTGTAGCCTTATTTCTTACACAGTGAGATGTCCATTCTAATTTATCTGTGAGTTGTTCTGTGTCTGATCTGTTCAGAGACCATCTGCACTGCCGATCAGACTGTCACCACAGAAGTCCACCCCACAACAAGCGCTCCCAAAACCAGTGCCATGACGGTAGCCCCTTCACCCTCTCCCCCTGGCACCCCAGAGCGCGGAAACTACACTGTCACCAACAGCAATGGAACAGCTTGCCTGCTGGCGCGAATGGGCCTCCAGCTTAACCTCACCTACTCGTCCCTCTCTCAGAACACGGTATGGGCCTGGTACACATGTGCGAACACACACATAGCACCTGTACATCAAACTCCTACTGTTTTTGTGGTTAGTCAAATGCTGAACAGCTGAGAAGACTCTCCACCAGCAATATTCACCTTAAGTATGAGCTGAATGTGGTCACTGAGAAAAAAGCTGTGGACATTATAGGTTTCATTTCGGCTTGACTGCTTGTATTAACCATGTGAATGCACCTGTGTTCTGTAAATTTGCAAGTTATTTTGGATAAGAGACTGATGAATTCCTTGGGTTTTGTTTCCATAATTGTGAGAATATTATTCATTGGAAATATTGCTGCCATTCTGTTTTTTAGACTGTCCAACAGATTGTGAACCTGCTCCCCACCCAGACAAAGAGCACAGGATCATGTGATCAAAACAGTGCCACCCTGTGGCTATTGGAGGAACGCACAAACCTCAGCTTTTCCTTTGTGCTGGTGAGTTCACCCATCAGCAGGGGTGTCGTTCATCATTCTTTGACTTTCAGTAAGTTTAAATATTTGGCATTGATGGACTAGCTACTTAATTTTTTAAAACTTATTTTCTCTTTATTTTACCAAGAAGGTCAACTGAGAGCTCTTTGCTTTTTTTTCTGTGGTAACCTGGGCAGCCAAGGTGAATGGGGGCTGTGAGCCACTCTGTGGCCCTGCCACTGAACATTAAGGTTACTTATGAAAACCTGACTACTTAAAAAAGAACACAGTAAAGCATTGTTCTTGTGTCATAGTGCAGTTATTGTGGGTTCCCATCTTTGTAAACACTTTCTGGAGCTACCACAAGAGGGTGATAGTGAGAATATTCATCTTACCTTCTCAGTCCCTGTGCCTCCTAAATGTCAGCCTCCCTGTTAAACTGACTGACAGTTTTAAATTGACAGTAACATTCTTTTATTTATTTAAATAAACTTGATCCAAAAATCATCATGCACAGAAAATGTTCAGTCTAACCAGTAAATGTTTGGCTGACTATTCTCACAGACACAGAATAATGTCAGGATGGTTCAATGGGGAAAGTTCACATTCTCTGTTTCGCCATTGCATTGCTATCCTAAATCTGTAATTTATGAGTAACTGCGTTAACCTGAGTTGTCAGTTCAGTTCTGAGTTCATTGTGTTTCTCTTTTATCTACAGAACTCCACCTCCTCCAAGTACCACCTGAGTGGAATTAGTTTGTCTGCAGTCTGGCCAGACATGTCAGGTCAGTTTTCTGCACATTCTGCTTTCACATGCTTAGCTGACACATGTCGTCTAGTAACATTACAATTTAGAATGACATTTTACGCAGTGTGTATTTTATTGTATATAAAGAAGTCGTCCCCCCCGCGCCGCCAGACCCGTAGCTGTGCAGCCTTGTTTGTTTGACGTTCTGCATTCTCTCCCTCAGAGCCCTTCTCTGGCAGTAATGGAAGTCTGGATTACCTGCGTGGGACGCTGGGCCGCTCCTACATGTGCAGTGCGGAGCAGACGCTGTTCGTTTTGACAGGCTTCTCTGTCAATACATTCCAGCTCCAGGTGCAGCCCTTCGGAGTCAGTGGAGAGCAATTTGGAGCAGGTACCCCTCCACCCCAACACACATTACTCATATTACACTCTCTTATTCTGCATCCTCTGTCCCACTGAATGTCTCATTTGAGTTCTCAGGCTCACTTAGCCTTTTTATTCAGTGCACTTTACTGGTTTGAAGTGCATTTTGCAAATACTGTCAGTGTAACCATGAAGTAGTAGATGGTCCAAAAACAAGTGCACATTTAAACCTATGGATGTGCATTTCTGCTTATGTAATGTTTCACAGTGGCAGGCATAAAGGGGCTGGGTTTTAAACTGAGGATAAAGAAGGAAAACCCAAAAAGGCGAATTTCAACAGCCCATATCTTCTTAACTGAACCCCCTTCCTGGGGTGAAATGGAGGGTGTGGCCGGTTGGGTGGGTGGGTTGGGGGGGAGATCAAAATACAGGAAGATCAGCAAACTGAATTACATGCATGCACGGCACATCCAAATACATCCACCTCAGTGGAGGAAAGGAGGAGAGGAATCGAAAATTGGAACAGCTAATCTGATTCGCCCATCATCAAAGTCGATGTCGGCTATTGATGAAGTAATAATTTGGACTGACTCTGAGGATACCAAAGCCAATCGAAATATTCTGTGGGATGGTCTTTTAGCCTGACTGGTCGTGAGCACAATGATGTCACCCAGAAATGTGAAAAGACTTCTGCGGTAGGATACATCGATGTATCCTCCATTTGGAGGACACGAGAAAGGAGGAAAGGAGGAGGCAAGATTTCGCTTTGGAACAGTGGAGGAAAGGAGGACACATAATCAGCTTCCGGGGCACGGAGGAAAGGAGGGGAGGAAAGGAGGAGACGAATTTGAGTATTGGAACGCAGTCGGGGTTTATTATGAATCCACCTCAGATGAGCCTGCCTCAAAATCACGGGGTTTATTATAAATCCGCCTCAGGTGAGCCTACCTCAAAATCATGGGGTTTATTATGAATCCGCCTCAGGTGAGCCTACCTCAAAATCACGGGGTTTATTATAAATCCGCCTCAGGTGAGCCTACCTCAAAATCATGGGGTTTATTATAAATCCGCCTCAGGTGAGCCTACCTCAAAATCACGGGGTTCATTATAAATCTGCCTCAGGTGAGCCTACCTCAAAATCACGGGGTTTATTATAAATCCGCCTCAGGTGAGCCTACCTCAAAATCACGGGGTTTATTATAAATCCGCCTCAGGTGAGCCTACCTCAAAATCACGGGGTTTATTATAAATCCGCCTCAGGTGAGCCTACCTCAAAATCACGGGGTTTATTAAAAATCCGCCTCAGGTGAGCCTACCTCAAAATCACGGGGGTTTATTAAAAATCCGCCTCAGGTGAGCCTGCCTCAAAATCACGGGGTTTATTATAAATCCGCCTCAGGTGAGCCTACCTCAAAATCACGGGGTTTATTATAAATCCGCCTCAGGTGAGCCTACCTCAAAATCACGGGGTTTATTAAAAATCCGCCTCAGGTGAGCCTACCTCAAAATCACGGGGGTTTATTAAAAATCCGCCTCAGGTGAGCCTGCCTCAAAATCACGGGGTTTATTATAAATCCGCCTCAGGTGAGCCTACCTCAAAATCACGGGGTTTATTAAAAATCCGCCTCAGATGAGCCTACCTCAAAATCACGGGGTTTATTATAAATCCGCCTCAGGTGAGCCTACCTCAAAATCACGGGGTTTATTATAAATCCGCCTCAGGTGAGCCTACCTCAAAATCACGGGGTTTATTAAAAATCCGCCTCAGATGAGCCTACCTCAAAATCACGGGGTTTATTATAAATCCGCCTCAGGTGAGCCTGCCTGTTGGTGATGCTGTTGTTGCTCCTGCAGTGAGGCATTGAACAGGACCTGACAGCAAAAGCAGTTGGAGGGGCAGAGGAGATTGCTGCTCCCTCCACCTCTCCTGGCCCAACAACAGCAAAACACTCTTTCATACAATACAAAAATATTCAGATATTAATGTTAATTAATGTAGGGGGAAGTTCATCTCCATCTCATCTTCTGCTATGTCCTAGCCCTGACCTTTTGAATGTCAAGGGTGTGGTCCCTAAGCTTGAACTTGGTTAGAAAACATTGCTGCTTTGTATCTCTGACAATGGAGCAATAATTGTCTGGTATTGGTGTTGCAGAGAGCAAGAGGGCAATAAAAAGCAGCAGTCAAAAGCAAATGCGTGAGTAAGCCGCTGAAAGGGTAGGGGAGAGGGCAGGATAAAACTTGGTAAAGCTGATTTTATTAATGGAAATCAATGTTTCACTTCCTAATAGCAAAAGCCTGCAGAAAAGCATTCTAATGCGAATATCCATTTTGAAGAACCATATTTTGTTCACATAGAAACCCCTTCTGGCTTTGTCTTTTCGTGCATTCACTACAAGAAAAAAAAAATCCATGATGAGCTAATTTCCAGTGTGGCCATTATAATGCTGTGCATCTTCTTTGGTATTACTGCCTGAAAGCAAAAAAGTAGCATCTGCTTATACCACATTTGGGGTATTTGGGAAAATAAACTTTTTTACGTATTGATTTTTCTGCCAGGCCCCTATAGTATATCTCTTTATAGTATAGCTTGTAGTATTCCTCTCCCAAGAAATCTGGCCACTGCATAGATTTTAACCTCTGTGAGGCCAGGAGCAACCTCAGTAGTGACACTAATGAAGGTTCTTGCCCTCTTTCCTTCTACAACACCAAGCTGACTTTGGGAACATTTATGTCATTTGGGCGTTACTGCATGCCATGTGAATACAGATGAGTGTGTTGTCAGTATCTGAGCAAATGGGTGTAAGTTGTAACCCCCTCCTGCTCCTTCTCCCTCTCTCAGCGGAAGAGTGTCAGCTGGATGAAGACAACATGTTAATCCCCATCATTGTTGGGGCTGCACTAGCTGGGCTGGTGCTCATCGTACTCATTGCCTACCTGATTGGTAGGAAGAGGAGTCATGCCGGCTATCAGACCATCTGATCGCTGGCGGCCACTTCATTAAAGGGAGAGGACATTCAACCACTGCTACTAACGACGCGTCACCAGACTCCGTACAAACCCCTTGCCTGTCCTCCACTTGTTTTGCTTCCTGACCAGTGGGAGAGGAAGTTAAACTCTTCTGCTACTAACTAATGTTGCCAGACTGTACAGATTTCCCACAGCCCTCTCTTCCTGTCCTGCGCTTGTTAGTTGTCCGATATTCTGATTAAACAGGGTTTCTCTGCAGGGCCGTTCATGCCCCTTGCGTGTAAGGTAATAGCGCTGGGCTTACTGATCCCGCCCACCATGCGTGGGTTTTGTTTGCTTTTCTTTGGGTAGATTTGCGCTTGATAAGAATGAAAGGAATTTGCCATTTTTTGTAAATAATTGGGAATTGTTGTCATTAATTTATCATTAAAAAAACTCTAAAGGAAGATGTCACCTTGGGTGGGGGTTGGGGTGGGTCATCTGTGACAACAGGGCTGCCTCTCACTAACCTGATAAGGACTCCAGATTGACCCCACTGCAGCTGTGACTGACAGGGTAGCCGACATGACCGTGGAGTCTGTGGGCATTGAACTCAGGAGTGGGCAGAGGAGCCGCACTAATCTGAACCGTGTCTAAGCGTGTTAAGCAGCGGTAGAGTAGTGTCAGTGGTCTGGGGGAATGTCTCTTGATGAAAGGAGAATGACAGCAATGCCGGGGGAGGGAAGGAAACGTGGCATGTTTTTAACAGGACATATTTTGAATTTTGGCATTTGGCTTTGGGGAGGCATGTTACAGTGGTGTGGATACTGATTTCTTCATTAGTGAGCTGTGCAGTGCACATCAGTTTAGGCCTTTTCTCTCTGCTGTTGAGTTTTCCCAGGGGCTGCTGCAGCATGACACATGACAGCTTTGTTGTTTTTTCTTTTTTTTCTGTTTATTCTGTATCACTTGACGTCACCCAGGAGGCATTGAAGCTCCTGTGAAAAGGGAATATTGTCAATGTCAAATACTCCAGCCCTGCCTTATATTTGCCCTCCCCCTCTCCTGCTCCTGGACCCTGCCTTCCTCTCATTTTTCATTGCCGACCTATAAGGAGTCATGTGCACCGTTCAGGTTAACTGCTTTTAAAATACTGAAGCCTTAGCCCAGCTATTATTGGGGAAAGGAGTTTTGTACTGTTTATTCTTTCATCGTGTAGCAGGTGCTGCAGGGTGTGGTATTCTATCACTTTCCTCTCTTCTTTATTTCAATCTGCCTTTTGTCTTCTTGGTCCTCTGGGGGCAAGGTGATGTCATTACAGCAATTGGGCCCAGCTGTCCACTTACACAGTGCCCCCCCCATTTCAGCCCACCTCCCTGTTACGTTGCTCATTTTCGAGTGAATTCAGTTGCAGTCTGAACTATGAAGCGTAGCTTTCTCTAAATTTAAGCCTAATTCCTCTCAGTAACACTGAACAGAGCAGTCCAGTGAATTGTTGCTGAGAGGAGCAAGACTTCAGACTGAGCAGGACCCTAAACCAGGGGATTGGAAACGCACAACTACATTTTTGCCGGCCCATGAGCCTGGATTGGCACCCCCCCCAGTGTTCCACTCAGAAATCCAGCACATATGTCAGAATGTGTCATTCACAGTACCACAATGTCTGATGCTGTCCATCAGAGATGGGCAGTCAGTTTGCTCTCCCTCCTTATTTTTGGTTTTATTTCCTACAAAGCAGGTAATGAAAACCTTCCAAGTAACACATCTTGGAGGGAAAGCAGGATGTGTTCTAGTGGGCAAGGGGAGGGAGGCCTCAAAAAGATGAGTAATACTATTTTCTAACCCCCCGAAGTTAATATTCACTGTAGCGATTGATCTTTTATTTTTGTAGGAGAATGCTTTGATTTTTTTTTTTATATGCATCTTGGTGAGGTAAAATAAAGGAAAATGACAAATGTCTTGTTTGAGTTATTCTCTTTCAATACCAACAATATTATTTCTGTATCTGATAAACTAAGAATGGGAACGAATGAGTCAAGTGATCACTAGAAGTAATGAGTAAGGGCGGACAGCAATTTTGGGTAAATGATGTAACAATTTGTAAATGCTTTTGTGCAGGGAAAATAACTCCTTACCAGCTTTTGTTGGCATAAAGTTAGTAGAATATGTTGCATTTTGAAACAAAAAATATATTTTCAGTGATAAACTGAGGGAAAGAGCACTACCCAAACCATGGAATAATATCACATTATGAATGTACAACACAAGTTCATATAAAAGTATGATGTCTCACATTGTTCTACATACATTTATTGTAATTTTCTATTTAACCTCCCAGGTTAATTTGAAGGAATGATGATCATAATGAAGTCAGGAAAATTTGACTCAGTATTTCCTTATATTGGTCTAGTTCTTCCCAAGTTATTTTTGCACTGCTCACTGAATAGGAAGCTAACAGGGAAATTATACATGGTTTACAGCTTGCAGCCTCAAGAGCTGCTCATGTTGCACAATTTCCTTAGATGTGGTAAGAATGAAAAGAATAAAATATTTACATTTGATAAAACCAAAGCAAAATTATAAACAAGATCATGAGATGTGATTGAAAATTCATGAGTGTCCTTGGACAAAAGTGAGTTTGCTATTTTGTTGTGAATTTTCCAAGCGAAATTATCTTGAAACTGGCTGCATTAAAAAAAATCCACCATTCACGAGTAGTGATTACCATTTCAAGCTATCATTCAAAAGATGAAGGTTTACTCAAACAGTCCACTTTTCCTGTTTTTGAAAGTTATTTCTCTGAAAAAGTATGTGTTTCTTCCCCTGGGGGTTGAGATGGTGGTGTGGGGAGGCTGGGGGTGGTGTTGTGCTGTATTAGAACATGGACAACTAATTAAAAGATCTAACTCTGAAGCAAAGCTTCAGAATATATATACAGTTAAGGTGAAACAGCATAGCTCATTAATGTAGCTGCAACTATTTCTGTATGGAGTAAATGATGCTCATTGACTGACTATATTTACTTCTGACCAGATGCACCTTTTCAGCTTCACAAATGTGCACATGCTAGATGAAGTACCAAGCACGCGATTACAGAAATGATGGACAGAGCCGTTCTTTATTGTGGATCTGAAAAAAGAATCACAGTACATTCCAAGGGCTACTTCACACCACATTACAGCTTCATTACACCATGGAGTTTTGTCCATACTATACAGTAAAGTAAAAAGTGCAAAGTTATGAAAACAGTTAATGTCTTTTAAATTTATAAAGATTTTCACCACTGCTCCTTAAGATTGAATACAGTCGTGAAACCACACCTGGAATTTTCAGTCATTGGATTGATGTGGTACTATGTGTACACATCTCTGTTTGGTTCAGTGAATATACATAGTGAATACTCGTAAATCTTTACACTTAGTGCAAATCAGAGTTTGGAATGTTTAGTGTCTGTGTGAAGGGTGTGGGACGAGGTCACAATTCCTGAGCCATGATTCGTGCCCGGCATGTCTCCCGAAGCTTGTTTATGGTTGCCATAGACAGGCTCCCAGGCTCAGCGAAGATTTTCTGTAAAAGGACATTGTGTCATATGGCATTGTTAACGTGGTATACTCAGCTCTAATCTACCAGTATACCTGTGGAGACGATTTAAAAGAGAACTTTAAACCAGACCTCTTTTTGCAGTTACTTAGCACCTAACTGATCAACCGGTGACTAAAATGAAGTTAATTGAAGAAAATGAAATCTGGACTGACATGACAGCTGATTTTAAGACCAAAACAACCCAAAATGAAAACCAGCACACACTGCATCTCTCCAGGATAACACCTGGCTGTTTCTACAGTGTATTGTCAGCACAACCTTGACTTCCTTCACCTGCATGAAAGTGTGGCAGTCGTCCACGAATCCTCCCTTGGTGACATCCTTGAAGCGGTCACATATGTCAGGGAAGCTTCTGGCCTGCAGAATCTGTGCCTGGTTGTGCTTGATGAGGGTCAGTGCCACCCGGAAGATGATTTTGGATCCCTCATAAAAAAGACAATCCCAAATCCGCAGCACAGTCTAAGGGCACAGGAGAGAGAGGCCAGGGGAGGGCCCAGATCTGTCTCTGATCTCTCTTACACCTCAAATACAGGCTGCATCCAAAAACTTTAAAGCTGAAGCCTTCCCATCCATTCTTATTTTTCAAAATGTTTAATAATAAGATAGTGGAAATCAAATTAAAACAGTGATAGCCTAGAGTGAAAATTTGACTGCACAAATGACTATAGAAATTTGCTAGGAAATCATATTATATCATTTAAATATCAGCATTGCTTTTCTGTGCATGTTATGGTAATTGAACTTTGATACAGTGCAATTCAGGAGCAGAGTAATAAACTTAGACAAGGCTTCGTTAAGCTGCATCCTGCATAGTGAATTTTACCATAAAGGGCACTATTCATCAAGATGCAATGGCAAATTCATAGACTGTAAACATATATGATGCATAAAAACAAATTTAATTTTTAAGGGGAGATAGCTGGTAAAAACTAAAATTAAAATAATGAGCTTTTTATATATAGCACAGTCAGGTATAAGCAATATGATGGACACACCTAGTATTCATATCAATTACATCCACTGCCCACCCCAACAATATCCTCATCTTCCACTACGCATGCACCCTCCTTCCAGCCTGCACACAAACTTTCCTTCCACCCCCCTTCCCCACCCCGCCTTCCCCTGTGGCCCCACCCACCTCCACAGGCAGAATGTCAATGAACAAGCAGATGAACCAGCGCGACACCACCAGGGTCCACATGACATTGTGCTCCGTCATGATCTGCCAAACAGCGGGAACCTTGGCCCTCACCAGCTCACCCAGAACCTCCTGGTCCGTCTTCAGGCCCAGCATAGCCGGGGTGTAGTAATCTATAACACAGTGATCACATGTGCACAATGTCATGTGGTACCTTCATTCACACTTTCCCTCAGAGAACAGTAAGCTGTTAAAAAGCAGCACAAATGCATTTGGGGACTGTGGTTATGGAATGTGAGATGAGCTCAGGAGAGTCACAAAAACAAACAAACAAACACACAGTCATGCATGCTTATGCAAAAATGGGCATACACCCAAGCATACACACACACTGCTTTTAGAAGCAGAAACAGCACGATAAATACACTATACGCTCCTTTCATTGAGGACAGACTGCACTTGCATTGCCTTTTCTGAGGGGTATGTAAGGAGCCACGGCTACAAGCTGGCGATGACGCTCGGCTGCTACGCACAGGGTGTACTGCCAGAGCAGGAAGTTGGCACAGGGTCGGGGTTCAACACTTCCTGCATGTGCTGTGAGGGATTAGCCCCCCCTTGCTGAGCAGGTCTTAATAAGCTCACAGCAGATAAAGGCTCATCATGTGACCTCCCTCAGGTTTATTCATAGCCCAGGAGGTGGAGCTCCCAAAATAGACAGTCCTCTAGAGCCAGGCAGACAAGCTGTAGGCTATGCCAGAGCCATCTCTCTGCACCTCTTCTTCTTTCTGTACCACCCCCTTGTTTTGCCTTCTTCTCTTCCTCTAAACTCATCTCCCACTCACACCATTCCATTTTCTCCATCTTCCCAACTCACAATCATATGCTTGCTTCCTTTTTCTGCTTCCGAGCAGTTTCTCTGCGTTACCCTCTCTCCATCTCTCCTCTCCTCTTTCCCTGATAGCAGAGGTTAAATACTCTGCATACACCAGCATGCATGCATGGTCATGCACACCAACTCTGATACGTGGATAAACACATGCACATAACTGCCCACATATGAGACAAGAAGTAGTGAAACAAGTACAGAAAGACAGCTAGCAAAACCACACAGGTAACAGTGACACAGGTGGCAGAAACTGATGACAAGGTGGCAGAAAGTGATGAGATGGACAGAGGCAGTCACCTGGTAATATCCTTCCAAGCAGAGCATCAAGCAGCCAGAATGACTTTTCTTCATCTTTAGTGATGATGATGAGGTACCCTGAGATGAAATTCATGCCCTGGAAAGCAGAATAATGCAAATAAGATGGCACAGAAACACAGAGGATGTATGCAAAGCAAGCCCGGTCTGCCCTGGCTAAATCTGGCGTGCAGCTACAGGTGTGAAAACGGCCCAGGGCCATCTCTGGAGGCGGTCCGATAGTGAGAAATCCAGCTTGGTGCAGCTAAATATTGGTTAATTACCAGGAATTTACAAAGGTAAATCCTATGCATGCTAGGAGCCAAAAGATGGTAACGTTATACCTCAATGTGCAATTCAGGGTAACTGAAAGACCCAGGTCCAAAACAAATCATATTTCATCTGTTATGTCTGCATACAAGACACTTACATTTTCCACTGGTGATTAAAATACATCCACTTTCAATTCTTTTTTTTCTAGTTTCCTTTTTTTTTTTTTTTTTTTTACAAGACTCACTAAATTTTTTTGGATAAAATTTTTCACAACTCATGAATATCCACAGGAACAGAGATATATACAACATCACTTAATCAAATGTGAGGGAAAAGTAAAAAAATACAACTAGAAAAAAATTATAAAATGACAGGTATGTAAAACTTTTCACAATTCTGAACAACGGTAGAAGTAGAAATGCTTGCAAAAGGAAATCATCTTCATTACAATCAAACCTATTATTACAAAGCAGACAGCCCATTAGTTAGCCTAACCTTTGAGACTGACATATTTATCTATTATACATTGACAACAAATGCTCATGCTGCAGGTAATTTAAAAAGAAGTGGTACACCAATCCTGACAGAGCAGCGTGAAAGTGATAGTAAACCATGGGATCTGGGTTTTTACTTAGGGCTCTCTTGCATCCAGGTTGGCAAATTGGTCTGCAAGCACCATGTCACAGTGATACTGTGCACAGCGTATCATTTCCATTTTTATTCTCACAGTAAGGCAGAGACATCCGGTCCCATGCCACATGACTGACATGAAGATACTGGGCTTTATGTGGGCACTGATACTTTTCACTATGACAGCTTTGAAGCCAATGCTGCTGAAACATAAAGCCAAAGCAAACACCCTCTAATAAACCACAAAATAACACGCATCTTTTCCTGTGTAGACATTCACTGTTTTTACAGAATCATATCTTCCAATAGCTCGATCCAGTTCCATAGGTGCCCAAATTGTAAATATTAAGATAACACTGAACTTCTCACCCAAGTAAGTAAAAAAAAACAAAACTAAAACATACCTTGCATTCCAAAAATAACAATGTAACTGTGACCTTAAATCTGATAATTTAACAGATGTTTTCTTTGCTGATGACTATCCTACCAAACTTGCTGTTCACTTGTGAGCATTATGCTGTAGAGATATACTGATCTTCTAAGAATCTAGATGGGTCCATACTGGACTGCTGACTAAAATGAATCATATATTTCCCAATGTTCATATTAAATATGTCTGATCTTACACAATTTATTCATCAGAGTATGCGAAGATGAATAACTTGTGTAATTCATCGTGCAATGACTAATGCGTAATTGGCCTTGGAATGGAATTGTTAAATTTTTTTTATTAATATTCATTTATTTTAAATTAAATACTTAAATTTACCCTGTATCTTTTACTGCTTAATTTGTTTGTGTTCCTTTGGTAGTACAGTGTAACAGAGAGTATTAGCTTATTTTAACTACTGGGTAAGACTGAAGGCCAGGTTCCATGGGCTCTTGACCATCTGCTCTCTAGAAATGCCCAATCTGACAATCTGTCATGGGGCATTTGTTTGTCCGTTTGCCTGAATGGATATTAGTCTATGTATCTGTCTGTCTGTCCCAGGGGAATGTCCACCTGCCTAGATGACTGGGGTGTCCATCTGTCTGTCTCTGACAGTAAGTATCTTCCAGTCTGCTGGTCATGGGATGGCTATTGATCTGTTAGCCAGGAGGGGTTTTGGGTTCATAATCCCCATGCTTCCAAAATGTTACAGCTATAGCATACATCAAAGGAGGTCTTATTTGAACAGCACAAAATATGTGCATATATACACTGCACTCAATGCAGAGTTTCAAAGGCTCACATTTTCAAAGAGCTATAAAAACAATATATGAATAACAGGCAATGTTCCTGATTTCCTGAAGCTAAAATGAAGCCTTTGATCAACCATCTCATTGTATTAGTGTGAGAAATTAGTTCCAAAATGTGGTTCGTGTGTTTACAAACTCTAAAGATGATATTCCAATATCTGGCTGGGTTTGCAAGATGTCTTGCAAAAATGCGGTGTTGACTCCAGTCTGATTGTGGGCACCCCCTGCGGAGCCACTCAATGCTAGAGTCCATTTAATGTAAATGATGTAGCTGTTCAACAGGATAAAATAGAACTCAACCTCACGCTTATTGAATATTTCATTTCCCTGGCTGACTGTGTAATTAAACTTAATTTTTCTACTAATATCAGGTCTATCGCTTCATCAACTTACTTATTGGTATTTGGAACTAACCAGCATTAAGGTGGGCTAATTTAGTGCACAGAAAGTAGTGAACACAGGTGAGCAGTGAACACAATTAAGCAAACCTGGCAGTATCCCACAGCCTTGTTGTGGTGCCCATACGCCACCAACACGTTGAACAGTGTCTTCTGTAGGCAAGGGTCAGAAGTCTTCCGGAACTGAATGTTGTCTGGGAACGTCCTGTGCAAATCTGTGGGGGGGGGGGGGTGGGAGGGTTGCTGTTACATACTGTATTTAAATTGAAATTATGTTATCTACATCTACATTTAAAGCAAATAGTACCATATGAAGTGCTGTACCAAAAGGTCTATGTGTAAAATAAGCATAGAAACACTGACTTAAGATGCCCTTTCATCAGCCGTCTCCCTCTTTCACTCAGTATAATCACTAGGCTGCTGCATCTCCATCACATCCTTAAATACAGATACGACTGACCCACTATCAGGCAGTCCCAGCACAGCTCCAGTGTCAACTACATCAGGACATGTGTTTGAAAGATGCCACCCAAACTCATTTCATAGGATTTACGAAACCCAGCAAGATACAAAGGTAGACGTGAAGGTAAAGACCACAAGACGGGTGTCTATTAGGAGAGCTTAGTGATACCATCACAATTAAATAACACATACAAAACCAGAGCATATAAGGCTCTTCTCAAGCAGTAGAGGCCTTAAAACATCCTAGTACTGGTCCTCTCCACGGTGAGTTACACTGGCAAATGCAAAAGCCTCACCTCCCACAGACCTACATTCCTTCCACATTGTAACATTTTGAAAGGACAGGTGTATACTAACATCTAACAGGCCAGTACTTGAGGAATAGGCAAAATAAGGTAGTTAAGTGCAATGATTAACAGCATATGTTAAGAGAATGGACGAGTAGAATGGTAGATTTAGCCATTAATCACAAAATCAAATGCTGTAGGACCACGGTATCTGCTAGTTTTATGTTTCTGCACGTAAGTGCATGATTTAAATCAGTGATCTTAAATCAGGAAAATGTTATTTAAAAGGTTCTAGTCCCAGTTAAGTAAAGACTAATGTGGTCCTGAAGTTCAGGTAAACCCACCTGTGCGAATGGTATCCACTAATTTGGCGTCATGCTCCGACTCGAGCAGCTTGTGGTAGTAACCAGGGTTCTTCTCTAGTTGCTCCTGGGCCCCGCTGGCTACCATCCAGATCAGAGTGCGGTGCTCATTGGGTACACCCTTCCGCACATACCGCTTCACTGTGAAAGACACAAATGCAATGACAACCACAACTGATGCAACATGACAACTACACTGTTGCAAGGTATTCAGACATAAGCTCAAGCACACTCGCTACCCACAATCGCAGCAGCATACTTAATGGTGACACTATGACTACCGTATCGACTGCCTCTATGATTGCAGAGGGTGGAGGCTGAATCCTGTCTACTTTTCACCTCACAGGGGACAAACATGCCTATAGCCTCAGTCATTCTCCTTGGGAGCAGAGAAAGAGCTCAGCCCTGAAGCTTCCAGCAACAACTAGACCCCACTCTGTTACGCTGAACCTCACCCCATATCTCCAGCCAGCAGGACTGTAATCTTATGACAACACCCAAAAGAAGCAGCAAAGCCCATCTCTACATTGAACATAAAGTCCATGTGCTCTCAGCCTCTGTTACACCATACATCAGTTATTGAAAAAGGATACAATGGCAATCTACCAGCCAATATCAATTACTAAATAAACTCAAAGAGATTTCTTTCTGAAGAATCGTTTTATTAAGCCTCAACTGTCCCTGGAGTGGACAGTCTACTACCTGTTGTTTAATTCCTGGTTATAGTGATGTGTGCCAGTCAGTTCCAGTTCACCATTCCAAACGCATTCAAAGGGTAATTGAGAGCCACAGGTCATTTATCACCTACACATACTGCTGATAAAATACATTTGTTCTGTGTCTGATGTTGCATATTTGATCACTGAATCACTGCCACCCAAAGTTTGCACAATTAAGAGCTTAGAATTGGCACGGAGGCAGATCACTTAGCGATAAGTTTAGCAATGAGTTAAGTTGCTATTGGGACAGTAGCTTGAGGCATGCTTTTAGAAACACTGAAGATCACACACTAATAGCATTAGACCAGGTTTGCATCTAGGAACATTGCATAACTCCTCCCATAGGAAAAAAGGTGACTCACACATAAACAGTAGTATACACTGACCTGACTAAAATAACAACTTAATTGGTCTGATAGTCCATAAGACCTAAAACTGTCAAAATGGCAAAAACTGTTGAACTGCTTTTACAATCAAAGAAACTTTTCAACTATTTACTTAATATAACAAGCATAATTAGCTACGATAACTGTTGCTTTTTATTTTCATTAAATGTATTACACTCTTACTTGCCAGGAAATGCAATTACTAGTTTCACAGTTACACAATAGGATATATAATTGTTATAAGCCAGTACATATTAATGTATTCTCATAATATCCCCACAAAATAAATTGATCATTTAAGAATGTGTGTGATTTCAAACTGTAAATTGGGGAGGAGTCTGGGGTGGTGTGTTTAGGTTAAGCATAAATCCTTAATGCAGGGAAGCCCTCCACACACTGGAATCTAATCCTGTTCATGACAACACTGTAGCTGGGTGCTCCCAGAGGAGACACACAAGTTACCACAGGGTCAAGTTACCCATCATCCTGGGAGGAGGGGTTTTACTCTGCAGGATTTCCCCTGGTTTCATTGTACTAGAAAGACTGCTCTGGTTGATTGGATCTGAGCAGTCTGACCTCATCAGCTGCATATGAAGTATAAGCAATGCAATGACTGCACAGCTCTGCTGGTGGTGATTGAACAGGAGCTGAGCACACAAGCCTCAGAGGACACTTGCTTCTCTATGCCCTCCAAACATTTCATACACTGCAGTAATAACCTTAATATGTGAGCATTCAATCCAAATTCGGGAGAACAACATTAACATGGAGATTAAAGCTGGTTTAAAAAACCTCTTAAACCCACTGTTGTATTCCTATACTGACAGCTAGTCAGAGGGTTCTACAGGTTAATGTCAGATCAGTATTAGCAATTTAACAAGTATAAGAAGAAGGCCCCCTCTATGTGACCATACATGTTAAAATCATAATTACTGAAGTTTAGGTTAGGCTGTCATCCTGTAGAAAAAATATTTTTTTTAGATGAAGAAAACCTAACATGCTCCAAAAGAAATGTCTTATGACATGACCAAGTGCTTTAGACACTCATGTGAGATGACCTTGCTCTCATGAATGCTGTGCACACTACTGACTGACAGCTCTATCAGATACACTGAACCTGAATAACAGGAACATGTGTCTCACAAGAAAGAGGTGAACTCTCATCCTTGAGACACTTTATTATAGGCAGAACAGTGATCGTCTTTGACTAGTACTGATCTGAAAGAGAGCACACATTGCACACAGACTGACAAAATGCTACTGAGAGCAAACCCTGGTTGTTGACCTCACTACACGTGTTAATCCACAGATAAAATTCCCCTGAATAGATTCATATGAATGAAAGCAAATAATTAAAGCAAAAGCCATTTCAAGGACACTAGTACATTGAGACTGGGAATACAGTGTTATCTTATCAAGTGTACCATACTATGAGTATGCACTGTGTTACAATGCGTATAAAATATACATGCGCGCTTAATGGCATATCTCTTGTGGAGGTGCGATTTTGTGTGCTTATACATATGTGTCCATAGTCAATGTTCCCACGTTCACCTATACCACCAATTCAAGGAGTTTTTCCAAGTTCTTTAAAGGGCCCATTCCCTCAAATTCAAGGACATGTAACAATTGTAGACTGCAAGCTGTATCACAATTGTAAGTATCACAAGTGTTGCAGACAATCAATGAAGCAAAGTTGCCAAAACAAAAATTCTTAACATCCCTGAAAATGATTTCTACCCTGGCACAAGTGCTCTTAGATTCAGTCTAAACCCCATCCCTTTTTTGATCATGAATTCTAACACCTGAGCAAGTTCTAAAAGAATACTTCAGAAAAAAAAATTAAATGTGGCTTCTCAATATGATTGCCAAAATCTTGCAATAAAAACACCCAAACAGTTTAAAGCACCACTGATAATATTATTTTCAAGAATGTCCTTAATTTCATTTTTCTTTTCAAAATCTGAACCTTGATGTAAAGTGGGAACCCCGCTGTGTGTATGTATATGCAGAAGATCTCACCCTTCAGGCTTTTCTCCAGCTTGCTGCCCCCCTGCAGAAGTTTGGACCACTTTATAGATCTCCTGGTGAGGACGACTAGATACTCAGACATCAGCTCTTCATATGACTCATAATCGAAGTCTTCTGACCTCTCAAAACCATAAGGATCCACCCTGTTGGGACACAAGAACAAGCTGAGAATGATTCAGCGGTGGGTAAAATAGAGTTTCGTCCCTTCTCCCCCTGCCAGCTCACCGAACTGCCTTAATCACTGCTGGGGGGCAATCATGGGAAACATATAACGGATCGATCCTGGGAATGGGATCAAACCTTTGAGGCATAGCCCCTCAAAGAACTAAAAAACATAAACCAAAACGTCATTAAAGACAGCAATTTTTAACTGGGCAATAGTTAATCTGGCTGCCAATTCAGCAAACTGTACAAGGTACTTCCGGCAGTATATCTGACACGATGAATAGTAAATAGTAGCTGTGTAAGAGGACACGCTTCAACAGGGTTGAATAACAGTGTCCTAGCAACAAAATGCATAATGAAGAGTAAAACACAAGTCTCAACGAGTATTCTTAACACTTAGACTAAAAGGTTGTGTTGGTAAATCGTCGAAAGTCATTTACATATCTGTGACACATTATCGATCCTAATAATGAGTAGTAATTCGCTGCATAAATGATTGTTTGGTTGAGAAAAACGTCAATTTACATGCATGGTGTATAGCATTTAGTAAAAACAAACCAAATGTATTATTATTATTATTATTATTTTCAAATTAAAAAGTTACATTTCATAAAGCCAAGACCCTCGTGTAAACTATCAATATCGGAAGGAGCCAAGTAATCTGACACTAAACTCGTACTAAGGTGTGGGAATATGAACAGTCTTGGGTCATGGTAAGCATCGCAAAGCAGCATAAAAACAGCATACTGATGTACTGGTAAATTCTGCAACATTGCTGTGTCTTTAAATTATTGTATTTTATCCCCAGGAAAGTCAATAACTAAATAAAACACGCATTATGTAAGAGTTCCGGGGCCCAATTCCCAACTGTTGATGTTCTCGCCTAATCATGTACAGTGGAATCACATGATTCAGTGACAATTATTTGAGGTGTAAAGGGCATCATCAAATTAAAAGCAAACACTGTTATAAAATAGTCATCAAACAATCAAACCGTTAGAGACTAAATGCACCATTCCGAAATAAATGACATGCATCGCATCCAATGTATTATTCCTACTTGTATGGTTTAAAATAAAATGTACTGAGAACGTTCAAAACAAATATTTACATAGCTTCAAAAGTTGTGTGTGTTCCTAGCTACGGTACAACAGTAGCATTAGTTACCTCTGAACTCGGTCTTTTGCACTGCTGCTGGTGCTTGAATTGTGCTGTGAAGAGCGAGTCCCATTTGCTTTGTTCTCCATTGCAAACCAAGACTGATTGTTCAGAAAGCAAAATTAAATAAATTTCTGTTATTTAAAACTAACAGGTTCCAAGCTGTTTTCTTTTACTAGGGACACCTAAAACAGTCAAAACCATTGCAAAACGGGTAGAAAACAACTATTCCAAGATTCAACGAAGTCACAATTCCATTAAAGTGCAACGGGAGCAAATTCCCGCGGGGACGCAGTTCCCTTGCTCACGGACTCCAAAGTTCATCACTCCACAAGTCACATTAATGTCCCGTACCGCCCTAAGAGAAAACTATTTCTACTGGGACCTCCATACGTCCAGGATCCACAGAGTTCAATCCAATTCTCCGGCTAAAGGAAATTTTATCTAGCTGAGCTGGTGTCTGGTGTCCTCTTCTTTTTAACCTTGCTAGTCCGTCGTGCCGTAAGAGTCGAACACGAAAGTGGTTTAGTTTGCACCTGTTGTCCTGTTCACCTTTATTTAGCTGATTAACGGCACCTTCTTCCTTCCCCCTGTCAGAATTCACTGTACGGTCAAGAACTGTCATAACATAGTTCTCATTTTCTACTTGTGAATATGAACCGATAATTACTTCGCTATGCCCGGCTTCTTCCTGCCCCACAACCACCCCGTCGACCAACCAGTTTCCTAAATCGCACGCTCAGGTCCAAACTATGGAGGTGGGGCACATGTCAATCAAAGTTGGGGCGGGGCTTAAAAAAACACCCGTCTGTTAGCTCAAGCTCATTTTACCCTTGTGCTTGGGCGTTGACCAGCTACCTGAAGTCTTAAGACCAGTATGACCAGGATTTGGTAATGCACGTCCGGAGGGCATGTCCTTTTGTAATTGCCAGGGAAAGCCTAAATAAGCGACTGGCCTGAACCTTTCAGTCTGAGATAAAGACGGTATTAGTTAGTAAACAATAACGGAGATTATTGTTTGTAACACGTAAACTCTCTTTTTAGTTTCATCATTCCAAAATTCCAGTTTTCTTTTAGTTCTCAACTTAATTGGCAACCTGTCACGAGTATTATGCACTCTGGTATTTATGGCAATTTCTTTTTCTTACTTAATAATACTAATAATAATAATAATGATTTTATTCACGTAAAAAAGGCCACAAAAAGGCTACATCAATTATCAACGTAAACTTGTAGTAATAGCTGTATAGATACTATATCGACCATCTTTAGCTGTAACCTCACTAAAAACGCGAAATTTAAGGTGTATTCAAGAGATACCTGCGCAGCACCATCTACTGACATCAGTACGCCCATAGTGTCTGCAGGACTGTGTCTCGGTTGATATATGATTTTAAATCCACGTGGAGATGTTAACCACTTCCGTAAAAACCATCTGAATTTTAATTGTCATACGACAGAGTGTACTTTCTACACTTCTAGAGACAGTGTCAGGACTTCCACAATGGTTATTTTCACCTAGATGTGAGGATTATTATTTAAATACAGCCCATGGAGTGAGTGTCGGGAGAAAAATGGATGTGGTTCACTTGAGGATTTTAAAAAGAGGAGTTGTGGAAAATGTTTGTGAAAATAGAACAGGCCTGCATCTTGTTTTGTGTCATCTAATAAAAATGGCAAAAAAAAAAAACTTGAAACACGTTCATTCTAAACCCTAACTTAACATAAGGAAAGGAAAATAAGGGCTCAGGATATCATTTTCACTTGTTTAATGAATTTCACTAATTCATTGCTTTCATTGTTGGATAATTCAAGCTTCATTTTCTGCTTATTTCTAAATTAAATTACATATATAAAAATCACAGTGCTATATGTTAACTTTCACATGATATTGTGCACAGTATGGTTCATCTGAGAGGTTCTTCTCATCTATGAATGTAGACATTGCTCACAGGTGAATTTTACATGAAGACTGCAGTAGAACAATCCCTCCTCTTTGTTGTGATAATATGGTTTCATCATAATAAATACAAATGCAGGCCTTGCTGGCATGGTTTTGAAGGTACACAAACATTATGCTGGTGGGCCAGTGGAAAATTCCTGTCCACTGAAGGATGTACATCCCTTACCACTGCTGGTGACACCTTGCAGCCATGGTATAACCACACACTGTCCATGTTTGCTATGCATATTGCAATCTAATCCATGATTTCTAATCAGTAGTTATTGCTTCAGATAATGAAATAGACCAACATTATGCTGTGTCTTCAGTCTGATATATCCTCAGACTGAAGTGGTCAAACATTGACATTGTAAATGATTAAATATCCAGTGAAACAGATCAATTTATGTCAGTTTTTTTGCTGGATTGACTGTCATGGGTGAGTTTGAATTTGACTCCACTCTCAGTATCAACAGATTAAATTAATTATTACACACTCTTTACTTGAGACTTTACTTGAAAGAATAATTTATGTAGGAAAAGTAAACCAGCCAGGTTTTCTCCATCTAGCCTATGTGGAGTCTGTTTCTGTCCTTGTTTAGTCAGAGAACCTCTGTCTACATTGACCTGTCACATCCCAGTCAGCTGGACTGATTTTATTTACTTTTTAATGTCGACTTTTGATTTCATGGGCTTGCTTTTAGTTCTCATTGAGAAAGACGATATTTTTAGTGTTCTTATATAGTACAGCTTAGATTCAGAGTGCATCTTCATTGTAACATGCTTGTGACTTTGCATGTGGTAAGAGCCAGCATGCCTACAGCAAATGGAGCACAACCAATAATAATTCTGTGGAGAAAGCTCCTCACATGATTGTGTTGTATCTACATTGTTGCACAGTCATTGTGGTATGCCTCTGGCAGGCCCCGTTTGAAAACCTCATCTACATTTACGTTATGTAGACTTTACAGAAAGCAAACAGCACTAATGCACAGTTCTTCTGACTGCAGACTTGAACAATAGAAGTTTTCTCAATGGGTTCAGGCTGACTTCAGAGGTGTTTTCCAGGTGTTCAGAGTAACCTTGATGAGAAAAGGTCAATTTTTCGTTTGATATAGTTTATTGTTTCGTTACATCAAGTCATATGTAATTATAGCACAATTTCTTTTCAGTTATACATTTCAGTTAAATATAAAGCATTGCTAGATTTAAACCCATCAGTTGATGTAATAATTAGAATCCTAGACTGGTGTTCCCCATTCAGCAGTATTTTTTTTTTTTAGAATGCCCTAATTGTAACTCTGTAGATTTAAAATGGTTCATAGCCTCACCCTTAGCCACATAGTCTGTGCTTTTCTTCCATTCATATTATGCTCTGAGGCTTCATCAGCCAATGCCATTTTCCAGAATGGCTTCAATGGGAGTTTGCAATACTGTAAGGTTATCCTTCAGTCTGTGGGTTTGGGTTGTGACCCAATTTAAAGTGAAAGTGATGAAATATGCTTCTCTATGGAATATTCCTAAAGAACAGGTTCATTCACAACTGAGTCATATTTGGACAGCTTGCACAGGAATCTCAGAACGATTAAGTTGAGGATTATTTACTTCCAACAGAAATTGCATTTATACATTCCCTTGAATCCAACATTTTCCCTCAATAAATAAATTATTATTGATTATTACTTATAAGCACATGCTACTATGCACAATAGAGAAGTTAACGTTGTGTGTTGGGACACAGAAGGTGTGACTGATGGGTTGGATCAGAAGAAGGTGACTGTGGCTGCCATTAAAATGTGAATGTGTCTGCAAAATGGATGGTTTTGGGTTTGAAAGGCTGTTTCACAAAGGTTTCTGCATAGTTTCGTGTCTTGTACTTGGATCTGTCCTGCAGGTTGGGATCACTTTCCTCCACCTTCACGTGTTCTGCAGGTAGAATCTGATTGGCTGTTGTCTTGGTGCCATGGCACTGGTCAAGAATGCTGCTTTCCAGCAATGCCTCATTACTGACTTCAGTAATCTCTTGAGTAGCTGTGTGTTGAGTGCTGTCATGATCTCCTTCCCTCCATTTCACCCACAGAAACCCCTCCTGGTCCTCAGACCTGTCCCGGCCACTATACAGGTGACCAGGTGACAGGATTGACTCTGGAGATAGGGGCAGGTGGGTAAACAGTGATGAAGCAGTGGTAGTAGGGGTTAGAGATTTAAAGGAAAGGGACGGAGATATTGTTCTGGGGGTTAGAGTGTCAGAGTGCCATGGTAAAGGTTCTGATTTAGGGGTGATAGATTCAGCTGGTAGGATTGAGGGTGCAGTTTCAGGGGTCAGAGATTCAGGAGGGAGGGTTGAGGGTGCAGTTTCAGGGGTCAGAGATTCAGGAGGAAAGGCTGAGGGTGCAGTTTCAGGGGTCAGAGATTCAGGAGGGAGGGCTGAGGGTGCAGTTTCAGGTGTCAGAGATTCAGGAGGGAGGGCTGAGGGTGCAGTTTCAGGTGTCAGAGATTCAGGAGGGAGGGCTGAGGGTGCAGTTTCAGGTGTCAGAGATTCAGGAGGGAGGGCTGAGGGTGCAGTTTCAGAGTGCCATGGTAAAGGTTCTGTTTTAGGGGTTATAGATTCAGATGGTAGGGTTGAGGGTGCAGTTTCAGGGATGAGAGATTCAGGTGGAGGGGTTGAGGGTGACGATTCAGAGGTCAGAGATTCGGGTGGAGGGGTTGAGAATGCAGGTTTAGGGGGCAGGCATACAGAGGGCATGATAATAGCTGCAGTCTTGGGGGCTGGGAATTCAGAAGGTAGCGTTAAGGATGTTGTTTTAGGGGTCAGGTTTTCAGGGAGAATGGATGGAGAAGACTGAGACTCAGCAGGCTGTGGACATTGAAATGTAGACTCAGAGCAGATTGGAAGTCTGCTGTTAGAATCAGTGCTCAAAGGGACCTGGTCCTGTGCTGAAGTCAGTGGTTCACAAGTCCGTGGAATTGAGTATCTTGGAAGGTATTGTAGAGGGGCATAGGAGGGTTTGACTGCATGTGGACCTTGGGCTCTGTCTGCTGTGGGCTCTAGGTCTAGTTGTATGTTAAGACCATTGAATACCTGTGGGTTTGCAGTTGTATTACCAGGAGCAGTGCCAAGGGAGGATGGTGGGCTCTCCCTGAGCTGAGATGCAGGGATGTGGGTCACTGGGTCAGCAGTGGGCTGTAGGCAGGGAGCAGGTGCGGCAGGCCTGGTCTGTGACCCATGAGCATGGCACTGTGGTAACCCAGAGGGTATGACGAGGTTAGAGAAAGGGTCAGGTGCTGGATCAGGATTGGTGGATTCAGACCAAGTACTTGTACAGGGGTCTGGGCAGACCCCACCCTGAATAACAGGACAGGGGAGTGCATCATGTTTTGGCACAGAGGGACACTGTCCTGTTGCATTGGAGGTACAGTGTGGCTTCACCTCAAAAAAACTTTTCTCCTGCCCTGATCTCTTTACCTGAATGTGCGACCCTGAATCCTGACCTTTTACCTTCTGCCCCGACAAGTGACCTTTTACCCTCTTCCTTAAATTATGACCTGTCTTCTTCATTGAAACTTTAACCTCCTTACCTGAATCCTGGCATTTTCCATGTTCTTTTGTATCTTGATCATTTGGCTCTGGTTTTGGGCAAGCAAAATTGTGACTTCTGTGCACTGTCGCTATGTATTCAAATTTGCCAATCATGGCAGATAAAATGGGACCTTTGCCTATCTGCTTGAAACTTCCTTGCTGTTTGTCGGTGTGACGCTCTTCCCTCTCCTTCTGCACGACGGCTGCAAACCTGGCAATCATCCTCTGCACTGAAGACCCCCCGGAGCCCTGGGCTCTCCTTCTCTCCCCTCTGCCTGTGCCACCACTGTCTTCTACCTTTTCCACCCCCCCAGAGTGACCCTGGCCCTTCCGGGGTACCAGTGCTCCCACCTCCCGCCTCCGTGTTATCGGGGGTGATGGGGTCTCCTTCATAAATTTGGCCTGGAGCAGTTGAAAGGCTGTGACATGCCTTGTGCCATTTCCCATGACTGGCCTCTGTCCCTGCTTACGCCTATCTGCTTCTCCCATTGGCCTCTCTGGGTCTCTCAGGAACTGGGTCAGGTACTGCAGCAGAGAGTCTAGAATGCCTCGGACCTCTGGCTGGGATGTCCGTGCGTATATCGCTCGTTTCAACATTCTTGGGTCCACGCCAGAGCTCGGGACCATGGCAACGTCCCTCTGAGTGGTTGGCATCTCCCGTCTGTGTGAGATAAAAGTTCCTGTCTTTGTATGCCAAGCAGCTTTGAAACCCTGAGTTTCAGCTCTCGATCCAAACAAATGGTAATGTGGGTAGAGTGGGAGTGGACTGGGTGTGCCAGGGGAATGTGGTTAATTGAAAAACAAACTTCATCAATGTCCTGTAAACTAGCAGAACAACTCATAGCATTTTTTAATTTAAATCCATACTGTCCAAATTTTTTCTTTCAGTTTTCTGTTCGTCTGTGTTTTTTTGCCCCTCATATGACCAGACACACCTCAGCTCTTCAAAAGGAGGTTTGCAGAAAAGCTGAGTGCAGTACAGAGTGGGTTTGTGCAATGTCAGTCTTTGAAGAGCCTGTTTACCACCTGCTGGTCCCAGGAGAAACACCCCTCACAAACAATTAAAAAAACAGCAACACATTAGCAAAACAATCCTAGTGTCATTTTTATTAAATTACCAAAGGCAACAGCAATAGAATAACTTGTTTCTATTACATTGCCTGCAATTACATATAGATCTCTCTCCAATCATGATTCATTTCAGCCAAATCACATTATCAATACAAATCTTGATATCATGGGTATTCTTTTCTACATTGTACTAGATAGAACCATTTCTACAGTGACCAGACTAATAGTCTGCTTTTCATTTTTCATGGGACCTTGGCTTGGTGTTAGCTGGTTATGGTCTATGTTGTTTGGTTAATTTGTTGCTTAGTGTTATTAACGTGGGAATGGTAATGCTATTTATTATACAACAAATTAAACACATCATCATTAATGAAACTATTTTGTTTTATACGTGTTAATAATACAGATACAGCACAATACAATGCATGGCTATAGGACCTGACATTTACATAGCTTTATAGACTACAATCTAAGAACAGAACCCCATAATTTTAGGATATTGTTATTATTATTATTATTATTATTATTATTTTGAAGAACATAAACAGATGATATTTCCTTTAATGTGTGTCATTTGCAACTGTCAAAATAATCAATTGAGTATGAATAAAACGAGCATAGTTGAGCTTCATATTTGCACTTAGCTTGCATACAGATCAGTGGATGCCAAAGGGAAGGGCACAGTGGGTACAGTTATAATGCTGGGGAAAGTCTTGGCAGAGAAAAGATTCTGGGTATAGTTACGTCAGGGAGGGAAGGATGTCAGGCACAGAGGCAGGGTAGGAGCAGTGAGCGGTCTTGGAGCTGTGTGCATTTCCTCAGATGGCCAATAGGGGGACTTTACTTCTCAGGAGTTGAGGCCCTGTGGAGTTCCCTTCCTAACTCCTCCAGTCGCTCCCGCTTCTCCAGGTTCTGGTACAGCCCAGTGGGAACCTGCTTCAGCCCATAAAGCAGGCCATACAGACAGCCTGCTATCGATCCCGTGGCACAGCTCTCACCTGCACCACAGAGGTAGGTAAACACATATACTCAGGACCAATAAACACTGGGCCTCATTTGTCATAGCATTCTCCTGTCAAAATAAATTGACATAAAGCTACATGCATTTATTAATGTATAAAATAAGTAATATATACAGAAATAAATTAATGAATCTATACATATGCACATTAATGTAAGTTATTATCAAAATGAATGAATAAAATGATAAATAGCTGTGAAAATATCACAATCAAAATGTTCCACATCTGCAGATATATTCATGTATTTATCTAGCTGTTAATTAGTCAATTCACTTTTTTTATTTTGACAAGAAAAATGCACATATTATCAAGAATTTACATGAGTAAATGAACATTTTTTCATGAGGCCCGATCTGTGTGTATGTGGGGGGCGTACCTCCATGGAACATGGCACGCTTGCACAGCTCAGTCCAGTCTGACCCTGAGGCCAGGAGGGCATCATAGGCAATCATGGGGGCATCGTGCCCTCTGCGCCCAGGGCGCCCCTCTGAGCTCCAGCGCTTGTACACCTGTGTGGAGATGTGAACAGGTGGAAACAGTGAACACATGAGAGCTCTACATTAGTGTGCAAATGTGTGTTTCTGTATGTATGAATTTGTCAGTGTGTATGTACATTTGTGCAGGTGTTTAGGTGTGCAGGTGTGTGTGTGCCTGACCTTGTCTGTTTCATCTGGGTCATAATGGTCAGGAAATACAGGCTTGTTCTGATTGTCCTCCATGATGTCTCGCTCCTCCAGGTAGATCTGCCATTTCGCTTCAAAGTAAAACCACTTCTCCTGGTACTCTAAACGATAAAGATGCCTACATAGTTTGTTTACACAAAACACACACGCCCACACATGTACAAGCGTGCGCACACACACACACACACACACACATACTCCATTCACAAAATAAACAACAGCAACCTCAGGACTTCCTGCCCCACCTGCCATATGCCGTATGGTTTTCCTACAGTAGTCCTCCGCTTTTGGAATGACCTTCATGAGGTCGCGACCCCATTGCACCAATGGCTTGCCCTGCACTGCGTAGGAGGCGAAGAGTGCTGTGCACAGGGACCCTAGGAACCCTGCAGGAAATTCACACCGAAGGAACACCATGACAACCAGAAGAGAAACAAATGGGATGAGCGTGGAGGGAAGGTGTGTTTGAAAGGGAATGGGTATGATTGAAGGGCAATGGACATGTGTTACAGGCTGTGCTATAGCATGCATGGTTCATACCTATGGGGTGGTGGTGAGTCATTCGGCCCGTCTCGATGCTGACTTCCACCAGGTTGTCCAACTTCTCTGGCTGCCAGTATCGCATTCCAATGCACATGGCCTTGGTCGCTGCCCCGAATCCTGACCCTGGAAGCAGAAACTGCTGACTGTTTGTGTACACTCTGACCCTGGACTTTCATGAGCCATAAACAGAACAATACACAGAACTTGCATATTGGAACCAGAGGCAGCACACATACAAACAGAATTGAGCTTACCGACTGGAAATAAACACAGACTGTAAAGCCAGGAACTACAGACAGCCAAGATACACATAGGGTAAGGACAATGTAAAAAAGGACCTGGAGTATTCAACTGTGCATGGATCCTTTTGTTATCATTGTTATCATCTTAGGTGTGCTAATCTGTCGTTTATTTTAAAGCCACTAAGCTTATCAGGTCTTCTCAAACCTTTTTCATTGAAGGGTGTGTGCCATGCAAGCAGGAAGTTGTCTGGCTTCAGGAATGCACAGCTTTCCACAGAGCTAGGGTCGGGTGGACGACCCTGCAGAGAGGACATGGCCTCCACATACAGCCGAACCAGCTCCCGGTACAGGTCCTCCAGACACCAGAAATCTACAGGAGGAGAAAGAAGCAGATATTCCACACAAGTGTGTCATAACCCACAATCACCATTCCCATTACCTCCATAAAGGAAAAAATAAGAGTGAGAGCATTGTTTAATGCACTTAAGGCTGAAGTACAATACTTACTCCATAAATCAGATCCTATCTATTTCAGTAGCTATGATATTTATGTACTGTGTGCTTATGCTCTGAAAGTACTTTGACCCAGGAACAATGACACCTGTTTTCTGGATTGATCCACTTAGATTATTCTAGAATGTTAGAGAACAGAAGAGTTAGAAGCCATATATAAAAACACACATTGCAACAGACCTACATACACACACACACACACACACACACACACACACACACACACACACACACACACACACACACACACACACACACACACACACACACACACACACACACACACACACACAGCTGTAAGCAGTCAGACAGAACAATCATTATCAGTGGACCTGAAACCACATAGCAACAGCAGTATCAGTTGGCATTCATATAGACAGGCGCATACATATGCAGTACATTATCAATAGGAATTTTTCCCAGGATAGTTCTCATTCCCCGAGAGAAGTAACACTCAAGGCTAAGTTTAGCTGGGGCCTGCAGTGGATGGGCTGGCAGGAGGAACATTAGTGAATCCTGCAGGGGTCAGTGAAGTTCTCCTGTCCGGCTGTGAGGACAGGATGCAGGTTACAGCTGTAATTTAGGAGCCAGAGGCATTAGAAGGGGGTGTGAATTGGGGGGCACAGTGGTGGGGAAGGTTAAGGGTGTGACAAATAACTAACAGATAGTTTCAGTGTCCTTAATGACTTTTATGATGAAGTATGATAGAAACCATATACAAAGGCTGGCGAATGATCTCACATACCATTGTGCACATGTGTTTGTATATTTTGGGAAGAATTCCCTAGGCACCGTTATGGAAGCATTCTTCATGACAGCACAGTAAATCTCTCCATGAAATATAATATTTTCCAGACAGTAGTCTATATGTACAAACAGAAATATGATGATTTTTACATTACTCTATGAAATAAAACTATATGAATACTTGCATTTAAACAGAGACCAACGGTGGGACGGTGTAGACAGTGATGTCTCTGTTGTTTTGAGTGGGTGGTTCATTGTGAGTTCCCAGTAGAAGATTGCGTTGGAATGTGGTTATGCACTGTCCTAATCTGAGGGACTATCATCGCCCCTTTTAGGAGAGCTGCTGGCTCCAAGTATGATCAAGACCCGGATATGGTTTCTGCCAGCCAACGTCTGGACCAACCCCACCTGTCAATACCAAGCCAATACCCATTGTTGTGGTACTGGGTTTTACGGGTGTCCTATTTTTGACACATTTGTTTGTGGTAACTCTGCACTGAAAACAAAGCAGAGAAGTGACGGTATTGCCTCTGTGCTTTTACTATGGTGTTGAAGATTAACACATGGCCGTGATGACATTCACTGAGTGTATTTATGGCTGGAAGGGAGATTAAAATGCATTGATAAAGGGAATCTCTACACAAGCCAGTATCAGTTTCCCTACTCTGTGCTGTTTTTATTTATTTATTTATTTATTTATTTATTTATTTATCATTTTGTTGATCAGTTTTGTACTGCTCAGCTTTGTGCTGTTCAGTGTTCTGCAGTTGATGCTGAGTCTAGGAGACCACAAGGTTGCCACACTTGTGGTCTTAGTGGTTTGGAGGAAGTGCAAAGTTTCTGGTCTCAGTGTGTCAGAGGAGGAGCAGAGTTTAGAGCCTCAGTGTGCTAATACTGTCAGATTGCGGTTTGGTTGTGATTTGAGAGGAAGCATAGATTTATGGTTTAGCCCTCAAGGCCTAGAGCTGTCTATCCATATATGTAAGTGTGAATTTGTATATAGAAGGCTTAATAAATATTTTGTTGTTGTTTTTGCTTTAAGGGGAATTCAATGTTCCATGCAGTAAAGTCATGTTTTTTTCAGGATTTCCCCAAAATAGCAGTGTAAGCAAACTGACTAAATCATCAACAATTATATGAAATATTGTGATATTTAGAGGGAGCCCAGTTGAAGGAAAGCGTTTGTGAGTGGATGTCTGCTCACCTGTGACGAGTGCTCCCGCGGTGGTCATATGCATCAGTGTCCCGTCGCTCAGGGGCCAGTTTTCAGGGTCCAGCCTCAGGCCTCCCAGGCCCCCCATTGAGGCCAGCTCCTCCTGAATTTTCTTTCCTGACAGGCAGCTCTCCCAGTGACCTTTACGATATCCAAGAGCATCTCCCACACCGCCCAGCACCATGGCAGCCTGGAACTTCTCCATGACGTCCCCCACACACTCCTGTGCCCTGCTTCACTTCCTCACGCCTGCATTCACCTTTTGAGCACCTGCGTAAACCAGGTTATGAGTTTACGCTCATCCTCTTGTGACTGAAACCAATCTGTGGTCTGAGTCCCCTGTATTCTGCATGTTTGACCCCTTGTGATGCATTCTGATGTCAGAGCCCCTCCCTATCCCTCTATTCCAGCTTGCCTGCCTGGCTCCATCCCTCTCTCCCAGTTCGCCTTTATCAGCAGGCTCTTTGTGTGTGGCTGAGCTGGTATCAGGTATCTCCTAAAATGGCAATCCCCACTGGCCCAGGGGGTACAGGAAATGTGTCAGCTGACTCTAAGCCACACTCACAATCCTCCCGCTGGGATGGATAAGAATGGACCAGTACTCAACCTCACTTCACATTGTGTCACAGGCAGAATTGACATTAACCTCATCTCAGTGCCTTTCCCTTGTTTCCCATGGAGTATAGATCTCTGACCTGTTTGCCAATGCAGTCCCAGGGGGTACTTCACTGAGTATATGTGAAATTAACTGTCATCTATCTGCCCCACCCATCACAAATCCTTGGATTCACATGGCAACACTAATTTTTCAGACTGCATATGCAGCCCCAATTCCTTGCCTATGCAGGCAGAGGATCACGAAATCAAAATATTTTTAGTTTACAAACCTGCAGGTGCCTTGCCTACCAACAGAGGCCGCTACAGAGTCTGATGAGTTTAACTGGTTTACCAACTTGCCCTCTGATTTTCTTCATCAAGCAAGACTCGCTAGTGTGGAACCCTGGACATATTCTGAAAATATTGTCTATTTCAAAGTTATCCATTAATTTCTGAACAGTGGTCTATGTTATGACTATAGCTGTAATCACAGGTACAATAGATGTGTGAATGGAGAAAAAATACAACTAGCAGTAAATACAGGAACACTGTTGTAGCTCTCAAGCAAGAACAGGGTTTATTGAATAGAACAGTGAACAAACAACATTCCAACCAACAAAGTCTTTGACAGGCATACTACAACCTGAAAATACCCATACTGTACATACACATATGACATCATGACTCAGTCTCTCACATTGTCTTCAATTAGTCCTGAAGAGGAATCTTGAAAAATCAATAATGACATAAACAAAAATGGCTTTAAATCAGCCAACTTAAATACAGAATATAGCTATAAACAAGACATATACTATGATATAATAATAGATAAAATACATCCAGTAAACAATGTAAAATGGAAAAACATTAGCAGACCACATCTTTTTCCACCCACTGTTTCCATGAAATGCACTTTTTGCTTACATTTTAATCTATGTTTCATTATTGTCCAACCTGTAATACCTTCTCCTCTTTTACATAAAACCTTATTGATATTATTACAACATCAGAGTGACTGTGCCACAAAAATGTTAGTAGATTACAAAGTTATTATACAGTATACCCATACTCTTGGCATGACTGCATATGTACATGGTTCTGTTGTTTGTTATTTTTTCTGCTCTTGAAACAGTTAATTCCTCTGAGTTTTATCTTTATTTTGTGATTCATTGAATTGCATCATGTGGGAATCTGACCTTGATTGATATATAAAGAGGTGTATAGATACACTCATATCCTTATTCAGTTATAAGAAATGAGATTACATATATAATTGCATATTTTATAAAAGAAAAAACATTGACTTATTTGGCACATCTGGAAAAAAAGATTAGCATTTTTGCTCCTGTGCATTGTTGGACCAGCTTTCTACTTCAGCTGCACAAGTGTGCACTGATATCACCCATTACATCTACATCTGTATGCGGAAAAAAAAACTGAAGTCATGTCATCATTGTCATATGTAAAGCAATTTCAGTAAATTATCTGTCTTCACCCATCTGTTACTATAGCTCTCAGACCTGAGCGATGAATCACAATGTATCTGTCAAGACAGCAGATAGGCTTGAATTATTTATCACAACTAGTTTCTCATTCAGCTTTGAGGTGGTATTAAAAGATCATAACTCACCTCTGTGCATTCAGGCCTGAGAAAGGCACTGAGGGGCAACTTCAATGGTCTTAGCTTAGCACACTCCTAACAACAGGACTTAGAAGACATCCTGACAGGATTTATTTGCATTAAACCACAACAACAATGTCATACTGACCATTTTCGTGAGGGGCAACAACGACTGTCTATTAAAAGGCTTGCCTGTTTGAGTTCAGCTATACCTTCACTGAAATGGCCCTTGTCTGACATGAGGCCTGGTATGTAGCAAATGGGCTGAAGGAGGAATATGTGGTTTGACTTGATTTTAACTGCCTGTCAACTGACATAAAATACAGCCAATGATCTGACCTGAAAATGTAAAGATGCCCTTCAACTTAAAGTTAGACAAGAGATCAACAACACATTCAAAACACACATAGACTGTTTAAATAAAATCTTGAAAGCAAATTCATTAAAATGTGATGGTCAAATGTACTTTTCCATGGTAGCTCCAGACTAATCACCAAGTGCACAACTTCTGTATAAAAAAAAAGGGGGTCGCAAGGATGATTTTCAAGGAAGTGTTTATGCAGCAATGACACTGACATTCATTCATCCTTACAAAGTGCAAAAACAAACCCTTTTTGATACAGGTCTAGTTGTCTACCATTTTATATAAATCTAGACAGATGGCTATAGCCATTTCATTAGGCTACATTGCTTTGGCTTTCAACAGGAATGCACCTCAAAAACAGTTTTTATTGCAGATTTATTTAAGATTTATATGTAGCTACTTTCTTGTGAAACAACAAATTAAACAAAGAAGTAAAAAAAACACCCAGAATATATATTAAATTATAAGTGCTTTTTGGTGCCCAAAAAGTGTAGTGGTCAACACAGATCACCTACTCCACTTGATGGGGCAGTAGCTCTGCATACTACTAAGCTAGTCATAACAGATAGCTCACTTGTCCTTTGCTTCAGTATAGAAAACCGGCTTTTAACGTGACATGCTGAAAGTACTGTTAACTGCAGACATTTAGATGTTATACATGTATCTTTATTGCATTTCCTTAATTACTGTTACTATATAATGAAATCAGAGCATATTAGCTTCAGTATTAAAATGTAAACCTGACAGTTGTTATTTTAATGTAGGTATTGACAGAGTACGAGTATGATTAATTCAGGTGCAGAGCCATGAGAGTCTTACGAAACACCTGAGTGAAAGAGTATTATTTCCACCCAAGCTTTGCAATGTACTTCAACTGTGAATTTTAGTTGAAAAATAGCTAGCTATCCAACTGCATATATAAAATGCTTCAACATCTATACTGTTAATAATCTATACAATAATGTATCAGTCAGCAATAATTACAATCAAAACTGAGGTTTTTTGACTGTTTTCCAAATTTTCAGGCTAAACGGGCTGTATTTCTCAAAGCTTAACACACACAAATTAGCATGTTCTGATAACATTCAGGGAAGGTGCTACAAGATCTTGCACTACAGCTATGAGCAAATAGAATGTTTGTCTCCTGTACTGCATAGGGGAAAAATGAAAAGACCATAGCAATCAGGGACAAGTTATTATGCACCTGTAGATTAACTGCCAGATGTTATATCACTGAGGGCATGTCAAATATTTGTGATTACTGGAGTCAAACCTTGTAACTTTCTCAGAAAGCAACCAGAGATTAAACTGCAGATGACCCTATGACCCCAAAGGAGTTATTGATTCTGCCCCTGCTGGGGAAATTACGCCCTGTTTGTGACCATGACAATGTAGGACATCAAAAATCCAAATGGCCTGAAGCAGCTTTATTGACCTTTGCTGAAAAACATGCTTTAACATTCTCCTTTTGTAAATAAAAATATCTAAACAGAATAAATATGACAAATTCTTCAAATAACTTCACTAACAAAAATAATATACCACTAAGATAAAGAATGATTGGTTTGACTTTGCATTTCAACCCTGAAGTATTAAGAAAAATGCAAATAAGGACATTGTACCTCTTATATACCGCCAATCCAATTCAGAGTCTCCCTTCGGCTTCAGACCAACTTTAACCTCATACCTCACTCCCACTTCCAATACCTTAAGCCCTACAACAACCCCAAGGAATACCAAAGAGGCCTAGTACACTAAGCCATTGATTTACAATATCATGACCTGATAAATTAGTATGACTAGGATTTCTGGAAGTGAATAGTACATTTCCAGACCTGTCCTGCCCAGAGTCAAAACAGCCAGGCAGATTAAATCTGGGTAACAGATTGTGTTTGTTGAGGTTGGGGGCACTATTCTGACTTTTCATGGAAACTATGTAGAGACAGAACACGCAACAACGCTTTCAGTTATGCATTTCATTAACAAGATACTCAGTTTTGTCTCTGTGTTCAGCATTAATGGCAAACATTTTTTAGGATGACAGAGCAGAGGAGTTAGTACCGAGTGAAAATACCCAAAATTACACAAAATCACAATACAAGTTACTCAACAAAATTTTCAAAAAAGTCAGTTTGACTTGAGAAAATATATGGTTATTTGGTATATGTTTTGTCTTATAATTTAATATATGAACAGAGGACCATGGATAAATTAACCATGGATAAACATCCACCTTTAGATATTGTATCGTATTGTGTTAATTTTTATCTTCCTACAAAAATGCATAGGAACTCCCAGGGCTGTCCAGGCAGTCCTTTGAGACTCCAGTAGCCAGCTTATGTACTACTGGCCAAAACAACAAAGCAGTCCTAACACACAGGCCAACATTAAATAAATAATAAACACACTGATGTGAATTTCAAAAAGGCAATATATTACAGAACAGAAAAGTGATGGCATCCCACACAAGACCATAGTAACCTGAAACACAGGTACAAAGAGAGGCTGGATGAAAAGTGGCTGTGTTTGGTCTAAAAGGATGGTAGCCTTCTGAATACGTCAGCCCAAAAGCACAGATAGGCCTGAGAATCAGGAGCTCACAAGGACATGTACAAGCAAGCGGGCATCCCACCTGCCCTATTGACTCTTAACCAATCAGCTTCAGTCATTTGGTAGAGTGCTTATGATTGGTCATGTGTTTCCACTGTGAACATGTTTTCTGCTAAGACTGCTCAGCTACACAGCACCTGTGTCTCTGTATGTCATTCTTACATCCCTAACTCCTTGCCACCTGCACCTCAAAACACACACACTCAAACAACTCCCACCCCCTCTCCACACACACAAACACACACAAAATACCCCTCATATCCTTATTTACACACACCATGATAACTGTAGGCACACATACACAGCCCTACACATGCAAACACAAAAATGCAAATTTATTTGGGAAGATAAGTTGAAGGATATGCTCAAAATAACAAAATGGCACTGGAGGCTTCTTAAGGTGGTGACCAATGATATCATCATGGAACACTATAAATAGTTTTATAGTTTTAGATTGACATTCCAAAATATGAAATGTTCAAATTCCTGAAAAAAGCTAGTTTAAAAGACAGCTAGACTATATATTAGATTGTCAATATTCATTATAAATGAACTTGATTTACAGAAATCTGTACATGTGATATGAGGGAAAATCATTAGGTGTGTAACTAAAGGGTATACATTTTTAACTGCCAGCTCTGAGCCTTATGCCTACCATTATGTGCCAACTGATCCTAAGTCAGTGATTCATGAAGTGATAACCTACATCCTACAACCATCTTACAAATGGGATCAGATGAAAATGAAAGAGGCACACGGCAGGTTTGAAGACTGAAAACAGAGACTCTTGTATTTCTGTGCATGCAGGAAACCTATCATATACAGACAGCCAGTGCTTTACTGTGGTGTGCGTGTGTGGGGAAATGGCTGGACTTCTGTGATCCTCATTGACCTCCCAGAACAAGCACAAAATGACAAACAAAATAAAAATAAAATTAAATGAAGTACATAACTGAAGGTTTAATTTACACTACAAACACTTTTCTCTGTCATACCTTTGCCCTATATATGTCATAAATTTATATATTTATAATATAATACTCTCTACATAGATACATTATATTACAGCTTTAGTAGTAGCGTTGCTGCTGGTGTTCTGTCAGGAGCCGACCTGCATGCTGCCCTATCACACTGTCTGTCTGAGTAAGATCATGTGTCGTGTGCACTGTTCACCGCGCAGAAGTATCAAGTACAAAAAAAACATGCACAATCTGCCATGTATCATACAGCCACTGTCATATTAACAAACGTTGCTTTCTTTTCTTTTTCTTCCCACCCCATACATGAAGCAAGCACAGTTGGGGGAGGAGGGCCGGGAGGGGTTCAGTCACAGTGCCCCACCCTGATGGAACCACCTGGTGACAGCAGCGGGAAGACAGACGCCAGGTGTTGCCAGGTGGCGCATGGCGCGTCGAAGGAGGCCTTCTCATCAGTCCTCCCTGTTGGCCACAGAGGCAGCTGAAGTGTGTGCAGCAGCTATAGCCAATGAAAAAAGTTGTTCCTATTTCCTTCCCACTCTGTGGTTTGATTGGTTGCCTGGTTGTCCTGGCCTCATCCTCTCATGTTGCTGATGGTAGAGCGGTTTCACAAGTGTTTTTCTTTTGTTATCCTTTTTTGTAATATCTTTTTTTAAAAAAAAAAAAAAAACAACAACAAAAAAGTCAAAATAAAGGGATAAAAGCCCTCCGTTGCCAGGCAGTGATTATAGAGTTTTGTGCTTGCCCCCAGTCACGATTGGCCGCGCAAACTCCACAAAGTCATCGATGAGGACAGGCCACGCCCCTTTAAAGACAGAAATGTTATCATTTTCATTAGAATGCCACTTAAGCCATTAGAATTTACACCAATCACACAACAGTGCTGTTGAATCAAACCAATCAGACCTAATATTATGACAGCTAAAGGACACTGGTGAGTACAACATCTTGCCCTCAAACAGAGTTGTGTATTGATCTGATGGCTGTACAGTTGTGTAAACATGATTATGTTACAAGACTGAAATATGACAAAAACTATATGGCTGTAGAATGAAAATAATTACAAAAGTAAAGTAGCATATTTCCTGCATGCCCAAGTACCATAGTTAAAGGCTCCAGCTGGTCCAACACACACATCCCCATAACAATTAGTGAAACACATGAGACTGCCCCATCACAATTTTGTAAATATATCTGTAGTCACTTACTGTAGCAAGATCTACAGCTCCAATAAATGAGGAATACAATGCAGACATACAGAATACAAAACCATTAATTAAAGAACCCTGTGAGAAATATTGCAGTTTATTGGTACCATTACTTTTTCAGCCTAAGAGCATTGGTGATTGTAGAACTATTTCAAGTGAATCATTATTCACACAGGGGAAACCTGAGATTCATACAGTACAATGCTTAAGGGGGAAAAACACTGTTATTGTTTGAATATTTTATCTGGGGAGCTGAGGGACATTGACATATCAATTTAATCACAATTTACATCCATTCTTTAGGAGATGCAGTTGAATCAAAGTACACATCCATATATCCAGGACAAAAATACAGAACTGGATATTAACAGCACAACAGAGAAATTAAAGCAATTGTATAGTATTTAGAATAAAGAATTCTTAGGTTCTTAGACTTGAGATAAGAAAATTCAGTCATGAATGCTGAAATAAATGTATTTCATGCTGTTGTTACTGGACTGCTCATCAAAACCATGGCAACATGTCATGATTATCAGATGGGTGACTGTTCAAAACAATGTGGAAAATCACACACTGAAATACACTATTCATCAAAACTGAAAACAGGACTGAAATACTGAAATAATTTCCCAAGTCCCAACATAGTTGCATAGCTTAACATTAATTTGTTTTAACATTCATTTTAGGCAAGGCAGGACCAGACAAAATTGGACATTCTTGCACCCGGTGAGTTTCTTGTAAAAATTACAGCATTGACTATTTAAGAATTTATTTCGGGGAAACTGGAAAGACAAAGGGTTACACTGTCTAACTAAATACCTCCTGTGTTTGCAACCACGTTCATTTAATAGGGCAGTCATAAAATTGGCTACCAAGTACAGTCTAGATATGAAAGTATTGTTTGAATACACTGCAGATGTCCCTTCTCAGCCCCCAGATTTGCTAGCACAAATAATAATGTGTACACTCAAAATAGAACCAGAGACTATTCTTCTGCAATGCAATGTCTCTCTTCAAAGATGGCAGACATGCTGCATCAAGTTACAGAGCTCAGGCTGACTTCTGGCACGAGTGCAGAGGAACAACCTTTGTAATCTGAACAAGACAAGACTCTGATCAAGCAACATACTAGAGAGGCTGAAACTCCCCCTGCTGGCTACTTCTCCAAAATCAGTTCTGAGGACTTCAAACAATTTCCACTTGATTTTTTAAAATGTGAATCCACCAACAGAGTAGAGAAAGATCTTACATACTCACCTTCCTCATCATAATTGGACATGTCATCAGCAATCATGTTGCCGAAGTCCAGAAGCAGGTTCCATGTGTCTTTTGGAATCGAGCGTTTATGATGTTCCTTCAGACAACAGGAAGAAGATAAACCAGCTAAAAAAACTCTCAAATCTGATATGTCAAAACAGTGCAACAGTGTTTCTAGTATAGTGCAGGAATGTTGGGGGTATTCTATGAATTTTAATTTGACATTTGCTTTCCCTCAGCAATATCAATTTCCCTCATGGTATCAATTTGTTTCAAAATTAGGCAGAAAGTGTTCAAAGATTTTACAACAAAAGACTAAAATGGCTCTCAATTCATCAAAGTGAGCAGCTGGGGATCAATTGACTCTTCCATGTGATTGGATTGAGAAACAATGCCAGAGCTAAACTCCGCCTTTTGATTGTACCTCAGTGATGTACATAAGCTTTGCTATTCATATTCACAGACACTTTAAATGTTATAACAATGTGATATCATACAAACTCAGAAACTGTGCACCAAAATGCATCTACATCTGTGTGGCTGAGATAAGTCAGCAGTGTTGTACCAGGTTCTCAAACAAGTAGCTCTGCTGCAGAGCATAATGACACAGGACAGGCTGTGCTGTGCTGTGCACAATGGCCAGGCTGAGGTGTGCATACTCACCAGCAGAAACCTATTCCACAGGTCCAGGAACTTGAACCTGCCTGTCAGCACTAAGTTCCAGTAGGCTACAGCCATCTCTAAATCTGAAACATAGGCAGTAACACAGTTATAGATGTGCACAAGAAAGTTTCACAGAAATAACAGAGTTTTTTTGTGAAATTTCTATACTGTCCAATGTCAAAAACGATGTTCACTTGAACATGTCAGAATAGATAGGATTAATTAAGTGGATTCAGTTGCTTATGCAGAGTTGCTGATTTTTAGATGAGGTTTTCAGATAGAGACCCACATTGCAGCAGCAGGGAGTGCAGTAACTGTCAAACATTCATAGACATGTCATTTGTTAAACAGCTGATTTAGTAATATACTGAACATTATCCTTAACACCACTTAAGCCAAATGCGCAGAATTAGACACTTCCGCCTTTCCTCTTGCAGCTCAAATGCTGCTGGAATAGAACGGGAAATTAAACAACATTTGCACTGAGGAGGCCAGCTGAGTTCATCTCTCTGTTCAAATGCCCATTCTGAGCAAATGTACTAAAATGTACATTCATCCATCTCAAGCTCATACAGACTCATCATTGCTGCTCTCTTCTGATCCAGTCAGAGGGTTCCTTCAGGTTTACAGGCATTGATGATGGGTTTCCACTTCCCTGCTTTCTCCCTTTCTCTCACTACATGTGACCACTGTTCCTCTGTGCTGCAGTGTCGTGGCGGCCCAGAACACCAGACAACTTCATCTACATGGTGACACTCTGCTCAGCATTCTGAACACTTCCTCTTCAAAGTCATGGGTTACTTTGAGCACAGTTCATCCGTCTCCAGACAGCACCACAATCCATACTGCCACTATAAACACCAACCCCCTCTTTTGTCCACTTACCTAAACCCTTCTGTCCTGGGTTCTTGGCAAAGTTAAATGTGAACTGGTAGAAGTCCTTGAACTTTCCGCTGTCTTTGAGTTCCTGTTCTAATCTGGGGAGCAGTGCCTTGAGTTTATCTGGGCTGTCACAACTGAAAATAGGTGTAGACACGAATGTCACAGTTGAAGAAACACATCACAAATTCTCCACAAAATTACCACTAACACCAACACACCATACAGAAGGAAAGCACTCTACCAGTCATACACAAAAGGTACAGGTGAATAAAACAAATTGATATGAAACAACTTTTTCCTTCAGGTGTTTTTATTTTATGGTCAGAATAGCTACATAACCCAACCTAATGTTATGCACAAGAATTATGCTACTGACTGAACTAACACGGTAGCCTGCAACCTGCCAACAGACAAACAGCACTGAGAGACATCAGGGCTCACCCGAGTTCAGCCATGCCTTCCAGGAACTCCTTCCTGCTGAACTCACACTGCGTCGCAGCCCGGAATTTCCACGCCACCACAAGAACACTGACGCTAGCTGGGTCCAGAGTCAAATCATCACAGAACTGCTGGATCCCATCAATCCCAATCTTATTCTCATCCTGGGGATCTAAGAGGAGTAGGTCTGTATTACACACTGCACATAGACAGTGTGCACATGGAAAATCATTCACCCCTATGAAATTTAATTCCACTGTAAAATCTTGTAACTCCTCCAGTATTGCAATATTTGGGAACTTGATTTGCTACTATCTTAAATGATAAAATATAAAATACACAACTTAAATTATGTGTGTGTGTGTGTGTGTGTGTGTAAATAATGTTAATAACTAAAATGAGTGACTGAATAACTAGGAATACTGTAATGTTGAACACAAACACAAATGAATATGTAGGAAATGCAAATCGTTCACATGTACAGAAGTTCTTAAGAGGGAAAGAGCTGGGGTTCATATAATCATGATAATAATGAAAGTACTTGAAAAGTCTGGTTAGAGTTTTAAAAGTTTCTGCTTGTTGAAGATAAATTGTGCAGAATCTGTTGTCATACTGGACATACCATATAATGTTGAAATGCTACAAAATCATCAGGGATTTACAGCATGAAGGCTACCCAAAAATACACATTGCTCTAAAACATACTGTGTTGGATGCACAGTTCAATAACTAGTCTTTGCTTTCCATATTGACAGATGATTATGAAGTGATAGGACAGGCTTGCAACTATGATTGGACATACAACATTGATGGAAAACTGGAAAATTTGGAAGGTGAAATGGAATCAGATTCCTTCAAATAGTGTGGACTGAGTTCTGTTGGAGTGCACTATTGCAATTCACTGCCATATAGTGGTCATGTGTGACAGTGGTTGGTATGGTACATGATTTGGACCATGGCTCTTACCAAATACTGTGTTCAAGAAGAGATATGTGCAGCCTGCTGAGCTAAAACCCAAGGTCCCCAACCAAGAAATCATTTTAAGCTCTTACTGCTTTTCAATGGGTGAGGTCACATCCTATAGAGGACATTCATTGTTTAGCTATATCTCTAAACTTTTCTACATGCATATTCCCATTCACATCTCCAGGCATTCTGCTAGAGTTCAGAGAGTGGGAACTCTTACTTTCATTCAGCCTGAGCACTGCAGACTTCTACAGCAGGCAGTGAAATGCTGAACACTTGCCTTTGTAGCGGTTGTACAGCTGCTCCAACTTCTTTCTGTCCACTGAGTTTTTCATGGATTCCCTGTGGTAGAGGTCTGGATTTTGGAAGTAGTTATCTGTTGCCACCTCTAGTTTCCAGTCATTCTGTGTGAGGCAGTATACGGCTGTCTTCTCACCGGCCTGCGTAAAGGACATGAACTGACGAACCTTGTCCTTCTGCGACGACTTCAGTTTATGCTGTAAAGAGACACAGAGCAGTGTGGCTCGCACATACATACCAATCTGTGTGATAGACCATGACTCATTTCACAAGTCCCCACCCAAACACATTTCATCTATGTGTGTGCGTTTGTTTATGTGCATGCATGAGAGTGTGAATGCATTTGAAAACTTTGAAAACTCTCTGTAGTTGATACTGTACTGGAGTAAACTCGAGAACAGAGCAACAGGCAATGGGGCCAACAGTTTTATTTCTTTATTTAAAAAGTTTTTTTCTAAAACAGATAGCACAGAACTGGACTACCTGGCCATCATCATTTTTGGTGACAAAAAGTCTGGTATGGTTAGAGGCTAGTCCACAGCAGGGATCAGAGAATAATATAAGATAAATTAATTATACTTCTCTTCAAAATGTACTCTTAATTACAACATTCCACAGGGCAGCACTATGCATTGAGAAAGTGCATATGCACAAAACACCTCTTCTCCTGAACAGTGTCACTGCACTTCAAATTATTCATCTTCAAACTATTCAAATTGTGTGCCATAGCTATAAATAATAACTTATTTATTAAACAGTGGGTGACGTCATACAGTTGTGAAGGAGTCCAACTTGCAGAAGAAACATGCTCAAGACTACCTACAACTGTTATACCCAGTTCAAATTTGACAAAAACGCATCATGTGAGGAAATGCTGAGGCAACGGTAGCTGACAGAAGAGGATTTGTAGTTGAAAATAACCCAGACTGCGCTGCAAGACATGGATATTTTCAAACTGTGTTGAGTCAGCCTTGGCAACGCCAAGGACATGACACCGCGTGTATTTAAAATCTTAAGCACTTCTTAAGAGAGTGAAATACATACTTTCAGTTGCATATAAAACAAAAACTACTGGTAAATTTCTGATTTTATCTTCGGTCAAAAAAGAGCAACCCGCTATCCACTTTCAATCGAGTTCCGCCTACATTTTTAAGAATAGTATCAAAACACACAAAAACACATATTTTCACCCTGTTGATTTAGCCAGTTAAATAAATCAATTGGGAGCCCAAGAGGAAATAACAATACCTGTCTACTGTCATGTCAAAGAAAGTAAATTAAATGCATGTTATCTTGGTTAACCTATAGTAACAACATCTAGTCTCTACCTCTAAGAAAAACAAGACAAACGTTTTGCGTAACTGTACTAATAATGCAGACATAAAAACAAAACACTGGTATCACTCATGCACCTTGATAAACTGACACAGACTGGCTATGTATGTGTGATCAACGAAGCTGGAGGTTGGAGGCTCGGGGACCCTTCGGTTGTATGGAAAAAGGTGATCGCGTAATATTCCCTTCGTCCTACTTAGTCTAGCTCCGCCAGAGCTGTACCTCGCGACCCAGTTCTAGAGCCAGTGAGATTGGACAGCTCCAGCTGTCCCATCTCGCTTAGTTAAAGACCAAAAAGGGAAAGGTACGTGTCGAGCAACTGCTGCTGGTGTCAGCTCTCAAAATACCAACAACTCTGACCTTCCTCTCCACTGATGAATAGCTACAGTAAAAAACTGACAATGCAAGAAGACTGCAAGAGGACACCCCGCAAGCGCAAACACAAAGCTGCCTTAGGTACACCCCGACCCTCTTTCCCTCATTACACCTCGTTGCAGTGTTTTATTCATCATTTTGGCTTTATTTTGCTCTTACCTACCATTTTATCACCCGCTGTTTGACCAACTTGATAGCCAGTGGCTCTCTATGCGCATGCGTAGGAGCCTGTCTGTATTGCGCTAGAGTGAGATTGAGTTTGCGCGTTTGAGGTGTTTCATGCTGGGATTTGTAGTTCTCTTCTGGTCGTGTTGGCTTTCTTCAACATCATTCCGACGGCATATATCACATGTTATTAAAGAGGAGACAGCTTGAAAAATACACCGTTTCCAGTCGGGTTTACTGAACCTACATCATAAAAGTATGGCTTACTCAAGAAAATATGTCAGACATAAATTAATATTCAGAACGACAACGTTGAGTAGGGTTACAGCGTGAAAGACTACATATCCCATACAGGAGTGCAAGTATGGACCCTATCATGTTGATATGTTTCGGAAGTGAATGTAATGATTGTTTTCAGGCATGACTGTGCCATTGTGAGGATTAGATAATCAGACAACCAAAAACAAGTTATATATTGACTGAAATACTCCTGCATCTAGCTGAAATGTAAAAACCTGAAATTCATCTTTCTAGATTAGGTAAGCAAAGTAACAAGGCAGGGTAAAAAAACTGTAAATAAATCTGTCACAGATTTTCAGTTATCACTATTTGCTTTATAGCCATGTCATTTCCTAGTTAAACAACATTTAGTTTTCATAAGATGCGAAGTTGGAAAATCGATAACATTTACTGCCCGAGGGCCATACCTGCCCGACGATATTTGTTGGCGGTAAAAGGAGAGCTATGGGTCCTGGAAAGGAGATGTGCACTCAAATCACAACGCTGTGTGCCTACCACAGCTACTGCTGTGTACGCTGGCTGTGTTGCACTTTTGGGAGGGGTGATATCGCAAGAGCAAGCTTGCTGCCTTCATTTAGGTGAAGTGTTAAGGCGGTCTGAACGACTTCGAAAATTCCAGCAGGTAAATATTTGGAAACTGGGGATCTGATCATGGCGAAGAGCTAGCCAGCTAACGAAGTGACACTCGGTGACGAGAATACTGACAGTATGATATTCAGTTAAAGAATTTTTACTTTTTGCCACTGTGATATACACTTGTTTTCTGTATTTGTTTGTACTTGATTGAGTGTATTTGACAAATGTATAAGGAGGTAGAACTACGTTTTGTATGCGATGCAGTTGTACCTTTGCACATTATTGCTGGTTAGACAGACTGTAAACAACACTATTCTTATGCCTCGCATCACTGCAAGAGCAGTGTGGTGCAGAAAGGTGCCTTGATTGAGTATTATATGGTCCGCGTCAGTAAGGAGATTCTTGAACCCCCTTGGCTTTAGTTGTTGCTGATTCATTCCTTAACGTTGGTCACATTGTCCCGTGGGACGAAACGTGTCAGTGTCACAGGAGCACGGCTGTATTTTCGCACCAGACCAAAGAAGACGGTCTCCACGACCCAGGCTGTAACTTGTTTTGTCATCATGGTACTTCTGTGCTCACCGATGCTGTATTTAATAAAAAAATAAACATTGTGGTATTGAACAGCCATAAGCAGAACATGCCACTTCCGGATGTCGCCAACTGTGAAAACTTCAGAGTATTTGTTAGCTGAAGAGTATTTGCATTAACACTATTTTGAACATATATACTAAGACCACATGACTTGCTTTAAAAGCAGTCCCTTATAAGTAATGCAGTAGTTTTAATTATTAATACAATACAGTACCTACATTAATTGCACTGATTACATATAATGACATGAACTATGTTAAGTGTTACTATTAACTAGAGCTACACTACGCCTCTTCGGTGACCGAGTAACCATGCCTTAGATTTCGTGTAATAGGACTGTGTTTCCTAAAGGAACGAACTCATGTTATCAAGATTATTAACCCACAGTCAGAAAAAAAAAAAAAAAAAAAAAACATTTAATGAGCCGTTGAGCTATACCGTTTTCTCTACGTTGACTTATCGCACAACATGGAACATCTTAACACCTCAGTGAAACACTAAGTGCATTGAGTATTAACACAGTGTAAAATTAACTATCCAGTGCTTATGGACTGATATAGCAATGAACCCTATTTATTTATAAATGGATGGCTTTATTTACATGCACATTGTACCTATTAAACTGTCATTGGGATATTTGCACTGTATTTCTAGACTCTGTAGTGTAGATGGATGGTCTGAATTATTGTTTTCAGGCCTCAAACTCCAAAAACTTTTGGTTGCATAATTACTGAGAGATTGAGCCTTTTCTTTGGTAGCAGTGTCCCTCATGGGCCAGGGATGGGCATGTTTTATTTCATGTGGAACAGCTCACGGGATGCAGATGGGCATGTTTTATTTCATGTGGAACAGCTCACGGGATGCAGATGGGCATGTTGTATTTTCATGTGGAACAGCTCACGGGATACAGATGGGCATGTTTTATTTTCATGTGGAACAGCTCACGGGATACAGATGGGCATGTTTTATTTTCATGTGGAACAGCTCACGGGATACAGATGGGCATGTTTTATTTTCATGTGGAACAGCTCACAGCATACAGATGCTACAGGAGGAGTCACTAGGCCTCTGAGTCTTTTTGGCAAGTATGGTCCCACCTCTTAAATGTCGGCAGGACATCTGGAATCCTATGGGGTGTGGTTCATTTATGACTGCACATACTCAAAAAACATGTGTCCTGTTTCAGCAGGCGAGTACTGAATTAGGTCAGGAGGTCTTTGTGTATTTAAGAGGTGTTAGTTTGGCTGGGTGTGGGTGCATGAAACCCTTGTGCTGAGTGAAGTATTTACATGCAAACGCCTGTGTGTTTTTTTTTTCTTTTTTTTTCAGATGTGGTTTCCAGGAATGTGTCAGGATGACTGAATGAGGAGCTGAGGCTGTGACTCGCTGCACTTGAAGGAACTGGCACTTATGAATTTTGCATATCGCAAATTCATATTTAGATAAATCGAATGAGCTGTTTTGAGTAGCACAATGATTCCCTGTCAGGATCCCTCGAATACTTCTGCTGCCACTGGTAGGCAGCAGTGAGAAAGTAGACAAGACCTCTCTCTGGCACACACAGTCAGCTGGCTTAGAGGCTTGGAGAGGGACCAACCAAAGTGGAACAGGCAGGATGTGGCATCTGCTTACTCTACTGTACCTGGGTCTGGTGGGAGCGCCACAACTGGAGCAGGTGGCCCAACATGCCATCAGACTCCACCGTGGGCGAGGTGCTGCGGCTACACATGAGGGCCGAAACTGGGTGGCGGAGAACTGCAGACGGCTGTCGGGCCTCCTGAAGCAGAAGAAAGTGGCGGTAAAGAAGCTAGGCACCGCTATGGCCGCCGCAGAGCGAGACCGGTCTCTCTCTGACCCGGAAAAGCTCTTCCAGGTGCACACGCTGGAGATCTTCCAGAAGGAGCTCAATGAGAGTGAGAAGTCTGTCTTCCAGGCCATGGTGGGTCTTCAGCGGGCTCTCCAGGGAGACTACAGGGATGTCGTCAACATGAAAGAGAGCAGCAGACAGAGACTGGAAGCCCTCAGGGAGGCAGCCATTAAAGTGAGTGAGGTCAGGGGGAAAGCAGGAGGTTGATAAGGCTTCAGCCACTACCAGTTTCATACCTGTTTGGTTGACTGGCCAGGAATTATCTCTGAGTGCGGCATCTCTGAAGTTGCACTTTAACTAGACTGAAGACAGCAGGAAGGTGCCTGCCTTGGAGGTTGGCCTGGGACACCATTAGTCAGCGGATTGTGCTATCTCTGTGGGGCAGACAGAGCATGTGGTCGGGAGTGCCGGGCTGGGCAGTGTGTGTCTGTCAGCAGATGACGGGCTCCACACTCCTGTCCCAGCTGATTGGATCCCAGCACAAGCCCACTTTCAAGCAAGCTGTGCCCTGAGTGTTTCTGAGGCACGTCTTCTACAGCACTCATCTCACGGGCACGTGTAACTGTTTTTCTGAATCTCAAATGTACAAAAGCCCTCCTCACTCAATTGTGTGACCCCCATGTAGATAATACATGACCTTCCACAACTTGTGATGAGGTGTGTTCTCCCTGGCAACCTGAAACTGCATTTAGCTTCTTCCCCTCTCAGTTCACAGCCATTTGAATTTGCCAGTCAATGCAATTGATACCAATAGGTGCAGCTTCCCATATACATATATGTGAAAGGTGGCTAGAAATCTGTAAAAACACTGCTGTGGCTGTGTCATTTTTGTTACACTTTTCACAGGTATGCATATTATTTTTTGGCTGTACAGGTGTACTCTGTTCATAATGGATTTTAAATAAGCATGTGCTAAACCTGCTCATTTTAAGGAATCAGTGGTTCAGTGGAACATAACTTGCTGGTTAGGAACCTATGACACTTAGGGCTCCTAAATGACTCTGCTCACCAGTGCAACTTAAGGCAATACTAAAAATATGGTCATTTTCCTACTATGACAAGGATTTGAGCGCAATGAGAGAAAATTTGTCTCATCCTGTTGGGATATGGAAAGCTTAGAGATACACTGGCTCTCCTGTAGTATGCTTTGTGGCTCTTGGTGAGAAAGTATTCACTGACATGGGGAAAGAGTACTGGTAGACACTTTTTTGCCAAACTGTTTATTTATGGGAGAGATGTGTAAACAAAACCATTGTGATTTCCAACTCTGCAGAAGAAGGGTTGGGAAATGTTTGGGCATCTACATGATTTTGTGCTATTCAAAAGGTTTAGGAATGTTGAGGTTACTATTTCCTCAGTCCTGCCAATGTCCTCATTTTAGTGATTTACTTGCCTCTTATCTTGTGTAAGAAATTGAAAGGAGAATATCAAAGATACATTTTGTTTTTCTCACATTTCTAATTGTAAGGTTCATTTTGGAAATAATGAGGGCGTTTGTTTGCGTTTCAGGAGGAGCAGGAGTATGTGGAGCTGATCGCTGCAGAGAAGCACCAGCAGGAGGCACTGAAAATCATGCAGGACCAGAACAAAACTCTCTCTGTCCTGGATGAAATCTTGGAGGACGTGAGAAGAGCTGCTGACCGGCTTGAAGAGGAGATTGAGGATCATGCCTTTGACTACAATAAACAGGTAACACACTTTGGACTACAGAAACCCAGTAAGGCTACACCCTTGACTACAGCAAACTGATAAAATCATGCCTATAGCTACTGAAAACCAGCAACAAGTTTGGCTTCTGGAAATGGGGTACTCAATGCCTTTGGTTGCAAAAACAGGTAAGAGCACATATTCAGTTATTGTAATAGGGTAACGCCACACCGCTAGTGACAGCAAATGGGTATGACTAAACCATATCAAATATTCACAAGACAGAATTTTAGAATTTTCTTGGTAATGGATGTTGACATTATTCTGTCCTATTTATTGGAATGTGCTGTCTTTCTGTTAAAGTCTTGAGTGCAGGTATACCTCACTTTCTTGTTTCATTCATGTTTCATTCAGATGAAGGGTGTGAATGTGGAGGCGGTGCTGCGGGTGGAGGAGGAAGAGGATGACTCTCAGAGGAATGTGTCAAAGGGGAAGGTGGAAGATGACCTGGGACTGAGCATGCTTATTGACTCCCAGAACAACCAGTATGTTCTGACCAAGCCCCGGGACTCCACCATGCCCAGAGCTGACCACCATTTCATTCAGGTCCGTTATTGAGCAAATCCAACATTCATGGGAGGTGCTTACTTCATTCATTTTTTTAAAAAACTTTCTTCCCTTTTTCCCCAACCCAAACTCAAATGAACTATTTGCTCCCCACTTGCTACCCTTACTGTCAGTTTTAGTAGGAGAGTGCCATTAGCATGTGACTCCTCTGATTCATGTGATGACTGACCTCTTCCAAATTCGAGATGCACCACTACGTTACATACTGTCCATGTCAACAAAGTTGCCTTGCTAATTTGGACCTCTGGCCATAGCAGGCTATGATGCGACCAGGATCTGAACACTCAGTTGACACCCCTTTTCTGTGTCCTTCTCTGTGTCCTTTTGTGTGTTTCTCAGGACTTGGTGTCAGTAGTCATGCTATCTCTGCCCTGTGGGTGGCTCTGTACTCTGGTGGGACTGCCCACCATGTTTGGTTACATCATCTGTGGGGTTCTTTTGGGCCCCTCTGGACTCAACAGCATTAAGGTAAAATTGATTTTAACTTTATGTAGCATTTATTTTTCATTTGAATGAAACATTGAAATGAAACATTAGTTCTCCACCATCTGTTACTCTTCCTGTGATTTTAGAGTTTCTGCTGAGAAAGGCTCTCAGACTATAGACCTCCTACACTGACCCTTTCTTGAAGACCATGGTTGTTTAACCCTTTTTGACCTCTTATTTGTGACGCAATCTTATATATTCTAATCCTGTTCCTCTGTGTGCTACCATGGACACTATACAGGATTGTGTGTGCTTACACAATAGATGTGTGTGAGTGTGTGTTTCTGTGGCAACTGCATTTTAAAGACTTTACAAAAAAATGTATTTCTGCGATGAATGTGTGTTTCCATGCTGTGTTTGACAGTGAGTCTCCATAGTGCATGTGTGACCGTGTGTTTCTGTATTTCTGTCTTTAGTCCATGGTCCAGGTGGAGACCTTGGGGGAGTTTGGAGTGTTCTTCACTCTGTTTGTTGTCGGCCTGGAATTCTCCCCTGAACGTCTGCGCAAGGTAAAATCAGGTCACACACAAAATATTTTCATTTGCCACATCCCTTTAAGTTGTAATTTTGCATAGTTTTTTAGAGGTATAAAGCAAGGTGTCTGTGCTGTTATGTGTGTGTACACCATTAAGTCTGATCCAGGTGTGATGTGTGGGGCAGTGTGTAAGTTAGTGTGTGTTCTCACACAGGTATGGAAGATCTCAGTGCAGGGTCCATGCTTCATGACCCTGTTGATGGTGGGGATGGGGCTTCTCTGGGGGCAGCTGCTGCAGATCCGTTACACTCAGACCATCTTCATCTTCAGCTGCCTGTCTCTGTCCAGCACCCCACTCGTGTCACGCTTTCTTGCAGGTGGATCACGTGGAGACAGGGGAGACAAGGAAGGTACCCCATTTCCTTTCATTGTCATTTTTATGTTTGCAAATCAAGGGTTTGTGTTTAGCTGCACAAAGGAGGTGGAGGTGGACAGTTCTGTGTATGTGTATGCCTCAGTTAGATGTGCGTATTTACCTGTACAGGTGAGTTGGAGTACAGTAGCGTTCTGCTGGGGATGCTGGTGATGCAGGATGTTCAGCTGGGGTTGTTTATTGCTGTCATGCCTACCCTCATTCAGGCTGGGAACGGGAGCCTTGACAGGTGAGTCTTTTCCCTCTACACCTGAGTCACTTTGGCCTGTGCCTTCACACAGCTGCACCCTGTAATAGCTGTCTCCTTTTTTGTATAAAGATCTTATGAGTCATGCTGCCCAACCAGTCTAAGGAGTCTTGCTTCAATAAAACATTCATAATAAACTGTCACCTCATTCCAGGAATCACTGGGCTTATTAGTGGGCCTCTTTACATTCCGATGCCTTCCAAACTCAGGAACGCCTGTCTTTAGTTTCAGTCTCAAATATGCACCATGACATGAACTTCCATTAATGTAAGATTTATTTGTTAACTAAAATATAGCTGAAATGTGTTAAGCTCATTAATGCAAAAAAAATTAATTAGAAATTCAGCCCCAAAAAAATGGAGAATACATGTATTCCACTGCAGCATGGTTATGACCATTAAGCACTCTGATTGTGCGGTTCTGACACTCTGTCCCAGTGTTGTAGTGGTTGTTCTGTTTTCTCTCCTGGTGTAGTCATGGTTAGGTTGTCTTCTGTTGCAGCGTGTTCATGGGAGGCATGCGGGTTCTGGTGCTGCTGGGTCAGGTGCTGTTCTCTCTAGCGGCTGTGCTGCTGGTGTGTGTGCTGCTCCGATCCTACGTGATTGCTCCCTACTACAGAAAGCTCCACGCAGAGTGCAAAGGCAACAAAGAGATCCTGGTTCTAGGGACGACAGCCTTCGTTTTCCTCATGCTAGTGGTGAGCCGTCTGCTTCTCCTCCTTGTGCTGACTGTATTCATTGTGCATCTTTCTCCTGCAAATAGCACGTTCGGCTCTTACTCATTGATTCCTTGTCGTGATAGGAAGCGTTCTTTTTCTTTACCAGTAAGGTTTGAAAGATACAGGGACAGGAAAGAGCACATGGGGGGAATGTTGTTTCCTTCATACTTCTACTTCATTCTTCCATTCTTTGCACGTGTTCTTTGATCTCTGTAGGTGACAGAACTCATGGACGTCTCCATGGAACTGGGCTGCTTCCTGGCTGGAGCAGTTCTGTCTTCCCAGGGCCACATGGTCACTGGGGAGGTCATGAGCTGCATTGAGCCAATCAGAGACTTCCTAGCCATCATTTTCTTTGCCTCCATTGGTGAGTCTGCTTCTTGTAGCACAGCCATTGAGAATTAGGTTGTCAAGCATTAGTCCTATAGTACAGTATTGTCATGATTGAAAATATATTGTCTTGTTTGGCATGCTAATTGTAAATAGTGTGATGACTGAAAGTATGCTTTCCATGACAGGACTCCATGTATTCCCTACCTTTGTGGTGTACGAGCTGACCATTCTGTTGGTTTTAACTCTGTCACTGGTCATTATGAAGGTACTTTACTCCCTTCCTATCTCTTATGAACGTGTTAGATTTAAGCTCTCTGTGGGCATTCAGCTAAATTCTTAGACATCGTCCCCCCTTGCTTTTCATAGAATACCTTAGCAGATAATCTCTGATGTAATGCTGTGTAATTGAACTTCCCATGAATAGGAGTCCCACATGCTGATCACTGTCTGTGTGTATTTATGCTTCCTGCTGTCCCTTCAGTTTGTCATGGCGATGCTGGTGTTGTCCTTAATCCTGCCCCCGGGGAGCCGACATATCTCCTGGATTGTCTCAGCTGGTCTGGCGCAGGTCAGCGAGTTCTCCTTCGTCCTGGGCAGCCGCGCCCGTCGTGCTGGCATCATCTCTCGAGAGGTGGGTGATCTCTGTTGCTTCCCTTTCTTTCATTCTCACTGTCCCACTCCCATCTTTTACATGTTTTTCCAGTCCACAGTTCTCTCTTAAACATTCTTTTAGGGTGTCACTCCCGATGGCTGCCTTTAGGGTCTTTAGGGTCACTTCCCCTCTCTGACTTGCATGTTGTTCCTCACAGTGTCTCTGTTTGACAAAAAAAGTGTTCAATATGTCTATTCAACAATGATTACCATACTTCTGAATGTGTTTGTGTGTCCCTGTGTGCATGTGTGTGCGTAGTCTTATGTTGGACTTATGGATAGTAACAGTGTAAGTGTGTGACTGAATTATCAGAGGGTGACATGCAGACAGTGTGCTTGGTGTTGGGAAAGATCACAGCTTTATCTCTCTGGAGGGAGTGCATCCTCTGCATGGTCATGCATGCAATACACACACACACACACATACACATACACTTCCTCCTGCAGCAGTCTCTAAGCAAATTCCTTCCCAGCTGAACATTGTGGGCCTACAGTATGCCTTCAGCTCTACAGGAAGTTTCTCAACTTGGGGCAGTGTCTCAGAAATACAGAAAAAATTCAGGATTTTTTGTGTGTTTATACTATTTGGCAATAATTGCTCTGTTAGAGATGCTTCACACTTCCACGTAGGGTTTTCTATTCCAATGAGAATTCAGTATAGATTTTCTCATTGACTTTAGTTTCATGCTCAAATAAAAAATTATACTGGATAAAAATCATAGCACATCCAAAATTGTCTTTATGTTAGTGGATTATGTTAGTTGCACAAATGGTAAATTGTGTGCAATGTCTTAGTCATTTGAATGGGTTTAAAAAAATATAAGTATTTAGTTTGTCATTTTACTGCAATTGCTTAGGTATGTTGGTACTGTTCAAGAAGAGAATGTGACCGTAAAAGACTCCATGGCAAAACTAAATCACTTTTTGAAAATAAATGAAACAAAGTAATATTTTCTCTTCTGCTTGACAAGTGTTTGTGAGATACATAACATCTAAATGGTGTATTGCCTTTTATACCAGAATGTTACCTCAAAAACACACTTTCAATTTAAAATGTAGTTAAAAAAGCATATATTCCCTATACATATGGAAAAGCCAAATTCCTAAAATCTTTCTGCACATACAATTATTGATTTTTAAATGCTACCCTGGTACAACTAAAGTTTTACTTGTACATTTCAAAGAAACTGAAGAAGCACTGTTCCTCAGCAATGCTACCCATTTTTCCCTGTATTTGTTTGCTTAACTTGGTGTCATGTTTCATCCATATTTGCGATCTCTTCTTTGATTTGGTTTCTTCATATGGTGTGCCACATTAAAAAGACAAATCAAGTCAAAACAAAATATATATAGACATATAGTCATGTTTATGCACTTGGAAGTAGCATGTACAGCTCAATGTTGACTGATACTCCAAAATGGCAACCTTTATGATATTCCAAAAAATAACTTGTAGGAATGAGACTAACGCTTTAATACATGAGTAGCTAAATAATCTGGAATTGCAGTTTATTAATTTTCAGAATGTTTCTCTTCCTCCCTCACCCTCCCTCTCTCCTTGTGTCTCTTCTCTCTCTCGTTTCCGCAGTGACCTTGTACACTGTTTCTGGCACTCCTGCTGTAACCCCATGTCTCTTGCTGTCTCTAGGTATACCTGCTTGTCCTCAGTGTCACTACACTGAGTCTGCTCCTGGCTCCTGTTCTGTGGAGGGTTGCCACCCTCAAGTGTGTTCCCAGGCCAGAGCGGAGGTCTGTCACCTGACCCCAACAACAAGAGGCACACACATGCTCTGCAGCAGGCAGCAGGGAGTCAGGGTGCAGCATGGGGCTACACGGTAGCCTGCTGGTTTACTGAGAAAAACGGTTTTATATATTTTATTCTTCCAGAGAGTTTATGTTCACAGCACTGTGTTGAATGTTATGGTCTCATGGTGAACGAAGGCAATCATTAGTTTACAGAAACCTATGGGATCAATGGGGTAGTGATGAGACATATGGGGCCACTCATTCACAGTCAGGCCTTATGTGTCTCACTATAAGTGTGTGATTGTCAGCACATGGTTAATTTGAACAAGCTTGGTATACACTTGTCCTAACGCTATGTCTGGGAATGACATTTAGTGTTGCACCATTGAGACATATATAGGCATTTGGTCTGGAACAACACCGATTAAGAGTTTGGATTTAATATTAGAGATTTATATGAACTCATAGCTGAGTTCTCTGGTCACATGCCTTTCAGATTCTGATTGGCTTAGACTTTATGCTTATAGTGCAATTCCAAATACAGTTGACTGGTAGGCCTTGCAGAATATGATTGATGTCCCTATGGCATTCCCTGTCATAAAGAGTATCGGTTTTTATGCTGTATATGGTAGTCAAGATGTTTTTGCTAAATGCATAATGACTCAGTTTATTTTAAACTTTCAGTTATCTAGATGCACTTTTTTAGTTTGATCCTTTACTTCTTTAGGTCAGCAGACAACTAGTTTGAAATGGGAAGAAAGAGGGCAGTGAAGGTGCAGATGAGCAACAAGCCTTGTTGAGTAAAGGTTACCTTAATGCTTATTTATATAAACATATCACATACACCAAAAGTATGCCATTGAAAAATGTAACATTTACAATTGATGCAACAGGTGTAATGTTGGATGTAAAACTTGAATGTATGAGCATTCAACTTGGACCATAAGGCCTTTATTTACATGCCGCTGGTTCGCCAGTAGGCCCCAAGAGGAATCATCTGAGCCCCTCGTACAGGTGCTTGCTCTGCGCCGCTGAAGATGTTTAGCCTTTTCATTTAAATTTAGCAATAATTTGCCTACACAACAGTGAATATGAGACCACAGTTCAACAACTGAAATCTTTAATCAATTTCAACACCTGAATCATTATTTTATTTCTGGCAGTGATTTCAAGCAGCCTGTATGAAGGATTTTGTCCCCCATTTCCTCACTGACTGCCTAGGAGACTGGTAGCATTTCCCCACTGACAGTTGATTTTATTCCTTTTTTTTAAAAAAATAGTCACATAGTAGTGATGCTTTCCATGCCCCCTCTATTGTTACCACATTCATGTATTACAGCCCTTTAGTCACCCATGAAGTCACCCTGTTTAATGTCTGCCGGTTTTTACTCTATTTGTGAAGAAAGGTCTATGGAAGAATCCACTGACCCACTGAAGCTACTGGTTTTATATATGCCACACAATATAATAAAACATAGTAAATTTGGCCAGGGCTGCCCAACAGTACTGAAACTGTAGTCTAGAATTTATTTATATGAATGTACAAGTCTGACAAGAAAATACCTTTTCATTCCAAGTGCCACCAAAGATCTTAGCTTACTTTTATGTGATGAATTTTACAAGTCCAATCAGTCAGTGAAAGGACCAGCATCTTAGCTGAATGCATTCCAGCATTTATTAATTTTTCAAAATGTTTTCAAATAATAACTGGACTCTTCTGTTCATTGGACTTGTGGTTTCTTTGTGTGTACTTTTCTGTTTTATTATTTTTTTTTTTATAAAGGGTGAGTATGTGTTGCTACAAAAGGGTGTGTACAGTGCTGTGTGTATTTTACTACATGGCACTGATGGGAACATTTCTGCTGCAGTGAATGTATATTGAAGGTACTGTAACATGACTAAAGTTTATTGATGGACTAGATTGCTTTTAAACTGCAATTTGATGTTTAGATCTGCACTTTACAGTAAGTTGTACTGTACATCACAACTGTTATCTAAAAGGGCATCTAGTCTACTTTAAATGTGTAATTTATGACCAGTTTGTCTCCTTTTTTTTCTTTTTTCAATAACTTTTGGTTAGGTCATGGCATTTGATTATATTTGTGTTTTTCCTTTAAAGTTATGTAACAGTACTATTACCCAAAAATATTTTTACAATAAAATGCAAAGCTATTTTAATATAAATAGCAGACTGTATGTTTGACCTCATGTTGTCTGAATATGTTTTCTTACATTTTGTTTAGTACATGCACTATGGCACATGATTATTTTTCCAACATGAGCCATCTAGGGTACATTAACATACACTGAAGACAGCACGTATGGTTAATCAGTATGTAGTCAACTAAAAGTTTGTTTTTACAATTATAGAAACCTTTTGAATTATAACAGGACGTTGTCCCTAACTTTGACAGCTTGGTACAGCAACACAGCAGTTTTCAAGCCGGAAGAGTTCACATATGTTCATGTTCACCGACAATACAGAGGACCAATGAGAGGCTTAGTCAAAGGAAGCTGTAGGGCGCCAATGAATCAGAGTGCATTGGAGGTGTGGCCATAGTGACACGCCGCGCTGACGTCATATCATGCGTACCCAATAGGAACGTTCAGTTTTTGGACACCGCCAAGCTCGGTTTGAGAGTAGGACAGAGAGCTTACATAGAGCTGAAAGCGGCAGTAAACCGGCGGCAGAAAAAGTCCGTTACCTATCCCGGGCAACTGTAACGTTGACAGACTGAAGGAAAGCATTCATAAATCGGACATTATTTAAAATTTTGTATGCACAGCTTCATTGCAACAAAGAAGATATGCGTCGTCAGATTTGAGCAAGTACGTTCTTCCCCTAGCTTTCTCATTGTGTCGCAAGGGGCGATTTTGACAGACGAATGGGCTAGTGGGGAAAATAAGCGCTTGGTTCTTGCTAGCTTTATGATGAGAAATGTACGCAGGAGACTGGCTGGGACGCTTGTGTGTGACGTTTATTTTCTCACGCAATGTCAACGGCCCTCGAGTTCGCAATGATTTGATCAAGCAAAGGTACAAGCTTGCTCGGCAGCTTCTTTTTCAGGGATACATTGTACTTATAGGCGACGTTGATCTTTTCTACAAACTAGTTCTCTAGCTTGCTGACATGGGATTTAGATTCTGAACGTCATATTGATTTAGGTAGGTAGGTAGTTATGTTTAAATTATGCTTTGCCTTTCAAGGTAAAATGGCTGACCCTATCAAGTGTACCCGACCATGAGGAGTAGCAAGCTAACGTTAACTAGCTTGCTACATACTGTATCTATTCATTCTTTGGGTGAAGCATGTAGCTACTGAAAAATATCAATTTAAACAGTAATGCACTGCAGCTAGTGAAGCGGACTGTAACTCAAGTATGAAAAAACTGGGGTGTAACGAGTGACCTAGCCGACTACTACTCCTCTAGAAATAGCTATAATGTAGAACTGATGAGAGCACGGCTAGAACGTTAACTGTATTATATATAATGATATGCAATCCGTTCTATCCACGCACAAGGAAGTGGACAATTCAGACCCCACGAATCTGTCCTGCAGAGGCACGGTTAGAAACTTTAAGCCTAAATGCTTGTTGGGTCGATGTAGCTACTTGTATTCGGTTAAATTACAAAGCATCCATTTTGTCGATGTGAGGTCGCGAACAAGCAACATCGAAGTGATTAGCCCTTGCATGTTGGGAAGCTAGCTAATGAACATTAGTCATCAAGATTAGTATGTACGTTGTACATCGAATGTCTGGAAGTGGGAAAATGTTAGATTTAGAAACATCACGATTGTTTTGTATTTAGTTTTTGTTTCCTGTTTGGTGCACGGATTTAGACCTCCTCTTCCTCCCCTTTCCACTCTGCCAACAAAAACAGGAGGCGAAGAGACCGAATTCACTGGAGTGTGCATTCGTAAGTGCAGGGCAATTTGACATTAATTTTGTTCCGCGCTGTTCATTAAAAAAAAAAATGCACATAATGGTCAGCAGCTAGTGTTTTAAAACCAAGCGAGTGAGTTCGGATGATTTCTCAAATAGGGTTTTCGATTCGATTCTTCAACACGCGTCCTTAAATGTTGTTTCTCTTTCGATTACTACTTATGAATCCATATTAAATGCGAATATTATCCATCATATTTGCAGGGTTATAGATGCGAGCAGTGAGCAACTGTAGCTAGCGAGCTTGCTAAGTTTGTTCCACTCCAAGTTTCTTTGTGGCCATCAAGGCACACTTACTTAATCTAGCTAGCTAGCTAGGCCCAGTTAATATGCATTTAAGTTATGGCATGTAAACTAAGAAAAAAAGTGAATAACTACATTTGAGGTGCAGCATCACCTGATTCATAAATTATGTTTTCAAGTTCTTTTTTGTTGTATTTTGGACACTGAACCTTCATACTGAAAGCTATGGTGCTTTGTGCAGAGTGGAAGGAGATGCTGGCTGCAGTCCGACAGGCCTCGCTGTATGAACAAAGTAACGTTAGATGCCTTATGTTACAACTTGGCATTTTATAATTTCTCTGCTAAATCGTTTTTCGGTGTCTGAAATAGCTTTCGTGAATGCGGACTGAGTATTTTATGGGACTCATTTGTATTTCGACTTCTAATTAAAGCAGTCGCTAAAACTCAAGAAAACAACCTGAGGCCTACTGTAGTGTTGCTCCCCAGAGAGCAACTCAAACTGTCACACACAGTGAACAGCCTTCTGGTCAATGAATGGGGCTTTACTGTGCATGCTCACAGAACATTGTACTTTTGTTTTGTCTAACGTGAACGCGGTCTGTTCTTAGCTAACAAGCTAGCTACCGTCGTTTTCAGTTGCTGCTTCTGTTTAGTGAGTGTTTAGCTACGGAAGTAGCATTTTTATAGTGATCACGTTTTTATGTTTTAGGTTTAAGTGGTATGTTTACTAATGTATACTGTTTCGCGGTCTCGTGGATGGTTATGGAACCTGCTAGCTAACTGAAAAAACATGATTAACTATCCTCGTACAAATTTTGGCCAGGTTTATGGTGTTTATCGTGTTCTTCAGTTCTGCCATCACACCTCAGACTAAATATATGACTGCAGATGAAAATTTCAAACTTGTGACAAGAGGTGATGGCAAGCTTTATGTTATAGTTAGGTCTAGCACCATGTGAGTGTTTTGACCAGTACTCATCCACACTGGTTTTCACAAGCCTTCCGTCCACAGTCAAGATCTGAAACGATGCCACACTCCAATACTCAGTAAAGCCTTTCCCCCTCATTTCTCTGTAACAGGGGATCCGCTCTTGAACGTCCTGCAGAATTGCTCTTCACTCAGAAGACACAATTGCTTCCTTTCTCCCAGGATTTGATATCATGGCAAAAGATGTGAGTATTGCAAAAGTGGTGAGGGGGAGGAATGTGTGAGGGTGTATATTGGTGTCTTGTTGGGTATTGCTGCATAACCACCCATCTTGTTTTTCCATAAAGCTTCAAGCAAGTTACTCACCCAACCTGTATCTATACTTAAAAGTCTGGTTGGACAGACTGCACTGCAAGCATGGCTAACTGCAGCTCTTAGTACTTACTAAGTTTGCAGATGGCACAGACAGTTGCCAGCTGGCAATTATAATTAGTTGGATTTGTTACTCTTAGTGCTTTGAGCTAAAATTACACATACTGGCTGTTCTTGATTTTTAAATAGCTGTTTGTGATATTCTTCTGGTTTTACTAAATGCTTATTGACTATTAGTACTTTGCATTTGTTTTTGCTTGTTTTGATGCTTTAAAGCTTCCCTGCAAAGGAGAGCTTGCCAGAGAAATAAAATGCCAAAACCTATGATCACAAGTGTGAGAAATTAGAAAAGTGCCATGGCTTGGACATTATTATTCGAATGTGGTGCCAACATTTGTTGATGGCAAATGGTGTGAGTCATGTGTGAAAGAAGGGCCGGGCAGTCTGTTTATTGAAGCCCTCTCAATCTGCAGTTTCACTAGATCAGCAGTGCACCAATGCAGTATTACTCCTGTGACAGGAAGCAATTGACACATTCCATGATGCATTTCCTGTGTGTTCTGATGGCACACTACAATGTGCAACCAGAGGGGAAGTGACTACTGCATTAGGTTTGCCTCCAAGGGAATCATCAGAAGACTAATGCTGACACCACCGGAGTGGTGGCTCCAGTGTGAAAGTAGTCAAATTTAAGTGGCAGTGCTGTATGGCATTTTTTTGGAAGCAAGGGGTTTTTATTCACATGAGCAAAGCACTGATCTGACAGTGCACAACTATGGGTTTGTCGACATCTTTGTAGCCCTGCTAGATAAAGATCCACCAAATGCAGGGGAAAGACTTCTGCTTATTGTAGAAAAATCATGCGAGTAAGCCAGGGGCAAATATATTATCCTTCACTACTGTTTGCTTTGGGTTCTCTTTCTTTTCATTGAAGCACACACACAAAGTGTTGCTGGGACTATTTTTTGGCACCTACTGGTAACAGTTACATTATATATAATGTATAATTCTTACCTCTGCCACCTGACTTTAATGTATTTTTATGTAATTGAGTTACAGACCCATTTGGTCCTGCATGGGGGGCACTAGTAAGAGGTTCTCCCTTGACACATAGACAAGCAAGAGTAAGATTTTCTCTGAGGGAAAGCAAAAGTGTCATTACAGGTACGGAACATGCTTTCACCAAATGTGCTAGCACTGCTAGCTTGAGTGCTGCAGAGTTTTGGGGGACATTGTTGTAGGTATCTGGGCAAGAGGGGTCAAAAGTGAAGTTTCTGATAGGGTGTAGTCTGCATAGGCCACTATTGTGACATAGTTTGATGTTTTTGTTGATTGTGCAAAGCCTCCTCATGGCCTATTCAAACAAACTACTCATTAATATATTTACCTGCAGTTGGATTTTAGAACATACTGGGTATTTCTCTAGGGTCTTGACTATCACTGTCATCATGTCAGAACAGTCATTCTGGCCCTGGAAATGGATAACTTTTTGGTGGAGATCCGAGTATGGATCATTTGAAGGGGACGCCCGTTCCTGCCACTTGCTTTGATAGCAGTTGTAAAGGCTGCAAGGGCGGACTTTCAGTGCGTGGTTGACGTTCCCCGAGGGGGTTTCTCCCTCGTTTTCCTAGCTGCACACCCACCCCCACCTCGGCATTCCCACTATAATCTGGCTGCCAAGCTCAACAACCAGATTACATACTGAACTGACCTACTTTAGAGAAATGGTGACTGGGGGCTGAGGGGGAGGGAGGGGGGTATGGAGTCGGTTCGCTGCAGCTTCCTCTCCCCTCACAAATGTTCTGTGTTGATTGGTGCGTGATGTCTATAGGGTGTAAGCCTTCATTAGTGTTGTTGTGTTTGACTAAAGGCACTATAATGTGGGTGGAGGCCTCCACTCAAGTGTTGTTGAGCTGCTGCGGATAGAATATCAGAATAGCCGTTCATCACTATGGTGTGTTGAGCTAGAAGTGGAGAGTTCAGGGTATAGGCCTTTCACAGTTCACTGTGTTGAGTTTCTGGTGAATTATTCTGGGTGTAGACCTTGTGTTGTGTTCTACTGATAATGGAGTGTTGAGGATGGATGTAGAGCTCTGGTATTTGGTGGTCTGTGGGTATGACATGACAATGTGGAGGCTGAGGAGATGATGTGAGTCCACTTGAAGATGACATGTTGACTGTTCTGTCCTCCCCCTCCCCCACAGGCTGGTCTGATTGAAGCCAATGGAGAGTTGAAGGTTTTCATCGACCAGAATCTGAGTCCCACTAAAGGTGAGCAGTATGACTGGTAACTGTAGGTATTCTGTACTTGGTGGAAAAAGAAGGTGAGTGGGATTGAACTGAAAATTATATCTGTCCGATAAGAATATTTAGTAGCCATTGAGGTTTCATCATTCAATCATTCTGACTGGAGTTGGTTCAGTATAGTTTATGACATACGGCAACATTATATGGAAAAGTCATATAGTTGGAACATGTGACTGATTCTTCCTCTCAGGTTTCCATTTAAGATGAAAGTGTGGATTCTTGAACCTCATTTTGGGATGAGTTGTTTTGCAGTGAGTTGTCAGTCACTAATTTCTTCAAAACAAAATATTGTTCTCCCTGAGAAAAACACAATCATGGCTGATGGCTTTTGCCCACTCTGCCCATTTTAGTTTCATGACCTATCATTCTGCAGTTACTGGTCTCCATATAAAGACCATTGGTTTTTCAGAGGAACTCACCCAGTTCCTGTCAGTACTGGCTGAGTACACATGCCAGAGCAGGCATATTACATCTTTTCAGAGGAGGGCCACTGTGGGTGCTGGTACTTTTCTTTTCAACCTAGCAGTGAATCACCAATTCAGCCAGCTAATCATGGTCTTCAGTCACGACCTTGATTCATGGATTCAGGTGTTTTAGAGCTGGGATGAAACAAAAGCAGTCTGCCCCTCTCAGACAAGCTTGGACATTGCTACTTCAGAGAGTTTTTAAGTGAAACGGGTGGATTGGTGCAATGAAACAGGCAGTAATGTATACCTGGCTTGATCACGCTTTGCAGGACTACAGCACTATGAGCCATTTCTTCCTGAGGATTTTCAATATGTCAGCATTTTCATGATGAATTGATGTGAGTGCAGTAGAACGTATATGTGAAAACTTTTATTGAGGTGCAATAGGTTATTTTAGCTTGACAAGATTGTTTCTTGTGGGAAGAATGAGAGGAGAGCCATGTATGTAGCAGGTGAGCTGATTCTGAGAGTCGACACCAGGGCAGTGAGAGGGAATATGGCAGCCAATAAGGGCTTTGCATGTATGACTGTATACACTTGTAATCCTAGTTCCAGCTTTTTTGTGATGCATGTGATTTTTTCTTTATGTTCTGCTACTAACATTTAAAGGGGGAGAAGGGCATACTTTCATCATGATTTTGCTGGTGACAACCATTGAACGATCTCGTCCCTTGATACTTGTTTGGGACCCCGTGTTCATGGTATTTGCTGGATTAATAAGGTTGTCAGCAGGTGGCAGTGTATCCATAGAAAGTGACCTCATCTCTCTGGGTGATTCTCTGTCCTCTTGTCCATGCTACCTTTCACAGAAGCAGCTGTGATTGTGTACACTCACACACTCATACTGGAAATATTAGAAGGAAGTTGGAATACTCCTCAGTTATTTTTCACTGTTAATCATTCCCAGTTGTTGTTGGCTCACAAGACCGTTTGCTAAGCTCATCAGTGACTCATTCCTGTGGGGTTCTTGTCACACATTCTCTCAAACTTTTTTAAATGTGTAAATCAGTGTTTTGTGCAGCCATTGTGTCTCAGCAGAAGACACTGTAAATGAAGCGTTTCCTGTGTGAAGGAGCTATGTGCTGTGGGGCAGGGGATGACTTGAGATAAAGTGCAAATTCAATTTACTTTCTTTCAGTTCCTACAATGTATGGAGAATAATTTTGTAACAAGTAAGTTGCACATTAAAGTACTTGCATTGTAGTACAGAATTTTTTGGTGGGGAGGGGCGTACAAAAAGTGATAATATGAATCTACGGTTTTAGATCTCACTTGTCAGTTGTAGGATCATTTTATGTGTGTCAAACAAGAGCTCTTCGGCATCTTAAAATGGCACCTAAGACTGCTGCACAGTGAATTTAATCCAGAGGCAAACAGCTGCTCCTTCCATTTACCCAGGCTGATGATTTGTTTAAGGACACTGTCTCTATCCATGGTAATAAACCTGTCTTCACAGTAGCCTTTTACCTCTACCTACTAATTAACCACGTCCTCTTCTCTACCCTGCATCTCAGGTGTTTTATCATTGGTGACTGTCCATCCATCGTCCGTCGCACTGGGGAAGCAGCTGCTGCCCAAAACACTTGGACCATCCAACGTCAACATAGCTCCACACATGGTGAGTTGACCAAGCCCTTCAGCTACCCCATGAGCCCCTTCCAACATGTCCGGTGTGTGTGCAGCGAGTGTGCGGGTCCCCACCGCTGCAGAACCTGAAAAGGCCTAGCTGTGAATGGTGCTCCCTGCAGCCTCACTGAGCACACTGGCCACCATGGCAATGCTGCAGACAAAATGAGCACCACAGCATCGGGGATGCGCTGTGACCACCATGGCATGAGTATCCACGTGGTGAGCCTCTGGGACGTGCTCAGGGGCGGCAGTGCAGGTGTGGGGCAAGGCTGCTGCCGGTCCACGTGTTTTCCGGTGATAAAGCCCTCTATTAACATTGTGTGAGGTGACCTGGAGAGTAAGCTGATAATAAATGCTACAGTCAGCAGGATTACTCCAGTCATCCTATTAATGAAACAAAGCCTCTACCAGGACAATCTGCTATTGTTATAGAGCAGAGATGTCCCTCAGCCACCCCCGCCCATCAGCTGGCAGCTCCGAGACCCCCACTCGCATTCGGTCTTTCTCATTTTCCTCTTGAAATGACTCCGTATCATGTAACATTTTGTCACATTTAGTCTTTTTATTTCAATTATCCTGACACAGCACTGGATTTGATCTAACGTTTCCTGCAGTAAGTGCAATATGTATGAAAGGCCACCGGGCAAAGTCCACACACAGTCCACAGTTGTGCTGTAATCCCCACCCATGTTGGCATGGTGTCCCCTCTGCCTGCAGGTGATTGGTACTCCACAGAGGCCCAGTGGCTCCAATACCATTCTGGTCGGTAGCCCCCACACGCCCAACACCCAGTTCCTCACCCACAGTCAACCACCTGACTCCTCACCTTGGTCCACTGGGTAAGTGCGATGGGTCGTACCCGAGGCCTTTCCAGAACACTTCATGGCTGATCAGTCTCTCTGGAAGTAAACGGGAAAATGATCAGTCAAAATCATCCTCTGGATCAGGAATGGAACAGCAAAGAGCTTGGCATTGTGCCTCAGTTTTGCTCTGGTTTCTGCAACGCAACACTTTTGTGGAAAGGAGCTTAATACTAAAGTACAACATCGCAGTGCTCAGTACTCGTCAAGACTGTTTGGTTTTTTAGCCTGAACTTAATTATATCTTGCCTTGTATGTGGGATAAGGTCATGTTACATCAATAATCATTAAATGGTAATGAGATCCTAAATTATGCTCTGAAATGTTGGAAACGGCACACCAAACTAACTCTCATGTGACTTTGTGGTCATGACTAATTTCCTATGTTAGACATGTGATACAGCGGTGTGGGCATGGCTGACTCCTGTTTTTCCACAGTAAGCGCAGTAAGAAAGGGGAGAAGAATGGGAAAGGACTCCGCCACTTCTCCATGAAGGTGTGTGAGAAGGTGCAAAGGAAGGGCATCACCACCTACAACGAAGTCGCAGACGAGCTTGTGGCTGAATTCAGCTCCACGGACAATGTTGTGTCGCCCAATGACCCGGTGAGGCTTCACAATAAGTGACATGGATCATCTGAATACTGCAAAAACATGGCTGTCTAAAGCTTCCTGTAACTGACCTGTCTTATTGAAGACCTCACCTTAACTGAATGTGCTCTTCCCGTCTGTCTCCTTCAGCACGTGTATGACCAGAAGAACATCCGGCGTCGGGTCTACGATGCACTCAACGTGCTGATGGCCATGAATATCATCTCCAAGGAGAAGAAAGAGATCAAATGGATCGGACTTCCCACAAACTCTGCCCAGGAGTGCCAGAATCTGGAGGCAAGAATATTAGGAGCAAACTGTCTGGAATATTCACAATTTGTTCAGTGTTCTGGAAAGACATATTTTCCACACCACAACCTTCCCACAAACTCAAAGTACCCGGTGGTTTCAGATGTACAATTACCATAGTCTGAGTTGCAAGAGCACTGGACAAAGTGTAAGCCCAGAAGTAGAATTGTTGTTTTTCAGTCTCTGATACAAAAACAAGCATAAAACTGAAAAGATGTCACTGTCTGTTGATTGGGTGGGGGGAAAAAAAAAGCTAAATTAATTTTAAATTAGACAAAGCGATATGTCCTCATCCTGCTGATATTCGCGTTTCAGTTGTAACTTGCTTCATTGTTTTCAGGTGGAAAAACAAAGAAGACTTGAAAGGATCAAGCAGAAACAATCCCAGCTACAAGAACTCATTTTACAGGTAAATGGTTGTCTGTAAATCTACCTTTCATGCAATTATATAAAGCATATGTGTGAAGTATATAACCATATTTTGTCCCACAGCAAATTGCTTTTAAGAACCTGGTGCAGAGAAACAAGCAGGCAGAGCAGCAAGCTAACAGACCCCCGCCTCCCAACTCTGTCATCCACCTACCCTTCATCATTGTAAACACCAGCAAGAAGACTGTAATCGACTGCAGCATCTCCAACGACAAGTAAGGGGTTGGGGATATGTGCATGTCTAGTTCAGTGCAAGCAAGCTTTCTGTGTTTGTGCTCATGGACCACAGCACTTGGCCTGCATTCTCAAGGGCATCATTTTGTGCTGCGTATATATCGGATCAGGTATAGTTAACTTTTTGTGAAATTCCAGGGTGCAAAAAGTGAGTTTTGGAGTTTTGATAGCTGAGACATCCACCAGTACTGAGTCAGATTCCGGGTTTTAATTAGCGTTTACATTGATTTTGTCGGTGAGTGAGTGTTTTTGGATAATCAGCCACTTGATGCCTGTGGTAGGAGAAACATCAGTGTTGTGTTCTAATGGACACCTCTTCCATAAATGCACTACTTGACTGAGAGGTGTTCGTGTTGGTGTATGTGAACTCTGAATGCTGTGTCAGTGCTTACCCCCTCCTAATTTATTTATTTTTTTGTCTGCCCCCCCCAACAGGTTTGAGTACCTGTTCAACTTTGACAACATGTTTGAGATCCATGATGACATCGAGGTGCTGAAGCGAATGGGCATGGCATGTGGGCTAGAAGTAGGGAAATGTTCCCCAGAGGACCTGAAGACGGCCCGCAGTCTGGTGCCTAAGGCCCTGGAGCCCTATGTTACAGGTCTGTTACCTGCCCTAATACACAGGGTCACAGGTCTGTGACCATAAGCACTATGTTACAGGTCTGTTACCTGCCCTAATACACAGGGTCACAGGTCTGTGACCATAAGCACTATGTTACAGGTCAGTTACTTTCCCTAATACACAGGGTCACAGGTCTGTGACCATAAGCACTATGTTACAGGTCAGTTACTTTCCCTAATACACAGGGTCACAGGTCTGTGACCATAAGCACTATGTTACAGGTCAGTTACCTGCCCTAATACACAGGGTCACAGGTCTGTGACCATAAGCACTATGTTACAGGTCAGTTACCTGCCCTAATACACAGGGTCACAGGTCTGTGACCATAAGCACTATGTTACAGGTCAGTTACTTTCCTAATACACAGGGTCACAGGTCTGTGACCATAAGCACTATGTTACAGGTCAGTTACCTGCCCTAATACACAGGGTTACAGGTCTGTGACTATAAGCACTATGTTACAGGTCAGTTACCTGCCCTAATACACAGGTCTGTGACCATAAGCAATATGTTACAGGTCAGTTACCTGCCCTAATACACAGGGTTACAGGTCTGTGACCATAAGCACTATGTTATAGGTCAGTTACCTGCCCTAATACACAGGGTTACAGGTCTGTGACTATAAGCACTATGTTACAGGTCAGTTACCTGCCCTAATACACAGGGTCACAGGTCTGTGACCATAAGCACTATGTTACAGGTCAGCTACCTGCTCTAATACACAGGGTCACAGGTCTGTGACCATAAGCACTATGTTACAGGTCAGCTACCTGCTCTAATACACAGGGTTACAGGTCTGTGACTATAAGCACTATGTTACAGGTCAGTTACCTGCCCTAATACACAGGTCTGTGACCATAAGCACTATGTTGCAGGTCAGCTACCTGCTCTAATACACAGGGTCACAGGTCTGTGACCATAAGCACTATGTTACAGGTCAGCTACCTGCTCTAATACACAGGGTTACAGGTCTGTGACAATAAGCACTATGTTACAGGTCAGTTACCTGCCCTAATACACACTTCTGTGACCATAAGCACTATGTTACAGGTCAGTTACCTGCCCTAATACACAGGTCTGTGACCATAAGCACTATGTTACAGGTCAGTTACCTGCCCTAATACACAGGGTCACAGGTCTGTGACCATAAGCACTATGTTACAGGTCAGCTACCTGCTCTAATACACAGGGTCACAGGTCTGTGACCATAAGCACTATGTTACAGGTCAGTTACCGGCTCTAATACACAGGGTCACAGGTCTGTGACCATAAGCACTACAAGTCTGAGCAGTTCAACACTCACACCCCGTAGATTCTTTTTGCTGTTAAACCTGTGGTCATATTCATCATCTTGCACAAGTTTAGTCCTAACTGAAGGCTGTGTTTTTTCCAGATCAGTTTGTTGAAATAGCTGGACCCACAAGAATAAATATTTTGTAATTACAAAAGCTAAAATCCTGTTATCTAAATGTGCATCTGAAACAATATCTGGTTAGCAAACATAACCTCAGTTGGCAGCTGTATGTCTGTGAATGGGTTTGCTGCTCGAGGTAGCTAACCATATGTACTCACAGCCAGTAACAAGGCTGAGTAATGAGCTAACTAACCATCCAGTTACTCAGAGTGCATACCAGTGAGAGTGTCATGCTGCCCTCTGTAAACTCTATCAGCCAGTCTCCCTGGAATTGTGGTTGTTTCTACCATGAAAGTCCAAGGATTGTGAATTGAATATAAATGCAACAGATGAAAGTAGGCAAACTGCTGTCTTCCAGTTTGTTGATACATTGCTGAAGTTTACCTATATTTGTATAAAGTAGAAAGCTGGAAAAAGAGTGAGAGAGGCAGAAACCTTTTCTGTTGCCTGGCTTGCATTTTCTTCACCTGTGTTCCTGTCATTTCTGTGTTCATTCAGTTGCTTTCATTTGCAATATCCACATGCCATTTTTTGCCTAGCTCTAGTAACAAAACTCTAGTGAGTCTTGACTGAAAGGCAAAACAATATTTTTTCTATGATGTCTTTAATTGTAGATGAATGTGATGGTATTTTCAGAGTGACAGTACATTTGTTAGAGTCTGTGTTATTGTTGTGCACAAATATCCACCTTTAAATATCAAAACAATTGACCAATTATGAATTGCTGTTTATTGCATATTATAGAATCATCTGTTCAAGCTTGTGGCCCCCCTACTTAAGAGTCATTTTCAGTATTTTTTTATTATTTCACTGTTAATATGTGTTGAAATTATCAGTTCAATGATATGTTTTAATGCTCACTTCCATTTTGTAGAATGTTTTTGTGACATTCTTATTTCCTCTTTCACATACAGAAATGGCTCAGGGTTCTATAAGTAACGTCTACATCACAGGGGGGTCCTCCTCTAATGGCGGACGCTACCACACTGGCAGGTGAGTGTTGTGGTGTTCCTTTTAAGAGACAAGACATTATTTTTTTTCCCCAAAAGGTAGGCATGAGGAAACATTGAGTTTTCTTATATTTGTCTTTTTTGTGTCCCTTCTCTAAATCTTTTTGTCTCTGTGTGCGTCTTGCTGTGTGCATGTTTGTCTGTGTGTGTTTCCCTGCCTCTGCAGTGAGAGTGGTGCAGACGGAACCCTAGCCTCCAGCTCCAGTGGGTCCCACTACAGCGGCTCGCGGGTCCAGACCCCCGTGTCTTACATGGGCGATGAAGACGATGATGATGACTATGAGGAAAACGATGATGAGGATTAACCCAGTCCCTCCCTGCTCAGCCTCCCATCATCCTGCCTAGTCCTCCACACATCCTCTCTCCCTTTCCTCCCCCAAACTCTTATCCTCTCCCTCTCTTTCTCTCATTCTCCCTGTCTGCCCCCCTTTCCCTGTATGCTAGGGTGGCAAACACCACATCAAGCTGGAAAACAGTAGTCTTCAGCTCCCAAATATCGTATATGCTTTATGGGGGTGTGGGTTGATTTCAGAATCCAGGGCTGATGGGAGTTGAAGTCCTGACCTGGAGTATTTGGAGTACATTAATCTGGCTCAGGACCTCCCATCGGTGCCTGTGAAATACGCTGTGCAGTGCCCCCCCTGGTTTGAGCTCTCGTTGTGAACTTCATCTTTCAGCGAACGAAAGACCACAAAGGATTCCCTCCAAAATCTCTTAACAACCAACAGCTGTTGTTGGAGAAATCTGTAGTGTGATGAAATGCGTGTGAAGTAAAGATATCTCCTATTTGTTTGTGGTTTTTTTGCGTTTTTGGTTACGGCATGTAGAGCAGCACTGCTGACGTGACCAACCCAGGCTGTTTTTAAGATGGCCGCCTCCCAAAGACTGTTAAAACAGAGAGACTGAATCTGAAAGCTGGCTGAACTGGAGAATCTGTGTGAATCTTCAAGCTGGCTGAGTCAGAGACGGAATCTGTGAGCTGGCTGGATATGAGAACGTAACTCAGAGCTAGCTGAAATCAAAATTTGTGCGAACCCATGAGCTGGCTGATTTGGAGAATCTCTGAATCCAAATGCTGGCTCAATCGGAGAATCTCTGAATCCGAAAGCTGGCTAAATGGAAGAATCTCTGAGCTGGCTGCAGGAGAGTCTCAACCTTTGCCTGGATGAACATTATTTTTGTATGACGATTGATTGCAGGTTTTTGATCTCATTTGCTCAGTTAGGTTGGCTTCCTGATGTTTTGTGGGCAGCTATGTTTCGTGACTCGGTTGAGCATTTGGGATGAGTAGCTATGTAGAGGAGATTGTCTGGGCTCTCTCAGGCACCCAGCCCCACCTGTTTGTGTTTACAGTATGTACAAAGGAGGGACATCTTGACAAACTCTTTAACCCACTCAGAACTACTTTTTCGAAGATGCTTTGTGTAGGAACGACTGTCCCATGAAAACTATTTCAAAGTTTTCCTCAGATTAGTAACTGAACCTCTAGGCAATTGCTCTGTCTCTCCTGAATAGAGTCAACTTGAGTAAAAGTGGGTTATTGAGTTTTTGTCAGGATTGCCCTTAACTTGCTCCTTTTTAAAACACAACAAATGTACTGACTCTTCCAAGTACCTTTTCTGTAATCTAATATAAGTTTGAAAATTAAATATAGGGAATGTTTTAACAAGGTTTTTGTAACTCAGATTTGTCCTTTGAAATATTGTAAAGAATTTTATAAAGCAGTTGCTGGACAGACACATTTCCCCCCCCTTTTTTTTTTTTTTTTTTTTTTGCATGTCGAACTGTAAGCTGAGGTGCGTTGAGGCCCAGTCCTCCTCATTGGTCCTGTTGCAGTGAACTGAATGGACTGGTGTTCAGTTCCGTCGGCAGTCTCAGATTCTGATAGCAGGTTATAGGGGCTGCGTACAGCGGTCTTTAGCTCTGTACAGAACACGTATGGGCGGGACCCTTGTTACTGTCACAGAAACTCACTGCCTCTCAAACTCTCATCCTCACTTCCTCTGCAAAATTACTCTGGCTGCATTCTATATCTCCCATTTATTCATGCAATATGACCTGCCCCATGTGGGAAAACTAGTGTAGTGTATAGCACTTAAACAGCAAAGAAGATGTTCACACTTTGTGCACACTTCATCTACCTGGGTGAATGTCCATCCTAGACCCCTCTCTGGGAAGTGTGCTTGTAGAGTTCCTCTCAGTGTGGTGGTTAAACAACATATAGAAGAGAAGTGGTTATGTGGTTGAAACTGGCACTTGTTTTTTTTGGGAAAAAAATGGAAACACTTTAGATATAAATACAAATTAAGATTGGCTTGCTGACGAGTTTAATTAGAACAAACTGAACAATATCCATTACATCTTTGCTGGTTTTCACTAACTTGGCTCACTGGTTTTATAGATGTACTTCGGTCTAGCCTCTGTGTTTATTAATGGAATTATGCCACCCCTTTGATGTAGTGCTGTGTACTGTATGATTAGCATAAAGCCTTTCTTTGGGCATAGTGTATTTGCACTGCACTTGAGGGTACTTTATGAACTCATTATGTAGTACCAGTACTTCCCTAGAACTAGAAACCCAGCAAATTGGCTGATGTGAATGGTTCATTACTGTGATGCCAGTCACAATCAGTGAATTTCCCGTTCACTGTTACCAAACACTCTACTTCTGGGAGAAAGCTTCCACGCCTAAATTCGTCAGGTTTTATGAATTTGAGATAAGTGGGCCTGTGTTCACTATGCACCTCAGAGCCACACAGCTGAGCCAGGATCGTTTTTGCATTTTGGCTGAAAATGGATTAGCTTAGGATGGGTACAAAGCCACCTGACCTTGAATAAGGGCCCAGTTCTCAGGAATAAGGAGAGCTCCCATCATGCATTAGTCATGCACAGGAACTATTCACATCCAATTTTAAATGTTTAAGAAAACAGTATGAAATGGTAGAAATCTGATTTTAGGCCTTTTCTCCTTACAGCCTTCATTTCTCTCACTGTGGTCCTGCAGCAATACTGTCTGGGGAGTCAGGCACACCAGAAGTTTTATCACACTGCTGTTTCTTTCCATCTGAAGACTAGAAAACATAAAGGAATGCATTTTGGTCAAAGTGGTATCTTCCAGGCAACTCTTAGTGCATCTGTTACAGGACAATCTTTGTCATTTTAACTAACTGTGGGATAGAATTCGCAGGAGTAGAGATTTGTGTGTAATTTAACTTTTTAAGATTAAGAAACATTATTGTATAGATGTTAATATTTGTATATCTAAACCTCATTTTTGAAAGGAGAAACTGGACAAGAAGCGCCAGACGTTTGATTGCAGGCCCACCTGTCCTGTCTCTTTAGTCTGCAGGCAAACCAGATGTCACATTGTGCTACTGGTGCTCCAAATGCTTGGGACATTTGGTTTCCTGTTACCCATACTCTTTTTCAGCTGGGGATAATTTCACCTCCCGATCACACCAATGAGTACCTTCTCTCCCCACCACTGTCCAGACTTGTTCGCTGCAATGGGGCCAGTGTTCTCTGCCTATTCAGCCAGCCACTATTTGTTTTTTTTTGTTCTTTTTTTAAAAGAGCACGAACATTTTTATTAATAAAGATCACAAGCATTTTATTAATGAATATCACAGGTGTTTTTATTAATAAAGAGCATGGGTGTTTTTACAATCCAGTCACATGATGTCTTCTCTTGGGTTTTCTGTGCCCCCAAATAACGCATAAAAGGAAATGTGTCACCACATGTAAATCAAGGGAGTGTAGTGAATTCCAGCAGAGCACCCGATGCTCATGGGGAGATACTAGAGACCAGCTGAAGGTGGTAAAAACATTTATTGAATTATTTGCTTTAACTTGTCTCGCTAAAATAATGACCAAAAGGGTGTTCTGCTTTTAAAGTTGCATTGTATGGTCAAGTCCCCTGGTCAGCTGGTGCTGTAATGGTATGTATTACACCTTAGGAATGAAGATCATGCTGACGCTCCATTATTTATTGTGTGATGCTGTTTAAACATGCATCCTGATTTAGGCACTATAGTCTTGTTAGTCTGACAGTGTTATAATCTTACCCCTGCAGTAAACCAGCACTTGTGTGGAAGGAAATCTGCACAATCTCATCCCAAAAGAAAGAGCCCACCACAATCCCTAAAGTGAGAGAGGTTAGCACCACCCCAAAAACTTAAGTTGCATTTCATTTTGGTCACCTTATCAGTTACGCCACATATTTCCAAACCACGATTATAGCCTATTAACTTCCATGCCATTTTCCGGATGAAGGTAGTGGTCTTCAGCTGGGTGTATCAAAGCTCTAAGCAACTTGCTGCGGCAGCATACCTATATTTAGTCTAAAAATGTTATAAGTGCTGCATTTTAGCAAGGTGGATCAGGTAAGCATGTAAGGCAAAATTGAATGTGCACCTTGCAGGTTTGAGTCCAGGGTTGTCTCAAGGGATGTTCAGTGTGTCATATCTACACTAAATTGGAGACCCTCTCAAACACTCTTCAGAGACGTCATATTCCCATTCCATAAACCCCTTCATCACTGACACCCTCTGAATCCATATGTCAAAAGGCACAGCCATGTCTGATGCATCTGTACTGTCTTTGCACGGCTGAGGGAGTTGTAAAGTGAATAGAGCCGGATATTCCAGGTGTTTGCGGTTGTGAAGAATTAGCTGCAGTATTGGCCCACCCTCTGTGGCATACTCTGTGCTTGGGCATACATAGTGCACGGGTAATTAGCTACTTTGATTGATGTTTAATGTGTACAAATGTTTTTTTTATCAATCACTAGGGTTTAAATGAAAACTTCCTCCAAAGCTTGGCAGGCTGTCATCAGTTTGAGTCATTTGCAGGCTAAAGCTAAAATATACTGGAGCAGGATGAGATCAAGGAGCTGCTGTGACATCTATTACATTGTTCTATATGGTTGACGTGAATAAAATTGGACACTGCTGTATTTCAGTTAAGGGTTGACTGTTTTGCACTTTGCACTTTAACCTTGATCTACACTGTTGTCTTCCTGTTGTAAGTCGCATCTGGATAAGAGTGTTAAATGCCTGTAATGTAATGTTTGCCATGTTTATTTCAGATGGGATATTGGCATTGGTTCAGCAGTGCAGCTCATCAGGCCGCACCTGAGGCGCTGGGTCTCAGCTTGGGAGTCATTAGTGGTTAATATGGGAGGTATTATGGAGTTAGAGGATAAAGATTTCATTGAAAGGTGTTGAGTCAGGCAGATCTCTGTGTATGTCACAGAGCTAAACCTCTATCTGAGATCTGAGCTTGGGTCTACACACTGTATTGAAGGCGGTGGATGCGCTCAACCATTCACTTGTTCAGCCTGCTTCCTGCTACAGAAGATTTTCCAACCTTAACACTCTGGAGGAGAATCCAATCAGCATAAATTCTTTTAGCTGACTGTAGAGGTCTGTAGGTCTACTTGCCGGCTTGTTTTCCAGCCCCTCTCTTTGTGGGGGTTTATGAGTGGAGCCTCCCTCCTCTCTTTCTGTCCCTCTGGGCTCTGATGCTCACTCTCTGAACTGGTCCTCCGTCTCGCCACTGCACACCTCGTATCCCTCCTGTTGCCATGGATATTGGTGGTCTGACCACTGTGGTGGCCAACTCGGCCTACATCTCCGCTAGGGGCAGCTTCGATGGCACAGCCAACCCAGCCGCCAACAGGGACAAGAAGTACTTTGCAAAGCTGAAGCTCCCACACATCACAGTGTGCGAGGGCCTCAGGGAATCCCTGGACCTGCACTTCCAGAGCATCTGTGTGGACCAGCCCATCGGGAGGCGACTCTTCCAGGAGTTCTTGGAGACGGCCAATGAGTACAAAGGCCCATGCCGGCTGTGGAAGGACGTGGAAGAGTATGACACTGCTGAGGACAAGGACCGAGTGCAGAAAGCTGCAAAGATCATTCAGCGCTACATGGAGCCCTCTGCTAAGTATTTCTGCCCCTTCCTGCCTGAGAATAGCATCACTAAGGTTAAGGAGGGACACCAGGAGGCTGGTGATACCCTATTTGTTGAGACCCAGGAATGTGTACTGGACTTCCTGAAGGAGGTACCCTACACCTTCTTTCTGGAGACCATGTACTTCAAGAGATTCCTACAGTGGAAGTGGCTGGAAATGCAGCCTGTCGGGGAAGACTGGTTTCTGGACTTCCGGATCCTGGGGAAAGGGGGTTTTGGAGAGGTATCAGCGTGCCAGATGAAGGGCACAGGGAAGTTGTATGCCTGCAAGAAGCTTGGCAAGAAGAGGCTAAAGAAGAGGAAAGGCTATGAGGTGAGAAAGAGGCTGTTCCCCCATGCAGTGATCTGAATTTGTGTTCTTATTATTTCAGTAATCTGGAAGGTCCACTAACTAAACTAATTTGGTTTCTGCCACATTAACTTGTCTGTGATTTATAGATTAAAGATCTTACATGAGTTACATGTTGTTTAAATGTAATTTCTACATGAAATTGGGTTTCCTGTTATGTATCCTTACACATAAAATGAACTTCTGTGGCTTGTAACTGTAGAACTCTAGTCTGGATCCATTTCACACTGCCAAATTTGGGAGAATCCTTTCATATCACACAATGACTATGTTAAACATTCCAGGTTACTGTAAAATATATTATCATTTTTAATTTCATTCATTTTTTATCTTCATTA